>CM063600.1:5719289-6345829 GCA_032356905.1 Salix exigua
CGAAACTAGACCTGAAATTTGAGTTCCTTGACTCAGATTTCAGCGAACTTTAGTGAAAGTAGGTGGAAAGAGCATAAAGGGTAAACCTAATCTCTTTCAGTTTGACAACTTGCCTCGAAGGAGAGGGAACAGAATGGCCTTTACTCTTTTTCTGTCCTGTATGCTCTAATTGTGTGTATGAACATTGAGATGTAAGAACGCTGGAATTTGCCAAAGGTTGAGAAGCTTAAGGAAAGGCTTAGGACCTCCAGCGTTTTGAATCGAGTGATTAGATTTCTACATCTTCCTCCCTTCTTGAGGAGTTTTGTTGATTCATTTCGTAGCAATTTCTTTCTTAGAAGTCTCTTAACAGGCTATTCCTTTTGATTTCTGTAGCATTATAAAATGGGAGGTGGCAAGGACAAAGCTGACAATGAGTCTACCGACAAAGGAATGTTTTCAAATCTTGGTGGCTATGCTGCTGGACATTACCCCCCAAGCGCACCATACCCTCCACAAGGTTATCCTCAACCATATCCACAGCAGGGATACCCACCGGCAGGTTATCCTCCCCCTGGTGGCTACCCACCATCGGGCTACCCTCCATCGGGCTACCCTCCCCCAGGAGGATACCCTCCTCACGGTGGCTACCCTCCCCCTGGCGGTTACCCTCCTGGTGCTTACCCTCCAGCTGGTTACCCTGGCCCATCTGCTCCACATTACTCAGGTATCTTTGGTAATCTTTATACGTAATTTCATTGAGGCATTTAAAAAAAAAAATTGTATGTTAATGACATGGTGGTTGAGTCTAATGCTGATATGAAAGTATGGTTTCTTACCTTAACTCATGGAGGATCTTGATGGTCATAGGCTCATAGCTGTTTGATGTGAAGGGGGGATGGTTGAGAGATTATAACTGCATCCTTACAACCAACGATATGTCTCTCGTGGTGAATATATCTTCCATGTAAACACATTAAGAGTTATTTGCAAAGTGCATTTGCTCAAGTAATTAGACTTTTCCTGCTGTCTTAGATGGAAGCTATGTGATTACGTGTACTGGAAGTGCCTGAACAATCGAGGGCGACATGACTGGGGTGCTTGTGGTTGCTCAATTTCTTTGTTGTAAGCTTAGATTATAGTGCATCTCTACAGAGGATGATAATTATATATATAAAGAAAAGTCCATGGGTCAACTAAAGAGTTGTCTGGTCAGTATCCTTTTAGGATCTTCTCTAGTTGGATTACGAAGAGCATTGACAGTAGTTGCAACATGCCTTGTACTTGCCAGGTCCTTGTCAACTATTGGTTTGAATGTTAGATTGATTAATCATTTTTACCCCCTCAAACCTCAGAATAAGTAATGATGTGCTTGCCATTCTGTTGATTGTGATTTTGGCTAACAAATAACTATAACAGGGCATAGACCTGGTATGGGGGCGCTGTTAGCTGGAGGTGCTGCAGCTGCTGCAGCTGCTTACGGGGCCCACCAATTGTCCCATGGAAGCTATGGCCATGGAGGCTATGGGTATGGAGGCTATGGCCATGGAGGCTATGGTCATGGCAAGTTTAAGCATGGCAAGTTTAAGCATGGCAAGTTTGGCAAGCGCTGGAAGCATGGCGGGTTCGGAAGGCACAAGGGCAAATTCTCTAAGAGATGGAAGTGATTTCTGCCGAGAGCAACCAATCTATCATGTCATGCTGGCTTTCTAATATAAACTGATTTGGCTCTTTGAGACTGATTTATTATTCTCGTAAAGATTTTACCTTCATTTCGAGTGTTGATACAGTTCTGAATCACTAGCTGCTCTCTCATGGTGTTTCTTTGTGTATAAAAATTAGCCTGACCTTCATTCCCCGTTTTATATTTTTTGATTCATTTTCTTCGGCATAGAATAAAAGGAAATGCCGATCATTATTTATTAGTATATATAGTAAATAGGACTGTAATTGGAGACATAAAATGACAGCCAAATCATAAATGGCATATGCGACAATCTTGAACACCTCGTGCAATTCCACAGTTCTATTCGCTGGATTTTATATACAAGAATTTCCTATCAATTTTTTATTCGTTGATCTTTCATAAAGCTCGAGGTAAATCTCTCTTTGTCGGTGTCTCTATCTCATTAAGAGTTGAAGACCTAACAAAAAAAAATTATTTTTTGCACTATATTTTGAAAAAAACTGTTTTTAATTATCTGTGAGTGTATTTTAGAATGTAATTTTACATCGCGATAACTAAAAAAAATAATTATTAAATTATTTTGATATTTTTGCCAAATTTCAATGGATAATTGTAAACCAGTTATGATATCCAATTTTTCTTTTAAAATATGAGAAAGATGCAACATATATTTTTTACGAAAAATATACTTGAAAAACCTTGGAATTCGGTCACGAGCCTATCATTTGGGGTTGGACTATCTAACCCAGTTGAGTTGGCCTTCCACCCATATGGGTTGGGAGGCCCACGACTTCAATGGTCGGGCCCGACCACCCCCACTGTTCACTGAATGGTGAACAATAGCTAGATGATTGGGAGAGTAAGATGACCGACATACTTGTCACTACCGCCAGGTAGAGGAGATCGAGGTGGTTCTTTCTATAGTGATAGCATCAGAAATGGTGGTATGTTATGGCCGGAGGAGCTGCCGAAAGGGAGGCTGATCTGTGTAGGAGAGGATGTTACAGCGTTGCCAGAGCTGGTTTCTACTACTGATTGTCATGGTGGACCTTCTAGCGTGGAGGAGAAGACTTCAGTGCTGAAGTGTTAGAGGGTTGTCAGCGTGACTTGTTTTAGAGAGAGAGTTGTCAACCGAGACTGTGGGAGCTCTTGTCGGTGTTGAGGAAGATGAACGATGGTGGTGTAGTTTTTTTCCGCGTGGTGTCTTCTTTTCCTCGCGAGTTTGCCTTGTTTTTCTGCCAAATTTTTTGTCGTCCCCCCGTGTCTATGTAAAATTTCTCCTATGTGTTCTACAAATATCTCCATGTAAATATTTTGCTCTCCCCCTGCGTCTTTGTAAAAATTTTCTCCCCGTGTTTCTGTAAAAAAAAGTTTTGCTCCTCCTCCATTTCGGTTTCAATTTTATCGGCATTATATATAGGGGAACGAGGCAACCCTATGACTATCCATTACGAATAGCGATGGATTGCCTGCCTCCTGCAATGTTCATGTGGCATGCCTACATAGCTCAGGTAATTAAATGGTGAAGTCACGTCAACATGTTTCTGATGATTTGGGAGATGGTGAAAATTCAATTTGGTCCCTCAATTTGCAATTGCTCTAATTGAACCCCTGATTAGCTTTAAACTGTGTAATTATATCCCCGTCAAAATTTCAACAGCAACCTTATCTTTGTGCGCCTTTTTTAGTTTGGTCCTTGGTTTTCAATTTATGTGATTTAACTCTTAATTGATCATTAAACTATCAATTGTCTTCAATTAACTCCTGATTTCACACAATTGGCTTGAAAACATTAAATTCGATCTTCAAAAATTTCAATCTTCTCAATTGAACTTGCTGAAGGACTTAATTTTTCATTTATTAAGCCCTTAATAAAATTAATTTAACTAATGTAAAGTATAATTAAGTCATTGCACATAATTAAATCCCTCATTTAGACCCTAAATTAATTTTAAACATAATCATACTTTCAATTGGCCCATGATTAAATCATATGATCTTATCATTCTCTCTGAACATATGTATAGTGACTTGTGTACATCACTTATGTGAAATCACAACCTTCTATCAGCAAGACTTCTATAAACTCATATGTTAAACATTGTGTTTTTTTCATGTATTATCATATGTCATTTCTCAACAAGTTAGTTTTATTCTCCTTTACTTGTTGTGAAACCAAAATATTTATTTATAAATATTAATGAGTATTGTTTTTATAATTTATATCATGTTTTAACTCGAGAATTGATTTTTTTAATCAATTTGTTTCACTAAGTACTACTATGATAATGAAGATTCTACCATCACATTTTGGGGTGGATAATGAGAAATCTGAAAAGTTCAATGATTTTGAACTTTAAATGGAGACAATATAAAATGTTGATTTACATGCCCACCTCGAACTTGCTCAAGTTCTTGTAGAACTAAGTTATAAGGTTTTCAAATAATAGATTTGATTTTATTATTATGGTAGCATTGAACATATGAAATAATAGTGATTTCATGTGTAAAAACTATATTTTGAGTAGATTAAACAATAGATATTATGATGTGTATAGTTCAATTGAGAATATAAAGGTACTTGGAGAAGCTTGGATAAAAAGTTCAAGGTTAAATTTGATGTTATGAAAAGGTTTATTAGTCAACAAATTTCTAAATTTAAGAATAACATCAAAGTTATCCAGTCAAATTTGTTCATGTATATAATATTAATAACTTGCATGTTATTGTGTGTGTGTGTAAAGTTAGTATCAAAGTTGTAAAATCCGTTCCAGACGTCGTTCCGGTTTTTTTATTGGAACGGAACGTTCTGGTTTCGGTGCATTCCGGCGTGCCTTTTGTACTATTCATATTTAATTAATTATATATATGAAAAAAATAAAATATTAATTTAACAAGTATAATTTAAATTCAAGATAAATGAACTTTAAATTATACAATACAAACATGATCTCAAAATTAGAAACATCTCTAAAATTCCAACAATAAAATTATTTTTTCTAAATAAAAAATAATTATAATTATAATTAAAAGATCGAGAATATTTGAAATTTGAAATTTAAGCCACTTACTATATGTTTTTCAAGTAATTCTATGTTTTTTTTTATGGTTCTTGTATTTAAAATTAACTAATGTTACTTATTGTTTTTTAATGTTAGAAAAACTTAAAAAAATGAACATATTGAGAAATAATCAATAAGTTCAAACATAATTAATTAAAATAAATTTCATTACAAATAATTCAATCAAATTAATTACAAATTAATACCCCTATTTTTATGTTAACTATTATTATAATAATTAATTAATATAATAATTAATAATTATTATTATATAATAATTAGTATAAAAACCAATAATTACTATAAAAACTACCCCGTCCCGTAGCCTTGCACATGGGCTGGCAGAGTAATAATTCCAAAATATATCTTCTTTGTTGTTTTGTGGTTTTGACTTTTGACTTAACAATTAATCAAACAGACCCATTATATAATTTTTCAAAGAAAGAAAAAGGCACTAAAACTTTTCAACACAAAAAGTGAAAAAACCCTACCGCTAGCCTTTGTTCATTTCTTCTTCTTTGCCCACCGCCGCCCCCTCCACACCAAACACACCCAGCCAACCTCTCTTTCTCGGAATCCAAAAGAATGTTCACCATCACCTCTACAACTACTCTTTCTTTCACTCCCATAACCCCATCAAAACTCTGTCATCATTCTCTCTCTCTCTTTCAAAGTTCTTCTTCTTCATAAACCAAAAAATCCTCTTGCCCTTTCTTTTCTTGTTTTCGTGTTTCTGTTTCCTGAGATATGGGTTTTGAGAGTCTTTTGACTGGTTTTGAGTTTTGACTGGTTTTGTCAAAGAGGCCAATCTTGTTTTTGATGAACTCGGGACAGAACCGAGACGTTCCGGCCGGAATTTGGCTGGAATTTTCGGAACGGACCGGAATTAAAACCAGGACAAAATTTTATGAACAGAATGGAAAGTTCCGGCTGGAACAGCCGGAACGGAATGGATTTCACAACTATGGTTAGTATAGTGAATAGATATGATCTAGAATCTTATGTCTAAAAAAATAGGTTCTATGACCCCTCCAATATTTTCTAGAAACCTATTTAATGATAGTATTGTTAACATGATACTATTTTCATATATAATACAATTTGCAAATAAAAAATGATGATAATTGAACAAGTCATATTCAACAAAATAGGGTTCAACAGAGTAACCCAAGAAAAGAAATCAATGCCGAAGCCAATATAAACTAGTTCGATCACATCGATAATAGAGTTTCAAAATTTAAAATGTTTAGTTTTGTTTTCAAAGTCATCCTAATATTTAGTGGTGGGTTAACACTAGTGCAACAAGATATACATGATGAGAGATTTTTTCCACTTACAAAAAAAAGTGGATAAAGAAAACTTATAGATGGAAAACTCATCAACCTTGAAGGTGCTAGATGTTGGAAAGGTCATATTCAACAAAATAAGGTTCAACAAAGTAGTCCAAGAAAAGAAATCAATGTTTAAACCAATATAAAATCAATGTTTAAATCAATATAAACTAGTTCGATCACATCGATAATAGAGTTTCAAAATTTAACATGTTTAGTTTTGTTTTCAAAGTCAACCCAATCAATAATTTGCAGTGGTGGGTTAACACGGATACAGTAAAACATGTATATGATAAGGAGAGATTATTTTTTTCCACTTAAGAAGAAGTGGCTAAAGAAAACTTATAAATGAAAAACTCATCGACGTTGAAAGTACTAGATGTTGGAAAGGTTATACTGAAAAATAATCCCTAAAAAGCTTGTCACCATAAACAATGCACTCCATGTTTGTTGACATTAGAAAAATATTGGATGCTATAACTTTGATTTAGTATTAATTGCAAATTTAAATGAATGTTTAATATGTGTGTTCATGTTGTTATTCTCGTTATATTTATGGTGAAAGTACATTTGACATAAATTTTGCATAATTAAAATTATATACGCTGTAAATTCTATAAATAATTCTTTATATTAAAAATATTAAAAACATATTTATAAAATTTGAAATGGCATACACACTTGAGAAAGTGACGTTAGAAATAAATATGGATGGCATCATCGGATGATGGAGTGGACGCATGTGCTTGGGGGGGTTGAGCGGTTCAATAGATGGGGCCCATAGGCTCATGCATCCACATGCAAATGGAAGGCTGTCCACATCGTTCCTTCTTCCACTTTGCTTTTTTATGACAACGCCCACTTTCTCGCCTTTAATTCAGTCATCACAGCTTCCTTAAATTAGGGCTTCTGTTTCATTCCTATTCGCTCCATCAACAATCTCTCTCTCTCTCTATATATATATATATATATTAGTTATGACACCCGCATCTCGTCGAAGCATATTTTTTATCATAAAAAATATTAATTATTTGTCATTTTTTATTATAATATAAATTTAGACAAAATAATAAATTTGTGTAAAAATCTTGTGAAGTAGAAATTTTCTATAAAATATATGAATTTTAAATGGATATAATTTTTTTTGTTTAATAGATTTCAATGAAATAACCAGTATAAAATTATCATTATAAAAAAAAACAAGAAGATTCAGATATCTGAATTATTGAATACATTGTATTAATATTAATTGATTCTATAATTCAATTTAAATTAAACACAACAAATAAAATATAAATTTTGAAAGAATCTGTATTAATGAAATAACAAAAATAAGTAATTAATTTTCTATCTCAAAAAATAAATAAAAAATATAAATTGAAAATTCATCCCCAATTATTGTTATTATCATTACTACAACAATTAAAATTATTAAATTGACCTGAATAATTAAAAAAATATTTTTTTTCAAAAAATATAAAAAAAATCACTAAAACAATCACTATTATTGTGCAAACAATAAAGTCATAAAATCATTTAATATGAAAATTAGATAAAAATAATAGATAACAAAAAAAGAAAAAAAAATATAGCAATATTAATTTTAAAATGATCACGAACATAAATTAAAATTTCAGAATTGAACTGAATAAAAATAAAATCTCAATAAAAAATAAAATGACAAAAATTCAAAATAAAAACCAAAAGTTTAAATGAATGAATATGAATAAAAAAAATAAACATTGTCCAAGAAAGATAAAAAAAATAGAAAAGGAAAGAATCAATATTAAATAAAAAAATTAAAAGAATAAGTGTCAAAATAAAAAAAAAAAACAATATATATAATTAATTTCAATTGAATGACAAAACTGCAACAAATCAAAATCTTGGAACAGAAAAACAATAAAGGAATTTTTAAAAATAAAATACAGTGTCACCAATATAAATGAAATTTTCAGAATGGAAAGTAATAAAAATAAAATGATAAAAAAAAAATATATAAATATATAAATATGGACAAAATATAAATATTGTCCAAAAAAACCAAAAGAATTAATACAAAAAACCAAGAATTATATATATATATATATATATATATATTACGGTAAGATATTTGTAATTATACGTAGGGGATGATCATGGTATTCGACCATTAGTTGTGTGTTTAATAATAATCACTGCGTTAATTTTTATTTTTATTTTTTAAATTTGAGAGAACTCTACCCTCTTAAGATATTTTTTTTACAAGAATGGATTAACCAATTAAAATTCTGGTTGTCACGGACTCAAACCCAAAACTTGTAAGGCAGATCTCAAATACTTTGTAATCACGTCACACTCCTTGAGACAAAAAAAAAAAAAAGAAGTTAGTTTTAAGGGGAAAGTTTTGTTTGTCATTGCATTTCAAAAATATTTTTGAAAAAAAAATATTTTTTATATTTTATTTTAAATTATTTTTTGTATTTTTAGATCATTTTTATATGCTAATACCACAATTGTTAAAAAATAAAAAAAAAATATTTTGATGTTTTTCTGAATAAAAAACATTTTAAAAGCATCATCAACCATACTCCCAAATAAACACAGAAAAAACTTTTTTTGTTTTTTCAAAATCAATATGATTGAATTGAAAATATAAAATTCAGATTCAGGACTTCCATCCTTCTTAGTTTGCAAGAATCATTGAATCTTAATTACTTGGATTTGATTTTGGTAAGAAATCATTCTTCTTTTAAGGCTAAGAATAAAAATGAATAGCTAATTGTGGCAACAAATCTTGCTTTAAAATTAATTTTGTTCTAACTAAAAATAATAGTATGTCTTATTATTGTGTGTTAATGGTTGAAATTAATTTGTGTAAGCATACGATTATGTGGCTTGGCAAAGATTTGTAATAGACCTGTTTTTTTAGTAGCATTGTTTTTAAAATTATTTAAAAAAACATTAATTTTTTTTTCCTTGAATTAAATTTTTTAATATTTTTGTATTATTTGAATATATTAATATTAAAAGTAATTTTTTTAAAAAAAAAAACACTTTAACAAGAAACTCTAACACACTTCAAAGAGAAATTGTAAAGTGGAAAAGCATGTTCATTGAATCTTTCGATGGAATAATGTTTACCGTACACGAAATGCGAATACAGCCGTGTTGACACTTCATACAGGTTTCGTTTTATTAATAAATTATGAACTGGAAATGTATCTTATAAATAGAATAGTCAATTCTAGCTTGGATCATCAATTTAAATTAATAGGTCTTCGTCACAACTTGGGAGATAATTAATTGGGATTTTATGACTAGAAGGTTTAGCGGTACCAGATTAAGAGATTTATTTTTCTATGTCTCGGATTCGAGTTCTATTATTATTAATATGATAATCGTTGTAGACTCCCGGACATCCTTGCTAATCAAACAAATTTAAGGGATCTATGTAATTCTTTGTATGAATGGAAATATATATTTAAGAAAGGGAAATAATTAAATATGATTGTTTAGCTCGTGAAAGTGTTTTCTAGAGAATTTTAACAAATCAAGCATGTATTTAAGGGGTCCTAACGTGAGTGATGAAGGCACTCTCATCCTTTAAGAGATATCAGAGATTCAATCCCTCCTCTTGCATGGAGTCAGCTATTTAGGGAGTACTTTCACCCTTTCGAGACTCATCCAGTACAAACATGAATTAGTCTAGACCAATATCCTATAAAAAAACAAATCAAGCATCTCAATTATAAAAATGACCATAGAAAAGATGGGTCCGATTTTCATCGATTTGGGTTCTTAAAATAAAGCTTCTTGTTATTGACCGAATACAAAGTAGTGAGACTGGAAATTGGAGTAAATAATCGATTTGGATCTTTGATTCCCATCCTTCAAGAAACAAATCTCAAGTTCCTATTTCTTCATGAAAGAAGAGATAAAAAGCTAAATAATCGACTGGATCATGAACAAACATAGGCAGGCAGGCAGGCAGTCACAAGCTTCCTATTTGACACGAGTGTGTGTGTGTCTATATATATACATACATATATATATATACATATATATATATATATAACCCAAATAAAACGTTTTTGAAATAAGTTTTGTTTTTGCTTTAAATTATTATTATTTTTTTCTGTGTCCATAGATCATTTTAATAGGATTATGTTAAAAATAATTTTTGAAAAATAAAAAAAATGATTTTAATGCATTTCTAAAAAAAACTATAAAAAAATAAGTTTTTTTATTTAAATTTTTTCTTTGTATTTTTAGATCATTTAATATGTTGATGTTAAAAATAATATTTGAAAAATAAAAAAATCATTTTAATGTATGTTTAAATAAAAAAACAGTTTTAAAAAATAAAATCAATCGCCCTTGCAAGCATTTTGTTTTATTAAAAGAAAACATTCTTTTGTCTTCGTATATTGCTTTATTTTTCAAAGAAGGAGTTGATTTTTTAGCTTTTTTTATCACAACAGTTTCACAATAGATAGAGTTATCAATATCAATTATTTTGACTTTTTAAATAGTTTTGGAAAATCAAATCCAAGCTCATATTTTCCCTTCTAAATATTTTTTATTTTAAAATATCAACAGTTTCACAATAGATAGAGTTATCAATATCAACAGTTTCACAATAGATAAAATATATTTTTGATGTTATTATATCATTTTCATGTGTTGATGTCAAAAATAATTTTTATTTTTTTAAAATATTATTTTAATATATTTTTAAATAAAAAAATTTTAAAACACACTCAATGAAACTCCCAAACAGACATAAAATAATGAAGTTTGTGGAGACAACTTAGTAGTTAAGTGCTAATTCGAAATCTTAGGAAAAATCCTAAGAAAATAATTATTTATAAATGCACAAGATTGAGTATAAATAGCCTCTTAAAACTCTAACGAATAACGATTTTGTCTTGATATATTAAGGTTTATTCAAAAATATATTTATTATAAAAAAAACATATGAAACAACAACCATATTTCTATATTATACACACACACACTAGCTATTGTCCCGCGTTTCGTCATAGTTGAAACCATATATTTTTCAACACAAAACATATTAATCATGTGAGATTTTTTATATTATAATATAAATTTGAGCAAAATAATTAATATATACAGAATTTCTATAGAGTGCTAATGTCCTGTAAAATCAAGAAGATCCGGATACCTAAATCATCAAATTCACTATATTAGAATTAGTTCATTTTATAATCCAATTTAAATTAAACATAACAAACAAAATATAAATTGTAAAAACACCTACAATAATCAAATAACAAAAATGAATAGTTAATTTTCTATCTAGAAGAAGAAGAAAACATCATTGAAAATCTATCTTTGAATTCCTATCATTATCTGAGTATAATAGTTAAAATTATTATCAATATTTTTCACAAACAATTAAAATCATAATATTGGCCTAGAGAATAAAAAAAGATAAATATTTTTACAAAAACAAATAATCACTAAAATTGTTGTTGTTGTTGTTGTTGTTGTTGTTGTTGTTGTTGTTGTTATTATTATTATTATTATTATTATTATTATTATTATTGTGCAAACAATGAAACTATAAAAATCATCTTATCCAAAAAAAGGATAAAAATAACTAGAAAACACAAAAAAAGAATACGAAAAAATGGAGCAATATTAATTTTAAAATGATCACCAACATAAATTAAAATTTCAGGATTTAACCGAATGAAAATAAAACCCAAATAAAAAAATAAAAAAAGAATTAAAAACAAAAACTAAAAACATAGATGCATAAATAGGAATAAAAAATAAACATTGTTCAAGAAGAATAAAAAAACAAAAGGAATTAATATCAAATAAAAAATTCTAAGAATAAGGACCACAATGAAAAAAATATAATTAATTTCAATCAAATAACAAAATTAAAACAAATAAAAACCTTAGGATCAAAACAAATAAAGATATTTTAAAAACAAATTGTTGTGTAATTGTTAAAAAAAAAAAGAATAAGGACCGAATGAAAAGTAGAATATATAACAAATTTCTATTGGATGACTCAATTAGAACAAATTAAAACCTGCATACCGAAATAATTAAAGGAACCAATAGCAAACCAAAAATCAAAAGAAGAAGGCCTACATTGAAAACGAACATATATAATCATTTTCAATTGAAGGACACAATTGTAACATATCAAAATTTTCATTGAAAAAATCAGAACAATGAGATTAAATTAATTTTAAATTTTAAAAAACAACTTAGTTCTTTTTTACACATATATTTTCAAGCGTTAATATTAAAAAATATTAAAAAATACAATTAGTCTCACATGTTTTTAAGAAAAATAACTTTAAAATATTTTTTTATCATTATTTTAAATGTCTTATTTATAATAAAATAAATATAAAAAATACTAAATAATCAAAAAATTGTAGGTTGATTATTCACTCAAATGCATAGCATTAAAAAACAATATAGGACCATTAACATTTTTTTTACATGTTAAAACATTTGGTTCTGGATATAAAGAAACGCAAGGCAAGTCACATGTATATTTTTTCATTATAGAAAATTTGATATAATTTTTAAAATATTTGAACTTAAAAGTTAAATATTGATAAATAACAATCAATTACATATGATCTAAATGGCTCAAGAAAAATATTGTGGATTACTATAGTGTTTTTCCCACACCATTTATATTGTGTGTGCACGCGGGCGCGCGAGCGCGTGTGTGCATAGAATGAGTTTCACATTAATCAAAAAGTACTTCAAGATTTTAAGAGATTCACATATCATTACACTAATTAAGTAGGCATTTGCCAACAAGATACTTTTACCTTGTTTAGAGTAACTCCAAGAAAAGAGCTAAAGGATAGATTTTTTTAGCTTTCATCCTTCATTCTCATAGCTCCAAGGATAGATATATATTGAAGAGCTAAAATAACATTTATAAGTTGAAAAATTATTCCTACATGTTGATAAAAAAACCCAAAATTTTGTTTAATATATTTCTATGCAAAAAGTGATTTTGATTTTACTTGTATTAATTAATTATTATTAATAAATAGTTATATCAATATTATATATATTAAAATAGAATTGATTTTCCCCCCCATTTGAGTGCATATAAAAAATGCTATATTTATACCATTTAAAAAGCTATATTACTAATTTGACTTATCTAAATAATTTTTTTCCTTGGAGATGTTCTTATAGCTTTTGCATCAAAAGACAACAATACATTTACATATATACATTGTATGTGAGTGTGTGTTTGAGAGAGAGAATATTCTTAGACAAGTTCCTCCTTTATCACATGGGCTTAAAGATTGGAATTCAACCTAGGATAAAATCAATAATCTCCTCCTAGTACTCATTCTTTCATGGCAAAAACATGAGTAAGTTATCTTTGTTATCAGGGGACTTTCAACCATTATTATGAAACTCTTTTTTTATTTATTTGAAGAGATAACAATCATAAAAAGTTTTAAAACAAGTATGTTTATTTTTCTTTGCGGAAAAATGAACCTTTTTTTCCCTTTCATCTCTCTTTTTTATATCTCTCTTCTTAAGACTTTTCCTAGATAAAATATATTTGTTTCATTTGGATAAAATATTTATGATTCACGTTCTTGCCAAAATAAAATATATTTATCTCGTCATGATAAAATATATTTGATTCATAACTTTATCATGATAAAATATCTTTGATATATGATCTCATTATGTGATACTTTATTTTAGCACTTAGCTGAGCCTAAAGACGATAGGTCAAATATCTTATCAAATTCACAGATGTTTGGGTTTAGTGTTTAGTTGGACTTAAATGCAATGGGTTTGACACCTTGTCAAACCCACTAGCATCTAAGCTCAATGCTTAGTTAAGTATAGGAATGATGAATTTGATATCTTGTTAGACCCACAATTATCTTCTAGCACCTCTCCTCATTGCTTGGCTAAGTCCAAAGATGATGGGTCTAACACTCTCTCATGGTTAGTCTTTTAAAGAGTAGTTTTGATCAAACAACAAAAAACAATAACTATCGATTGTTGTCCATGGTCCACCCAATAATACCAAAATAGTAAGCTTAATACTAAGGAATATCATATATGTACCAATAAATGTGAAAACATATTAACATTTTTATTCAACTCGTCTTGTTGTAGGTTGAATAATTATATTTTCTAACACAAATAAATTAATGTATAAGTATTATTAAAGGGTTTTTCAACAACGAAAAAAATTAAATCTATAAATCAAAAAGTTGATGTTTACAAATAACACAATATAATGAAGATCATTAATAAACACATGTAATGTCTTAACTTCATTTTTAATGTAGTTAGAAAATGAGACATATTGCAAATGTTATATTGAAATACCATTTTTTTAAATCTTTGTATAATATTTTATTAAAAATATATGTAAAGAAAAAAATACAAAAACAATTACTAAAAGAATGAAGATAAGAACAAAAAAAAATGGTATAAATAAACAAAATGTAAAAAAGATAAATACTCCAAGTGTAAAGAATAAAAAAAAAATATTTTTTTTTGTTCAAAAAAGTGTAAAAGAAGAAAAGGAAAAAAGTAAAAAATATTACAAAAAATAAAGATATGAAATAAATTATGATAAATATGTAAAATGAAAAAAAAGTGAAGTATAGAGAGAAAGTAAAATATAAGAAATTTTTTTCTTCTAAAAAACTCAACAACATTATAGATTTATTTCCGTTACATTATTCATTACAGTAAGAAAACATAAGAAAACTTCAATTATATCATCTACAATAAAAAATCATTTTCTTTTAGTGTATGTATAATAATTTATGATAAAGTATTTTTAACTGATTAAATTATATAAAATATTTATACATAATAATATACTCATAATATCAGTCAATAATTTCAATTATTACCACATCTTCATCATTATAACATCTAATGTGTTGTTACTTCTATCAACCACCATCAATGTATCACTAGTGTTACCATCACCCACATCCTATCACTCAACTAACAACTTCATGTTTACTCTCACTCTTAACTCGTTTATTGTCGTTATTACTATAATTATCTTCAAAACTACTTTATCTTCATAAATTATTATTATTATTATTATTATTATTATTATTATTATTTTAAAATTAGAAAAAGAATTCAATACCATTCAAAAATATTTAAAATAAAACAAATACCTTCTAAAGTAATCTCTTTTAGAAAATGTTTCTTTCTAATTACTAAATTGCAATTTGCTAATAATTGAAGGGCAAAAAAAAAGGAGATTGACACTTGGAGAATGAGGTCAGGCTATACATGTCTGAAAGTGATTCCTCTCTCTCTAGAATCCAACCACCGTTGCTTCTAGCTGTATTCACGACCCTCACTGTCTCTCTCGCTTTTCTTTATTTTATTTCTTTATTGATAATACTAAAAATAACATATTAATTTATGTACACATTAGTCCCGATCTATCACCAGGTTCTCAATTGAATCCCCAACCAAAGTCCATTCCCAATTTAATTTCTTATCCATCAAGCATTTGTCGAATTAAATTTTACCCTAAATAGCAGTCATTGTTTTTTAGGATTGTAAATTGAAAAGAGTATCTTCATATCTACACATTTTTATCTTAATGTTTATATCTTTTTAGTTATTTTGTTATTATTTAATATAAAAAAATGTTGTTTGTATATGTGATTGAAGTTGTTTTTTAAAATATGTTTTATTTAGAAATGCAATAAAAATAATATTTTCTTTTTTGAAATATTATTTTTGATATTAACACATGAAAATTATCTAAAACAATATTTTTTTAATTTTAAGTAAAAAATAAAAAAATATTTTTTTTAAAAACACTTTTAAGATGTAATGTGAAATAGCATATAAATTTTATTCTTTTTTTTTCTTTTGAACTAGCTAGTGTCGATCTGTTATATAAAAATAGTTTTCAGACTTCATTTTATATTTAAAAATTGAGATATTAATTATTAGAAAACATATTAAAGCAGGTTTAAGTAAATCTGAATAGAGTTTATTTTGTATTGTGATAATGATTGTTTTTTAAAATATTTTTATTTATAAATATATTGAAATAATATTTTTTTTAAAAAAATATTATTAACATTAACATATTAAAGTGATATAAAAATATTAATTAAAATTTTAAAAAATATTTATAAGACATAAAAACAAACATTCTTATTATACCTGTCTTACTTAACTTTTGCTCAAACGCTTGGCTTGGCTTGCTCGCTACTATTTTTTTATTTAGTAACTCTTAAGGCGGGAGCTGGATAATGTCCAATGGAGGGGACCTAATTGGAAAAAAGTATTTGTCTATGAATGCAATCGAGAAATGGCTAGACAGTGAGGTCAAATCTGTGCCCTTTCCATATTAATTAAAAACCTGGATATAAATCAAATTAATCTCAAAACCCACACTTGACCTTCCCTCCACCTGATTAGGACATGATAATGGAAACAAAAAAATAAACCCCATTTTGCAAATCTCTCTCTTTCTTTGGATAAACATATATATATATATATAGAGAGAGAGAGAGGCAAGGAAATGAGAGTTATATATGGTCTGTTACCTCGTGATCCGTGCATAGTCTTCGTGAAATCCCAAATTGGCTTATTGTTGTTGTTCGTTGTTCCATTCCCCATCTTAGTTGTTATTGTTTTTTTAAAATCTTTTTAACTACTTAAGACTTAGTTTAGTGTGATATTGATTATGATGATGATCATAATAATAACAATAATATAAAAAAGTTACATTCTTGTTGGCTTTTCGAGTGAGAGGGGGAAGTGAGAGGGGGAAAAAAAAGAGGCCTTTTTGGAAATAGAGAGAAAAAGGGAGCTTCTTTTTTCCTTAAAAAATTGGTCTTTTGTATACAGGGTATTATGGGATTCCTTTGAAACCCTTTTTTTTTGGTGTTTCTGCTTATTCCGTTTTCATATACAGGTTTTTTTGCTCAATTGGAGCTGTTTCGAGTAAGAATGTTCAGGTGGGTCTTTCTTCTTTTCTTTGTTGCATATACTATCTGCTGTGCTACTTACTATATACATGTGGTTATGTTTTGTGCTTTGTGCTTTGTTTGTGTGTTTTTAGCTAGGTTATCTCATCTTTTCTATCCTTCCATGATTTTGTGTGTTTGACTTTGCTCAAGTACTTATGTGATGGTGTAAATTTTGGCCAGGTAAGTTGGGATTTCCCAATTTTTCACTCATATCTGTCTGGATTTTTCTATGTAATTTAATGGGTTAGAATTACAGTAGCAAAGGAATTGAGTTAAAGTTTACATGCCAAGACTTGAATGTGTGAACTCAGCTTTCCATGGTTTTCGCTGAGGTTTAATTTTAAGTTTTGAAATACCCTGAGTCATGAAATTGCAAACCCTGGTTTCTCCTCGATTTCTTCTGTTTTCAAGGCGGCAGATGAGGAGAGCTTTGCAAATTGAGTTTAATGTTCGAATGAGATTAGGTGCTGAGGATGCTCTGCTTTAGAAGTTCAATCATGATTAGTGAAATAAACTTTAGAAATACCTCAGGATCACTATTTGGACCAAAACGTGATGAGTAAGTTTGCCAAAGTATGTATTATGAGTTCAGCTATCCCATGCAACACGCCAGACGTGTTTTATCTAGGAAAAATCCTACCTCATTCTTCAAGAGGCTATTTTCATACCGTGAAAACAGATGAAAAGTGTTATGTAGGATAAGCTTGCAAGTCTTTTGCTCCAACTTTTGGCGTTTAGATTTGAGATTTTTATTGTCTTTGGAACTGCTGTGATCATGTGATGGTGGATTTTGAGGAAGCAGATTTTAGCTTGCTGATTCTGCATGTCATAACTGGAATATGAGTTTTGGAGCTTTGCAGGGTAAACTGTTGAGAACTCTTAAATGATTGGAAAATTTCGTGATCTTCCCATTGAAGCTAAATCTTAGTCAGTATTTCACCAAGTTTAAGAAAATCTATCGTGGCACCAGAAATTGACAGTTATTTTCTGTGTTTAACCTTTTCCATGCATGTTAGCTCAGGCTTGGTAATCCCAAATGATGATTGCCCATTCTTCCCTTTTTTTGTGGCGTGTTAAGACTGTATTCCACGTAGTATATTGATTGCTGTCCTGCTCATTAAATATCGACAGTTGACAAAGTCCAGAATATTGAATAATTATTTTTTAGTAGACTTATTGAGCTTGTAACAAGTTATCTCTGCATGACTGATAATATTGAATGCAGCACCAGTAGAACTAAATTGTTATTCTAATTAAATGATATCATTCAATTATTTCCAGAGTGAGATTGATTGTTACTTGTCTACTGTGACAGAGTACTTGAACTGGCCATGCATAGAGCTTTTGATCCAATGGAGAAAGATTTGTGACCATAATGGATCCCCAGGCTTTCATCAGGTTGTCAATAGGCTCCCTTGGGCTGAGGATTTCTAGAACAACTTCAAATTCTGAAAAATCTGGATTGCAGGACTTCTCTTCTCCATGTTCATGTGAGATACGACTTAGAGGTTTCCCTGTGCAAACAATAGCGGCCCCTTTGTTATCCTCGCCTGAAGTGGCACCTGAAATTCACAGCATTGCCTCAAGTTTTTATCTCGAAGAATCGGATCTAAAAGCATTACTGACACCTGGCTGTTTTTATGCTAATCAGGCATGTCTTGAGATTGCTGTTTTCACAGGGAGAAAGGGATCACATTGTGGTGTTGGCATCAAAAGGCAGCAGATAGGAACATTTAAGCTGGAAGTAGGCCCTGAATGGGGTGAGGGGAAACCGGTGGTTCTTTTTAGTGGCTGGATAGGAATTGGAAAAAACAAGAAGGAGAGTGGAAAACCTGGAGCTGAACTTCATTTGAGAGTGAAACTAGATCCTGATCCAAGATATGTGTTCCAGTTTGAAGATGTGACCACATCGAGTCCTCAGATTGTCCAGCTTCAGGGCTCAATCAAGCAGCCCATATTCAGTTGCAAATTTAGTCGGGACAGGTGATATGATTTATGTGGTCTCTTCTTACATAATGTTTGTCAACTGCTTATCTTTGCGGTAGATTTCCTAGATTGCTAAGTTTCCACATTCATTTGGATACAATGATTTTTGGAACTGATTATCAATTGAATATCTCCAGCCAGTACAATTGTGTATGTGCACAGTCCATGTGCACTATAAAGAACTTGAGAGGGAAAAGAAAGGAAAAAAAATATATACAGAAGTAACTGCAGTTTCTCTTGCTACTTGATTCCCGTGAAGCATTTAGGAAGCAGTTTTTTTCCATGACAACCGTCTCATTGTGCACTCTGGTTTGGTATTAGTTTCTCTGTAGTTCAGTGGTCCAACAACTTAACATGATGCCCTAGCCATTGTTCTAATTATTAGATCATTGTTAATGAAACTTTTGATGGTTGTGAATTGACAGGGTAACCCAGGTAGATCCCTTGAGTACCTATTGGTCAACTTCCAATGATGGTGCTGATGTTGAAACAGAAAGAAGAGAACGGAAGGGGTGGAAGGTGAAGATACATGATCTTTCTGGCTCGGCTGTTGCGGCAACCTTCATAACAACTCCCTTTGTGCCGGCAACAGGTTGTGATTGGGTTGCTAGGTCCAACCCAGGAGCTTGGTTGATTGTTCGCCCAGATGCTTGTAGGCCTGACAGCTGGCAGCCATGGGGGAAGCTTGAGGCATGGCGTGAACGTGGCATCAGAGACTCCATTTGTTGCAGATTTCACCTCCTGTCTGAAGGCCAGGAAGGTGGTGAGGTTCTCATGTCCGAGATCCTCATCAGTGCTGAAAAGGGCGGGGAATTTTTCATAGACACTGACAGGCAGTTGCGAACCGCAGCAACTCCAATACCAAGCCCACAAAGCAGTGGAGATTTTTCAGGACTTGGTCCCATTGTTAGTGGTTTTGTCATGAGCTGTCGAGTGCAGGGGGAAGGGAAGCACAGCAAGCCATTGGTTCAGTTGGCCATGCGACATGTGACATGCGTGGAGGATGCTGCAATCTTTATGGCACTTGCAGCTGCAGTTGATCTTAGCATTGTAGCTTGCAGGCCTTTCCGTAGAAAGCTCAGAAAAGGGTCTCGCCATTCTTTATGAAAAACACAAACTAAGGGGACTGATTTTCATGAACAAAGAATGGCTCTATTTTGCTCATTTTTCTTTCATTGTTGTAACATTGGAAATGTACAGGAACTCTTATTGACCTTTTTCTGAAATTTCTAACTCAATCATATTACAAGTTCAGCCACATGAATACTTTGCCCAGGCTTCATTTTTGGGACTTAATGCTTATTATGCAAATAACTTGCTTTATGGGTTCTCAACTTTGTGGTGGCTTCACCATCGAAAACCTTTTTCAGGTTAGCTTGGCACCATCTTTCTTCCAGGAAAATTCTCAAATACAATCCCAGCTTGACCTTGGAAATGGGATTTGTTTTCGGGGGCATCCCATTGTGGCTCCAGACAAGGGCAACGCAGGTTAAAATCTTTATGCCGACTGTCCACAAATATCACCACCGATTGTTGCTCCGCCCTTTTAGTAGCCACGAGCGAATTGGCCCGCGCGATGCGCTGGGTTTTTTTATCTATATTAAAAACCGATTGATTTTATACATGTTGTATTTTATAATTTTAATATTTAATCAGTAAAATTATAATTGAGAAAATCTGTCAAAAACAGGTTTTTTCTATTAAAAAGTGTTAGTACATATTAAAGCTCTAATATTAAAAAAATATCAAAAGATATAATTATCATGATATATTTAAAAGAAAATAAAACTTAAAAATAATGAAAATTCAATACCTAAAAATATTAATAAAAAATAAATGTTATTATATTTGAAGAAATTATTTCACTTGAAAAATTAAAAAAAGAGAAATAATAACAAACATTATTTTTTCAATGATGACCACCACAAATTAATGATTAAATATTAAAAAAATCTTAATAATAGCAGAATAAAAAAATAGAAACAAAAACTAAGAGCATGTACATATAAACATGTATAAATGAGAAAAAAACAGGAAAAAAACATAAAAAAATTATGGTGTGCATAAATTGATAAAGATACCCTAGTCATGGGAAAAAACAGAAAAATGTATAAGTTGAAAAATAATATTAAAAAAAATAATTTGGAAATTAGTCGTGGTGCACGTAAGCTGTCACGGATACCCGATTAAAAAAACACAACAAAAGAAGCCCGGTTAAAAGAAAAAAAACTGACCCAGACATCCTGGTTCTATATATATATTTTTTTAAAAAAAGGTCCTTGTATATGAAAAAAATGTCCAGTTATAAAAAAGGTGTAAGGGGAAAATATCTTTTTAAATTATAATGAGAAAAAATATTGCGCGTAAACTAAACCGGACACTTCGGTCATGGAAAAAAATATATAAGTGGTAATAAAAATAGAGAAAAAATAATTAAAAAAATAGATCCAAAGATTAGTCGGTGCTCATACTGTGGTTTTAAAAAAACAAATAAAAACCCAGTTAGAATAAAAATGGAAGAAACTTTTTCAAGCAGTATTGAATAGTGAAAATTACTATTTAAAAAAAGAAAGCATGATTATAAAAAAAATGCAAGGTTCACATAAATTAATCCGGACACCCCATTCATGGAAAAAAAATGTATAAGTGACAACAAAAAGAAAAGAAAAAGAAATGAATTCAGAGATTAGTTGTGGTACGTGTAAACTGTCAATTATATCATTTAAAAAAACAGAAAGCAAATTTTGCAGAATAATTTTAAAAATTTAGAAGGAAAAAAACCCGCATTTTAAAAAAAATACCGGATTTTAGAAGAAAAAACCCGGATTTCAGAAATAAATAAATAAATTCAGTTTTATTGTCGTAGAGGTTCGAACTATTGCGCGCTGAGAACCACTCGACCACAATTTTTTTTGTCTATTTTACTCTATAAATCAATACAAAGAATGTCCGTGTTTTTTTTTAAAAAAAACTGAGCTTATGTAGGCACGAAGCACCAAATAAAATGTCAAGGAGACAGTGGAAAGCTATCGTGACCGATTCATTCTGTTTTAGCTATATTGTAAAAAGGCAAGAAAGAAATAAAATTAGAAAAAAAGTAATAAGAAAAAAAAGCAAGAAACGAATAAAATGAAAAAAAATGAAAAATGTAACTCGAAAGTAAAAAATAAAAAGCAAAGAAAAAAAAATAGAAATAGAAATAAAAAATATAACCAGGAAGAAAAAAAACACAAAAAAATGTAACTCGAAAGTAGAAAATAAAAGACAAAAAATTAAAAAAAAGAAAAATATAACTCAAAAAAAAAAGTAAAAAAAATGAGCACAAAAAAATGAAATCGGAAGTAAAAAAATAAAAGCAAAAAAAAAAGTAACTGAAAAAAAAAAGTAACTGAAAGAAAAAAAGAGTACGTACTCTCGCGAAGCAGGAAGTTGAAATGGCTAGTGAATAGTAACTTCCCAAAGCCGAATCAGCAAGGTGGCGTAGAGCAATGTCTGGGGTGGTGGACTCCACCAACTACCTCGAATCCCTTTTCTTTACAGTACAACGAAAAACAAAACGAAGAAAAATTCAGCTGCCTGTTATCTCTACCAAACTGAATTATGGCTTTCAATTTCCAAATGCTTGTAACTAGTATAACTGAACAAGTAATGCTAAATCTCAAATGTCGCACAGATTGTGGAACCTCCAACCATTGAATTTTTCTACTGTGGGTGACTATTACGAGTGTAATGTCTCCTAACTTGCTCCATGTATCGTTTTCATCATGCCATTACCAGTGGCTGAGAGAGGGTATTTGAGATGCAAGAGAATGGTCGGGTGCGTACACTATGCAAAGAGGATCATGGGCTTGGAAAACTGCAATATGATATTTTCCTTGTATGGAATTTCTTTCTGTCAAGCCTAGAACAGAGCTCGAGATATTGGCCAGCAGCACCATTTTAATGAGTGGAAATGCAAAGACCAAGGTTGGATTGGATGAGCATGGAGATTGCCTCCTCGTTGTTTCTGATGTGGACACACGATTCTTGGGATTAGAAACTGAGACCCAGATTTTGAAATCAAGTTCCAATCCGGGGAAGCCTCTTTGTTCTGATATTTGATCATATTTCAAGCACTGAAGAACTTGAAAATTGCATCACAAACAGGCCACCTGCGGGGAAAAAACTGTCCCGATGATTACAATGCTTGTTTTCAGACATCCAGAATGAGATTTTTATAATAGATTAAGTTTTTTTTAATTTAGTGTTTTGTTGGCTTATTTTTTTATTTGATTTTTTATTCTTATTTCTATTGAATGGGTTTAATCGGTAATTATCTCAATGTCAAATGAAGAAATTTGAGGATAGTCACATAAGGTAAAATTATACAAAAAACTAAAAGAGATCAGACATTCATTGTAACAGTAGACATATATCATTGTAGGATTGAAATAGTGTAATTACTAATTTACTCATAAGTGTGCCTCAAACTTAGCCTTGGAATTAAGGGTATTTAAGACTTTTCCAATGGACTAATTGGCATTACCATAATGTTTGAGGGTATTTTAGTCTTTGCACTGTATTTTTACACAACACAACTTCTACTTTACCCCTGCCAACAGACAAAAAATAATTTCCTAACCGGGAGTATTTTTTATTTTTTATATTTTTATGCATAGTAAAATAATCATATTATCCTCATATAAGACAAAAAAAAAAAACAAGAACTGTCGGCGGGATGTTCCTGACATTTCATATATTTTTTAAATGTAAATTACATATATACCTTGAGAAAAGATAAAATTAAAAAGTAGTTATAGGGGTGTTTAGGTAATTGTCTTTTTTTCTACGAGCATTGTTGGTGTGTCGTTCAGATGCATTGATAGTTTTCTTTGTCACGCTCTCTTCTAGCGCCACAGGCGACGTCCTCTGATGGTGAAAAATATTAATCCAACATCTCAGAAGTAGCGCCACCATATCCTTTGTTTATGATGATGCGTGTTGTATCCTAAGATGGCCAAGTAAGTGACGATAATTGGTTGATTTTTTTGTCCTCTTTTCTCTCTCCTGAATGCCAAATTACATGTCAGTCCCCTATGTTTATGGGCGTTTTATTTTAGTTCCTTCTTTTTTAATTGTTTTGTATGGTCCTGATTTCTGTAATATAAGTTTGGATTTGTTTCAATTTTATTATTTAATTGAAATTAATTATATATTTTGTTTTTATTTTGGTGCCTATTCTTTTAATTTTGGATTTGGTTTTAAATCACATAATCTTTTCGGTATAACAATTTGAATTCTTTTCAATTTTATCCTTCAATTGACATTAATTATATATTGCATTTTTATTTCAATCTCTATTCTATTAATTTTTGGTTTGGTTTTAAATCACTTAATATTTTCGGTATAAAAGTTTGGATTTTTTTCAATTTGGTCATTTGATTGAAATTAATCATATGTTTTAATTTCATTTCAGCCCTTATATTTTAATTGTTTTATTTGAATTTAAATGTTTTATTCTTTTATATATATCATGCATTAATTTCTATTTTTGTCCATGTTTATATGTATATGCTCTTAGTTTTTTTTTATTTTCTATTTTGTCAGGGTGTATTTTTTATTTAGTCTTTAAATTTTAATTTGGGTTGGTGATCATTTAAAAATTAATTTTTCTTTTCTTTTTTGTTTTTTTATTCTTCAAGTCAAATGAGTGTTTGAAGGATAATAATATTTATTTTTGTTTTTATCATTTTTTGTTTACTCTTTTTTTATAATATTTAGTATTTTTTATTCTTCAAGGTAAATTTTTTTCCCATTATATATGCAATAATAATAATAATAATAATAATAATAATAATAATAATAATAATAATAATAATTTGAGAAGTGTTTTTCAAATGAATTTTTAAGGCTAATAATATTTATTTTTGTTTTGTCATTTATTTTATTTTCTTGTTTACTCTTTTTTTATATAATTTTTAGTTTTTCTTTTTAATTATATATGCAATAATAGTAATAATAATAATTTTACATATTTGTTTTCTTATTTGCTCTTTTGTTAAAGTTTTTGAGTGTTTTTTATTCCTCACAATAAGTTAATAATTTTTATTTTTTAATAGCACTACTACTACTAATAATAATTTAAGATGTTATGATCATGATGATAATAGTGACATTATAAATCATAATGATAATAGCTATTATAATTTGTTGTGATAGTTATAGCTTATGATGTAACTAATTATGACTTTGATGGTAATAATAAAAATAACTTATAAAATAATATGAAAATATTAATAATGATAAAAAATATAATAATAATAGTAATACTAATTATAATTTAAATAATATTAATAAAAATAACGATGTTGATTATCGTGATGATTATTGTCGTATTAATGACAATGATTATAATAATATTGCCAATAATAATCAAAATATTAATTATTTACAGTAATAATTATAATAGCAACTATAATAATTGTAACAATTTAAGAATCTTGAAAATAAAAATGTGATAATAATCGAAATAATTCATTGGTTGATGTTGTTTTTGTTCAAAATTGAGTTTCGTGACTTTTTTTATGTATGATATTTCAGATTTAAGATCACATAAATAAAAAATATATGAAGCGACGCATAGACAAAACAGGTAGGAAATTTGGGCTAAAATATTTACAATGAAAAAATTTGAGTCATTTACCCCGCGTTTCGCCACAACCACAACCGCATTTGTTAACATGTAAAAAAAATATTAATGATCCTAGATATTATTTTTGTGATGCTATACATCTGAGTGAAATAATCAAACTACAAAACTTTTGATTATTTAATTTTCTTAGATATTCATTTTATTATGAATAAAGCGTTTGAAATAATGATACCGATTATTTTTAAGGTTTTTCTTATTCAAACTATGTGAGATTAATTATATATTTGTTATAAATTCATATTTATGTGTATTGAGTTTAGTCTCTTGAATTTTTATAACCCTTGAGTCAATTTACTTCCCCTATAAATAGACCACTTGTCTTGTATTTCTTACACTTTAAAAAATAGAGGGATTCATAATAAGAAATGTATTTATCCGTTTCTTTTAATTATATTTTGATATCTATGTTCTTTATGTTAATTATTTATTCTTTTTATAATAATATTTTCATATTTATTTAATATTAACCTCTTAGAATATATAAAAAAATAAAAAAATCATAAATTAATTTAATTTTAGTGTTCTGAAATATTTTTAATATAATAATATAAAGATAAATCTTAAAAAATAAAAATAAATAATTTAAGTATCGTAAAATATAATAATTATTGAGCGATTTATGTGCTTCAATCCCATCGATTATAAATATTATTTGTTAAACCTGCAATGCAGTGCGTGTAATCTAATTAGTTGGGACGAAAAGAGATCCATTTCCCTTCTCGAATCTTCGAGGGAGCGTTTTTTCGCAGCTCACAAGTCACTGCACCGTGCACCCAGCCCCTCTCTCTTTCTCTCTCTCGTTGAAGCTAGACCAGATAGCAAGGTGCGATCTCTGTTTCTTTTCACACTTGGAGTATGTTTGATTGTATCCTATGATAAACGAAACCCATGTTAAATTTGGCATTTGTTTTTTATTTATGATAAGAAATGAATTGTGGTTAGGTTAAATAGCTAGAAGGGAAAAAGAAAAATCATGGCAAGCAGCAGCCTTAGAAATGCGAAGATCAAGACAAATAGTTGCAAACGAATAGTGAAGGAGCTGCGTTCTTATGAGAAAGAGGTCGAGATTGAAGTTGCTAAAACAGCTGAGATGAAGGATAAAGGAGCCGACCCTTATGACCTTAAGCAACAGGTATGTATCTCTGCCTCTAAATCTCTCTCTCTTTTCTTTATTGATAATTAATGCTATTAGTTTTGGTTTGGACAGGAAAATGTGCTGGCTGAGTCGAGGATGATGATTCCAGATTGTCGTAAACGCCTAGAGGCTGCCTTAGCTGACCTCAAAGCAATTTTGGTATCGTTTCATTTCATTTTCGATTTGCCATATTTGTTGTGCCCATGTTTATGACATCTTAAAATTCTGTGACTCGGCAGAACAATAAGCTCACCACTGTTGTGGCTGTATTTGTGGGTTTAGAATAATTAATTTAATTATAGTTTCTTACTTCAATTTTTAATGATTTTGTGCTCTACCCTTCAAGTGTAGTTATTTGTATAACAGTTTCCCCCCCATCGGTATATATTTAATCTGGGTGCTTGTCCTAGTTAGGGTGGAATGAGTTAGGCAGACTAATTAATTTAATTTGTAATTAAGTTTAGTTTAGTTTAGTGGAGTGTGTGTGTGTGTGTCTGTACATATAACCTGGCAGCATTGTCAGGGTGATATCATGGGTTGAATTAGGCCTGTATCCATTCACTCCAAGACTCATTGCTTTCTTCTTCTTCTTATTATTCCTATTCATGGATCTCCCATTGGGTAGTTATATCTCACTACCCTGTCATTTAAAAGATGTGGGAATGGAGATTTTGACTTGCACTTAGGAACCTTAAAAGAATAAAATGATCAAGAGTGGCTCTAATGTAATTGTATTTCCTTGTCATAACATTATTAAATTTTCAAATCCAAAAGGATTTATGGAAGCACTTCTTGTTAAATGATAGGTCATCTATGGTCACATAAATTCTATAGAAACCTGTCTTTTGTTTTCCTTCATAGCTTGCTGAATGTTTTCTTTCTCTTTCTCCATCTATGTATTTTTAAAAAGAATTTATTTTTCAGGCTGAATTAGAAGAATCTGATCAGAAGGAAGGCCCAGAAATTGCGGATGCCAGAAACACTATTGCTGAGGTTGAACAGTTGTTTCAAACAACTGATGCTTAGTGTCTATTAAATGTAAAGAGCTTGACATCAATGGCATGATTTTGCATGATTTGTTTCCCTGAACATGTACTTCTACCTTGATGGGTGTTGGAATTGATTTTCTGCAAACTTAATCTCTTGCTGAGATATGCTTATTGAAGAATGTTATGAGATTTGTGTCATTATTCGTTCAATATAACTAACCAATGGGAGATCCCTGTATAGGAATAATAATAAGAAAGAAAAGGCGAGTTTTGGAGTGAATGGATCCAGGCCTAACTCAACCCATGATATCACCCTGACATGCTGCCAGGTTACACACACACACACACACACACACACATTCATCCAGGCCTAACTCAACCCATGATATCACCCTGACATGCTGCCAGGTTATATGTACACACACACACACACACACACACGCACACACACACATTCATCTAGGCCTACTCAACCCATGATATCACCCTGACATGCTGCCAGGTTATATGTACACACACACACACACACACACACACATTCATTGCATGCTTGTTTTCCTGTGATTTGTGATGTTGCAGTGTTTTTTTCTGGTGTAGTACAATGCAACCCTTAGAGTTGCATTTTTGTAATATAAAAAGTGATAACTGTTCATGGGAATTAAAAGCAAATCTTCAGTTGTCAATCTCTTTTTTCCACTCATTTCAATTACTAGGAATCCCCTTTGTTTCTTTTAGATGCATTGGATCTGGTGATTATGTTCTCTTGAGAACTTTCATCTCCTCCAGTTGTCTAGATTATTGGGTTGGATAACTAACAAACTCTCCGTGGGGTTTCTTTGCAGTCCCCTTCTAGTTCTAAAATGATGACACCCTGACTAATAAAAATATGAGAATATCTCAACTGGTTGGTTCATATCTAGTTAAAATAAAATTATCTCTTGATCTTTTAGTAGTACATTGTTGGCATTTTAGCTGAGGAACTGGAAATGTCAATTATTGCAGAAAATAGCAATATTTGAGTCTGATGGCTTGGGTGTTGTTTTCTTTTTTCTCATTTCCTTTGGCTTTGTTACTCACAGATTGCCCTTTCTAAAACATATGTTGATTGATTATCTTATGACTTCTACTCTTGTGCTGGTGGTCCATAAGCATATTTATTCTATGAATGCTCGAATTTGGTAGTTTATGGATGGGTTGGAAAGTTTCTTCTTTGGGGTCATGTGACTTCATCTTCCTAAATTCATCTTCTGGACTCCAAATTGAGTTTTTGTCTGTTAGTGGTTCCCGTAGTTCCAACCTTTTTCTTTTGGGTGATAAAATTGCAATAAGATATGCCTCCTTATTTTTCCAGGACCTTCTCCTAATAATTTTATTAGGTAATACAACTGCTACTTGTTGTGATAGTCTTAATATAAGGGTGTCAATATGTACAAATCTGATTATGGATGGGCATTAGAACAGATATAAAATTATCAACATGAGTGTATGTTTAAAACGGTTGAACTCAGAAACCATTTCACATTATTATACCCTTTTATTACTGCCAGACATCCAATATAGTATAAGCCACGGTCCAAGATATACCTTAAATATTTAAGCACCAATTTATTGCTTTTTAATGATATGTACTAGAATCACTATGAATCTACTTGGCTTATTAATTAAATATGCAATATTTGGTCTTGTTTAGTTCATTACATAGATCAAACTCTCAATTATTCAAAAATATTTCTCAATTGGTGTATTCCCTCACCTTTGTTTTTTGATAGATGTATACTTTTATCCATTTGTATTTTGAAAGTGTTATTGTCAACTTTAAAAAAAAAATATGGAGAATTTTCTAAAAAAATGAGATTGGAATAATATCAATATATCATATATCTTATAAATTTTTATTCCCATGATGACATCTATAACATCCAAGTCTTTCATGTCAAACTTGTTAGTTAATATTTTCTTGGTATACTTGATTATATATTATCATTGCCAATGTTTTCTCAATATGCTTGATTATGTATTATTGTTGCCTTAAATTAACTTGACATTGATCTACAAGTATACAATGACATATCATTTATTTATGTTTTTCATCCACACACTTTTATCAACCATGTTGATTTAAACTCATTTGACAATACAATACTATCAATTTTTTTCATGTCATTGTTTAGGAGTTTATTTCAAATCATATAATAAAGAGATTTTATTTTCTTGCCCTTTAATAACAAATCTTTTGGGTTGTTCTATATAAACCTCCTCGTCAAGATCATTACTTAAAAAAGCTATCTTTAAATATAATTGATGCATTTTAAGCATGTTAATGGCTATTATGGATATTTAGTCAAGAGTATCACTAAGGCATTCAACGGGATTACTAGAGATATTTAGGCCAATAAAACTTTAAGAATTCCTTTTAAGATGGTTTTGAGCATTAAGTTTAGTTTCTAAAGAGTGTTGCTACCCAAATTTTGATCAAATTATTTTTTATGTTTCGGATGAAAAGGAAAAACATAGAAAAAAGAAAAAAAATCCAAAAATATCTTGTTACAGGGGCAAAATTGAACAAAGTGAGAATTTAACAGTCAATGCAGGATGATATTCGCATAAATTGGAAATGAAGGACCAAATTGAAACAAGCATGCAAGTTGAAGGCTGATTTTGAATTTTGTCTATGGAAGACTCTATAAATAGAGTGCATGGCCACAACAATAAAGGACAAAAAAAAAAAAAATACACTCTCACTCTCACTCTCACTCATACCCCAAAACCCTAGACACTAAAAAAACTTACCAACTCTTTCTCTTGAAAAGGGTCAGCACCTGGCCCTTTAGAGTCTGCTGCACTCAGCCTCCTCATCTTGAATCCCCAGTCTCCCTCCCCTTTTGCACTTTGCTCCCCATTTTTCGGTCAGCCCCTTCTCCCTGTCCATGACCTCCACCAGCTTTGCTGTCAGCCAGCTGTTCCCCAAGGCCCTAGCATCTCAACTGCCTTTCCTCTTCCTCCCCGATCGGCCACCACACTCTCCTCCCGGCCTCACTCCAGCCGAACCACAACAACCCACCCTCTCTTGATGTGGTCTTTTCTACAAGGACAACAAGAGAAAAGAGTTGACTAGATGATGGTGATCCTCGGTCCTTGAAACCCTTAAACACTTTTTGAGCCTATGAATATCCATTTCTTTTATAGCCATGACCATAGCTTCATTACATGCTTGTAAAAGTCCTTCTTGATCAAGCAAACAATTCTCAAAATTTGTTAGAGTTTTTCCATAAGGGTTATAATTTCATGAAAAAGTTGCAAGTTATGCATAATTTCATGAAAAAGTTGTAAGTACTTAAAGATGAGGTAAATTTTTCAACTGAACTTCAAGTTTTTACTTAGCTCTAAATGTTTGAAAACCACAAATCATCACTTCATCATGTACCATCAAAGGACATACCCCAAAATCTGAGATTAGAATTGAAACCCAAAAACCATAAAAAGACAATTTCAATCTCAAAATGAGCCAATTACTGTTTGCAAAATACAAAATATTTACAGGTTTGTATTTATTGAATATCGTGTGTTGGGTATTTGACCAAATGAATTTGATTTTCAACAAATGACATCTCTTTGATTTTATAGCAATGATTAGACTTTGAAGGCACATGATCTTTGAAATCGGTGACTTAATTCTAGAACAAGAAAGATTTAGAGAAAATATTGACCGGATTTGAAGAATTCTTGACATTGATAATTCTCGGTTATGATCGGAATGCTCAGCAGTTAGAGGCCAGAATGTAGATCTTGATAGGAATGCAAATAATTTCATATCAGCTTGGGAGTAATGAAGCATAAGCAAACAATTGATTTAGTGAAATTCATCAATGAGCACCAACGGATTCAACTCAGGGCAACATGGCTTAATAGTGAGTGATGGTTTGATAAGCTCCAACAGTGATTGAGAATAAGATTGCGTTTGAAAGGCACCTTCAGATTTCAGAAATATCATCTTACTCGCAGATTTGTTTGTCTCCAAAGATATTGTTGCATGGTTGTATTTTCATAAATATTGAAGAGTGCACGCCATAAAGGTTGATCATGAGATAATTGTTGCAAAGCTAGTCGATTCAAGGTTCAGTTCATTGCATGAATATGGGAGCCAGAAAAAACTTCGTTAATGACAACATAATTCTGTGCACTGACAAGAAGGATTTACTTAGAAGAAATTGAGTCTATGACGAAGAGTTTCAGATTGCATGGCCGAATAGTTGCGTCAGCTCAAGGCGAGATTCATCGCATGAATATGGGTGATGGTAGCATTACATCTCCTCTCGAAAGCTGAGAGAAATTTATTGATGATAGCATGGAGCATGCACCGATGAGTTGAGGATGCATTTATGGATTGCATTTATGGATGACTTGACAATTTCATGAAAGTTAATGATGACATATGCTGGAATAAATACAATTCGATTGATGAAAACTCCATAACTAATCGACAACCGAAGATGAGGTCAGCGTTAGCAAGCTTTGCAATGATTGTTAGCAAGCTTTGCAATGATTGTTAGCAAACACGCGCAAACCCAAGAGCTGTTATTGAGAGATTCCAAGAAAGTTGATGGCTTGTTACACTCCTTCACAAGGAATCAAGCAACACCACACTTGGGGGCAATGTTAAACTTGATAAGCACTGAGAGCAGAGATCATCGCAGATACGCCAGAAAAAGCAATGCGCTTGAGACTTGATGAATGAATGACAACAAAGCTTCGGAGACTGGGCAAAGACATCCTACGACAATGGAGCATCAGAGGAAGGGGGCCTATATTTCTCAGGTAAATATACATGCATCATCATGCATTGCATCCCCATCTTTATCATCTTCCATCTGGGTAGGTCACCCGTAAAAATGAGACCCCTCATCATCATTTTCCATCCGGGTAGGTCACCCGTAAAAATGAGACCCTTCCATCTTCCATCCGGGTAGGTCACCCGTAAAAATAAGACCCAATCTTCCATTCGGATAGGTCACCCGTAAAAATGAGACCCCTCCATCTTCCATTCGGGTAGGTCACCCAGAAGAATGAGACCATGCTAGCCGTAAAAATGAGACCCGTAAAAATGAGACTCAATCTTCCATCCGGGTAGGTCACCTGTAAAAATGAGACCTCCCCCCATCTTCCATCCGGGTAGGTCACCCAGAAAAATGAGACCCTCCTAACACTGCTAATCCGGATAGGTCACCCGTCATAATGAGACCCTTCCATCTTCCATCCGGGTAGGTCACCCGTAAAAATGAGATCCCTCCATCTTCCATCCGGGTAGGTCACCCGTAAAAATGAGACCCAATCTTCCGTCCGGGTAGGTCACCCGTAAAAATGAGACCCCCCATCTTTCATCCGGGTAGGTCACCCAGAAAAATGAGACCCTTTTAACACTGCTAATCCGAATAGGTCACCCGTCATAATAAGACCCATTTCATCTTCTTTTATCTGGGTAGGTCACCCATCATAATGAGATCTTCTCCACCATTTTATTTTTCCTTACAACGTTTACTATTTAAAGTCTTTTGCAAGACTTTAGTCGTAAGCATTGTAAAGGGGGCATATGTTGCTACCCAAATTTTGACCAAATTATTTTTTATGTTTCGGAAAAAAAGGAAAAAAATAGAAAAAAGACAAAAATCCAAAAATATCTTGTTACAGGGGCAAAATTGAACAAAGTGAGAATTTAACAGTCAATGCAGGATGAAATTCGCATAAATTGGAAATGAAGGACCGAATTGAAACAAGCATGCAAGTTGAAGGCTAATTTTGAATTTTGTCCATGGAAGACTCTATAAATAGAGTGCATGGCCACAAGAATAAAGGACAAAAAAAAAATACACTCTCACTCTCACTCATACCCCAAAACCCTAGACACTAAAAAAACTTACCAACTCTTTCTCTTGAAAAGGGGCTGCAGCCCCCGGCCCTTTTAGGGCTGCTGCAGCCCCGCCTCCTCATCTTGAACCCCCAGTCTCCCTCCCCTTTTGCACTTTGCTCCCCATTTTTCGGTCAGCCCCTTCTCCCTGTCCATGACCTCCACCAGCTTTGCTGTCAGCCAGCTGCTCCCCAAGGCCCTAGCATCTCAACTGCCTTTCCTCTTCCTCCCCGATCGGCCACCACACTCTCCTCCCGGCCTCACTCCAGCCGAACCACAACAACCCACCCTCACGATCTCCTTTCCCTTTCACCTTCCCCAGGCAGCCCCATTCCCCCCTCCAGTCTCCTTCTCCGAACAGCCCCAGCTTCACTTCTCTCCTCCGCCCTCAAAATCCCTCTCTCCCTTACCGTCCGTTGAAACACCATACCAGCCTTCCCCATCATCTCTTCTTCTCCTCTCTGCCTCAACCATGATTTTGAACAGACCCAAGATTTGAACGGACCCGAGATAACATTGATTTGGTGTTTGTGTTTGGTTGTTGTTTTCTATGTTTGTTTTGTTGTGCAGGTCGCTTTTGAAGGATACCACCGGTAGGAGGGAGGAGAAGGGGAGGTTTGCGCAGCCTCCTTTTCTTCTCATCGGCCAGCGCCGTCAGCCAGCCTCCCTGCTCTCATCTCCCCTCCACGTCCAGCCCACCTCTCTCAGTCACCGATCTCCCCAACCGAGAGCAGAGCCGAGAAAGAGAAGAAAAACAGATCGCCGAGAAGGATAGATCGACCGCCGAGAAGGATAGATCCGAAATTTGCAGAAGAGAAATATTTGATTTTGCGTGTTTTGTCTGTGGATTTTGTTTTGTTTGCAGGTCTTCGGAAAACCCTTGCCGGCAAGAAGGAGAAGGAGAAGAAGAGGAAGGAGAAGGAGAAGCAAAAGGGAAAGGAGAACAAACCGAAGACAGCCCCAGGAGAATAGATCTGAAATCTGAAATTGATTTTCTGTGTTTGTGTTTGCGTCTTGTTTGGTGTATTTTCAGGTCGCCGTTGAAGCTACCACCGACGAAAGTTTGAAGAGAAGTTGCAGAACTGCGTGGTCTTCCCCGGCGTTATTGTCCACCAGCAGCGCGTGGAACCACGTGCCACCAGTGACGGAGGCGCGTGGACTGACGCGCCACCAGTCCTCCCTGCACTGCCCCACAGTTCGCATGTGGCACTGTTCCGAGAGCTTTTTTTTATTATTTTGTAATTTTTCTTTTATATTTGTGTGTTTATTTGAATTTATTGTATTTTAATTGTGGAATGTAATGAAAAAGATAAAAAAAAAGACAATGTGAGTGTGGGTTGTATTTTACTTTCAAATGGTGATGAAAAAGAAATATAAAAGAGATTATGTGGGTGTGTGTGTTATGTTTTTATTGTATTCAATTTAATGTTTTTTTGGTTAAGAAAAAAAAGAATATAAAGTGAAAACGAAAAATGTGTTTTATTTGCAATGGCCAAAGTATTTCCGGAAATTCACTCTAGATTTAATAACAAGTTTATTAAATTCTAAGAAATTGGCCTAATATTAAAAATCGTGAAATTAATTCATGGGGATTAGCGATTAATTTTAGGTAGTAATTGTCGGATTTATGTGTAGACTAACATTTACATATTCGGGAATAACCACCAAAATTGTCAGGATTATTCTGAGCGGTGGTCGATTTCTTTTATGGATCGGTCAACCGTGAAATTAATTCATGAGGATTAATGGTTAATTTCAGGTGGTGAATGAAGGAACTACAAGTAGGTTAGCATTTGCATATCTAGTAGTGATCAATACAATTCATAGGATTATTTTGAGCGGTGATTGATTTTCTTTTCAAATCGGAACATTTTTTATGATGAAAAAAATGAAAAAGAGATTGTGTGTGTGTATATGTTTTATTTATTCAATTTTATGTTTGTTTTGATAAAGAGAAAAAGAATTTTAATAAAATAAAAAAATATGTTTTCTTTGTAAAAATCCAAGGGGTATCGGCTAATATTTCAAAAAATATAAACATCTTATTTTTTGGGAATTTATTATTCACCGTCGGCATTTAGATAAATAAATCTTAAGGGATTAAAAATCCAAAATATTCAGGGGAAGAATATGCTATTATTCACTGTTCGATATTTGGATAAATAAATCTTATCCAAAATATTCGGCGGGAATAATATGCTATTATTCACTTTTTGGTGTTTGGATAAATAAATTGTAAAAGGTTAATATCTAAAATATTCGGCGGAAATGATAATAATCAAATAAAATTCACTGGATATTTTCTAAGCAATGATCGATTTCTTTTTTTTATCGTAACTTTTTTGTGAATAAATATGATTTATTGAAGTATTTAAAATCACATCGAAATAGACAATGCAACTTACCTTAGGTAAGGCGTATAAGGGGTGCTAATACCTTCCCTTTACACGACCAGTCCCTTACCCTTGAATCTTTGAGCAGACCAGTACAAATCGAGTGTTCCTAGCGACCCTCAACAACCAGGTGGCGACTCCTCCTCAAACTCCACTGCGAGAGCCAGGATCCCTCCCGGGACGCCGCGCGGGGATGTTTGAGAATTTCACTAAAATTAGGATTGGCATCATCACCCTCTTCAACTTCATCTTTGGAAAATGTTTGAGAATTTCCAATATCTGTTCTAAGTCTCTTTCTTTTCTCTTTCTTCATTGTTAAGTCCTCTATCAATTGCTTCATTTGCCATTTCACATCTAGAGGAACCTTTTTACAAGGTTCAACTTGGCCTTTGATACCAGCAAGGTGATACTTCAGACGAGTAATACCGCCACCATTGATTCGTTTGTTAGAATGAACACATATAGATGAGTTTCTTGCATCAAGAATCACCTGTCCATGAGCCCATGGTGGATCATCCGATCGTGCTAGAGCTGAAGATATGGAAGTCCCACCACTAGATGAGTTTTCAACCATGTAATTTAATCTGAAGAAAAAAATAAAATATGTTAGCAAAGAAAAGGTGGCAGTAAATCGGATCTCTAAAGGAAGAGTTTCGAGAAACAAGCAATAGTTTCAAGAAACAACAAGCATCACATGGGCATACATGATTAAATCCATAAGTATCCGTACATCAATTGCGAAAAACTTATATTCACTTTATAATTTATATCCCAAATTGTTAGCATCCATACATCAATAAAGCATCAATATAAACAATAAATTATTGTTTCTCAAATAATTCTAATTATAACAATAATCTGGTTGTAATCTATTGGAAATTGTCTAATTTTTGGCCAAATAATGAGATGGTTCATTGAGAATACAAGTTACACAACATGTCAGCAAACACCACTACCACTCACATGGAACTCATCTAATTCCCAAAGACAACCTAACCCCTCAAATCCTCTCATCTTTACAAACGACGAGTCACTCCAATCTTGAGCACAAATATCTTAATTTGATTAGTTTTCCAATGGTGTCAGGCAAGTAATATAAGAAAACCTCGCAGAGTATACTTCAAAGCAAGTAATATAAGACATTTCCACAAATATTTAAAAATGGAACATTCATAATATTGCTAACAAGACAAGGGATGTGTACCTTTTAGAGGAGGTGTCATCAGTCACTGCTATGGAAGAAGAAACGGTGGGGGTCTCGCCGTGTGAAGTACTGTGGAGAAGAAGAAATGATGGGGTTGCTGGCTCGCCGTCGTGAGAAGAGCTTTGGAGAAGATTAAGTGCAGAACTGATGAAGCCTGAAGGTGGTGCTATCACGAGAAAAGCTTTGGGGAAGAAGAAGTGAAGAACTGAAGACTAATAATGGTGGTGTCGCTCGCTGTGGGTTAGGGATTTGAGTTTTAAGTTTGGGGAAAAATAATCAATTGGGAATTTGGGGATGCCAGGGAGGGGGATTCTTAAGTCTCTTTTAATTGATTTTTTTTAATTCCAAAACGGAACAACCGAAATTTGGCTGGAATTTTCGATATAGATCAAAATAAAAAACAGGGTAAAAACCATGTCGTTTTGCCTCGTTTTTTGGATTGGAATGGAACGTTCTGACCGTTTCGGAACGAAATGGACAATTATGATCCATACCAGAGAATGACAATTTAGCTTGTAGGCTGGGACTTAGTTCCCTCATTACTTGTGGATTTGGGTTAAGATTTGATTTGGAGTTCTTTTTCCTTATGGCTTGTGAGTTTGGGCTAAAACTCCTTCTAAGAGGTGATTTGGGCAAAATCTTGATTTTATGTTGATTGGAGACTTATTTATCAAAATACTTGTGGAACGAGTCTTGTACTTATTAAGGTTTTGACTCTATTATTTTTTTAAAAGTATTATTAAACTAGTTTATGTTTTGGTTTTAATTTCAGCATAATGTTGTAGTAGATTTTATTTTTTCAAACCATAAATAATATATTTGGTTTACAGGTTGTGACAACTTGATGTTTTTAGAAATAAAATTATAGAGGATTTCTCTTGCCTATTGTTCTTCCATGAATTGTTTAAAACATAATAAAGATTCATTTTTTGGGGTGTCTAACCTTTATAACTTTGGTTCACTAGTCAAGGTAATCACTATATGGAGTTTTATTCAAGTTTTATTGGGTTAGTATCCAATCGTGATAGGGGGTTATAGAGTTTTTACCTTTTGATTTCATATCGATTGCATCAAAGATCGACTTTAAAATCAAGTTTTATCTATCCATCTTTAAATTCAGTTTTTTTCATGTTTTGAGTTTTATTTGTTGTTGTTATGTTTTGTTCTCTCTTTAAATTGTTGAACCTTAAAGTTTTTTAGCTCTTGATTTCAACTTTAACTTGATTTTCTAGTTTTTTGTATTCTTGATTTTGGCTTTATCCTAATTTTATAATTTACAGTTTCATTGATAAAAAAATGTAATATATCAATCTGGTGTTTTTTTTTAAAAAAAAGATTAAATCTTAGAAAAAAGATGATTAAGTTCTACCTTATTGAAATTTCATAGTTTTGGAAAATAAATTATGGTTATCTTGATTTGTTTGGATAAATTCATATTGCCTTGGAGTTATTAAATTCCTTATGAGAATCAATTTTATTGATTTATCTTTTGTTGAATTTAGGTTTGTTTCCATGATTTTTTTTTTGTTTTATTTGAATCATTCTTGAATTGTTTTCATTTTCTTGATTGCTTTTTCTTTTTACATTCGTTTGTTGAACTTTATAAGTTGAAATGTTTTTATTTGTATTCTCTAGTTCCTTAAAATACCGAAAAAAGAGAGTTAAAAGTCGTAAAAGGCTTTTTTTTGTACCAAGATTGTATGGAATAAAGAAAGGGAAGTACAAAGGGGCCTGGCCAGCCGATTACAATAAGCCCGTTCTGGAACAGGAAAGTGAATCAACGCTAAGACGAGAGCAGAACCTCAAGCCCTTACAAAGCAAGGAAAAATAAGCAGGGCCTGCTCGGCGCAGGCGCAAGAAACTTAGACCGAACATTGGGTTCTCAAGAGCAAGCCTAGGCCCAACAGACCTCAACCCCAAGCAGACCAAACGGCCAAACCTCTAGATGCCCCAAATGCGTTGGGGAGACCCTCGAAGGTGATCCCCTAACCGAGAAGACTTCAGATAAATTGGAAGATATCCTCCGCCACGATTGCTGCCGAAGAATGATGCTCCTGGAAGCTCCTCCTATTTCTCTCATACCAAACATGGTACACTGTGGTAGAGAGGATAAGCTTAGGGATGATAAACTTACAATTTTTCCTATTTCTGTAACGCCTAGTTGTCCACTGGATGAGATATTGCCACTGGAGATGAGGCCAGCGAATCCCACTCCTTCTGGTTATGTTTTCCCACACTGTAGTCGAGAAGCGACATTGGAAGAAGAGGTGATCATGGCTCTCTCCAAACTCCCCACATAAGCAGCAAAGATTTCTCTCCACTACTCCTGCCCGAAAGAGCCTGTCTAGGGTTCGAAGCCTTTGTTGAAAAGCCAACCAAAGAACGAAGGAGTAGCGGGGGACATGACTAGGATGCCATAAAAGGTAGTGTAGATCATTGTTTGGGTGGTGAGTGCGAATCAGGTCCCAAACAGAATTGATAGAAAATTTACCTGTGGGGTGGCCGGCCCAAATATATTGATCTTCACGGGCTGGGTTTGGGGGAAGAGTAATTGTCTCCCAGCGGGCCCGGAGTGTCGGGGGCCCATCGGGGAACTGCCATTGGCCCTCCCTGATGATCACCGAAACCTTGGCATCCCAGGCCAGGCCCAAGCCTGCTATCGAGCGGGCCGAGAAGCTATCTGCTAGACACCTTCCAACGGGCAACCATTGATCCAACCATAAGTGGGTATCTTCCCCATTTCCAATTTTGACTCTTAGGTGTTGCAGGAACCATTCCCTTGACTGTAAAATCTTACGCTAGTTCCATGAGCACGAGCAAGGGATAGGGATATGCCAAAAGGAACGATTCTTAACCCTTGTAGAGAAGATCCATTCTGCCCATAGAGACCTACGATTGGTAATCAAGTTCCACAGAATTTTCCCAATAGCCTCTTGATTCCAGTGACCAATCCTTCGAATACCCAGACCTCCCTCACACGTTGGTCTAGCCAGCAATTCCCACAAGACTTTGGCCCCTGTCGTTCTCAAGGAAGAACCCCTCCATATAAAAGCAGCTAGGGTACTTTCCAGCTTTTTGATAGTTGACTTAGAAAGGATGAACTTTGTTGTCCAATAGGTTTGGATGGCAAAGAGAACTGATTTGATTAGCTGAAGTCTCCCCGCATATGTGAGAGTGGCAGTTGTCCAAAGTCTTATTCTGCTAGTAATTCTTTGAACCAAGGGCATGCAATTTGCATTGGAAAGCCTCTTAGTGAGGAGGGGGAGCCCTAGATAGGTAATGGCCGAATTAGAGATCTGTATCCCTAGCACATCTTGGAACCTGTTTCTGCTATCCTGACTCACACCTGCAGCATAAATCCTACTTTTATTATAATTGATTGCCAGCCCTGAAACACCCGAGAACCTCCTGAGAGTTTCCCCCATTAAACCAACACTGTTATCATCAGCATGACAGAACATAAGTGAAACAAGAAGTTGTGATAATAACATTGAGAAAAAAAACAAGTTAAAAAGAGTGAAACATAAGTGGAGTGATATATCGTTGATTGTAAGCATGTAAAAAAAGTATGTAAGGTTTATTGCTAATATTTTTCCCGAATATAAATGTGTTTCAAAGATGATTATTTGTATTATAAAGATTCAACAACAATTTGAGAGAATGAACATGTAACATGTTATTTGGTGAAGTGAAAAATTAAATGAATATACAAGATGTTATGATTGGTAATTTACAGGAGGGATGATACGAAAGGGTTCTTGATACCAGAAGGCAAGAGAGATGTGCTCTTATACTTTTAGATAGGTTTATAGATGAGGATGATGATGGAGATGCAAATGATTTTAATGAAGCTTTATTCGGCCAAAGGGAAAGATTTTGGCTAAACAGAAATTTCAATAATAAAGAGCTTAAATGAGATGCTAGAGTTCGCGATGGTTTAGATGGAAATTTTGGGAGTATTAAATGAAGATTTTATTATTTTAAGGAATAAATGATCCAAAAATTTACCTAAATAAGATAAGAAAATAAAATTGATTTTTTATTTATTATCATGACTACTTTAAAAAGAAAAAAAAACTAAAGTTAGTTGTGAGTAAGTTTTTGGATTATATTATTGTATGGCAGGTTTAGCTTGTGTTGAGTAAAAAAAAGGAATTATAAAATATTTATTAATACTTGAGGAGGGGAAATGAATATGATATGAGAAAAATACTTGTTTGTGATAACTATTATGAGGTTTTGTATCATTAAGCACAAATCTTAACTCAAGATTTTAAAAGTGTAAAGGATTGCTATAAAGATTTGTAGGTAGCTATGATTTTGGATAGTATAGAGGATGATAGATAAGCTAGTAAGGTCTTAAAATGATTTGACCCATGAGTATCAAGTGATATAGAGTTACAACACTACGTAGAGTTAAAAATAATAATAATGTATATGACTATGAAGGTGAAAAGGTAACAAAGGAATGAAAGCTCAAAGCCTAGTCAAGTTTTTGATCCATGTCATCATGGAGGCCGAGTTGGAAGAAGAATGATATAAATGTTAAAAGGAATGGAGTTAAAACACGTAAAGGTAAGAAAAAAAATTCTTCACTAATATTAGAGGTAATTATAATCCCCAACCACTTTATAATCATAATATTAAATGTTTCTATTGTTTGGAAATTGGTCTTATAAATTCTTAATGTCCAAACAAAAAAAAACATTATATTGCATGACTATGAGGAGGTGACAACCAAAAATGACAACAGTGATGAGAAGATGCAACGACTTAAGGATAGTAGTGATGATCAGGTAAAATATCTAGTTAAAGGTGACTCATTTGTGGTTAGGCGTGCATTAAATGTTCAAGTTAAAGAGGATGATTTAAAGTAGTAATAAAGGATATTTTCTATATAAGATATCATATTAGTAATAAGATATATAGTATGATAATAAATATGGATATTGTATAGTTAGTATTGCTCATGTAGAAAAGTTGAATTTGCCTATTATACAATATCATAAGCCATATAAGTTGTTTTTGTTAATTGAGTGTAAGAAAGTATAAATGCATAGACAAGTTTTGGTTTCCTTTTCAATTATGGTATAGTGATATGGTGATTTGTGATGTTCTTCATATGCATTTGAATAATATATTATTGGGAAGGTCATGATAGTTCGATAGGAATGTTAGCCATGCTGAGTTCAATGATAGGTATTTATTAATAATATATGGAAATTCCATCACCCTTGTACAGTTAACCCCAAGATACGTGTATAAAAAACAATTTTTTTAAAAAAATAACATGAAGAGGAGATATAAAGAAAAGGTGTTCAAGAGGAGTTGAAAAAAAGAGAGACCAAGATGAGAGCAAAAATAGATGAGGCACATGAAAATCATGAAACATGGGGTTTAGAGGGAGAAACAAATATAAAGGTTAGTTTTTATGCAAAATAGAGTATAAAGATGTTGTTGTTGTTGTTGTTGATGATGATGATGATCATTCTCTTTGTAATGTTGTTGTTTTGTTATAAGAAAAATATAAAGATGTGTTTTTTGATGACGTTCCTAGTGGTTTGATGCAAATAAAGAGAATAAACACATCAAAGTGATCTTATGTCGATAACTATAATCTTTAATTGATTAAACTTCTATAAGTAATTTGAATGAGACAAAAAGCTTCAAAAGAAAGTTGATGAGCTAATGACTAAGGTGTGCTTAAGGGAAAAAACAAGTCAATATGAGATACTAGTACTTTTTGTATAAAAAGGAATAGGTCTTTGAGGATGTATATAAATTTTTCAAAAACATTACGATAAAATGTAAACATTAAATTATTGGGCTTTCTTGGCCATGTTATTGGTTAAAAGGTATAACAACATAATCTAACAAAAGTTAATCATATAAATAAGAAACTTCATGAGTGTTTCCCAAACATATAAATTAGAAGAATGGACAATATGCATTTAAATCTAACAAAAGTTAGATGTGTTATCCTTGAACCTAGTGATTAGGTATATGAGTATATAAGAAATGAAATATTTATAGCCACATGGGAGATCAAAGTTGCACCCTAGAGGAGATGATATGTTCCAAATTGTTTGATGACAAAGCATATAAGATAACTTTTTCAAGTGAGTATGATGTTAATATTAAGTGACAATTTAAGGTAGAATTCTTTTGAGAAAATAAGAAATGATGAGAATCAATAAGCAATATCATATGATTTATTACATGTTCTGATTAGGCTATTTACAAGGGCCAAAGCTATTAGAATCAATTAGGCATTCAATGGGTTTATTCGACATATTTAGGGGAAAAACTTTAAGAATTTCTTTTAAGATGGTGTCGAGCATTGAGTTGAGTTCTAAAGAGGATTAACAATCTTCACTTGCTAGTTGGGGCTTATTTTCCTCATGGCTTGTGAATTTCGACTAAAATTTAGTTTGGAGTTGGTTTTCCTCCTGGCTAGTATATTTAGGCTAATATTCCTTCTAAGAGGTGCTTTGGGCAAAATCTTAGCTTTATATGGATTAAAATCTTATTTATCAAAAGACTTGTGACATGAGTCCTATATTTATTAAGCCTTAAGTTTTGTGATTTTATTTTAAAATTATTCTTAAATTAGTTTATAGTAGAGTTCTAATTTCAACAAATATTTCAGTAGAGTTTATTTTATTGAGCTATAAGTTGTTTCTTTGGTTTGTAAGTTGTGACAACTTAATTATTTCAAAAATAATATTGGAGATAATTTATTTTGTTATTGATTATTCATTAAATTGTATGTGACTTATTAAATAATCATTCTTTATGGCATTCAACCTTTATAATTTTGGTTTGAGTAATCATTATATCTTGTTTTATCCAATTTGATTTTGGATTTCTTAGGATTGTATTCGATTTAATTTTTGGGTTCTAGTATTATTACCTTCTAGGTTCATATAAGTTAGCCCACACTTTCTTGTTATTTGTTTTATTTAATAACAATTATTGTTTTACATTTTATCAATATTCCCTTATCTTTTATTTTCATATTGATCCACTTATGATTTATTGATTTGCTTTTATATGAAAGACTCATTAGTTCCTTTATATGATATTACTTAAAGGATTCAATTTTTTTTTATTAATTGCCTCATTTCAATTAAAAAAAATCATGATAAGATATGGCCTTAGAGTAGCTTCAAAGTTTATTTTTTCAAGTATGCTATAAAACTAGGACTACATATTTTTGTTATTTTTACCCTCTTACTCATTATTGGTTCAACTTTATCATCTTTTATATGATGACACTTGAACTTGCTACATTCATTCTTTTAAAAGAACAAATTTCTTATGATTTTTCAAACGAAAACATATATTCAAAAATAGTATTTCTTAATTTCATTATTTTATTGGGATGAATATCCTTAAAACTTGAATTTTATACAAGAAACTAATATGTATCATTATTGTAAGCATATCCAATAAACATGTAATCCATAATTTTGGTCATATCTTGACCTTTTTAGGATTATATATTGTCACTTATACCAGACAGCCCTACACTTTAAGACATTTATAAGAATTTTTGTTTTCATAACTCATATTTATCCTTTTCAACTTCTTATATGCTAGTTTATTAAATTTATAGTTGGTAATCAAAGGCATAACATTCATCATTTTAAAGAAAAATGATATATACATTTATCAATGCTATTTTTTATGTGAATAAAAAATGATAGTTTGATGGATAACACCATTTTAGAAATAAAAATTACTAAAATAAGTTTCATAATCAATATTTTTATTGCTTATTATTACCTTTATCTTTTTGTTAAGTTAACTTTCAACTTTATTTTTGTAATGTTTAAATATTTTAAAATTTCCATCTTTGCTTATAAGCAAATATTACATTGTGTAATCATTAATAAAAGTTATATAATATTTTTTAATCTTTAGTTTGCATAATTTTTAAATAAAAGATATCCAATAAATAAATCTAGAGGTTCACCATTTGTTTCAACTACTTAAAAACAATCCTTATGAATTTTAATTTTATACAAACTTCATATTTATAATTTTTCTCAAAAATAATTATTGGTAATACCTCTAAATTATTTAATAATTGTATAATATTATAGTTCATGTGTTATAAACTAGCATGCCATATATCACAAGATTCAAACAAGTAAGAGGAAGATGCATTATTATTATTATTATTATTATTATTATTATTATTATTATTATTATTATTATTAATTATTATTGATTTGATTCTTGGTAATAGTTTCATTAAATTCATTTTGAAGATGTAATTACATAGACACCCTTTACTTATAAATAACTCATGTCTAATGACTATAAATTTATCACTTTTAAAGATTATTTTGAAAATATTTTTGTTCAATAATGAGGCAACACACTATATACTTTCTAATCTTAGCAATATGAAGCATATTGTTGAGGTTGAGAAACTTTTCAAAAATTATATTTAGTATGATTGTTTCATATCCTTAGTACCTTTGAGATTGATAAATTTTTCATGTAGAATTTTCTACCAAATACTTCTGAATAGGTGAAGAGTATCTATTTTACAACTACCCTAATTTTTATAAGAGCTTTTAATATCATTAAAAGTAACAATCATACACACACGTATGCACGCGTGAAGAGCAGTTCTAGTATATATAGTATGTGATGTTGTTACATCTCAACCATGATAGTCAAGCTATCATTTAGACCTGTAGCCCGCATGTCATAGGTTTCTAGTCGATATACTGATTTTTTTGAAAAAAATATGATGTGAAATGAATAAGGCAAGACTAGTAATGTCAGGATCCTTGAACATACACAAAGCATACTTAATTTGCAGAAATATAAATGTTAAATATGTAAAAGTTCAAATTTTTAAATAAATGATCCTTGAAATTTGTATTGAATTCAGAATAGGAGATGATTATAGGAGATATGTATTTGCAAGGGAAATGTAAATTTGATACATTGTTTGTTACAAAGAAATGTATATGCAATTCTTTTGTAGGGAAGATTTTTGAGGTTTCACCAAGTTTTGCCTTCTCTTAGGAAAGTGTTGCTTTTATAGAAGGAGATCACAAGGAGTGGTTGATCTTTGAGCCAAAGTAATTTGGCCTTTTGTAATTATTGGGAGTACCTTTCTAGGAGTGGGCTACACCTTATTTTGGAAGTGGGAAACACTGATTGTCCTTTTGCAATAATAAGGTGAGTGGGTTGCACCTTTTGTAAGTGGGTAAACATCTTTTGATTCTTTTGGTAAAAATCTTTGATTCTGCACCAAAAATTGATTTTGTTTTCTTTTGCCGACAAATTTGTAAAGCCTTTAGTGTTTAGGAATAAGTGGTAGGATGTCAAAACAATGATCTTCATTCTTGTCTTCAAATTGAGAGAGATTTTGATGACGTGTCTGATGAGTTTGACAAGATTGATTTGGAGTCTTGGTTTTGTATGGAGCCTTCATGATGTAGAGGTATTCTTCTTATGTTCTTATAGAGACAAGGAGGGTTGTTATTTGAGCTTTATGGGCCAGGAATCTGGACTGAGGATGGTGGTCGATGATGGGCGTTAACTGATTCTTTTATAACCATTATGTTATAACTTATTTTGAACATTTGGACTTTGCTACAAAATAATCCCACCATTTGATTTTGAATGTTTTGACAAGGACTAAACTTCCCTGTTGGATGTTGTAGTTGTAATACCATGAGTATACGATGAAACAAAAAACTTTGTACAAAATACATGAGACTAGGAAAGTTCCTTTCTGAAGGAGGTGGTTGAATGTTTTGTTTGGAATGAGGATAACCATTTTCAACTAGGGGATAGTCTTTGAGGAAGTCGATATGACAACCAAAATAATCCCGCCATTGTAAAAACCATAAAGGGAGGTTTGTAGTTTTTTATGGTATTGTGAAAATAGAAGAGTTATGAATGATGTGTTTTGAGTTTTGTAGGAAAAAGACATTGAACCATGCCTGCTAATAGTCCCAATAAGTATAGGAATGGAAAAGGTGTTTGTTTTTGGAACGAAACTCTATAGGAAAGACAACTGGTTAGTGTAAAGGTTATTGCAGTCGGAAGGATGAATGATTTTTGTATGATGCATGTGGAGCAGCAAGGCTTAAGGTGGTCTAGTTGTAGTTTAAAGTCTTTTAGATAATTGGGACTTTTGTTTCAAGTATGATGGAATAGTAGGACTAAGGTTTGGTAATGTCCTACGGTTTGTTGTGTCAGTTTAGAGGGAATAACTTGGAGGTCGCAATGGAAGGATTTTCATGAAAAAATCCTTCTTCCATAGAAAGAATATTTTGGGATTTATCTTTGAAAATATATTTTGATTTGTGTTATAAAAACTTTGTGGATCATTTATGTAAAGCAAACAAGGGTTTTTGAGAAGAGATCCTGCCTGTGGTTTTTGAAAAGGTTTTGAAGATACTACCTGATTGTGATGTTTGGTCACTAGAGGTTTGTTGAGAGACCTTTATAATGTTAGAAGTAATTTTGGTGGATTTGAAAGGGTTTGAACCCATTATTGGACATTGTCTATTTGTATTTGTGACTGCTTTATAGCTTTTCTTCTTCAACAGCTGCCTTATACCAAGATTTGATTTATTTGATAGATATAATGACTGAAGTCATGAGTTTTGAAGAAATGTTTATGTTGTTAGGTTTTGTAGGTTGTGTTTGGGGCATTTTCCTCTTATCCTTTGCTCGTGTCTGAGGAGGCGTCAGGACCTATTTTAGAGGACTTCTTGGGTTAAGAAATTGGGATTGAATTTGAGTCTCCTTTAATATATTCAATGTCAAAATCAAAAGTACTTAAGATAGCTTACCATCTAGAAATAATCTATTTTGAAGCAAGATTTTGAACATCTTTTTCTCAAATTTCTTTTGCAAATTGACAATTAACTCGTAAGAGAAAATTTTGATTTAGTAAATCACTTTAAAATTTTGTAATGCATAAAACAATTGAAAGAATCTCCTTTTTAATAGTGAAGTTTCTTTGGCAATCATTCTAATATGCAAAGGTGTATTGTAGGATTTGTTCTTTATTGTTCTGGACCAGTTTGATTATTCCATCGTAACCTAAGTCCAAGGCATTTGTTTTGACTATTTTAGGTGCTAATGAGTCTGCTAGATGGATTAAAGGAATTCTTTGTATTTGTTAATTAATTTGTCTGAAGAGGCTGATATGGTTATCAGACTAAAGAGCAGGGTTTTTCATCAATTGATTATGTAATGGTTTGGCTAACCGGCTATTGTTAGGATAAAAATCCTACATATAATTCAGGTTGTTTAAAAACCTTTGTAATTAGGGTTTGTATATAATTATATTTGAGATTTTTTTTGTAAAATATAGGGATCTCTTTATGGGTATTAAGGTACCTTGAAAAATGTGATGGCCTAAGAAACGAACATGAGTTTGAAATAGAGAAATTTTTAATTTAGAAAAAAAACTAAACCATTTTGTTTTAAGGAAAAAAGAATATTTATATATGTACATGCAACATGTATTTAAACATGATAAAAAATAACTTAAACAAATTCAAAGATAGGGGTGAATATTTTCTTGAAGCTCTTGTAACGCGTGCTCTTAAGAAAATAGATCATATATAGAATGTGTTGACATATAATGTCATATTTTGTATGCTTTATATATTTTGATGATAACAATAAAAAGAAAATGGACTAATAATATGCTTGGATGAGATTAAGCTATAAACAGGTATTATACAAAGAATACATCAACAAGCATAATGGAGTACACGAAGAAGTCACTCCAAGAAGTCCAAGATGCAAGCAAGTGAAGACTTAGAATAAGTGTTCATTTTAGTGCTTTGTGTAAATCTCAATTTCTATCTTGATAGCACAAATTAAAATGAACTCACACACTTCACATTGCATGCATTAAAAGGATTTGATGATTAAAAGGTTTAAGTCATAATCAATCGGTTCAAGAAATTCAGAAAAGATAATTTGTCAAAACAGATTTCTGCATGAACCGGTCGACCGCTTAAGGTATCCGTTGTGAACCGGTCGACCGCTTGGAAGACAAATTGTTTTATCCGTTGTGAACCGGTCGACCGCTTGGTTTTGTCCGTTGTGAACCAGTCGACCGCTTGATATGGCAGTTGCACTAAAACGGCTAGAAATTGTAAGTAAGATTCTCAGATCTTTACCAAAAGCTTGGGAAGCTAAAGTAACAGCAATACGAGAAGCTAAAGATCTCACAAAACTTCCATTAGAGGAGCTCATCGGTTCTCTAATGACTCACGAGATATCTATGGATATACAAGATCAAGAAGAAAGGCCAAAGAAAAACTTGGCATTTAAAACTGCTCATCAAATTGAAAGCGAGGATAGTGATGATGATGAAGACAGTAGCGACGATCTTGAAGAAAATGTAGCATCCATCACAAGACAGTTTCGAAACTTTCTTAGAAAGAAAAATGACAAGAGAAAGTTCTCGAACTACAAAAAGGAGGGAGAATCAAGTAAAGAAACTCCACGGTGCTACAAATGCAACAAGTTGGGACATATCAAACCCGACTGTCCCCATCTTCAAATGAAGAAGAAAAATCGCTTTCAAAAGAAAGCTTTGAAAGCAACATGGAGCGATGACTCGAACTCAAGCTCTAGTGATGAAGAAGAACATGTGGCTAACATGTGCTTCATGGCAATCGAAAGCGAAAATAAGGTACAATCTTCGGATGATGAATCCGACCCTTCTTATATTGAATTGTATGAACAACTTGAAAATTTGTATGTAGAATATAAGAAATTAGGTTCAAAATATAGTACTCTCAAAAGAAATCATATATGCTTAATTGAGGAAAAAGAATTATTAGAAAAGAAAGTATATGATTTAAATGACAAGAGTAGTAAAACTAATCAACTTGAAGAAGATAATAAATCTTTAAAAGAAAAAGTTGATGAGTTAAAAGTAATTATCTCAAAATTCACACAAGGCTCAGAAATTTTTGAGAAAATGCTTTCGAGCCAGAGAAGTGTGTTTAACAAAGGAGGATTAGGTTATAAACCTAAGATAAACCAAAAATACTTAAAGAATTACTTTGTTAAAGCTAAACATTCTTATGATCCAAATCATACATGTAATTATTGTAGAAAATTAGGACATTTGATTTATGCATGTCCTATGAAGAAAAATAAGAATGTTAAAATGATTTGGGTTCCAAAAGGAACCACCCCTAACCAAGAAGAACCAACCAAGCTCAAGGAATCAACAAGAGTTGGTAAGTAAATTCTTTGGTGGACATAATTTCATTTTGGATATATGTTGTTATTAAATATTATGTTTTTATTTATCTAATATGTAAATTTTCTTTTTGTTGATGCCAAAGGGGGAGAGTATATGAAAATATCAAATGCATCAATAATGGGGGAGAAAAATATGAGAATATGAAAAATTTATATGCATATATTTAGGGGGAGAAAAATGATTTTTTCTTGAAATTGCATATGATATTTTTACTTAGATTAAATTGCTAAAAATGTTCAATGTCTCTTATATATTGCATTACAAAATATAGGGGGAGACTCAATTTTTTATCTAAGTTTTTTGTTTATTGTTATCATCAAAAAGGGGGAGATTGTTGACATATAATGTCATACTTTGTATGCTTTATATATATTTTGATGATAACAATAAAAAGAAAATGGACTAATAATATGCTTGGATGAGATTAAGCTATAAACAGGTATTATACAAAGAATACATCAACAAGCATAATGGAGTACACGAAGAAGTCACTCCAAGAAGTCCAAGATGCAAGCAAGTGAAGACTTAGAATAAGTGTTCATTTTAGTGCTTTGTGTAAATCTCAATCTCTATCTTGATAGCACAAATTAAAATAAACTCACACACTTCATATTGCATGCATTAAAAGGATTTGATGATTAAAAGGTTTAAGTCATAATCAATCGGATCAAGAAATTCAGAAAAGATAATTTGTCGAAATAGATTTCTGCATGAACCGGTCGACCGCTTGAGGTATCCGTTGTGAATCGGTCGACCGCTTGGAAGACAAATTGTTTTATCCGTTGTGAACCGGTCGACCGCTTGATATGGCAGTTGCACTAAAACGGCTAGAAACGGCTAGTTTCTTTTAGAAACTTATAAATAGGTCTCTTAATTGCAAAACTAATGACAAAGAACTTTCATATCTTATAGTGAGGCAATTAGAAGTGCATAAACACTTTCATATCATCAATCCTCATTAATACTCATATTTGTGTTTAAATCTTCATATCTTAACATAAAGAGTATTTCTCATTCTCACTACACTTAAACACCTTCAAATATCCTAAGTGCTATTAAGTGAGAGAAAGAGATCATAGATCTTCATTTGTAATATCCACACTATTAAGAGTGTATTGTTGTTTTACAAAAACAACCATTGTGAAACTCTTGGTATTGGTGAGGGAACATCACCAAGGAAAAATCTTGAAGAGGGTACATCTTCAAGTGGGAAAAGGAAAATCTTGAAGAGGGGACATCTTCAAGTGGAAAAGGAAAATCTTGAAGAGGGCATATCTTCAAGTGGTGTAAAGTCTTGGCGTGGATTCATCAAGCGGGAAAATTGTAATCTTGTTACTTGGTTTAGTAAGAGAGTACAATACTCAAGTACGGGTTGGTACTTGAGTCGTGGACGTAGGCTTGCCGAACCACGTTAAAAACCCGAGTTAGCAATCTCTCTCCCTTATCTATTGTAATTAATTTTAAAATTGCATTATTTATTGTATTTGCACCAAATTCCCTTTAGGTGCATAGTTGCCTTAATCCGTGAATTTCAACAGAATGTTTCTCCTACAATTCCCAAATAATAATAATTAATTTCTTGTTTGACCAAGCAAACAAATTTGTTCATTTAACAATTAATTTACCCCATCTTAGCCTATATAACCAATTTAGCCCATGTCAACCCATATAACATATATATAATTGATTCATATTTTAACAATAATATCATTATATTTGGTCATTGTACACCAATATACTTACATAACATTTGGTTTAACAACCACAACTCACATATATATGTTTTTTCAACTATAATAACTCATATTTATCCACACAAACATTGTCATCGCAATTCTCATTCACAATGCATTTATAGTTGTTATAGCAACCCGCACTTTTACACATTTGAGTTGTTATCACAACCTTTTTTTCCTTTTATTTTGGTTTTCATAAAAAACACTACCTTCTATTTGGACTACTATAACAACCTATTTTCTCTCCATTTAAGTTGTTCTAACAATTTTTTTTTCATTTGAGTTGTTATATATGCTTTTTTGTTCATATAAACCCCCTAAAAGTCTAATCCAAATTCATATCTCATTTACATCCAAGTTAGCCAACATTTCTTGCCATAAACACAAACACTCACTTTGTCATTTTTGGCTCCCATCACCAATTCACGTGCAACATAAAATCCTATAAGTTTCTTTTCTTCCAAAGGTATGTTGATGCGAACCTCGTCATCACGTGGTCACACAACCCACAATCAAGAATGAAATCTGATCTCGGAAAGCTGAAATAGGTCTAATAAGAGTGACACAATGAAAACCTACCCCAATGCACCAACACTATTGGAATGAGTAGAATGACGCTACAAAACCAGATAATATTTGATAAGTAAGATTTAGTTCATTCAAGAACTAAGGAATGCAAGAATCACTCTCACACATAAACTGAAAAGTTCATAACTTAAAATTAATCAATGGTTGCCAAAATTTAGCTAACATGAATTTAAATAGTCTTTTAAAAACTAACCCTAATGGACCTCTTATGTGGACTTAAAAGAGGTCCACTAAAAACTAACGCAAAATCCTAAATTGAAAAGCCCATGACTTAATCCAAGCAAGCCTTAGATCCTAGCTGAAAACAAAGTCTTAATTAAGCCCAAATAAGCCTTGGGTTGTAGCTAACTAACTTAAATAAAGCCCATAAGGTTTATTTATTATCTTCCATCCAGCCCATCAATCTCATGTTTCCAAGTTGTAGTAGGATTCTTTTGGCTCCTTTGTTATCCCCACTTCATGGCCCAAATAAAGTCGGGTTGGACCCCTCCTTCACATAAATAATTCAATGGTCCTTGTTGGTGTTTCTGGGCCAGTTCACATCATCCCCTCTCTCCTTGAAAGGATTCGATCTAGAATCAAAATCGTTATGTTGTTGATGGCTCGACAATCAACACAGATCATCCATGTTCCATCCTTCGTAGGCATGAGTAGCACGGGTACAACACATAGGCTTATACTCTCACGAATATATCCCTTATCTATTAGCTCATAAACATGCCTTTAAAGCCCAATCATCTCCTCTAGATTCCTTCTATAGGATGGTCAATTAGGAATTGAAGCTCCACGTACAAAATCAATTTCATGCTCTTTCCCTCGCAATGGTGGTAATCCGCTTGGAGTATGGTCTAGGAACAAATCATCAAACTTTTGCAACAAAGAAATAGCAGCACTAGACACAATATGATCAAGATCATTAATATTAAAGTAAGCCTCCTTGTATGGAAGTAAGATCATTGGCTTGTTAGTGAAATATGCAGATCTGACCTCACCCTCTCTAACATAAAAATTAGGTTGTTTCTCTTGTTTTTCCAAACAATTCTCATCACTCTTCCTGACTTTCTTCTCTCCTCTTGTCTTACCTCCACTCTCGACTAGATTTGGGTGTTTTTGAGCAGTGGTTGAATGGTCTGATTTGTTGGGAGTACTGGCCAAAGATTTGTTTATGTTTGGATGGGTGACTGAATGGGTTGTAAAGGTTTGGGTTTTGGCCGAATCTGATGGTTTTCTCTCTCCATGCTCCTCACCTTGATTTTCTTTCCCTATCGCCTCATGCTCACTTTTTAGCTTTATTTGATCATCACACGCATGTTTAGGTGTAAGACGTACAAGAGTGATGGTTTTACCATCTTTTACAACGGTATATCTATTTTTAACCCCATCATGAACTGTCTTCCTATCATATTGTCATGGTATCCCCAACAAGATGTGACTTGCTTGCATTGGTACCACATCGCACAGAACTTCATCAACATATTTCCTCATAAAAAATGGGACCACAACATGCTTAGTGTCACAGGGATGGAATTTCATCACACTTTCAATCCCAGAGCAGCAGTCTAGTCCCGTTACTAGACTCAACCTTCCTCCCAATTCACTCGTGTTTGCCTAAAGTCTAAGTGTTTCACCCTTCCAGAGGTTCTCTCCACAACTCTTCCCAATTTCGGCAACAAAGAACACAAGTTATTGATCAACACAGCACACTCATAATACAAGTAATTACAGAAAACCACCCAACCTTTATTATTCCATCAACAAAGGAAATACACAAGAACAATGTATGTGTGCTATGCACAATCCGAATCTGCATGCTACATTTGTTTAGGCCCTATATATTACACATAACACAATGGAAGTTACAAATAAAACTACCTCTTGACAGTTTCCCCCACCATGGACAACACATTAAAAGACAACCCACTCCCTCGTAACTGCTCCTAAGTAACTTCTTTGGTCTGCCACCCAACAAACCAAACTGCCCAAACTGATTCTTAAGCTGCCAGTCCTCACGTGTAGCTCAAGTTGTCTTAGACAGTCCATCGTCTAAGTCTAGCATGGTGCGAAGCATGAACCTGTTGTTCGTACGCACCCGTTATACTCGTTGCCGCAATCTACACTGCCTACGCATGCTACCCTTGCACTTGCGTAATACCTCGCAGTGACTTGTTGGCGCGCCCTACGCCTAAGGCTGTGATAAACCACCCCCACCAAAAGGAGATGATGCCCTCGTCGGATCAGTCTAAAGGTAGTCCTGCACCAAGTCTTCAAACTACCACAAGTCAGTGTCTTTCTCCCACGAAACCTCCTGACCATCCACCCATTTCACAAGAAATTCGTCCCGACGATTTTTCTTGTGCTGACCAAGTCTCCTATGGTCCAAAATCTTCACGATTCCCCTCTCAAATTTCTTCTGAATCGTAGGTTGACCCCTTAGTGATTTGCTCCTTTCTGTATCCTCAAAATTTCATGGAAAGGCTTTAGATAGCTAACATGGAATGTGGGATGAATCTTCAACCTTTCAGGCAGCTTCAACCTATAAGCAATAACGCCCACTTTCCCCATCACTTCAAACGGTCTGTCATACCTTGGCACTAATCTGCAGTGCTGATTACTCCCAACAATCTTCTTCCATATCTGCGGAGTCAACTTCAATAGCACCCTGTCACCAACATCAAACTCCAGAGGTCTCCGTTTTTTTTTAGCGTATTTCACCATACGCTTGCCTGCCCTTCGTAAACTGTCTTACGCTTGCTCGAAGAGTTCTTTCGCAAATCTGTACGCGGCTTGACTTCTTCCCCTAGTCTTCTGGACGGTTATCTCCGCTGGAGTTTGGGGCTGCCTCCCCAAAACTAACTCAAATGGACTCAGCTTAGTCGCTGACGATTTGTGGATATTGTAGCTAAATTGTGCACTATCAAGCAACTCGAGCCCGTTTCACTGTGTTGTCGTCACATAGTGTCGAAGATACTCCTCCAACAATGCATTAATCCTCTCTGTTTTTCCATCCGTCTGCGGATGATTGGCTGTAGAGAACTTCAGCCTTGTTCCCATCAACCCAAACAATATTGTCCAGAACGTCCAGTGAATCGCACATCACGATCACTCATCACATATGAAGGAACTCCGAAGTACTTCACTACGTATTTGTAAAACAAACCAACAGCCATTTCAGTCGTGCATAAAGATGGTGTAGCCACGAAAACAGCATACTTCGAAAACCTGTCGACGACCACCATAACAACGTCCATGCCATCGACTTTCAGAAACCCCACTACAGAGTCCATTGAAACTGAAACCCAAGGCCTTTCCGGTATCGGCAAATGCTGCAATAACCCTGCTTCCTTCTGCCTTAACACCTTGTCCTGCTGACAAACCCAGCAAGTTTTGACATAAAGTTCCACGTCAAACTCCATCTTTGGCCAGTAATAGGTTTTGGCCAAGAGAGCCAGCATGCGCTCTCGTCCTATATGACCTGCCCACTGCGGGTCATGCGTTTCGGTCAGCAAGTGTTTCCTTAGCTTCCCACTTGAAACATAAACTCGGCCCCCTTTAGCATAGAGAAGGCCATTATCCAACCAATATCTTCGCACCGTCCCCTCCCGTACGAGATCAACTATCTTGACTTAAGCTGCATCTTCCACGGTAGCCTGCCTCAACCGATCCAGCATATCGGATTCCATATGATCCTTCACAATCAAACTAGCAAGCACCTCACGCCTGCTCAATGCATCCGCAACCTGATTATGTCGCCCTGGCTTATGTTCCCACATGAAATCATACTCGGCCAGGAACTCTTGCCACCTAGCCTGTCGCTGCGACAACTTCTTCTGATTTTTGAAGAATGTATTAGTCAAATTGTCTGTCTTCACTACAAACTACGACCCCAACAAATACACACTCAACACGTCAAGACAATGCACCACGATTGCCATTTCTTTCTCATGCGTGGAATACTTTTGTTCTGCCTCGGTTAGCTTTCGACTCTCGAAAACTACTGTATGACCCTCCTGCACTAGAACACCCCCTACTGCCTTGTCTGAAGCATCAGTGTGTACCTCAAAAGCTTTCTCAAAATCCAATAGTTTCAACACTGGAGCAAACGTTACAGCCTTCCTTAGCTTGTCGAATGCGAGTTGGCATTCGCTAAACCAGTCCCAACATCGATTTTTCTTCCACAAATCCAACAAAGGGGTTGCCTTCTTGCTGTATCCCTCTATGAACCAACGATAATAATTTGCCAAGCCCAAAAATGACCTCATCTCAGGCAATGTCAACGGGCTGCCCAATCCCATATAGCCTGCACCTTCTTCGGATCCATCCAAACCTGCCCAAAACTCACCAAGTGTCCCAAGAATGTGATCTTAGAACAAGCAAACTCACACTTCTCCTTCTTCACAAACATTTCATGTTCCTTTAGTCTACACAACACCTTATCCAAGTGCATCGCATGCTCATCCATACATCGACTAAAGATAACAATGTCGTCTAGATAGACAACCACAAACTCATCCAAAAACTCATAAAGAACATCATTCATCAAGTCGTCTTGTCACACAAGAAAGTAGCTGGAGCGTTGGTTAAGCCAAATGGCATAACCATAAACTCGTATGACCCATACCTTGTCACACAAGTCGTCTTGTGCTCATCCCCCTCAGCAACTCTAACCTGCCAGTATCCAGACCTCAAGTCTAGCTTTGTGAAAACAGAAGCCCCACTCAATCTTTAGAGTAATTCTTGAATCAACGGCATAGGATACTTGTTTTTGATTGTGACCTTGTTCAATGCGCGATAATCCACAAACATCCGCAAGCTACCATCTGCCTTCTTCTGAAACAGAACAGGAGCACCGTATGGAGCTTTCGACGGTCGAAAAAATCCTGCGTCAATCAATTCTGTCAACTGCTTTCTCAACTCGCCCAATTCCTTTGGGGCCATACGATACGGAGGCTGCGACGGTGGTTTCGCACCAGGCACAAGTTCAATCTTGTGATCAATAACCCGCCTTGGTAGAAGATTTTTCAGTAACTCTGGAGGCATCACATCCCTATACCTCTCCAATAGACCAACAATAACATCAGGCACTGAATCTGCCTGTTCTGACTGCTCAATCGTCGTTACTGCCAAGAACACTTCACCACCCTTCTTTAAGGCCTTGTTGATCGTAATGGCTGAAATCAAGCTACTTCCCTCCTTTCGACTTTCAACCATCATTACCTTATGACAGGGGACAAAACAGGGACATGATTCATTCGCAAGCAGAATTCCATTCAAATGAGGCATCAACACAATCTTGGCTTTCTTCAGAAAGTTTAAGCCAAGAATGACATCAAAATCGTCAAGCGTCACCACCAACAAATCCTGATTTCCCTGCCACTTATCCAGCACCACTGACACGCCATAGGCCATGCCCAGTATCCGTTTCGCCTTGGCATTCACTGCCTTCATTGACGTCTGGTTGTTACTCAAGTACAACCCAAGTCGCGTCACCAACCTATCGACAACAAATGTATTTGTGGCACTGGAATCCAACATAACAACTATCTCCCTATCATTAACTCTAATGTTAACATACATTAGAGTATCCATAGCATTCGACTTACCTTGTTGTAGTTCCTCGCCACTTATCCAGACCATCGACACGCCATAGGCCATGCCCGATGATCCGCTTCGCCTTGGCATTCACTGCCTTCATTGACGTCTGGTTGTTACTCAAGTACAACCCAAGTCGCGTCACCAACCTATCGACAACAAATGTATTTGTGGCACTGGAATCCAACATAACAACTATCTCCCTATCATTAACTCTAATGTTAACATACATTAGAGTATCCATAGCATTCGACTTACCTTGTTGTAGCACATCAATCCGTGCTAAGTTAGTCTCAACAAGGCTGGATTCGGCCACCGAATCCTGCATCTCAGCAACCAAGCAATTCAGTACATGTATCGGGTTGATTTGTGTGACTGTCTCCTCTTGCTCACTGTCACCCACGAGAATTGCATTCAACCTTTGCTTGCATAATGTGGTCCACAACAAATGAAACATCTTGCATTTGGCTTGTTGGAGTCCTTACTTTGTTGCACATTAGCCTGTTTGCCCTTTTTCTTATCCAACCCAGGCTTGTATCCTCTTCCATCGAATTTTTGTCTTCCCCCTTGCATCCCTCTTATCTTTAGTCTTGAATCTCGAGGGGACAACAATAGAATCATCTCTCGTCATTGTCTTGAAGTTGACCAAACTATCTGCGACAGCGATGACAGATGACAAGTCTTTATTCTGTCTCCGCAACTCAGCCTGTGCCTAAGGCTGCAAGCCCGACATAAAGTTGAATAGTTTATCCTCCTCATACATGTTCTCTATGTCTAAGATCAAAGAACTGAACTCTTTGACATAGTCCCTCACCGAATGTCTTGCTTCAATTTCTTCAAATCATCCCTAGCCAGCTAAGACGTGTTGTTCGGCAAGAACTGTTCCTTCAATTTCTTTTTCAGGCGCTCCCTAGTTTCAATCTTAGGATGCCCTGCACTCAAATCATCCTTGATCTGAGTCCTCCACCATAGCTTCGCGTCACCGGACAAATACTTAGCTGTGATGTTTACCTGTTCGTCAGCCTCAATTCTAGCCACACCGAAATACTGCTCCATATTCCACATAAAGTTTTCCAACTCTTTGGAACTCCTTGTGCCACCGAATGACTTCGGTTCTGGTACTCTGGGTTTGGATGTGCCACCACCTGTGGGGACAGTCATTATTGCCCTCTTCAACACCGCAATTTCCCCCTCCAGAACTTGTATCTTGTGACTTACCTCAGTTGCAAGATCCACATACTGCTCCACAACCCTCTCAGCCATTTCAACAATATACGCAAGTTTATCATTCACTATCTGATTTTTGTTTTCTACCAAGGGACCAAGAATTTTTGCAATCTAGGCGAGTTTCTCACGAATCACCTCCATGCCAGATGGCATTGGGCATCAACAGTAACGTTGCAAACAGGACAAACCAAAGCTCTGATACCACTTGTCATAGGGATGAAATTTCGTCGCACTTTCAATCCCAGTGCGACAGTCTAGTCCCGTTACTAGACTCAGTCTTCCTCCCAATTCACTCGTGTTTGCCTAGAGTCTAAGTGTTTCAGTGTTTCACCCTCCCAAAGGTTCTCTCCACAACTCTTCCCAATTTCGGCAACAAAGAACACAAGTTATTGATCAACACAACACACTCATAATACAAGTAATTACAGGAAACCACCCCAACCTTTATTATTCCATCAACAAAGGAAATACACAAGAATAATGTATGTGTGTTATGCACAATCTGAATCTGCATGCTACACTTGTTTAGGCCCTATATATTACACATTACACAATGGAAGTTACAAATAAAACTTCCCCTTGATAGTTTCCCCCACTATGGATAGCACATTAAAAGACAGCTCACTCCCTCGTAACTGCTCCGTAACTTCTCCCAAGTAACTTTCTTGGTCTGCCACCCAACAAACCAAACTGCCCAAACTGATTCTCAAGCTGCCACTCCTCACGTGTAGCTCAAGTTGACTTAGACAGTCCATCGTCTAAGTCTAGCATGGTGCGAAGCATGAACCCATTGTTCGTACGCACCCGTTATACTCGCTGTCGTAATCTGCACTGCCTACGCATGTTGCCCCTACACTTGCGTAATACCTCGCAGCGACTTGTTGGCGCGCCCTGCGCCTAAGGCTAGGACACTTAGTCACTTTAACTTCACCACTATCATTCAGCCATTGCAATCTATATGGTTTCACATGCTTTATAATACTCAAATTCAGTTTACTAACAAGGATGGTACTGCAAACATTAAGACAACTTTCACTATCAATAATTAAACCACACACCTTGCTTTGCACGTAACAACGCATATGGAAGATATTCTCTCTTTGTTGATTAGATTCATCTTCCTTAACCTGAACCTGAAGTGTGTGCCTTATAACCATGGACTCCATGACCGGTAATGCTAAGTCATCCCATCACTATCCTCTAATGGTTGCATGCCTTCGCAATCAGATCTGTCATTTTCCTATTCCATATCACCATCATCTCTAATCATCATTATTCTCTTGTTTGGACATTCCGAAGCATAATTTCCACGCCTTTGACACCTGAAACATTTAACATCACGAGTACGTTTAAGCTGAGTTTTCAGATTTACCTTTGGTACCGGTAGGAACATCAACTTTAGCCGTTGATGGTTCAATTTTAGAAGGAACAAAGGATCGTGGCTGGACAATATCCTCTCTCTTCAGATTCGTCTTCCAAGATGATGAAGAACCTGAATTAAACCCTGACTGAACATGTCCCTTCCTAAGTTTCTCTCCACCTTCGTAACCATGTGAATCATGACCTCTAGCTCCATATAGTGTTGTAGCTCTACCACATTGGCAATATTCTAATTCAATCCATTAAGAAATCTAGACATGGTGGTTTCTCTATCCTTAACAACATGGGCCCGAATCATTGGTATCTCCATCTCTTTATAATATTCATCTACTGTCTTATAGCCTTGATTCGGACCTTGGAGCTTCAGGTATAAGTCTTTGTTATAGTGGTTTGGCACAAATCATCTCCTCATTATGACTTTCATCTCACCCCAAGTCTGAATGGGTTGCTCCCTATTCCTCCTCCTACTGATTACAATCTGATCTCACCAAATCATTGCATACTCTGTAAACTCAATCATCACTAATTTCACTTTTTTCTGTTCAGAATAGATATGACAATCAAAAATCCAATCTACCTTTTTCTCCCACTCCAAGTAAGCCTCAGGATCATTTTTACCTTGAAAGTTCAGTATTTTCATTTTAATAGTGTCCCCATCCATATCTTCATAATTTCCTATGCCATGGAAATTCACATTCCTCCTAGCTCTATTGGGTCCATACCTAATTCCTTGGGCAACAGATGCAAAATCATAGTCATCTTCGCTCACATCTGTGTTTTATCAACATACTCTTCAAAATTAGATCTGTTATTCTGTACTGCCATACGAACCGTATTTCCTCGGCGATCAGCCCCACTATTCTGTTGCTTTATCAAATTCACCTCATCTTTTAGATCTTTGTAGACAACAACTCAAGTTGTTGACCCATGACTCGTAATTGGAACGCTACATCAATGTTTTGTGTTGTTGATTCATTGCATCCTTTGAATCTGCAAAATTTGGTTAGTAGCAAAACAATATATCCTCATAACTCTCATGTATCACTCAAAACAAATCAAGGCTTTTCACTTTAATAAGCTCGCTACACCTTTTACCTCACAACATGTTTTATTTTGGTTCTTTCAGAACTAAAATCAACAAATCAAAGTTAGTAGCCTTCACAACACACTCTAATTATGATTTTCAGACTCAAAAAGCAATAAAAATACTAAAACAAAGCAAAATAAAACTACAATTATGATTTCGCGAGTAGCAATGCAAATTCATACGAATTGTGGATGATACAAAGACATGAAATAAAACAGAAGCAAATACTTGCAAAAACAATTACTTGACTCCTAGATAACTGATAATAGAACAAAAAACAGAGAATTGGACAAAACTAAATCGTAAGGATCACGTTTTGAGACTTGAGCAGAATCTAACCTTACACAATTTTTACGTAACATAATTGAAACCCAGACCAAATGACTTAGAAATGACCTCAAAATCTAAATTTAGTATTTTAATACTAAACAAAAAACAACACTCAAATTATAGGTCGTTCTCGTACTTCTAGGTAGACAAACCCTTGTGTGATCAATTTGCGGCAGAAATGAACCTCCAATTGAAAACTTTAGTATACGATATCGAAATAAGCCCCAATTCAATATATCATGTGATATCAACCCAAGACACATAATGTAAAGTTTCAATTGATTCTAAAGTGTTTTTATATGGGTTCATTAAGGTAGTGTTTCTACGATAGAAATGAATATCGAAATAACTCCTCAAGAAATCAATATTAGAATAAGCTCAAATTTGACATATGATACTATCTCAACCCCAATAGATGGAATATGAATTTTCAATTGATTCCGATGTGGTTTGCTTAGTTTCCCTAGAGTAGTGTTTTCTGCGACAAGATTTCAATGATTCTTCAAATTTCAACTAATGTCTCTATCTCTCTTTCTTTTCTTTTCTTTCTTCTTAATATACTGAAATGAAGAGATAAAAAATGATGAAATATAACCTCTTTTTTATTATTAAATGACGTTGACACGAAGAACAAGGAGATGAACACAAACACTGAAAAACTTTAAAGAACACTAAAAAAACACGAAAATAATAGAATTATATGACCTTGTTTCAGAGCCTAGCTCCAATACCACCTGATGCGAACCTCGTGATCACGCGGCTCACAACTAAGAATGAGATCTAATCCCGAAAAACCGAAATAGGTCTGATAGGAGTGTGACACAATGGAAACCTACCCCAAGGCACAAACACTATTGGAATGAGTAGAATGACGCCACGAACCTAGTTAATCTTCGATAAGTCAGATTCAGTTCATTCAAGAACTAAAGAATACAATAATCACTCTCACACATAAACTGAAAAGTTCATAACTTAAAATTAATCAATGGTTGCTGAAATTTAGCTAACATGAGTTTAAATAGTCTTTTAAAAACTAACTTTAATGGACCTCTTATGTGAAATTAAAAGAGGTCCACTAAAAACTGACCCATAATCCTAAATTGAAAAGCCCATGACTTAATCCAAGTAAGCCTTGGATCCTAGCTGAAAACAAAGTCTTAATTGAGCCCAAACAAGCCTTGGGCTGTAGCTAACTAACTTAAATAAAGCCCATAAGGTTTATTTATTCTCTTCCATCCAACCCATGTTTCCAAGTTATAGTAGGATTCTTTTAGCTCCTTTGTTGTCCTCACTTCATGGCCCAAATAAAGTCGGGTTGGATCCCTCTTGCACATAGATACTTCAATGGTCCTTGTTGGTGTTTATAGGCCGGTTCACATCATATGTGAATGAGGATTTAAACATATAATAACTGAATCATTCAAATCTTATATAATTAAACTCTTTAATCTTATATAATTAAACTCTTTAATCTTATGAAACTAATTTAATTTAAGAACAATTTTTCCTATTCCACAAATTCCACACAAACAAAACACATTAAAACAATAAGTTTAATTAATTTTCCAATTTTTCATCATTCAAATGTATAGCCACCTTTAGTAAAGTTTTAGAAAATCACGTTAAAACATCGAAAATCAACATCAAACATTCCTAGAATCATTAAAAACATCAAAGATCATATAATTTTATTAAATTTGCATGAACTCTTAAAATCTAACCCATAACCGGCCACAATAGGGATTTAATTCCAAAATTAATTTCAATTCATCCCAATCACTTTTATCACAATATTTCCCATACCAAATAACAAAAAGAATGGATCAATTGCCAATTTTATATCAATTTACACACACCCTAGAAATTTGAAATTTAAGGATTTTCTTCTCCTCTCCTAAAAACAAGAAAAAAAATAATCGAGAGTATACTCCTTATCGTTTCTAATTTACATTCTTTTAAGAACAAGTAGCCAAAATATACATTAATTAACCACTAAACTAAATAATTAAAAACTTAAACTTAAAATTGTTAAGAAAAATCACAATTCTTATTAGTTCAATCGTTATATTCAATTTTGGATTTATTTAAAGTATTTAAATAAAATTGCATGCAAATTAATAGAGATCAAGTTTCCAACATAGAAACACATAAAGTATTAAACTAAATTACAACATTAAATAAATAGAGATAAAGCATCGAGGTTGCTAAATAATAGTGTATGTTAATGTTTAGTTTTACCATATATGTTTTGCATTAACATAAAACTAAAATTTTTACTTTGTTAATTTTGTAAACTTAACTTTGTTTTATAACTATCAAATAAATATTGCATCCCTATGGATAAAACAAACATACAACAAATTCCATATAAACAACTATTTTAAAAATAAAATGTATAATAAAACCTAGTTTAAATAGAATATGTAATACACTTATTTATTGAATTACCTAGGATGTATAGAAATTAGAGGTACTTTTGGTATGCCATTTGACAAATCCAAATTATGAGGATTATATGAGGACTATATTGTTAAAAACTTAATTGGTTGAATTACTTTCAATAAGATATGTTTCACGTTTAATTTGGAGGTCAATGGACTAGAAGCAATGGTGTTAAAATCACTATTTGACTCATAAAATCATATTGTCAAACGAACAAACCTGGTAAAATCAGGTTAAAAAAATCAAAACCGGTTAAAATTGGTCCAAACTTGATAAAATCAGGTTGACTCACCCCTTTTCTACTGTTCACATTAATTAATTTCCTGAATTCTTCTTAATGACTTCTCATCCCTCTCGGCTCTTCTCCTCTCCTCTCATCATATTCAAGTCGTCACCTCTCTGTCGCTTTGTCTTAATGCTTCTTTTGATTATGGAATCTCAACACTAATTGTTTTATTCACCAAAAATATTGATCCTGGCACTTAACCTAGGATATCCCTTCTGGGTTAGTACCCAAATCACCAAATTAGCTTCTTTTCCACCATAACGTGAGTCTTACTATCTCTCTCAAAGTTGACACTCCACCACAAAATGTCTCCATGGTTATCGACACTGGAAGTGAGCTCTCCTAGCTTCATTGCAACAAAACACTATGCTACCGGACTTCATTCGACCCACATCTTACCAAACCATCCCTTGTTCTTCACCAATAATTGTGTTGTATTGTGGCCATAATTGTGAAAAGCAATTCAGCAAATGTGAACTAGTCATCTCCGAGAAGATTTGCAGTTATGGATGATGTTAATGGGAATGATGATTGCTATGAAAAGAAAATTTGCAAATTATATATTTTTCTACAAGTTATTTTTATTTAATGGTTTTTAATGTATATTATTTTTTTTTTTGCAGTAAAGCAACATTATTATGCAACAATCTAACTTTGAAGAACCCTCGCAACAACTAGCAAAGAGGTCAATCAATATGTGCAAATGAAATTGACAATTGAAATAGATCAATGATAAAGAGAAGAAACCTACAGAGCAATTTTTAGATAGGATTCTCGAATAGAAGGCCTCAACAAAATCAGGTTCCATACAGTGCTAATACCTTGAGTGACTCGATCACCACTTTGTAACTCCTCAGTTTTATTGATGTTTCCAGGAGAACATAAGGACGCCAATAGACTAAAATTTGAATTTTGAAGTTTTATGATTATAATTGTGTTATATTGTATTCGAAAATATTTTATTTACAATTTTAAAATTTTTCTACCATAAAGATTTATTTACAATTTTACGATTTTTATACTAAAATATTTTACTTATAATTTTATGATTTTATGATCCAAGTTCAAATAACAAATCCATATCGTGTCAAAAATACAAATTTGATAACCTTGCCTTAGATTTTGTTTTTATTTTTCAAATATAAACTGGCTAATCGAGAGATAAACGTTCAGGTATCCACATAGCAGAAGTTGCAAACCATAGGGACTGATATGTATTTAGTTTGACACCTGACGATAGCAAAGAAAATCGTCATACAAGTAATCTAAAGAAGACGAGGAGTCGTCTTCGTTCTCTGGCAACCCTAAAAATGGAATGATTGATGAAATTAGGAACCCTAAAACCAAGAAGAAAAGAAAATCGAAATGGAGATAGAAATGGAGGCGAGGGTGAAAGCACTGAGCTACAAAGTGAAAGGAATGTCAAGAGAATCTCCTTCCCAAAAAGCCTCTCATGTCCTCGACAGTGACCTTCGCTCTCACTGGTCTACTGCCACCAACACCAAAGAGTGGATCCTTCTCGAACTTGATGTATGCAATCGATATTCTTCAATTCATTCTCATCTTCTTCTAGAATTTTAAACTCAGGTTTTAACTTTGATTTTCAGGAACCTTGTTTGTTATCGCATATTCGAATATATAACAAGTCGGTGCTTGAATGGGAAATTGCAGTTGGCTTACGCTATAAGGTAGGCCAGCCATATAGTTTTTTGCTTGCATTTCATCTTTTTTTTTTTTTGAGTGTTATTATATTTTTTATTGTTAGAATGTTTGCTGGAAACTAGAGGCTAGGAGTATTCTTTCTCGCTTTCATAAAATTCGATCAAGAAACTTTTTTGGTAGCTTTTTTTCTGGCTGTGCTTTTTGTATATTGAATGTCTTGTAGAGCGTGGTTAATGATTTTTTCTTTTCTGTATAACTAGCCGGATGCATTTGTTAAAGTTCGGCCAAGATGTGAAGCACCTCGTCGTGATATGATTTACCCTATGAACTACACTCCGTGTCGCTATGTCCGGATATCTTGCTTACGGGGAAATCCCATAGCTATTTTTTTCATTCAGGTATATGAGGATTAAACTGCCCTTTCTGCTTTGAATAATTGCTTTCATAATATCATACAATAGCTTCATTTTCTCTTTTTATTTAGCTTATTTTTGTGATCTAGTAAGTAGTGCCTTCTTGAACTATGTAGTCCTGTGCCAGCTACTGACTTCTATAAGGCATGGGAAATAAATATTGTTTTACTGGAAACAAACTTAACATTAAGGGATTTAAGTATTTCTCCTTATTTTCTTTTTTAATTTTCAGATTTTGGAGATGTTGTATTGGTTAATATCAATGGTCTAGGCTCACTTTCAGTTAATGGCATTACTCACCTTTTGCTGAATTGCTTAATGTAACGATCAAGTGAAGTTCATTACTAGCCCGCAATTACTGTTTGATCTCTGTTTATTGGTGCTGAAGTTGTTACTGCTGTTCCTGCCTTGCAGCTGATTGGGGTTCCAGTGGCTGGTCTTGAACCAGAGTTTCTACCAGTTGTTAATCACTTGTTGCCAAACATTATATCACACAAGCAAGATGCTCATGATATGCATCTTCAGGTGGATCACATTATTTATACAAGCTCCAATTTTGATGTATTTCTTTAATCGGGTTATCATTTTTCTTTTCCTTCTGACTGCTATTGTTTGTAGTTGCTTCAAGACATAACAAACCGGTTGCTCGTCTTCCTTCCCCAACTTGAGGTATTTTATTTGCTTATTTTTTCAGAGGAACTTGATTTTTATTTTTATTGTTACTTCTAATTTTGTTTATCTGCTATTATAATGCATACTGTTTTCCTTACTTTGCAGGCAGACTTAACCAGCTTCTTAGATGCTCCTGAGCAAAACTTACGTTTTCTTGCAATGCTTGCGGGTCCATTGTACCCAATACTTCACATTGTGAATGAAAGGTTGGTCAACTTGCTAAATATCTCTCATGCATGTTCAAAGCATTTGCTTTCTACAACCTTTCATGAGATGTCCCTTCCAAAGCTTTTGTGTTTCCTGATCTCTCTACCTTATGTCTATTCATCTCTGGCATTTTGTCCTTCTATTTAAAATATAGTCTTGTAATTGTGGTGATGTTTATATTACAAATACTGATGTATGGTACAACTGAGGTTGACAACAGGATGATTAAGTTTTCAATTGTTCCACGAGAAATTGGTGATTGCAAATGTAGATATGATGTCATTGTTTTTGGCCTTATCACCGAACCATTTTCCACCATCTCAAAACATTGTCTGTAGGAGGATGAATGGAAGAGTTTCATAAAAAATGTTTTTCGGTAATTAGCAATTATATCATAATATTTTTTTCTCAACTTAATATTTAGTGGTAATTGTGGAATATATTTTTTTCTCTAAAGGTTTCATTAGCTTGGTTTATGTATGCAATAATTACTGATATTCCCATTGACCTAGCCATTCTGTTTATTGATTTCATATAAAAATCTACAATTAAGAAGGAAGTGAATTTGCTTTTTGGTGGGCTGATATTTAGGGTAGCAATCATGACCAAAGTAACCTTGCATGACAGTGAGCCAACAATCAAGATTTATGGAAAGATCTCAGATATAACAGTTGTCAAATCTGAAGTTGTGGTTAGTAATCGAAGGTTACATCCCAAAAGGTTTACCTCCTCTTAGCCCAAAACTCCTCAACCAGCCCCTACTCCCTTTTATAATTGAACAATTAAAAGTCCTATCAAACTTATTGTTATGCATGTGTTATCAAGTTTAAATTTTGGGGGCGACCAAGGGTAAGGTCAACTAGAGATCTTCTTGAAATGTTTTTCAAGCTCTAGATAGTGCTTCTACAAGATAAAAATTATCATATTCAACCCCAACTATTATCGCTTGCTTTAGTGTGTCCCACTTCACAACTTTAAATAGCTAAGCTTTATGTGAGAGTTGAATTGCAAATACAGATTTTTCACTTATAATCCAAAAGTAAATTTAATGTTGAATTTCATGAAAATAAATAAAAAAATGAAATAGAAGTAGTCAAAATCCAAATGAGGAACTTGACAGTAAACAATTTCATGCAATTAAAGTGCTTTCCACAGAAATCCCCCTAGTTAAAGTGTGGAACATTAATTTGTAAAGAATCACTTGGTATGAGGTTTTCTTCTACTTTTCCCTTAAGGGATTATTCATTTTAATTTTAGCTCAGTTTTTCTTTAAGTTCCTAAAGTTTGGCACATTTAAAAATTTAGATGATGTGGTTGTAGAACCATTATAATATTCTTTGTGGTACACATATTTTAGCAGGAAAGTTGGAGTATGGAGGTTGGCAGATTTAATTGCATCGTTAGATGTTAGGAACTACTCCGTGGTTTTAGAAGTAGATGAACTTAAATTTCATCAAACTAAAACTTTTAGGATTTGAAAATAAACTATACTTATTATTGTTTTTTTTTTTTTTCTATTACTGTTGCCTTGACTAGAGTGAATAATAGTCATTTGAGCTAGTATTGGTCTTTGTTTTATTTATGTGTTATGGTACACAGATTTTCATTTCTAGCAGATGAGAATAGAGGTTAATCATGTTCACTTTTCTGGATTGCCCTGGCATTGTGGAAAGAATGGATGGTTGTGCTGCTGGGGACGAGCCTAGAAGTGTCCTTATCCTCTTCAACCTCATGTATATGTAGTAACTTCATTCTTGAAGAATTATACCCTAATTGAGCTTATCTTATGGTTGGAGATTTGTAAAGTAGTAGATGTCTGGAATTTATTTAAAGTCTTGCTACAAAGCCTATTGCCGAGTACATGCACCTGGAAGTCTCACAAAAAAAGGATTCCATTTTCCTTGTAAATTATAAGACATCCCAAGTTTGGCACACCCAATTATTGTCCTATCTTGTAGCACCATTCATCTGCTTCTTGGCAAATCTTCCTGTATATAATGATTTTGCTTACAATTATCTTTTATTTTTTTCCTTGGAGTTTGGTTCTGATGGTTTTTTGTTTCTTTTGCACTTGGAACATCTTCAGTATGCATTTTTTCCTTTTGGACACACTCACATATCATGACAGTAATCTAACTCAATGGTTATTGTTGTGTTGATACTACAGAGAAACTGCAAGATGTTCAGGCAATATATCTGATCTTGATGTTTTTAAGAGCAACCAACCATCATCTTCCTTGACCGTTTCTTCTAACTTTGAGGTAGCATCTGATATTCTTGTTTCTTTGTCATCTGTTATGTTTTGCTTTGGCTTGATGTGCATAGTCAGTCAGCAGATCGACAGCTTCAAGTTTCCTGAAGGATTGAGAAGCTACATGTTCATATATGTAGGGTTGAATGTTGTTGGATGAACTTTTTTTCAGTGTTGTTTTTCTACTATCTTTCTGATTGATCTTGTTTTAAGCATTGCCAATGTTCCTTGCATTTCAAATGGACTTTCTCTCTCTCTCTCTCAATTTTTCTATGAATGGAGTGGTGTGTCTGACCTTTTTCCCTTGCAGCCAAGAAAATCACGGAGCTCTTCTTCCTTTGTCACATCAACTTCTAGTTCCATGGTATTCCGACCTGATGTGATTTTTGTGCTTCTGAGAAAGACATATAAAGAATCTGATCTGGGCACTGTTTGCAGAATGGTGATGAATCTATCGTAGCCTCTATACACATTAGTGCTTTATTGTCTCAACTTACAGACACTACATTTTAACTTACTGATAGATTCCCTTTATTTTTAGGTGTCTAGAATCCTGCATAAGCTTATAGAGCCTGTTGCAGTGCCAGAAACATCAACCACTGCCAGTGATGCTACATCTGTCATGGATGAGACTTCAAAATCTGAATTATCTAATCCTGTTCCTCTTCTTGATTACTCAAGCTTGTTTGGAGAAGAATTCCAGATACCTCATGATCATTGGGATTCTAGCATTCTTAGTGTCCTTGATATAGGGGCAGTGGAAGAAGGCATTTTACATGTTCTTTATGCTTGTGCGTCACAGGTTGATTCCAGTTTTACTGATACAATACCCTTTAAGCAAGCATTATCTGATGTCTTTCTTTTTGCTATGTTCTTATGAGTGATTTTTCTTTAAATTTCTGTGTATTTTGCAGCCTTTGCTTTGCCGCAAATTGGCAGAGAACACTTCTGAATTTTGGTCCGCTTTACCACTTGTACAGGCATTGCTTCCAGGTCAAGTATCAACATAACAACCATGTGTACCATAATTTCTTAACTTGTAGTTGTTGTTTTAGCATCTGAGTTTCCATATTCTCTTGTATAACTTCCAAAATAATAATACTCTGCTTGGAGGTTATCTTATTCTCGTATGTGTTGAGTTTTCATTGGTATTATCTTGTCAAACTCTAATTATTAGTTTACTAAGTAATAGCCTAAGATTATTATTTACTGGAGAAAGAGTCAAACTGCTGTGTAAAACTCGTTTTGCAATTAGTATTTTGTCTATCTAACTGTTAGCTTTGATCTATAAGCAATGTAAATCATTTTCTTAATTTCTAAAATCTTCAGATGCCAAGTATGACTTGCATAGCTCCTCAAAAATTATTATTTTCTTAGAAAAGAAATTTTTATAAGATAAATGGAATACATTAAAGCATCATATTTGAAAATCAACATCCACAATAAGAAAATAGTTGACAGAACATTAAATTTAGTGTTGGCTTGGGGCAGTAGATTCATACAGGAAGCTATATAATGATGTAAACTCATGAGTTACTCCTGGTGTAATCTAAACCTACCATTTATTTAGTACATTATTATGAGGTCATTTAATTGCTGGCTATGCAGTAGTTGGTTTTCAATTCTGTTATATTCCATTATGTTCATCTTCAATAATTTAAAACCATTGTTCACCCAACTTTCTTAAGATTGCCTTGCTGAATTTGGCATATTCTTTTGTGATATTTTAGCACTTCGTCCATCTGTGAGCAGCCTTGGTGATAATTTTGATGACAACTTTTCTCCATGGAAACAGACTTTTGTGCAGCAAGCCCTTTCTCAGGTTACAGTTGCTGCTATCATTAACTTTTAAATCTGTCATATTCTTTTTTGTGCTGTGTGATATTCCTGGAAAACTATTTCAAGATTGTATTGTGCTTACCACTGTGGTTATGATTGCAGATTGTAGCTACATCGTCTTCAACATTGTACCACCCACTTCTTCACGCCTGTGCTGGATATTTATCATCATTTTCACCATCACATGTTCGTCATTCACAATTTGCTTTTCGTATCCTCATAGCATGTGACCTCTCTTTTCTCTATAATATGTCAGCCTTTTGTTTTCATTTAACCCAGAGAGAAGTTACTATATAAGCTCTTTGTTCATCAAAGCTTACATAAACACTGTGAATGTCAAAATTGGAATTATGAAGTGGCTGCACCTGTACATAATTTGGCCATTCAGATGCAAATCTTAAAGGGCATTTTTACCTTTCTATTAACATGTAAGGCTACAAATATGCTGCATTTTTATAGTTTGGGTTTCTTATCAAGTTTACATAGACATAGGTGATTGAGTGGCTGAATTGAAATTATAAAGTGGGTACATATATATAATTTGGCCATTCAGATGCAAATCTGAAATGATTTTTTTACCTTTTTAGTAACTCGCTAAGCAACAAATGTGCTGCATCTTTGCTTGGTTTTTTAAAAGCACCAAATTGTGAATTTTCCAACACCATGTTTTGATTGTTTTCTAAATTCCAAAATCATGGTTTTGGAATTCATCAAAAACTGAGTCTATGTTTGGGCTCCAAACTCGTCTTTTCCCAACTCTTACATTCCCAAACACAATTTGTCTTGTGTTGATGGTTCAAAGCACTAAATGGGACTTGAAGAATTTACCGGTGTGTGCTATAATTTCAATTGTCTCTCTGTATTAGAGAAGTGGCTTCTAAGAAGTACTTATTCCTGTCTTTCCTTGAAATTTGATGTGCTTGCATAGGAATCAACCACCATAAGGTTTACTTCTTCTGCAGGCTAAGGCTGCGTGCATTCTAATTGATCTGTGTTCGAGTGTCTTAGCTCCTTGGATGGCTCAGGTCATTGCAAAGGTTGGTATTGCACCAGTAGCCTACAGTTTGGTTTTTAATTTCTTATTTTGTATACTGATTTGTTCATGATATCCTGATTTGAATTGATAATGATGCAGGTTGACCTAGCTGTAGAGCTTCTAGAGGACCTTTTGGGCACAATTCAGGTGTGTTTATCACTCTTTGCATTATTGTGTTTATGCAATTTGTTGAGCGGATAATATATACTTATGCACATTAGCTTTCACTGCTCTATTCCTTTGGAAGTAAAATATCCGATTCCAGGAGATCAATGTGATGGACTCTTACAACTTAATACCAGTTTGTTCCAAATCAAGATATCTTTGCTGGATCTGCTTTTACAAGCAATCCTGATTTTTTTATCAACCAGAATACCATATACTGTTATGGAGGGAGGTTTGCAATCCTAATCAAGTTGATTGTTGCTGGATAACACTATATATTTATCATATTTTATACTATGCTGCATTTTCTAATTTATATTAAGATATTCATGGTATTCACTCATGTTTGTGCAATGTGCTATGTATGCAGAATTAAATTTGTGATAAACTTTTAAGAATGTGTACTGGAAAATGCTAATGCAATTCATGGTTATTCTTCTACTTATTTCATAATTTGCTGCTGACTACCTTTTCTTCCACATGTATATTGGAGGTTTTAGGTCTGTTTCATTTTGCTTTTTAGGGTGCTCGTCATTCTTTGGTTCAAGCCCGTGCTGCCCTCAAATATATTGTGCTGGCTCTTTCTGGGCACATGGATGATATACTAGGGAAGTATAAGGTACCCAGTCATGTTTTAATGATTTTGAGCTACTTGTTTGGTATATAGTTTTGTGGATCATCTGCCCCTAAACTTGACAAGAAATTCATGAACATTGGTCTCTCTCATTGGTTAAATTTGAATGCTGCCTTGAATATGAATGATTAGTGTTCCATAATTGCTGTGGAGATTTTCACTGTTGAATGCTGCCCACACCTAATTATTCTTATGTGGCAGTGATTGCTGTCATTGATAGTGGCGTGTATTTTTTGCCCATCTCAAATAGTGCAGGGGAGAAAACTCGAGTTGGGAAAAGAAAAACTAGGGATTTTAACTTAATTACTCCCACTCCTAGAGAAAAGATAGGCATTCTTATTATCATTATCATGTAACTTTCAGGAAGTGAAGCACAGAATTCTCTTTCTTTTGGAGATGCTAGAGCCTTTTATCGATCCTGCCATCTATGCACCGAAGAGCACAATAGCTTTTGGAGATGTTTCTTTCACTTTTCTAGAAAAGCAGGAGCAGAATTGTGTAACTGCCCTCAATGTCATCCGTACAGCAGTGCAAAAGCCTGCTGTTCTTCCTTCTTTGGAATTTGAATGGAGGCGTGGATCAGTTGCCCCTAGGTATCAGATACCAGCGTCTTGATATTGATAGAATCTTATTCTGAAGTAAAACCAAGCTTTTATTGTTTTTCTTGAAAAACACCAATAAGAAAATTGATAGAAAGCTCATGCGTATATATTAATTTTATATAACTTATGACAAAAATAAACCAACAGGTACACATTTCACTGCTCTTCATTCAAAATATTGAATTACTTTTTTCATATTCTTCTTGTGAATTAAGACATCAAATTTATGCTCCTGTTATATTGGATTAATAATGGATTCATACTGTTTTTGGCAGTGTACTTCTCTCAATATTGGAGCCTCACATGCAATTACCTCCTGAAATTGATCTTTGCAAGTCTTGTGTTTCTAAAAGCCATGAGCATGAAGCATCAACTGCCTCCTCTCATGCTTCCCTGGTTCGCCAAGGGGGAGATTCTTCAAAATCAAACAACCAAGATGAGGTGGATGTTTCTGATACAGGTGTAAAGATGGATATATTCGAAGATCTCAGTCTTTTTTTTGCTCCTCAAGAGCTACAGACCATAGTACTGACAAATGTTTCAAGTGGTCCCAACAAACATATCTTGGACTCTAACCACAAGGATGCCAACTCAGAGCTGAACCATGTAATTAATAAAAAAATTGCTGACCAGTTACCGAATGGCTTAGTGTTAGATTGTGGTTTCATTGCCGAATACTTTAACTTGCAAGCAGACTATTTTCAACTTATAAATTACCGTGATTGTGAGCTTAGGGCTTCTGAATTCCAGCGTTTGGCTTTGGACCTACACTCAGAGAATGAGATTGCTGTTGAAGGTCATGATGCTGCTATTGATGCTTTGCTTCTGGCAGCAGAATGCTATGTCAATCCCTTTTTTATGATGTCTTTCAGATCCAGTCCAAAGGTGATCCCTGTTAACATTGGTGACAATAAAAAAGGAAAAAAGTATGAAATCTCAGAGCTGCGGAATGCTTGTAAAAAGAATAGTTGTCACTTGGAAACAATAGCTCTGCTTGAAAAAAAAAGGGACAAGATTGTCCTTCAACTACTGCTTGATGCTGCTGAATTAGACAGGAAGTTTCAGAGGACATCAGATTACTACCCTGAAGGAATTGTCCAACAAGTCATAAAGTTGTCTCCCCTTGATGTACAATCTACAGATGCGATTACCTTGGTTCGACAAAATCAAGCTTTGTTGTGTAGTTTTCTTATTCAGCGACTGAAGAAAGAGCAACACTCCATGCATGAAATTCTTATGCACTGTCTTGTCTTTTTGTTGCACTCAGCCACACAGCTCTACTGTGCTCCTGAAGAAGTGATTGATATCATATTAGAATCTGCTGAGCATCTTAATGGGATGCTAACCTCACTCTATCACCAGTTAAAAGAAGGCAATCTGCAGCTGGATCCAGAAAAGATACATGGGGTACAAAGGCGGTGGATGCTGCTTCAAAGGCTGGTAATTGCTTCAAGTGGCAGTGAAGGTTCAGATTTTGTGGCCAATATCAATAATGGGTTTCGGTGTGGAAACTTAATTTTGCCATCAGCCTGGATGCACAGAATATCTACATTTTCTTGCAGTGCTTCTCCTCTTGTTAGGTTTCTTGGCTGGATGGCTATATCTCGAAATGCAAAACAGTATATAGAGGAGCGGCTCTTCCTTGCTTCAGATCTGTCACAACTCACACAGTTACTATCTATATTTGCAGATGAGCTTGCAGTAATTGATTATGTCATTGACAAAAAATATGAAGATGATAAGATTGAACAATCAGGAATTAAACAAGATATGCCGATTCACCAAAGGTCTAAAGCTGCTGACCAACATGGAGACCAATCTTTTCATGTCATCTATCCTGATCTCAGTAAATTCTTTCCAAATTTAAGAAAGCATTTTGAATCTTTTGGGGAGAATATTTTGGAGGCTGTTGGATTGCAGTTGAGATCTCTTTCTTCCAGTGTTGTGCCTGATATATTGTGCTGGTTTTCTGATTTGTGTTCCTGGCCATTTTTTCAAAAGAACCAAATTACTTCTCAAAGTAGTAATGTTCATTTGAAAGGCTATGTTGCAAAGAATGCCAAGACAATTATACTTTACATTTTAGAAGCCATCATAATAGAGCACATGGAAGCAATGGTGCCAGAGATACCACGGGTGGTGCAAGTTCTGGTATCCCTTTGTAGAGCCTCATATTGCTGTGTGTCATTTCTTGACTCAATAATCCATCTGTTGAAGCCTATCATTTCGTATTCATTATCCAAGGTATCTGCTGAGGAAAAAAAATTAGTTGATGATTCATGTCTTAATTTCGAGGCACTGTGCTTTGAGGAGCTTTTTCTTGATATTAGACAAAAAAATGATAGTCAAGATCTGACAGCAGGAAAGGACTGCAGCAGGGCATTGGCAATTTTCATTCTGGCTTCTGTCTTTGGTGATTTGTCTTTTCAGCGCAGAAGAGAAATATTACAGTCCTTAATTTTGTGGGTGGATTTTACTTCTTTTGAGCCAACAACTTCTTTCCATGACTACCTATGTGCATTTCAGACTGTTTTGGAAAGCTGCGAGATTTTGCTAGTCAAGACATTAAGAGTCTTTGGTGTATGCCAATTGCAGATGCCCCATGTTTCTGATAGTAGCACAGGAACACTCTATGATAGTAGAACAGAAAACCATTCGTGGTTTCTCAGTGATGTCTTCCATAACTCTTGTGAACCCAAGATTTCTGAGGAGCTGGAAAGTAATATCTTTGATGATATTGCCTCAAAGCAGAAGGATTGTAATTTATCTGTTGAGGAAATAGAAGACTTTTCTAATGACTTAGAAAATCTCATTGCCAAGCTTAATCCAAATATTGAGCTCTGCTGGAATCTACATCATCAGTTAGCAAAGAAGCTGACTATTACATCAGCTAAGTGTCTTATGTACTCAAGATGCTCATCTTCAATTGTGCTGCAAGTTCAAAATACTCAGGAGAATGAAAGTGAAAAGTCTAGCGTTTTCAAGCCAGTTGACTGGTTTCTAGTTCATTGGAGGATTGGTCTAGAGGCACTTGCTGAAGTCATTATGAAACTCCAGGAAAGCCATTGCTGGGAAGTTGCTTCTCTCATGCTTGATTGTCTACTTGGAGTACCTTGTTGTTTTCCGCTGGATAATGTTATCAATATCATCTGTTCCGTAATAAAAAGTTTTTCATGCTGTGCACCAAAAATATCATGGCGCTTGAAATCTGATAAATGGTTTTCGATGCTGTTTGCAAGAGGTTTCCATAATCTCCATGAGAGTGATGGGCATCTTGCTGATCTGTTTGTTACACTGCTGGGTCATCCTGAGCCTGAGCAACGGTTTGTTGTTCTTCAGCACTTGGGTAGATTGGTTGGCCAAGACATGCATGGAGAAGCAGTTTTACAGTCTAATACCATTATCTATAAGTTACTATCACCAGACTTAGTTCTTTCAGTTCCCGAGTCATTTCTTTCTCTTGTGGTTTCAAGTACATGGGATCAGGTGGTTTTGTTGGCATCATCTGATTCTTTATTGCCTTTGAAGATTCGTGCTTTGGCACTTCTTGTAGCTTATATGCCATATGCAGGTAGGCAGCAGTTACAATCTTTTCTTGCTGCAGCTGATAGTGTTCTCCATGTTCTGGGAAAAGTTACGCATCCAACATGTGAAGGTCCATTATTACGGCTTTCATTGGCACTTATTGCTGGTGCCTGCCTGTACTCTCCTGCTGAAGACATATCCTTGATATCTCAAGATATATGGAGGAATATAGAGACTATAGGATTGTCAAGAACTGGTATTTCCCTTTGTTATTTTGTGCAGTATAATAGAAATGTGACCAATGTGATACCTGTTCATTAATGTAACTTCTTCTCTTCTTCTTCTCTCTGGTTTCCCTTATTTTGCAGAAGGCAAGCTTGGTGGTCTGGAAAAAAATGCTTGTGAAGTCTTGTGTAGATTGAGAAATGAAGGGGATGAAGCGAAAGAGGTGTGTTCTAGAATTTGGCTAAGCCTTGGCAATTTTCCTGACCGCTCTTATAAACATATTGAAAGCTCTTATGGATGAAAGCAGAATATATCTAAAGAGTTCTAGCATATTGACTAGTCTTGTGAATTTTCTTTTTTCTTGAAGAGTTGAATATAGCATTTAGTGCTTTTTAGCAGTTTAATAATTTATTGAGCTGTTTTTCTTGTGCAAGAATCTGAAAGAAGTACTCTCTACAAATTCCACAAAACAGGTAGACCCAGATTTTGGGAGCACCCGTGAATCAATTCTTCAGGTAAGATAAACAGTTAGTTATGGTAGCTTAGTTCAGCTCCTTGGACTGTTGAAGGATATTGAAACTCCATCTTCATATAAGTTGAAGCAGCACTCTTAAGATCATGTCTTGATTAGAAGCACATAATTAATCCAGAACTTATAATAAATGACCATGTTAATCATCACTCAATATTTTTGCTTGCTAGAAGCCTGAGTTAAATACTCCTTGCTATTTTTTACTTGCTAATTATTTATTAGTCAATTTATTCAGGTCCTTGCCAACTTAACTTCAGTTCAATCGTGTTTTGATATGTTCTCAAAGAAAATTGACCAAGAGGCAATGGTAAATATGTTCAGCCATTACATGTATGTTTTGTTTTTACATCCCAACTGACTAGGTGAACTTATTTAATCTGAATATTTTGTAGGAACTAGAAGAGGCTGAAATGGAATTAGAAATTCTTCAAAAAGAACATGCAGTTCAAGAATCATCAAAAGACTCCAAAGAGGACAGGAATAATCCTTGGATAACTGGTGATGGTTATCATCCTTTATAGTCAAATGTTTCTTATTAGCTGCTGAAATTGAAAATCTACTCCTGCAATTATTTCTTTCTTACTGCTATTATTTAATAGTCATCCAACTTTTTATTGTCCAGCTTCTGTGAAAGAGGATAACCGTCTTCAGGAAATCAAGAATCACATTCGCTCCCTGTATGTTCTATGTTTTATTTTCCACTATAGTTTGGGACAAAAAATTCGTTGAAAATAGGAAGAACTGTAATGTTGAATACCCACAAACAACATAATTGGCATTCATGAACTGGATAATTAAATTCATATCATGTTTGTGATGCTCATTCTATTTTTTGCCTAGACATTTCATAGTTACATGGATTCAGCTTAATGCTGTATACCCTTTTTAACATTGTTAATTCGGGAAGTTTACATGACAAAGTAAAAGAAGTATTTTGACAAGATGCTGTTAACAGTCATTTACATGATTCTGTTTATGGCATTTCCGTTTCAGCCAGAGTTAGTTATAAACCTGCAAGAACTTTGTCTGGTGAATGCTACAAAAGAGGGACCTTGTGCTCTACTTTTCTAAACTATAAAATATCCATGTTTCTTGAAATGGTTTCCACTTTCTATTGTTTTGTTCACAAAGTTTAACAATTTGTATATTTTAAAATATTAGCACGTAGAGTAGCTTAATTTTACATCTTTTTTTTTTCCTTAACGAGCACCAAAGCCCTTTTGCTGAACAAGCGACAAATTCCCATAATGCTATGTGCTGATCTGCTGTCATCTGTTTAATCAGAGAAAAGTCCAAGCTCCAAGAAGACATAGTACTCCGCAGGCAAAAGAAGGTTCTTATGAGACGAACTCGTCAGAAGTATCTAGAAGAGGCTGCTATACGAGAAGAGGAACTTCGGCGTGAACTTGATAGGTTTACATATGTTCATAAATTGGATCAATTGAATGGAGAGGACATTGAGAGAGAAGTGTCACTAACAGCTGGCACTATGTGTTCTCAGGGAAAAGGCTGCTGAAGCAGAAAAAGAGATTGAGAGACAGCGGTTGCTGGAACTTGAATGTGCAAAAACTAGGGAGCTCCGACACAATCTTGACATGGAAAAGGAGAGGCAAACACAGGCAAGACCCTTCCCATGTCCCAAATCTTTCCTGAAGTGGAGATTTAATTAAACACTTGTCAAGAATTAGTACCCATTATTGTGAACTCCTTTGGACAGAATGTTAGTTGCTCTGAAGTCTCATTTCACTTATCTTTTTCCTTGTTTTCTGTTATGCCATAGTTCAAAGGTTTGATGAGTATTGTGATCTTTAATGTCCTCCCTGTCCATGCATGGGGAGCGGTGGGGGGGATGGTTTGCCAAAGTCTTGCCATGCGTGTGTATTGTCTGCCAATCTGCCCCATTTTTCTATTGGTTTGATTTCCCCTTTACAAGATTGATTGTATGCTAATGAGTCATTGTTTCAACTTTGCTTGCAACAGTTTAGGATTTTTAGGTCTTTAATGCTTTAGGAATGACATGTATTGGTCATATCATAAGTACAAGAAAATAACATAAGTACATATTTGCTTGTAGAGAGAACTTCGGCGTGAACTGGAGCAGGCTGAATCTGGAATACGATCATCAAGGCGTGACTTTCCTTCGTCCACCCATGGCAGGTATATTTCATACACCATTTGCTAAAGCGTAGTGATGTTTTTTAGGCCAACCATGTTGATAATTCATTCTTGAGATGGCTGATATAGCAGACATCTGTAAGCTTACAGTATGTTGAATGCAAATCTGGTCTGCTCAGCATTGATCTCTGAAAGCCAGAGCTAAATTTGCTCTAATCTATAGTTCAAAAAATGAATCAGTATAAAGAAGATAAGTTATTATTATTATGACAATCATCAATGATCGCCTCAAAAAGAAAGAAAGAGATACAATGGTGTGATTCAAGGGAAACAATACAAGCATTTTCACGTCTTTGATTCTAATGGAGCAATGGATTGGAGGAAAAAAGGAAGATTGAAGAAGACAAGAACATGGATGAAAATCATAGTTCTTGTAGAGCTTCCTGGTCCTGTACTGCCATATAGTTTCTGTGAATCAAGAGGCACCACTAGAACTATGGAACTCGGTCTTCAGTACTTGCTTGTGAATTATTTCCAAAACCCTTTTTTTGTAAGATGACCAATGGGATCAGTTCTTAAGACCAGCAGGTACCACAAGAACTGACGGAACTCGGTCTTCAGTTTCTTTAAGAGTAACTGGACTGGCAAAATACACTTTCACATACAATGGTTTGGTGCAAATCCAAACTGACGATTCTGTGAATGAAACTTATCCTGAACTCCAGCTAGTTGCTTTGCAAAGTCACACCATAACTTCAATTGTGATTTTCTACTTTCCCACTTTTGACTTGCTTTTTTCTATTCACATCTCCGGCATGTTAATTTCCTGGTGTTAGAACTCTAGTCTACTTGATATTTCATCAGATCAACCATAGAAAGCATCAGAGCAATCTACAAATATGAACCTTAGCATCACGTCTGTGCCCAAAGCGGTTCAGTTACTTAAACATATCTGAAGCTGGAACCACAACCTCCGTATCCAAAACTCCCATGGCCTATTTCTTGGATGAGGCATTTGATTTCTGGTACAACTCTTTGTCACCATCTATTTGGAAAGCTTTCTGATTGGTCAACAAGTTGGCTTTGACCAGGACTACTAGGATCTTTAGTCACACTTCCCAGTTATGCATTTAGCTGGACTGAATATTACAAATCTCCACCCTCTTAAATGTAGAAGTTGATCTCCTAAAAGAAAAATGAAAGTGATATCAGGTGTATGCTGTTAACTTTCAAGTCAATGGCACAAGACTGTTCTCCAAGGGAGTATAACATATCTTGTAATGTGTCATTTGTAAAAACATAATCCATTGCATTTTATGAGCCAAACCACAGGGTACCAAAGTATATTTTGCCCATACCAATCTCTTTTATATATATATAAAATTACCATTGTATATATAAGCGCCTATTCCTTGACTAACAAGGTAATACAATGGGTGGGTGTTGAGAGTTTCTTACAAACACGTGTTGACCTCAGGTTTAATATGAGGTGTTTATTATTTGATTAAATGGTTGTGGTAGGAGGGCAAGGTTCTTTTAACACTTGCTCATCAACTCTCAAGCATTTAGGCTTTATTTATGAGTGCAGAAGGAGTTGTCCCCCTTAATATCAATGATAATAGATATAGATATTCATTTATGATTCTGTTATTCCAAACTCATTCTATGACCAACTGTAAGAAATTTCTATCGTTCTAACAAATCATTATTATTCAATCTACCATATAATGCAAATGTTTGCTTTGATAAACTTTTCCTTGATGAGAAAATGAAAAGTTATAGAACTAAATGATATGGTGGTGCTACCTTAGTGCCAATAATTTTGACTTATCGCCTTTTCTTTCTTAAAAATTTTCTGTCTGCAGTCGGGTTCGGGACAGATACCGAGAAAGGGAAAATGGACGATCAAGTAATGAAGGGAGTGCAAGAACAAATACTGGAAGCTTGCAGCCTGATACTGCCACTAGTTCATCAATGGCTACACCAGCTATAGTGTTGTCTGGCTCTCGACCATTTTCAGGCCAGCCACCAACCATTCTTCAATCTCGTGACCGTCAAGATGATTGTGGCAGTAGTTATGAAGAAAATTTTGAAGGAAGCAAGGACTCTGGTGACACTGGCAGTGTTGGGGATCCAGATTCGATGACAGCATTTGATGGGCAATCTGTTGGATTTGGGTCTGCACAAAGGCACGGATCTAGAGGGAGCAAGTCCAGGCAGGTGATGGAGCGGAGAGAGGGAAGAGAACGAGATGGAAGACGGGAAGGTAAGTGGGAGAGAAAACATTGACGTGCTGAGTTAGATGTAGGGTTTAGGAATAGTCAGTGTATATACATCAAAGGTTTTCATTTACCGTTACAGATTGACACTGCATCTGATCCACCGTGGGAAAAATAGATGAATTTACCGATGGAAGTAGGCATATCTGTTGCTCATGTTCTTATCTCATCATAAACAGTAGTGTATCTTTTAAACGAGGACCATGAGCAGATACACCATTTCCAAGCAACTTCTCTCTGTCTCTCTCTCTCTGTAATATTGCTGGAATATTGTCTTCGTCAGAAATTGAAAGAAAGATGGAACGGAGTTTAGTACGGAGTGTAGAGATTGCGAGTTACATAATGATTAGTATGTTTTTTTTTAAAAAAAAAAATAAGACATAGATTGATCAGTTGTATTAGATAACGAATAATGTAGATTTCCAGCAGATATAATACTTGTATTCTACCTTCCCCAATATTTTATTTAATTGTTGAAATCAAGCTCAAAGCCAGGAATTTACTAAGATATTCTGATTAAATATTAGAATAAAAAATCTGTCATAATTAGCTTTACTAGTTAGGAAAATTGTCGATGTTTCCTAATTAATAATTTCCTATTTAGACTCTAAAGTTGTATATATATATAGATAGATATAGATATAGATATGCAGGGATGTATCATGGATAAATAAGATGAGAAAATAACTTTTTTTTTTCTCTCAAAAATCACATGGTATCAAAGCTAGGTTCTAAAACCTAAATCAATACATACAACATGGATGTCGAAAGGCAAATCTCAAACTTTGAAGTCAACTCAAGGCACGAGTCAATCCTAGAGGAACTGAAAGCTCATCTCTACATAGTCATGATGTTACAAACTCAATGGCTACAATTACCTTGATGGTCCTTATTAGTTATGATGTTCATCTATGGAAAGGGAGATGATTATCTAACAGAAGAAGCTATCATACCATAGAAGAAAGATCCTCAATTCGGACTTGGAAGATAGAAAATCACATGGTAATGTCATGGCTCATCAACTCAATGACTAATGAAATAGGAGAAAACTCTTTTTTTATGGAAAGCAAAAAATATGTGATGCAGCTAGAGAAACCTACTCAAGTTTTGATAACACATCAAAATCATTTGAGATTGAAGCATTACTGCATGATCTATACAAAGAGAGCTTATTATCACTCAATACTTCAACACATTAACTCGACATTTATCTCGACATGTATGAAATCTACACATGGAAGTGTCTTAGAGATATTTCCCTATTCAGGAGAATTAAAGAACAAAAAAGGACATTCAAGTTTCTTCTAGGGCTCAATAAAACCCTAGATGAGGTTAGAGGAAGAATAATGGGCACCAAACCTCTTCCAAGCCTTAAAGAAGCTTTCTTAGAAGTGAGATAGTAGAAAGAAGACTATGATGGGATCTCATAACTCAAGACCATCAATGGAAGGATTTGTCCTTGTCTTTGGAACCCCCAGTTAGGACAATAAAAAGGGAAGGTGTGAACACTGTCACAAACCAGGACATACTAGAGAAACTTGTTGGAAAATTCATGGTAACCCTAGTGATTGGAAGCCATCAAGACCATCCAATGACAAAGAAGGTGGAGCCTATATTGCTGCAACTTCAGATGACAACCGATAGAGAATCAACAACACACCAACAAATCCTTTCACCAAAGAACAACTTGATGTCCTACAGAAATTGTTCAGCTAAAACTCAACCTCTACTTCAATCTCTAGGTTTGACATGTCAGCACAGAAATGTATTAACTCTACAGGTAAATAAGATAACTAAGAACCTTGGATCATAAACTGTGGAGCATCAGACCACATGACAAGAGATAAAATTGTGCTCCATGCATATAGCAAGAGCAAGGAGGATTGTGCAGTAAGAATTGCTGATGGAACTTTATCAAAAATTGAAGGAATAGGCCAGAGCAGAATCTCAAAAGACATGAAACTGAAACTTGTTCTTTGTGTTCCTAACTTGGACTGTAACTTACTCTCAATCAACAAACTGATATGTGATCTCAAGTATGTTGCTAATTTTTTTCCTAACTTTTGTGTTTTTCAAGATTTGGCTTCGAGTAAAAGGATTGGCAGTGCTACAATGTATTCAGAACTCTATCTCTTTAAGAACAAACTCCCACTAAGATGTAAAGCTCAAAATGTAGTGCTTATCAAATCCAAGGGTTAGTCAGTTTTCAATACCTATGTCAATAAAGACAGTGATGTTATGCTATGGCACTATCATTTTGATCACCCCAATTTTGTTTACCTTGAAAAGATACTTCCATCTTTAATTATCAATAAAAATTCCAAGACTTTCAGCTATGAAATCTGTCAATTCTCCAAACATACTCGTAGTAGCTACTCTAACACTTGGAATTTGTGAAAGAATGTGCATACTACGACTGTTGAAGAAACTGAGAATAGAAATAAAAGGTATTATCAAAATGTTCTGTGACAATCAAGCTGCCGTGAGTATTGAAAAGAATCTTGTCTATCATAATAGGACCAAACATATTAAGATAGGTAAGCATTTTATCTTAGAAAAGATGGACAAACAATCATCTAGCTAGATTACATCCCTACAAAATTGTAGATATCCTTACCAAAGCACTTTCAAGACCAAACTTTGAAGAACTAACTCACAAGCTAAGTATGCACAACGTCTACAACTCAACACCTACAACTCAGCTTAAAGTGGAATGTTGAAATCAATCTCAAAGTCAAGGATTTAGTAAGATATTCTTAGTAAATATTAGTATAGAAAATCTGTCATAATTAGCTTTACCGGTTAGGAAAATTGTTGATGTTTTCTAATTAGTTATTTCCTATTTAGACTCTAAAGTTGTGTGTATATATATGAGGTCTCTTTCTCAAAATTCACAATAATCATCAGTATAACCATCTCATGAAAGACAATAATTTCACTATTCATGTAACATTATAATTATTATTTTACTATTCCAAAAAAAAAATTGATGAACTTACTTTTGAGTGTAATTTAATGACTGAATACATCGGGAGCAACTTTTTTCTTAAACTAAATTACTCTTAAAAAGAAAAATATATAAATTGTTGTCCATGATCATTTTTGTCTTGTCCTTTTGATTGGCACAAAAATATTTTTATAGGGAAAAAAATAAAATAAAATGGCTTCCTAGGTTATTATATAAGAACAAACATGATTTGACATGACTAGAATATTTTATACTTTAATATTAAATCAAAATATTATTGATTAAATGATATTAATTTCTATAAAAAAAAATAGTAAGTAAAAGGTTAAGTCAAATAACTACTGACTTTTGGAATATTTGAGGGATCATGATATGTTGCTAGATGATGCATTACTTTTCAAATATACATTAATTAATTGTTGAATTGATAGTAAATTAAATTGTTTTATTTATTTAATTATAATTATAATTTATATTTGGATCAACTTATTATGTAATTAATGACCCACACATATTAATAACTATTATTCAAAAATTAAATTGGGATGATTCAATTAAGTATAACTTGATTAAAATATATTTTATAAATTAAGAACTAGAATATAATTAATACAAATATTATACTTTTTAAATCTAGAAAAATTAAGTAAGGACTTAATTGAGTTAATTTGTAAAATCTTGAATTGAAATATGAATAATTTTGTATTATTTTTCTTTGCACCTTTGATTTGTTTTAACTCTCTTATAGATTCAGATGATTATTTAAGCTACTTTGTTTGTTTTCCCTTCTTTCCATACCTAATCTTGATTTTTATACTTTTCTTGGTTGGAAAAATTGTCTATTTTTCTTGCTTAATATTATGTAACCTTATTGGATAAGCAACATGAGCATAAATATCATAACTTAATGATTGAAGTGCAACTTTATGTAAATTATAATGAAAAATGCTTTATGGACTCTAGATAAAAGTTTTTACAAAATAAAAATACCAGGGCAAGAGAGAATTATGATCTACATAAGAAAACAAATACATTATGTCAAGATATCCTTCAAATCAATTTCTACAAACATAATTATATTATATATGTATTTTTCAAGGGTCATTCAATAACTTAAACCCCTATATATTGATGGACTAATATACCTTTATGTTTCATTTTTGTAACTTATTATTATTGAATTTCCAACTTATCATCATCATAATCTTTTTTACCATGGTACTCAAAGCTCATAATGTCAGTTTCTAAACTGAGCATGTCTGTATATGACCAAGTAAATATATTTGCATACTCTTGCAACAAAGAGATCGAACAATCTTTTTTTCTCTCAACTAAAATAAGAGCATCAATTTTTAACTCTTTTTTATCTTGTTCAATTCCTATATTTATTATTCTTAATTCCTTTTTGGTAGATTTCCATGTTTTCTCATATTTTTCAACTCACCTAGTAAACTCTTTTAAGTACTCTACTTCCCATTTCTCGTTACCCATTGCAATTATATTATAAGAATTTGAAATTTTATTCTTAGTAAAAATGCATGTATAGATTGATGGAAGATTTACTTTGAGAATTCTTGAAAGAATTTTTTTCGCTTATGTAAGTGTTTATTTACAAAGAAAAACAAGTTACATTTAGAACAAAAGAAATGCATGATTGTGGCTTCATGAGCTAAATTGCCAACAAGATAAGAAAGGTAGAAAAACAAAGAAAAAATCTTAACAAGTATGATAAAAAAAAAGAATAATTACTTTTAAAATAAAAAAGGAATAACCTCAATTTTCTAATTTTGAAATTTCTCACCATTTACTAGCCTCCTCATAAAAGCTCTTCCAAGAATCTCATTATTAGGGTGAATATACAACTGAGACACCATCTCATCCTGCAATTAACTTTTTTCTCCATACTTTATCTTTTATTCTCATACTTTAAAGTGTTGATGCAAAGCTTCAGCACTTCATCATTGATCTTATCACTTGAGGAAGCCTTAGGAAAGTTAGAGTGGTGGGATTGCCAACTTCTCTGTTTTTTTTTTTCCTGACTCTTTTCCTTTAATTATTATCATTCTTAATCCTATTAATTTGTCTATGGTCATATTTTTTGGGAGTTTCTTAACAACATTATACATGTGTTTTATCAACTTTAGGAACTCAGCGGTTTCTTTTTAAATTGCATGTTTGTTAATTTCCTTATATAATTCAACTAGCTCTTTACCCTTAGCTTTTCTTTGCTTCTCAAGTTCCTTAGAGGTAAAACACCTTCCACTATGAGTCAAGCCTTCAGTGTCTATATGAAAAACATGTTTTAATTATGTGTTTTGAAAGGAATACCCACTATTATATGGCAATGAATTATAGATACTTATATTAGATGAACATAACAATAACACAAGAGCTTGTCGAGTATAATTTATTGCCAATGTGAGTTTATGTCCAAACCCTAAGGTAGGAAGTAATGAGAGAATCCCATCATAAAGTCCATTAGATGACCCAAAAACTACATTCGGTTATAATCAATTTTTTAAAAATAAAAACCAAACCAAACTGAAAGTGGTCGGTTTTTCTTTAGTTCGGTTTGGTTTTGGTTTGTTTTATAAAAAAATCGGTTTGGTTATTTTTTTTGTTAAAAACCAGACCGAACCGGATTTGCTTACCTCTATGCTTTACAGTGTAGATTCCTTTCAAATTTTTCAAAGCTTCCTTATAAATTGATTTCACAAGTCTTTCTTTCTCTAATATTAGACTTTAGTATAGTATAGGTTAACCTATTATTCATTATCATAATCTTATTATAGTAATCATCACTAATATTCACTGTTTCTTCTATCTTTCTTCTATTTTTTCAGCTAAATGCCAATATTTTTCATTAGTGATTTTGTTAGTTTCTTCTAATCTTTGTTTAAGACATGTGTATCTCTCTTCTAATTAAATATATAAGTCTTTCTTCATTTTGTTTTCTAGCTCTTTTCCTGGAAAAAAAAGTATTTCATACATTATATCAACAAGAACATTAACTAACTCATTTTTCTATTCTAAACTTCATAGTAATATTGATTTCTTTGTTAATGCTATAATTCTAAAGAATTAATTTGAGACTTTTATTGTGGTCACCAATTGTTTCATGTAGGTTTCTTTGTATCTACCTCAATTAAAAAGACTTTGTAACTTAAAATTGGAGTTTAAGCCTAACTATTTTGAACTATTAATTTGTAAGTTAATTAGTTTAAACTTTAGACTTAATACTAGTTACCCATGTGATTATAAGTTTGCATTACAAAGTTACACAAATATCATTATAATTAAATCAACTTTATATAAATAGTAGTTCAATTGGGGGGAAATTAGATATTTAAAACAACTTGAATATAAATAAAATTTCAGTAACTTAGAAAAGAATATTTACATTCATATAGTAATTCACATTTTGATTACATCCATAAATTGAAATTACTAGATAGTGATACATATTTTTGTATTTTTGTTTATTAAATTTAAATTGCAAGCCTATTGACTACAAAGAAAATTACAAGCCTACTATTATATCACCTACAGAGTTATCACCTACTAGTTTCAAGTTTCAAAGATCCTCAAAACTTAATAAAACTGCAATGCAGTAATTTGAGTTTTAGTTATTGTTGATTGTTCCCTTGATCTTTCTTTTCATATCAACTAAAATATAAATGGTGTGGCCTTTTCCATGTGTATTTTTCACTATGTACATAGACACAGATTATTGTGGATGGAATAGTAAGATTATCATTTTACCCCTTGGTCAAAAAAATTAACCCGTAAGACCAGAGTCATTTTAGACATTTCCATAAAACATGTATGGTTTTCCAATTTCTTTGCATAGTAAAACTATTATTTTACCCATGGTTGATGAAAAAAGGACACGGAACAATGAGAGATATTTTTGTTTCTTCACAAAGTTATGCACAGTGAAACTATGCAAATACCCCCTGGAAAAGACAAAAACAAAAAAAAACAAAAAGCCCTGGAACAGGGGATATTGTGGTACTTTCATCATCAGTTTTTTTGTGTTTGTTGCTGGGTCTAGAGGTGTATAAGCAATTTATTATTTTTTTGGAAACACTGCAGATATGTCATACGGAGTGCCAACAATGTTTCACGCACATGCACCATTATGGTGACGCATGTGGTGCCAATTGATGGAGAAAATTGATTATCTGCCATGTCACCTATTGTGCCAACATGTTCTTTGCCTCTCGGTGCGTTGTGTGATGGTGTCAGGTAGTCGGTGAATCGCTGGTGAACTATTTTTAGTTTTTTCTCCCTCTCTCTCCTGCTGCCATAATTTCATGTAAGTCCTTCATGTTTGTGATTATTTTACTTTAGTCCCTCATCTCTAGATTTTGATTTTATTCTGGATTTCTTGAATGGAAATTTTAATTTTTTTTCAATTATGCCCTTCAATTGAAACTGATTATATATGTTGGTTTTCATTTAAGTCCTTATTCTTTTGATTTTTTGTTTGTTTTTTTTCCTTTAATTTTTCAGTTTGCAAATTTTAATTTGTTTTAATTTTGTCCTCCAATTGAAACTACTCATATATGCTACTTTTTTATTTTGGTCCTTATTCTTTTATTTTTTTTAAGCAAATCACACTACAATGTTTTTTTAAATGTCTTTATTTGTTTCGGTCCCAAGGATTTTATTTGTTTCAATTATGTCCTTTGATTGGAATTAAATTTTTTTTAATTTTTTTTATTTCGACCCTTATTCTTTAGATTTTTTATTAGGTGTTGATTCTTTTTGTTTTTTCAGTCCTTTTTGGACAACGTTTATTTTTTACCCGTATTTATGCAACTATGCTTTTAATTCTTGTTTTTATTTTTTATTGTTTTATTTTTTTATTGGGTTTTATTTATATTCGGTTCAATCCTGAAATTTTAATTTAGGTTGATGATTATTTTAAAATTAATATTTCTCCTTTGTTCCCTTTGATCTTTTTTTATGTTTTCTATTATTTATTTGTTCTTCGAATTAGATGATTTTATGATTTCATTGTTTGTGGAATAATAATGATAATTTTAGTTAGTAATTTTTTTATTGTTTTTTTGTAAAAATATTTTTCTTTTTCTTATTCTTTTGGGCAATTTGATGATTTTAACTGTTTGGTAAATAATGTTAAGAATAATTTTAACTGTTATAGTCATCATAATGATAGTAATGTAAGGATGGATTTTCAATTATGTTTTCTTCTTTTTGTAGATAAAAATTAACTATTTTTTTATTTAATTATTGCAGGTGTTTTCACAATTTATATTTTGTTTGTTGTGTTTAAATTGGATTATAAAATGAATTAATCATAATACAGTGAATTCAGTAATTTAGGTATCCATATCTTCTTGTTTTTTTAATGATAATGATAATTTTATATTGGCGATTTCATTAAAACCTACTAAACAGATAAATTTATATTGATTTAAAATTCATATATTTTATAAGAAACTTACAGATCATAAGAACTCTGCATAGATTTATTATTTTGCCAAAATTTATATTATAATAAAAAAATCTAACATAATTAATATTTTTTTACATTGAAAAAAATATGGTTCTAACCGCGACGAGACACGGGTTAGTGGCTAGTGTCTTATATAGTTAAGTGATACCAATAGCTAATAAACCTCTTATCTTTCAAAGTTACTCCCATGATCTCATGGAGTTATTACTATCTTACATGATATATTATAATTGTTGATATACACAATCCCATTTGTTAGATTCTCTTATTTTCTGTGTCTTTTAATTAAAAAGGAAATATGATGAGAAGATTATCAACATAAACAACAAACAAGAGGGAAGGATTGGCTAGAAAGGGTTAGAGGCTAAGAGAGAGAAAGGGTGGTTGGAGGCAGCAGAGGGAGGGGGGTGGACAAAGAGGGAGAGGAGTGGACAAGGAGAGGACGGGGGGAATTAGCGTTGAGCGAGGGAAAATAGGGGGAGGGGTTAATTAATAATAATATTTTTTTGGGGGTATATATTGGTATATAGTGTTGTTAATAATTATAATAATTATAATAGTTAGCATAAAAACAATATTGTAGATATTTTAATTATAATTAAATTCATCTTTTATGTTTTATTAAAAAAAATAATTTTATTGTTGGCGGGTTTCTCAAAAAAAAAATTAATTATATAACTTATTTCTATTAATTGTATAATAATTAATTATACAATTAATAGAAATAAATTATATAATTAAATAATTATACAATTGTATAATTGTATAACTTACAAAATGATTAAATTTTATTTAAAATAAGATAAAAAAATAGATATTCAAAATAGCTCTCTAAAATGACTCTTACTATTAGAGAGCACATTAACTCAAAAATCATTTATATACTATTTAAAAAATCATTTCTATGATTTAGCTCTTAAAAATTATTCTTGTCATTGTACTTGCTCTAAGAAGTAACTAGGAACATGCTATTAATTATTTTATAAGTCTACCTTGAAGAAAGAAATGCATACAAAGAGAAGAGAAAACAATAAAATTCATAACTTGCTAAAAATAATAAAAACATTTTCACCTAAAAAAAACATTTTTCTGACTTGTCTTGATTTTTTTTATAAATGGAATAGGATGCCACTAGGCTATTCTTATGCATATGAAAAGAAAAACATCACGCAAAAGTTAAGATTCATTTGAGAATTAACTATGAAAACTAATCATGTTATACCTACATGGCTAAGCTGCACAGCCCTTTTCGGTTAACTGACCTGTAAGTTCATTCATGATCCATGCCCTCTAGCACCAGGAATCTTATTGTAGTTCATCCATTTTCTTCCATCTTCTACAGTTTTACATGCAAGAATTTTGTCCATTACCTCAGTTCAGAAATAATATTATACCATTACCACCCCCGAAAGCTTCAAAGACTTGAAGAAAACTTCCAATATCAAGAATCATGATTATACTAGGCGCGTGCAGAGTGTTAGGGCAGATGGTAACTCCCAGCCTTACGCCATTACATGAAACATATAACGCTTATAGAACGAGAGCGATTGGGGTGGATGTATAGATTCTGTAACATTATTCTGTTTTTCCCAAGTTTTTTCCTCTGTTTCAGAACCACTAACTGATAAAAATAAATATACCAAACCAGCATTCTAATAACTGGTGGTGGGAAATTTAGGTTCCTAATCACACTCTATTTTTGTTGGACTTCACTGTAAGAAGCTTTCATCAGTGAGACAATTAATGAGTGGACATGGAGAGCTGTTGTTGATATAATTCACCTTATCATATCATTCTTGAACAAAAAACTCTATTTGGCTAATGTTCCAAGTAAACACAGATCACAACTCTCCACAGTATTCAAATGAGCTCTTACGGGTCAAGACATAGACCTTAGCCGACCAACCCAACAGGTCTTTGCGTACAATTCATATTTCATTCTCAAACTGCAATACTGAAATGTAGCCAAGTTATAGTAATGTAGAGTAGGCTGACCTTTAGATTGGCATGCCATAGGAAATCTAAAAATAAAGAGCCTTCAACCAGTTGACTTAGCCATTTTTATGTACACAATATAAGCGTTTTGCAACTGAAAAGGTCAGCATGTTCAAAGTTCTTCAGTTCATGAATGAATAGATCTCACTCAGGACATTTATGTAAACCAGAATCGAAGCCAATGGAAGCTAAATTACTATACTCTGGCACCAAATAATGGTAGAATGGGAAAGCCTAGCTCTAACCAACAAGGTTTTACTGAACTGGGAGACTAAACTAATGCAAGATACAACTCACATTCAAGTCTTAAATGACATGTACGGAACACAACCGTAGATGGCAAAGGAAACAGAGAACAGAAGGGTATCTTAAAACTACGATAGCAAAGAAATATAATTAAACTGTGGAAAAGGAGACGAAACAAATTTATTAATCCAAGAGCATCAAAGTCAACTAAATCCAACTAGTTCTGCTTCTCACTTTCAGGTTTCTTGGCTTTCTTGGCAGTTACCTGAGAGTATAAGAAAGTCCCAAATATTGCAATGGCTGATCCAAGTGCATTCAGAGGCCTTACTGGATTCCTGAACACCAGGATAGTAGAAATAATCACAACAACTCTCTTCATAGTGTTACCTACCGAAAAGGTTAAGGGGCTAATCTCGTCAAGTGCCTGGTAGGATGATTGGTTATAAAGATGGTAAAAAACACCAGACAGCAACACCCATATATAAAATGTTGATGATTTTCCAACAGCCTCGATTGCTTTATGATACCCTTGAATCCATTGAGACCCTTCAATCACAACCGCAACAGGAAAGAGATAAAGCAACGAGATTATGCTAATCCAACCATACAAGTTAAGTCCATCAACTTCCTTGAAGCTCTGCAAACTCCTTTTTGAGTAAATGTTCCTTAACACAAACCCAACATTACTAATCAAAGCACCCCACAAGCCATAGAAATTAAAGGACACTTCAGTGATAGCAGCAAGGGAACAACCAAGGACAATAGGGAGAATAGAAATCCAGACTTTCAACGGGTAAGTATCGCCAAGAAATGAAGAAAAAATAACAGAGAAAACAGGCTCCGATGATTTGATAACATGAGTGAACGAAACAGCAACCTTGGAGAATGAAACACAGGCTGATATGTGGCCTATTGTGTGAAACAACGCAGGTCCAAGAAGAGCAATAATGAATGGCTTTGAGATCTTAGGACATGGTTGGAGCTTCAATGACCATAAAATGAGCATCCAAATGGACCCAACAAAAAGCTGGAAAGAAGCAAGAAACCATGGAAATGGAAACACATTCAACGCCTTCTTGTTGTAAATGTTAAAGACAATGTTTTGGAAGTACCAGAGACCAAAGATAAGTGCAAGTTGAAGAGTTTTAGACTTTGGTTTTGAAACTGCACTAGCATCTCCTTCTGGGCTGGATTCAGATTCAGATGCTGCTGCTTTGGTGATAAAAAATCCAGACTTTGAGCAAAACCCAGAATGGTTTTCATGGATTCTGTCAAAATGGTTCCTTCTGAAGCCTGAATCATGGATCTGTGGAGTGGATTTTGAAGAACAGCCATATGGGTAGCCATGAATTTGGCCAAAGTTAGACACTTTGGTGGTTAATGCAACAATTTGAGTAGAGGGTTTATTAAATAGAACCGTTTGATGATGAGTCCTGCTGATAAGATTTGGATTTAAAAGTGAAGAAGCATTAATGGAGTATCTATGGTTGGTGGATTTAGAGAAAGTGACAGGAGAAGACTGTGTAAGATTCAAAGCAAGCATTTTTTTTATCTCCTACGAACTTTCGCTTATGAGAGAGATTCTGCAAATGGAAAGCAAGATGATAAATGGGAAGAAGATTTTTTGGGGTAAGATGGTTAGCTACTCGAGAAGCATATTCTAAGCTCAAAACGTGGCCCCTTTCAGAATCTTCTAGGTACCGTTTGGATTTGTCATAGCTTTATACTTTTATTCTTTCAAGATTTTTGGAAACCAAAAAAATAAAAACGGAAACAATTATTAAAAAAAAAGTACATAAAATTTATACCTCTGTTTTCTTATTGTCTGCTCTGGAGTCTTGACAGACAGATACCACTGTTTTTTACGTGCCACTCAAATGTTTCGATATATATAATTTTTTATTTTAATTTTTATTCTTTTATTTTTTATTTAAGTTTCATCCTTTTATTTTTTATAGAATAACTCTTAATTTTTTATTTGTATCTATTTTTTTAGTTTTGATTTATATTTTTATTGTAATTTATTTTTATACTAAATACAATTTATGTAAAAAAAAACAGTGTAAATTCAGTTTTGATGACATCAAATGAGAGTGAAACTTTGTCTTATGCATGGATAATGAATCTTACATTGTTAATGGTTTGTTATCTTTGTGTTTTTTTGTATTTATTTTGTCTGTGTGGCATGATATATTTTTAGCTTAAAATATTTTTATTTATAAAGACATTAAATTATTTTTTAAGATTTATTATTCATATTATTATATTAAAAGTATTTCAGAACATTAAGATTAAATTCATGTGAGATTTAAAAAAAAATAAGTTTATTATTTTAAACATTTTAAGAGAAAAAATGTTAAAAATAATCGTTCTTATTATTTTAAACATTTTATCCACAATAAAATGAATATATAAAAAACTAAGTGATTGAAAAGTTTGTAGGCATCTTATTTCTCTTAGATGTATAGAATCATGAAAAAAAAATATAGGACCATTTAATATTTTTTTTACATGTTAAAAAATTGGTTTTGATTGCGGCAAATCGCAGGGCAAGTTGCTCGTATATTTTTTTATTGTAGAAAATTTGGCCCAATTTTTTCCACTCATTTTGTCTATGAGTGGTTTCATATAATTTTTGTTTAAGTGATATTAAATTTGAAATATAAAACATAAAAAAAAACACAAAAGTTATTTTTTAACGGAAACAACATCGACTGGTGAATTATTTTTATTATTATTCTCATTTTTATTATCATGATTGTTAAATTGTCACAATTATTATAATTGTCATGATAATCATTATTGTATAATATTAATATTCTAATTATTATTGGCAATATTATCGTTGTCACCATCATTATCATCATAAAAAAAAATCAATTATGTTTTTATTTTTTTTTAAGATTTATTTTTCATATTATTATATTAAAAGTATTTCAGAACACTGAAATTTAATTAATGTGAGATTTTTTCAAAAAAATACATAGTTCATTTTTTATATAATTTTAAAACGTTAATATTAAATAACCATCAAAATATATAAGTAGCCTCATATATTTGTAAGAAAAAATACCTCAAAAATAATCATTATCATTATTTTAAATGTCTTTTCCATAATTAAATGAATATATAAAAAAATTAAATAATCAAAAGTTTTGTAAGGTGACTATTTTGCTCAAACGTATATCATCAAAAAAAATCTAAAACTGTTAACATTTTTACATGTTAAAACATTTGATTTTGGCCGCGACGAAACGTAGGAAAAGTGGCTTGTATATTTTTTACTATAGATAATTTGGCCCTATTTTTTCCACTAGTTTTGTCTATGTGTGGCTTCGTAAATTTTTTGTTTATGTGATATTAGATTTGAAAAATCATGCATAAAAAAAGCCTCAACAGTTATTTTTTAACAAAAAAAACACCAAGAAATAAAATAAATGACAAAAAAATATTATTAGCTTAAAAAACATCATTTCACTTGAAAAATAAATAAAAATAATTAAAAAGATAAGCAATAAAGAAAAAACATAAGAAATATCAATTTTCAAATGATCACAAACACAAATTAAAATTTAAGAACTAAATTTAAAAAAAAACATACAACTTTAACAAAATAGAAAATATTAAAAATTAAAAACAATAACTAAGAGCATATATACATATAAAAATGGACAAAAATAGAAACTAATTAAGAAATATATATATATATATATATAAAAAAAAGAATTAAAATAAAATAAAAAATTTAAAGTATAAGGATTGAAATGAAAACAAAAAAAATCAGATTAATTTTAATTGAAGGAAAAAATTGAGAAAAAAAAAATATAAACTTCTATACTAAAAATATTAAGGGATTTAAAACAAATCCTAAAATTAAAATAATACGGACCAAATAAAAATAAAATATATAATCAATTTCAATTGAAGGATACAATTGAAAGAAATCAAAACTTATATACTAGAAACTAGTATCATACCACAAAATCAAAAGATCAAGGACTGACATGAACAAAATATAAATGACAGGGACCTCTGAGTAGTTGAGCATGCAGAAGAGAGAAAATAAGAAAATTGAATTGACCAGCATGTAGAAGAGAGAAAATGGGAAAAATGAATTGACCATTGTCATGTCTTCGGACATAATGGAAAGTCATATGCCACATCATGAGAAAGAGAACATGGCAGTTCATCTTTGGAGATGTCAGATAGACATTTTGCACTGCCGTATGACGCCACACGCGCCACCTAAAATGGGCATGACCTCCAAAACCGACGGCGTGTCGTCAGTATCCCTGACATAAAATATAATTAAAAACAGGTAAATTACCACAGCATCTCTACAACCAACTCTTGAATTTTGTCTTATATGAGGGTTTGTCCATATTTATACATTTTTTGAAAATGTGAAATGCCCGAAATACCCCCGCAATCAACTATTGTATTTTGTCTTATTTGAGAGTAAAATAGTTATTTTCTTGTGCAATGAAAATATGAATTCACAATGACACCCCTGGCAGCAACTTTTAGTTTTTTTTCTTATTAGAGGGTATTATGGTTATTTGATAGTGCACATAAATGTAAAAAAATTGAAAACACTCCCGAGTACAAGGCTAAAATTATTTTACACATAGGGATAAAATAGTAATTTTACTATTCTAATTCACAATAATTTGTGTCTATTACTACAGTAATTTGTTAATAGTAAAACAAGGATTTACTTTAGCTATTAATTAATTTAAAAAAAATATTTACATATTTATATTAATGATTCTGACATGAAAAAATATATTTTAATATATTATCAAATAATGTTTTTTAATATATTTTAATATTAAAAATATCTTTTAAACTCTATATTGTATTCTCAAACAATCAATAATATTTAAGTTGTACGAAAGTCTTTCGAATTCAATGACAAAGATCTTATTAATACCTTTGAAAAAGAATATTGGTCTATTGAGAAAGATAGAATATTTATTTTGATAAAATACTATATTTTGATAGATGTTATTTTTTTAAAAATGGTTAAATTAATTTATAAGAATTACAGTGAGGATAGAATACAGATAATAAATAATAAAAACAAAAACTTTGAAAATATATTGATTACAATACCACAAATATCATTAGAAAAATATATCCATACAAACAACAACAATTTGAACTTAAAAGGAAAAAAAATGTATTTTTAACCATCCTATTTATTTTTCTCGTTCATGCATTTCTTTTTATATTTTGATAAAAATATTTTTGTAATGAGAAGCATTTTGATGTAAAACTTATTATAATTGTGAATGGAAGCTTCAATTAAACAATTAAAAAAATCATGAATCAATTACTTTTACACACCTATATGAAAAGAAAAAGAACAATAATTTTGAGAAGATTAGAAACAATGTACAACATAATTGTCTTTTTAAATAGATATTTTATCATTATTCAATATTAATGAGCAAGTTATTTTAAAAGTCAAACATATTAAGCTAATACATAATATTTTATAAAGCAAAAACTGAAAGTTATCATCCTTACAAATAACTATATAATTGAACTATCATCTAAATATTATTTTAATACATTGATTCAAAAAGATCTTGTGGTTAGAGAGTGAAGGCTATGAGCAAAAGAAAGAAGCTACGAGCACCCAAACACTCCTGGTCTAAAAACAGGTGTGGGCATGGGCCCTGGAAGGCCATGCCCTCTGGTGGGGAAAACAAGCCCTGATCTATGGCATCACATGCTGGGTTGAAATTTGACGTTTTATTGTGAGATATTTATATCATAGTTGTCAATAACGTTACGGATGCCGTTCGGTTTTTGATTAGAACGAAATATTTCGATTTTGGAGCGTTCAGCGTCATTGTTTCGATGTCGTACTGTTCATATATAATTAATTATATATATATACATGAAAAAAAATAAAATATTAATTTAACAAACATAATTAAAATTTGAATTTTTTTATTTAAAATATTTTGGTGTTTTTAAATTATTTTGATGTATAGATGTCAAAAAAATAAAAAAATAGATTTAGAACCCGAATCGCACGCCTGAACAAAACCGAGATGCGTTCGACCGAATTTGGTCGGCATTTCGAACATACCGGAATTAAAACCGAGATAAAAACGAAGTCGCTTTTATCTCGCTTTTTTGAACGGAATTAACAACTATCCGGCCATTCCGGACGGAACGTAACGAAATTAACAACTATTTTATATTGTCTGTTATTGAACTGAACTGGTTCCAAATCCCTTCCTACTGTAATTCTGGTTTGTCATGTTAGAGTTTCTAAATGGCATATGTTGACTTTTCTGTTCAAAACCTGATAGAACCAATAAGATCGGTAAACTTGTGTACTTTTCTGGACTAATTATAATTGTAAACTATGCTTCTGTAGTTTCTCGCAGCGAGTAGGGGGATTTGCAGGTGCTGCTTGATGCTCACATGGAGATATTGGGTCCTATTGACTGAAACATTGAACACTGATGGAGGAATGTTAACATGAATGTCTTGAGCTAAACAATCTCAGTTTTTTTTTTTTATGACCGGGGTGTCCGTGCCAGCTTACGCGCACCTCGATTATTCTCCAGGCTCAGTTGAACACCCTGCAAGTTCAAATGAGCATGTAAGACACCGCAGGGGTGACAGGAACACCGCGCAAGGATTGACCCAGGAACAAGAGAGGAGAACCCCTCCAGCTCTCACTCCCACTGGAAATTCGAACCTGGGTCCGGTGTGAAGGAAAGGGAGCCTCTTCCCGCTAGGCCACATCACTTGCTGATAATGCTCTCAGTTTCTTACAACCTGTAATGATGGAATAGTGACCTTGCAAGTTTATTAGTTGATTTTGCATGATTTGAATTTGTCTACCAGTTTTCTAGACAAAACCAAAGTTCCATTGCTACAAGGTGACTGAAACAAATTGGGGCTTAATGCAATGGTTTGAGGCTATGTGCTCGGCCAGGGTCTCAGCATCAACATGCTTGAACAACGTAGTAGAAACAAATGTACATTATGTTAGTGATCTTTGTTTATCTGTTTCTTTTAATATTGGGATCTTACAAAGTATCACATCCCATCCTCGTACAGGGTGAGAAACCTTCCAAAGAAGACAAGTTTGAGTACCTGACACATGGGAAACTATACAAAATTGACAAGGCTCAGGAGCTGATTTCAAATTGTATGCACAAAAGTTGCTTCCGTGGAGTCTGTTTAGAAGTCACGGTGCTTCTTCATTCATAATATATTGTTGGGTAGCTTCTTCAATCCAGGTAAATATGGCCAGTGCTCTTCTAGCTGATATACATTTCATTTGGTGAACTTCGACTGTTGCTGAGGGGGGGTCCTAGCTCGCTTGCTAGGTTCCAGCTTGATAAATAAAAACTATTTTATGTTGATGAGGAAGATGTATATAATTTTCTACTTCAACAATGAATCATCTTCGATGAAGTTGCAATCATCTAAATGCTAATTGCTACAAAATTAAAGCAAATACATAATAGTTAATCAACATGTTCAGATAATACTTAGCAAATGTCACAAAAGTAATTTCTATTTTTCTAAAAGCTTCATAAGGAACAACGATAGAAGAAAAAAGATGTTTATTAAAAGAAAAAATAAAAAAAATGTATACACTATATTTTTAACACCTAACATCCGCACAAATCAACTCTCACGGACAATGAACTCACTTTTTAACAATTATTTTTAATAATCGTACCCACAATTCACCTTTAACTTAGGAATGGAAATTGTTTCAAAGTATAATCGAAAGTTTTTTTATTTAGAAAAGTATTTGAATAATATTTTTTTATTTTTTAAAAATTATTTTTGATATTAACATATTAAATATGATCTAAAACACACAAAAAAAAATAATTTAATTTAAAAATCCAATTGATGTGTTCATGATGCTCTCCACTCTCTCTGCCAGACAACAAGGAAAGTTCCCTCTTCGAATCTCTTATCCCAGAACATTTGGAATCACACCATCTAATTTTGCCAACCAGTCCCTTCTTGTCAAAGATCTTTGGATGACAAGTAATGAGTTTAAAAAATATTCACAATGCAAGGGGATTGGATTTTCATTTTATTGTCTATATAAAAGGATTTTCATTTTGGTCGATGTCTATGCCTGAAGGGTTGTTATCCTCAATTGCAGACCACAATGTCTCATCATTCACATGTCACTTTGCATGACCGAGTATGAAATTTCTCTCATTAAATAGTCTTCAACAGAGCAATCTTATATCAAATACGGCCATCATAACATATCACAAGGCTTTGTACTCTGGAATTAAGCCCATGCATATCAGTAAACCTCCAAGCAACTCCTATTTTCTAGAGGACAAATGAAATTGTTGATATGACGGTTAACCATAATTGCTGTTAAGTGTACAAAGGCAGGAAGAAACAAGGACTGAGATGCCATGGAACAAGGATTTTTGAGGTACATCAAAGAGGAAAAGTTACAGAAGGGGTAGCGTACAAACAACATACTCCCAATCAGAATTGTAAAACTGTTTAAACAGAAAAAATCACACAAGCACATCCTGCAATCCAAAGGTACCTAAGTTTCTGTCATCGGAAGCTAAGAACTTAAATGGTGCCACCAGGCTGCACGGGCTGAAATGCCACTGATCCTTGGGAAAAAGACAATGGCAGTTTTTAAGGGAACAGTATATGGAAACTGGGGCTCAATGAAGTATCTGGTGCGCTCGCGCGCAGATGACTTCAGTTTCATAAGAAATCTGCATAAGCACAATCATTCAAAGTGAGTTGTACTTTCAGCTCAAAACACCAGATTAGAAAAGGACAATTCAATACATGAACAGAACTGAAATTAAGGTTTGTAATGGCATGCTATTCCATGAATACAGGCTTTCAAAGAAGCTAAAACTTATTCACTAAAACCTACCCTATTTCAGCGAACATCTCCTTTAATTGTGTGGCATCAATTCTGGTTTTAGTCATATATTATGTTCCAAAGGTGTTTTTTCGTCCCCCAGGTATAGTATGTCAGATCAGTGCAATTATTACTGCTTGTGTTACAGCAGATAAGTGCAAAAGAAAAACACAGTATAAATACAAGGGTTTGTGGAGGTAGAAGAAGGTTGCTAGACACCAGTTGAAAACAAGATAACATGACCTAGTCATCAATTAGAAACAACTACACTAACTAGATGCAATAATGTTTTTGAACAAAGAGTAGGGCCATAGTAAAAGGCAGAAGACATCTACAACTACAAACCGAAGGCAAAACCTTGCATGGCAAAATAGTTAAAAGATATTATGAAATTGACAACTGGTTTGTATACTTGATTGAGTGAGATGAGAGAGCCATGCAAACCCCTAACTTTTCCATTGGAACAAAATTCAATCTAAACTTGGGATGTTAAACACAAACACTGACACAAATCTATATATCTACTCTGTGTCTTGTAATAAATATGATTGTGAGAGCCCGATTTCAACCTGTATATATGTTATTAAGCTCTAGATATCCTCCCAGCAATTTAAATGCAAAAGTAACCAAAATTTGTAAGACCTTCATTAAACATGCTTCCATCAAACTAAAAATCTAGCCATTGTCTCCATTTCAACTTTAAAACCACGCTATTTACTTGTCAGCTAAACTATATGGTTAAGATAATTAACATGAAACATACAAAAATTATCTGGAACGTGAAGTGAAATAACCCACCAACAAAAATTGGTGAAATACAGTGCATAATAAAAACCACCTCAACAGCATAACAAACAGTGAAAACCAATTAATATCACACAAATTCAGGCAAGCAGTTTCTCTACTAAATTCAGCCCCATTGTTCACCATGAGTCCTTAAAATGGTAGCAAAATTTGGTGTGCAGAAAATAGAAAGTACACACTAATCCCAAAAGTAATCAACATGCTGAAGACATAAGGTCAGCAAGTTGATAGCAATAAACAGCCTTACAAACAAATGGCAGTATTGAGAGAAATAGCGAAACAGAGACTCCAATCAAGACGCCATAGATAAAAGCAATCTCCAAAAACAAACTGACAGCAACAAGACACTGTAGACAAATTGAAAACTTAGTTTGGTGAGCATCACTGTCATTCTAAAAACCATGAAGATGCTTTCCAAAAAGGTCACTTTGTATTGATGTGGTTAATGTAGAAAAAACCATCAAAGAATCTAATTAAGGTTTTCCACTTAGTAAAACAAAAAAGATCTTGAAGTTCGGCAAACAAACATTAAAAAAAAACCCTTTAAACTGAAACTAGATGGACACTTTACCCATATCATACTAAATTATACCTACTTTTAGCCAAAATGGGAAAAGAACAAGAAGAATTTCAACTAAAAAGTATAAATTGGTATGGCACAGGTAAAGTTTCCAAGTTATGCTCAAAGAGGCTTATTTTGTAGATTTGTTCACTAAAATTCATCTTTCTTAGTTTGCTATGCCCAACCCATCACTGAATTCTTCATGTTATATTTACTCAACAAAATCATGACTTTGTAATCAAGATTGATGCATCAGAAACTAGACAGACATCGAAACCTAGTCTTAAGGAACCAAAAAACAATGAAAAACAAATTTCAGTAAAAGATTTCAACATCAGGAACCCAATTTTATTACACAATAGTATCCTCTACAAAGGAACTCTACACCCTTTGGATGGAAAATATTGCTCTCCATCACTTGCTTCTCCTACCGTCCAAATATTATTACTAACTCTTTTATTGGACAAAATATCAACTTGCCTTCATAAGAATTAACAATTACTGCTGGAATTTCAGCAATTATGGATGCAAATTCCAGAATCATATCCAACTCTCTAATTGGATAATCAACAAATTTAGCTGGCTAGACTTTTAAAAAAATTAGCTAAAATCTGGAGATTCAAAAACAATATATAGCAAAACCATTGAAGATGTCAAAACAGCAACTTTTAAAAGTTATGTATTTTACCATAACACTACACGCTTGACTGAAAACCTCCCACATTAGTCTCATCATGTTAGAAAAAACCTTTCCTCAAGTTAATATTGTTCTTGTATTGATCTCCTGGTTATCCAATCAAGAGTTTCCAACCTTTAATATGCTCTGCCTTTCCATAAAAAAATATCTAACCTTCTAGCAACATGATCAATCTCTCTAACAAAAAAAAGCAATCTTAGTATTATGCTGAAGATGTGTAGCTGCCAAGAAAGCTACTTTTGCAACAACCTTTAACATTAACTTAATCAAAGGCTTAGCACTTAAAGGACCAAACAATCTCTCCTTTGTATCGTTTATATCATCATCAAAAAGACTGTATGCTAGTTTTTCCATTAGGATAACTTTTGGTCACCTCTTCATAACTTTTATCTAAAGCTCAATAACATCCACTTTGACCCCGTCAATCCCAAAATTTTCATCAAAAACATGTGAAGCATATCCCTTGCAACATACTTCATAAGAACCACCTCAAAAGCCATATCTAATTTAATTACCTTCTCATGGACAGTTTCACAATTAAAAGTACAATCAATTTTATGGTTATTCTACTGATGCTTGTTGTGGAGTTGCTCAACTGACACAACATAACCATCTTTTGCATACTCAACTATCAATGCATGAACATCTTTTGCATACTTGGCATATTTTTTACAAGTCCAGCACGATAATTTTTACCAGCTAAATTTGTTGAGTGTCCAGTTACGAAGCTGGATAAGATTCCAAAATTTCCAGCCATAATTGTTGATTTTTTTGACGGTAAGTTGATATTTTGAACTATAAAAGAGATTGTAATCTATTTGGAAGAGATGGAGAGAAGGAGATGGAGATCAATATTATTTATCCATATAGAGCTATTTTGCAGAGGAAAATAAAAACATAACGTTATGATAATGAACATAACTTTTAATCAAATCGTTAAATCGGGATGAAATTCAACCAAAAGGTATTCGACAGCTTCAATGTTCCTGCTAGGGAGTGTCTACAATTTCCAACTATAATTCTTGAAATCCCAGCCGGCTAGAATTGTTGATTGTTGGAAAAGTGAGCTGATATGTTGGCTTATAAAAGAGGTTGCAATCTTATTTGAAGAAATGAAGAGAAGGAAGTGTTGAGCAATATTGTGATCGTGGTTATTAAATTTATCCAAGAATAAAATAACCCAAAAAAACATGTATCACTTGAAATATAAATTAGAAACCACATAAAATAAGCAAACATGACAAGAAAAAAAGCAATCAAGTACATAGCAAGGAAAAAACAAGATCAAGATTAGCAAGAATCATACCATCCACTTGAGCTGGGCCGGTTTCCACTGGAACTGGGTCTAACGAAACCCAGATTTGATTCATTACCTCTCCTCATCGTCTCATACCCACCTGACTTAGGCCTCCCGTCTTCACCAAATCGACCCGGAGAACCAAAAAACTGTTGTTGCTGCTGCCTTTGACCCACGTCCTTACCCCTAAAAACCTCCGGTCCAGGTCTCTCCTCCCTCCCAACAAAACCCGGTCTAAGATGTGGTGGCACGAACTTATCCGGTTTAGGAGACCCCGCAGTAAACCCAACCTCCTTCTGCGTCTCCTGTACACGAACCGGAGAAGAAACAGTCGAACCAGCCCCGGTTCGACCTAAAGGACGTAGAGAAATACGGTCCGAATCCGGTTCGACCCCTGTTCCAGCCGGGATTTGAACTTGAGCTGGATGGGTTGGTGGGGTTTTCGGAGGGGGGGTCAATGGTGGTGTTTGGATGGTGGATATCGGTTTAGGTGTGGGCCGGGTCAGAACCAGCATCCGCCCATGGGTTCTGGTTGATGAGGATGGAAGATAGCTTTTGTAGAGACTGTTTGGGCTATTAGGTGATGATACTGTGGAGTAAAAAGAAGTGGAAGGCTGGTGCTTTGATGGGTGGTTGTTTGTGCTGCTAGAAGAGGAGGAGCGGCTTATGTTTTTGTCATAAACATGGTTGAAGTTAACGGAGGCATATTTATTGGCTCTTGCCATCCACCAGCAGCAACCACCACTAAGTAGCTTTGTTTGCTTGTTTTAGAGAGAAAAAGGATGGATCTTTGGCTCTGATCTTGGCACTGCAGAGGAGAAGGTACGAGAAAGGCTGGATCTTGAAGTTAGAAGGAGAGAGAGTAGAGAGGGAGAGAGATTGTTTTTTTAACGTGCAAGGAATTGATTGAGAGGAGAGGAGTCCGCGGTTTTGAGGTGTTGGTAAGGGATCTAAGTAGTGGTTTTCAGTTTGTGGCTTGCGTGGCGACAAGTTAGTGGGCGTGTGAGAGACAGAGGAGGAAGTGGCAAATTCAAACACTTGTGTGTGTTTTGTGCTGGCCAGGTGGTTTGCTTCACAAACCTCAAAGGTTTCTCGTCAGCTTTGGTAACAAGTTTATCTGTATGCAGTAAATTACAATCATTAAGATGTTTTTAAAAATATTTTATATTTAAAAATATAATAAAAAAATATTTTTTATTTTATTTTGATAGCAATATATCAAAATAATTTTCAAAATTAATTTAACATACAAAAATTAAATATTTTTCAAAATATATTAAATTAATTAGATAAAATAAAAGTAAAAACAAATTATGCAGGGCTACACCTCATAAATGTTATCAAAAAATAAATATTTTTTTTTATTTTTAAAAATAATTTTTTTATATACAAAAAATATATAGATGTTGTTAGCATTTGTAGCTCCAAATCCACAACTCACAGCTCTATGATTGATTAAAGTAAAAAATTAAATGTAAGTTATAGACGGTCTCATGTATTAATGTTAAAGTTGAAAAATATAATATTACATGCATGGGTGTGTATACATAAATTAGATATATTACAATTACAATTACAAGAAAAACTAAAGCATTTGATAAATCAATTGCTCACTAGGCTCAAAACTAATGTGAATTGTAATAATGTTTTGAATCATCTTCTTTTTTCATCTTTATTTTTTTAGGGTCGCTTCCCCTTCCCCTTCCTTTTTCTTTTTTGATTTCATCATTTTATTTTTTTATATTTTTAAAAATTGAATTAGTGATTTATCCAAATTAATTCTAGTTAGGTTATTATCATTATTGGAGAAGAAACCGTCGATAAATCGATCCTTGATTTGGGAAAACCGAGTTTGATTCTCTCGATTAGTCATAATTAAAAAATCATGGACTAAATATGATAATATAAAAAAATCAGGTATTTTTTTTCTTACAATAGTTGAGGTGTATTTTTAGTATATTTAGTCCCTGAAGTTATTTTTTTTCAAATTGAGCTTTCGAGATTTGTTTTTGAATTGGGTCATATTTGTTTTTCTTATTGATTTTTTTTTCAAATTTTATTCTTTAACATTTCATTTATTTTATGTTATGCTAGATAATTTATTTTGATTTGATATTTGTAAGTTTATCATAGTTTAAAATAAATAACTCCATATTTAGTTAGTGCATTTACAAACATTTGTTGTTTTATTGTATAGTTAAATAAAAAATAGTTTTTTTGTTAAAATATTTTTATTAAAATAAGTTAAGTCCTGTAATTGGTTCATTTATTATATAATTAAATAGAAATTAGTTTCAATTTTTTTAAACATATCAAGATCCATGAATCAAGTCACAAGTTTATATAATTACATCGTTAAATCCATATTGATTTAATATACAATCACATCAGTATTTTAAAATAAAATTATGTCATCTTAGAATTTTAATTAATTTTTTTAGTTCAAATCTTTTTTTTTTAGGTTAGGCAATGAAATTTATATGGACATTCATTTTAATTTTGAAATATTTTTGGTAGAACCATGATATAGCGCAAATAACTATATATATATATGTGTGTGTGTGTGTGTGTATCATGGTAAATTCACTTCCAATTCTTTGTGTGAACCTAATGTAATTTGATAAAGATTAAAATTGCAACCACAGCCACTATGTTCTACGAGCACTAACCTTTAAACCTAATTATATTGAGTTTTAGGAATAGTTGAAGTAATTAACAAAATTATATTATATGCTCGCAAGTCAACCATAATTGAATGAATATTGATTGAAGTGAGGACAATAAGTTTACAAGCTTAATTTTGATATAATAGGGGGAAAATAGCATTCATGAATTACAGGCAAAGTCAAGAGTTGCCTGATTAGTCACGTACACACCAAAGAAGCTCATCTGAAAATCACAATTGTAAGGCAACAACGACATGCCATAGTCATGTGTTGGGGGGTATTCTTGGCATTTTCTTACTTTTCATAGGTAATCTCATCATTTATTATTTTTTAATTTTTTTTATGTAGGAAGCTAAAATAAGGTTAGTGATGAAGATTATTGGTTTGATTTAGGTTGTGATGGAGTTGGGAAAGTAGGTTTGATTTATTGGTTTAATTAAGATGCAATATATTTGTCTTGTTATGAGTTTATATGATCTATGTGATTGATGTAATTTTTGTGATTATTTCTATGATCCAAGGTTTTCAAAATCATAAATAGCATATACTAATCCATGTGTTTTTTTAGACTAAAAATAAACTTTTATTGAACAAAAAAGGATTGGTGACTTTGTTGTTATTGTCATAAGTTTGAGGTAAAGGTGATAAACATGGAATGCAAGAGTATTGTTGGTCATTTATACTTGTTATTTTTACTCCAACCTTTGGTAAAAAAATCCCCTCCGATCAAATCCTTCACAAGAAAATGATTATGAAAAAAATTCAATACATATGTTATTTTTCTTACAAAATCGAGAAATTGATATGATTTTTTTATAGGATGCATGTAATATATTATCCAATGTAAATATGGTAATGGATGAATTAAATGTTAAAAAACCAATATGAGAAACAAAGACACCGTTAATAAACATGACATCTTTATTCCGTATTGTTAGAATGCATCATAATGTTTGGTAAGTTATATGTTATGTTATGTGTTGCTCTGGAATCAAATACCTAGTTATTGTTGAAGCAAATTGAATTATTGGTGAAAAGGTTAACCTATGACATGGATAAATAAAATTATGATTTGGGCTTCAATAAGATGATCTTGACAACATGGTCTAGCTTATCATATAATTGACAATTTATTATGGACTAACCATGTTAATGACTATGATATCAAGGATTTGACTATTAAAATGGCATAAAAGAGTTGTAATGATTATTATTACGTTGAGAAGGAAAGTTATGAGGTAGAACATGAATTTTATTGATGAGAAAAAAAAAATCATTGAGCTATTTGATTAGAATCCTTTGTTATGTTGTTGTTTTTTTCTTCTTTTTTACCTTTTTATTATAATCATGTTATTGAATCATCTCTTTATCAAATGATTTTTTTTTTGTATAGATCTTCAAAAGTGATGGTAGAGTTATGGTCATGAAAAATCATGATAAGTTGTATGAACTCATCTTCAAAGTCCTTTTAAGGGTTATGATCCATTAACTCCTCATCACTTAAAAGATTATTGATTAATGCCAAGTCATCAATGATCCTCTTAATCTTGATCAATTATTTATATATCATCATACCTTCCTTAGGTATCCTTATTAAGATAGAAAGTAGGAAGATTAATTTATCAAGTTTTTTTTCCAACTTTTGCAGAGGCTTTTGAAATTGTCAATGGTAACATCAATTATGTTATAAATAATGATTTAAATTTCCAAATAAATAAGTCAATTTTGTTAATGAACCATCTCACCTAAAAACTTGAAGTTTGTAAATGAGTCTCACATCAATATGATTTATAATTAGTTCTCTAATAAATTATGTCTAAGCCAATATCACCTGACTTGAAATTTTGTAGTGGTGGGGCCATCATCAAATCTAAGAGGATCATAATATAGTTATTTGAGATTGTCATGAAGAGTAGTTTCCTCTCTCATTTGAAAGTTTGAATGATATTTGTGATGATAGGTATAATTAATATATAATTAAGTGGTGTAATGGTGTTTAGAGTAATACGCCAATCTAAGTTAGTAATTGGGGAGATGAACTTGTTAGATCAACCAACAGCTAAGTTATCATTGGGGAGATGAACTTGCTGGATCAATCAGCAACATATCGAGCATGATCCATGAGTTATTGATCAATCAATCATTCCTTTTCATCGTAAGTTTTCTGTTTATAATCACTCTCGTGCCTTTAGCATACCAACAATTCTTCCTCTCCTGTACCAGCAGTATCCGACAATCAATCCAGTGGTAATTCTCTCCGGTTGCAGCACTTCGTCTTTTCCTGTTCCAGCTAAACACAGCAATGAAGCAGCTCCGGCAGCCATAAACGACAGCAGCTTTCTTCTCCCATCTCTCTCTTGAAGTCTTGATTCCTCCTCTCCTGTATAAGCATGCGTGGTTTATAATTCACGTTCTCATGTTTTGCAGCCAAGAACAAAGTTAAAGTTTCATTTCATGTAAAAAAGAATAAGTTGTTGGGTTGTTTGTTAACCCAGGTTGAGTTCACGTATTCGTCTCAACGAGTGTAGTCTAAAAAGCTGAGCTTACTTACAAAGTTAGAGAAGATCACATCATGCTTTAGAGATATGAGTCCAGTTATGTGTCCAATTTTCTAAACCTAGTTCGCAAATTGATTATCAATGTCTTTCCTAATCAATTATAGATAAGATGATTTAGACCCCGTTTAACATTGTATTTTAAAAATATTTTTGAAAAAATTAAAAAAAAATATTTTTATTTTTTACTTTAAATTTATTTTTAATGTTTTTAGATATTTTGATTTACTAATGTCAAAAACTTTTTTTAGAAAATAAAAAAATATTATTTTAATGCATTTCTAAATGAAAAACACTTTAAAAAACAACCTCAAACAAATATTTAAATACTTGAAAAGAAGAAATGCTCATTCAATTGCTTTACTTAAAATGACATTGGATTTTGGAAGGAAGAAATTTAATTAGGATATGAAGCCTATTACTAAAGAAGTGAAAACATAATAGAGGTTTTAACAATAATGAACAGTGTTCATATAGACTCAGAGGCACTATAGATTACAATAGTAAAATTATTATTTTATCTCTTGATACCCTGCATTTTTAGCCCTGATTCCGGGGGTGTTTTTGGTTATTTGTCTTCCTATGCACAGTAAAATAACACAGAGCAATAAGTAAGTCACAAGGATAGTTGGGTCATTGCACATTTGTTTTTTAAGAAAATGACCAAATACAAAAATATCTCCATATAAGACAAAATACAAGAATTGGGTGTCGGGGTGTCCCAATAATTTACCATTTTTTTTATTCTTTTTTCTGTCAAATTACTGTTGGCGCGTTGTCGGACGGGCCGCTCATTTCCACTCCTCACATGGGTTTTGGACGACGCGTGTGCATGTTGGCGTCCAAAAATACCCAATCGGCATCTAGAATGATTATCTTCCTCCTAGTACGGCCTGTGTACTTACATGGTCGTCCGAGATGTGTCAATGACGAGTTGAATTTCCCCCCTCTTTTCTCTCTCCTGCCTGCACAAGCACACATCAACGCCGCTGTTTATTGTGCCTTTTCATTTTAGTCCGTGATCTTTTGATTGTTTTGAATTATCTTTTTTTCATTATATAGGCTTTGATTTGTTTCAATTTGGTCCTCACTTTTTTAATTTCCGAATTGGTTTGAAATCCTTAATATTTTTGGTATCAATGTTTTTGATTTGTTTCAATTGTATCTTTTTATGCAAATTGATTATAAATCCTTAATATTTTCGGTATCAAAGTTTTTTTTGTTTCAATTTTATCCTTCCATTCAAATTGATTATATATTTCAGTTTCATTTCGGTTCTTATTCTTTTAATTTCTAGTTTTTTCTAAATTATTTTTTTTGGTATCAATGTTTAGATTTATTTAATTTTTGTCCTGTAAATGAAATTTATTATATATACATTTTTTTCCATTTTGGCCCTTCTACTTTTAATCTTGATTTTATTTTATTTTATTTATTTTTTTATATTTATTTCTTACATAGTTTCTATTTTTGTCCGTGTTTATATGTAAATGTTCTTAGTTTTTGTTTCCATTTTTTTTATTTCCACTGTTATTAAGGTTTTCTTTTTTATTTAATGTTCAAATTTTAATAATATTTATTTTTGTTTTGTATTTTTTTTAATTTCTTTTTTTTGTCAATATTATTAGGTGTTGAATTTTTTAATTATTATAGATAAGACATTCAAAATAATGATAATGATTATTTGTAAGCTTTGTTTTTTTTAAAAATATGTTAGACTAATAATATATTTTGATATTTATTTTATATTAGCGCCTATATATATAAATGACCTATTTTTTTTTAAATATTAATATCATTGTTTTGAAATACTTTTAATATAATAATATGAGAAATAAATCTTAGAAAATAAAAAAATAATGGAATTTGTTTTAACAATTATTATGGTCTCATTTATTATTTTCACTGTTATTAAGTTTTTTTTAATATTTATATTTTAATTTGTGTTGGTGATCATTGAAAAATATCAATTTATTATTTTTTTCTCTTTGTTTTTTAAATTATTTTTATTTATTATTCAAGTAAAATAATTTTTTAAAATCTAATAATATTTGTTTTTTGTTTTTTCATTTATTTATTTTTTTAATTGTTTTTTTGTTAACATTATAGATAAGGCATTCAAAATAATGATAATGATTATTTGTAAGTTTTTTTCTTATAAATATGTGAGACTAATTATATATTTTGATATTTATTTAATATTAGCGCCTTAATATATATATAAACAAAAATAAAAGACCTATTTATTATTTCTAAGAAATAATAATTTACTATCATTATTCTAAATATTTTTAATATAAGAATATGAGGAATAAATCTTAAAAAATTGTAAAAATAATAATTTATTTTTTAAACAATAATTATGGTGTCATTGATAGTATGACAATAATAATTAGAATAGTAATTATGTATAATAATATTTATAATGACAAATATAATAATTGTGAGAAAAATTCATTGATCAATGTTATTTTTGTGAGAAATAATTAGGTGTTTTTTTTATGTATAATATTTCAAATCACATATCACGAAAAGCAAATATGAAACCACACGTAAACAAGATAAGTAGAAAATTGTGCCAAATTATATACAATAATAAAATAAAAAATTGCCGCTACATTTCGTCACAACCGACACCAAAATTTTTAACATGTAACAAAATTGTTAATGATCTTAAATTTTTCTATATATTATTTTTAGGACCTTTTCCTTAAAAAATAGGAGGGACTAATTATATATTGTGATATTTTTTTGATATTAACATCTTAAAATATTTTAAAAATTGAACTAACTTTTCTTTATAAATCTCACATTAGTTTAATCTCAGTGTTTTAATTTTTTTAATATACTAATATAAAGAAAAAATCTAGAAAAATAATCTTTGATAAATTTGAGCAGTTGTATTTTTGCTATTTGTCAAATAAATTATTTGTGAAATAGTTAAAATATGCCCAACAAACAATTAGTATGTTGCAGGCAACAAATAAAACACACATAACAATTAATTAACATGTTATACGGAGCACATGACTTATTTTAACAAAAAAATTTCGATTCCAAATGTATAACTTACCGATTAAATAATTATCAAAACAATTTTAACAATAGTAACATTCAATCACTTTTAATCGGAAAAAAACTGATTTTTATACTAAAAGGCAAAATCCCATATAAAAAATAAATTTGTGTCCTAAGTGTTGTCAAACCATAAATAAAAAAATATAAGTCTAGAATTTTAAATAAAGAAAATCCAAAAAAATAAAAAAAGGAAAAAGGAAAAGACGAAAAAACACATCGTAAATTGTGAGTAAATTTAGTATGCAAAATCAAATAAATTGGACTTTTCATAGCTTATTTTGATTTCTAACATGCATTAGAAAAAAAAAAAATCTGAAAGAAGAAGTCAGCCTCGTCACATATCGTCACCGACCAAAACAAGCCCATGGAAGATTTTAATAAGAATAAACTAATAATATTATCAATAATCCTAAGTTATTAAAAATAAAATTTCATGAAATAAATTAAAAGAAATCCACTCATTAGTTGGAGGCACGTTGCCCGTCTCGTTCTCACTCCTTTAGATTAGGGATGATCACGAGTATACAATTTTTTCTATATTTATTTTTTATCGAGTAAGATATATTTAAATCTTGATTTCATGTATTTATATAAATATATTTTACAAAACTATCATTTAATAATACATATTATATATGTGTATGTTAGTATTGAGATATGTATATATTGTATTGAGTTTTTTTTTTAAAATTAAATGCTATATATAAACAACACATCAAAATTAAATCCACATATATATATATATATATTTAAAAATATATATCTCAGGCTGATTTAAATAAAGTTTAAGTTGAGTTGGAGAATCTTAATATTTTATTTATTATCTATTGAATGAATCGAATGGAGTTTAAATTAAATTTTCATTAATATTCTATCCATGGATGTATTTTGAATTGCTAGATTTTCAAAATTAAAATAAAGTGTCCCTTGCATCATCGATACCGGAGGATAGACAAGTCAGTTACCAAAACAATTTAACTCAAAATTTTTAAAAGAGTTTTATAAACTATCTCTTATTTAAAAAAACATTAAAATGATACATTTTTAATTTCTCTTATAATTTTAATATATTAATATTAAAAATAAAAATAATCTTAATATATTCATAATTGAAATTGTTTTTGCAAAACAAACAAACAAATATAAAGCTAATTGAGACTAAAACTTGTTTGGTATTATGTATTAAAAATATTTTGATTTTTTGGTATTTTAAAATCTGATGATATTAAAAAATAAAAATACAAAAATATTATTTAATATATTTTTAAAGAAAAAAATACTTAAAACACCCCAAAGAACATGCCTTATTTTAAAATACGATTTAATACAAGAAAGCAATAACACATAAACGGACATGACCCAGATCGAAACAGGAGAACAACAACATTGGCTGTCTCTCAACTCCTCCCTTCAAAAAAAAGAAAGCAAGAGGATAAAGAAAAATGGCAGCGAAGCAAATGGAGGATATACAGAGAAAACTAGGGATGCTGAATTATCCAAGAGCCAATGCTCCTGCCCAGTCTCTTCTTTTTGCCGGCATGGAACGTTACGCTCTTCTCGAATGGCTCTTCTTTAAGTACCCCATTTCCCCTTATTATTGTCTTTTTTTTTTTACTTTTTTCTTTTGGAAAATTGTAGTGAATGGCTTGTTTAGTTACTGGGAAAAAGCGGCTCAAGGAGATAATTAATTTGTGAGATTTTTCTTGTTTCTTCTTGATGATGCATGGCGCTTTACTTGGTAATAGTTGATTGCTGAGAAACTGTTAATTTGACCCAGAAACTAGGTTACATATGAATTAGCTTACTGCTAGACATGTTAATTAGGCTGTAATTGAAATCTTTAATTACTTTCTGAAGGGCAATTAAATGTTTTTGTTCTCTGAATTGCAGATTATTGGGTGATAAATCGCCATTCTCGCAGCAAAATCTACAAGGGGATGCTATGGATCGTGACGAAGAGACTGCTCGTATCCAATGTAAGCCTTTTGTTTATACATATCATTCGGGAAATTAAATTTTTGTTTTCCGTTGTACATTAAACAAGTTTTGTGGTTGGAGTAAAAAGAATCTGAACATAGATTATGAAGGACTTGGGCTGATTTTAGTGTTCTCTTATTTTTACTCGAGCCTTTTTTTATGTAGGAGAAGGACATTTATGAGGGTTGACTGCATGTGTAATAATTATTGATTAGAGATGTGGATGGCTGTGCCTACTCTATTTTTGGTGGAGTTTTGTGTGCTAACGGTATTGAAATACGCATGTGATTTGGCATTTCTAGTAAAATATGGAATCATTTCAGGAGAAGAAACCAAAACTCAAAGGTTGTTACAGCTGCTGTTGTAGCTCCATGAATAGTAACCCTGCGAGATCTTTTCAGGGTCAATGTTAATTGGTTCATGGATTGCTTTGTGTTTTCTAGAACATAATTTAGGGTTCTAGGATAAAAAGTCAGGTTTTTGTTCCAAATGGAGCCACTTTAAATTTTTTGAAATGTTAGAATATCCTGTTTAGAATTTTCACTACACTGAGAATCAGGGTTCGTTAGTGTGGATTTCATATATGCGCTTAGACTACCAGTAATGTTATCTCATAAACCCATGAGGACTTGGAAAGAACTGTATATTTCTATGGTGGGTGACTGGATTTTGTAATCTTGGCTTCTTTTCAGAAACGTAGAAATTTAAGCATCAAATCTAATTGTTAGAAATACCTCGTTAATCTTGCACCCCCCCTCTCCTTTGATCAAAGATGAAGTTGGTAACCACTAGGGGAATAGTATTTCTTTGAAGTTTCATTCTTCAGTAATATGATTATAGAGAAGCTAAAAATCTTCTATTCTTGCTGCCTCCAACTCTTCTTGTTTCACCTTAATGCTTGATTTTAGAGGGTGGAATTGGATGGATATTGTACTGTTCATTTCCTTCTCGATGATCTCAATCTGAACCCTCAATTTAGTCTTAACTAGCTTATCTGGAAAGCGAAGTTTATTGCTCTTTGTTTAATCTACAATTAGTATTTACAAAATTTCATTTTGCCTTTTTCATAAAATGGATTCGGGAAATAGCTTCGTAGCGAGTATTTTCTCATTGGTTATTGCAAGTGCATATGTTTGGACTTTTAACTTTTTGTTACACTTATAGGCTTCACTGTCTATGTAACTTATATTTTGTAGCTGTTCTTTCTTCTGGTCTCTGTGGCATCTCTGTTTTTTCCATTCTTTTCTCTAAAATTTTTGTAATGACTTAAAAATGGTTCATTAACATCTGTGATTATATTATCGTTGTTGCAATTAAAAAATAACTATGATTTTATTGCAGATTTGGCTGAGATTGCAAAGTTTCTGGGCATCTCTTCAATAATAGATACAGAAGCCATCCAAGTAAGTTGCTTAATTCTGCTTATGAAATAGCTACTTTCTAATCAATGATTACCTAACTACAGTAATTATACATTATCTTCTTAGTTAACTTCAATGAGTTTAAGTGCAGTTGAACATCCGTCTTAATCCTATCATATGCTTTGATTAGGAACACTTTGTAACTTGTGAACACTTCTTAATCCTATTATAAAAATTGAAGATAATAAAGTATATGAGCAAGTCAAATTGCACTAGTTTGTTGGATGTTCCAATATCAAGTGAGTGCAATGTCAATGCCTTTGTGTTTCAGGGGCGAGGAAGCTATGAAGACCGAACTGAAATGCTTCGCCTAATTGTAGACCTCGTGGAGGCTAGCATCTATGCTGATAATCCTGAATGGAGGTTGAGTTTGCTTAAAGTTCACTATTTGAATTAGTTTCAACATTTGTTCATCAACTCTATGATCCTAAATGTTGCTACTTTTTGTTGCTTGCATTTCCTTACATCCTTTGTTCTTCTGAAATTTGTTGTATAATTTTTCAGTGTAGATGAACAGGTGGCAAAAGACATACAACTCATAGATTCTATTGCAGAGAAACAAGCTCTAATATTCTCAGAGGAGTGCAAGCTGTTCCCTGCTGATGTGCAGATTCAATCCATATATCCATTGTAAGATTATGTTATTCTCCACTCTTATTTTCACCCTTCTTGTTGAAGTATATTAAACCATGGTATCAAACATAAACCTCTTTGGTGATTTTCCAGTTTTCCCATCTAGGTTACCTAGATAAGTGTTAGAATCTTTTCACTGGACTACCAAGTTTACAATAACTTGTTCTTTATGGAATGAATTCCATCGTGTCCGGAAGAAGACATACAAAAGCAACTTTTAGAACAACTATGAACGCTGATGCCAAACATATATGACATGATTATTATTTCCAGATATACTGGTAAATGATGATTATTATTTTCCATGTCACAAGATGTAGTAACATTACCTTCCTTTTATCAAAGCACATTTGCAGACCAGATGTATCTGAGTTGGAGACAAAGCTTGCAGAACAGTCAAAAATACTTCTGAATCTTCAACAGAAAATTGATGATTTGGCATCTAAGGTCATCTACTTCTGTAATTCAGTTTGTTTATTTATTGATCTCTTTTATGGTCAAAAGAGTCCTTTGTATTTCTCACGTTAAATCAATTTCATGTTGTTATGTCTTCAATTCACACTTTGTGTGAGGGAGAGAGATAGAGTATATTACTCTCGTAGCTCTAGACATAATGTTGCCATTCTTGGAGAAACTTTTGATATGCTGTTTTCTTAGAAGAGCTGTTCACACCCACCCACCCACCACCCACACACTATTGTTACACTATTGAAAACACGTGCTCCTTTGGGTTTTTGCATTTCTCCCCTAAAAAAATACAATATTAATTCTTAAATTCCCACCTTTGAACAAACTGAATACTTATTTTCGAGAAGTTTTTGCATGTTTTTCTGAATACTTATTTTCATCTGTACTCATTGAACAATTTTCTCTCTAGAGAGTAACTATAGTTTTTGATTATTAAATTATTTTTAAATTAATGTGGAGTTACCCCCATTTTCTTGTACTGAAGTATTAATGCAACATATTTTTGTCCATCTCATTTCTATCATATTTCCCTTGTATTTAACTCTTTAACACAATTTGTTTAGCATGCATACAATCCAAATGAGGAATATGATGAGGTGGAATCTCATCTCCGGGCACATTTGGAATCTTTCCTAGAAACTGCAAAATCATTCAATGTGATATACACCAAGGTCTGGATTTTCTCTTCTCAGTCATAATTTATTATTTTAATACTCTTGTCTGCTAGCTTTATCTGAACAGAGAAGTTTCTAGGAATCTTTAAAAACTTCAAGATAAGAATGACAATAGGTATCCACGAGTTGAATGTCTTGATATTCATACCCTACCCATTAACCATATGGTAAAAAAATTAGATATTCATAAACTATCTATTAGTTTTCGGGTATCTATTATCTAACTGTTATTTATTATTTAATAAAAAATAAAATAGTTTATATATATATATATTGTATAAAAAATTTCGGATCTGTATCCACTAGGTTCGAATTAAATTGCCATCCTTGCTTCAAGATCATCCAATTTATTTCCGAGGTTTCCCTGCTTCTTTTGAATATATCTGAACATAAAATTGTCTACATCATGTTGGATCTCTTTCATGCATCTGGTATTGTGAGTTGGTTTGCCCATTTGTTATGTTTCTTTGTTTGGTTGATTATGACTCTTCATACACACACTTTTAAGACATTTGTAGAAACTCTCTTAAATCTTTAACTTGTTGTACAGTTGTACTGTTTTCAGCATAAAACTCTAGTCTTGAAAACTTATGCTTGAGCATCTTTGTGTTGAAGTCTATGATAATGAGTGCAAGTGTACTCTTGCTACATTATACCTGTAATCTGTTCTTTTGTGTTTTTTTTTAGGAAATACGCCCTTGGACGCACATGATGGAAGTGCCACAACTTCATGGGTTTGGACCAGCTGCCAACCGGTTGTTGGAGGCATACAAGATGCTTTGGAAGGTATACCAGCAGCATCATTTCGTGTTTTTTTTTTTTTTCTTGAATGGTTGCATGCTATAGATTTAATATTACTTCTGAATCCTATCAACACTTTATTCAGTCATGTCACTACACAATTGTTCATCGTTATAGAAAACTATGACCGATAATATTTCTCCTCCTTGAGTTTATATTTTTCAAGTTCCCTCCCTCAGGAGATGATCTCATGTGGACTCTAGAATATTAATGTTGTCTTGTCAAGAACCATTGACAAAACAAATGTTTAAACTTTAGCCAGCACCTTGACCTTCCAAATAGTGGAAAAAATGAAACAATTGGGAGTAGGAGAGGAATTAAGATGTCTCGAGTAAGATGTGGCAAGCAAATTTGTTAGACCCCTTCATAACCAGAAACATTCTGCATGAAATAGAAAGGGTGGGGGGAAGCACTAAGTAGTTGAGGGTATTTTAAATTTGTGAAAAAGTTGAAATGCTAATAAAGCTTATCTTCTTATTAAAATTTAAAATCAGGGCATCATATTAGATTAGAAACATGAAGCATTAATAAAAGATTGATTCTTGTACTGTAAATCTTGCTAAAACTAATTGATGATTATCACTAACATTATATGTTATCAATGGAGAAAAGTAAGAGAAAACCTTTGAGATGAACTTTGAAGGGCTTGCATAGGCAACAGAGACCCAGCCTTGGCATGCCAACTGTTCTATTGGAAACTTACATTCTTTCTATCACCTTGTGCTGAAGAAAATCATGCAATTGTTTCCCTACCAAGTCATTTTTCTTGAACACCAAAGCATGGAGACCTAACATGCCCTTTCCATAGTCCTGAACTAGAACTAGAAGTTCCCTTTTACTTTCTTTCTTTCTTCTTTTTAATTTCTAGTTAAATTCAATATGAAGATTTTATTCATTTTCTGCTATTCATTTGAATTTATATGGTTAACTTAGATGTTTTTGAACAATTTGAGCTTTTCTCCTTCTGTCTTCTTTTTGTATTTCAATGTTGTGCTCAAATGTATCAGATGTGTTTTCCTGCTAGAAAGTTATCAAGCACCCTGCTAGCGAAGTTCAAAAGCCTGAAAATAATATTTTCTGCATCATTATGATATAATGTAATCAGTGGTACTGATTTACGGAGATGTTCCATATAAGCTCAAAGCCATTCACAGCATTTGTGAAACTCTGCTTGAACTTATATCAAGCAAACAAGAGAAGTTGCCATTTATGCTTTCATGGGAATTGACTTTTTTTCTGCCTTTTTGGCAGTTTCTAGGGAACTTAAGAAATCTTAGAGACTCGCATGCAGCTCTTGCTGTTGGATCTTCTGAAACAAAAGCTGGCGAGCCCTCTTCTGTTACAAGAATAATTTCAGAGTGCGAGTCTGCACTGACATTCTTAAATCGTGATCTTGGCATTCTCTCAGCTTCAATTTCACGTGAGAAAGGTAACACGCGAGTTCATGATTAATGCATTATAAGATAGCTAAAAACTTCTGACATGACCTTGCAACTCTTTCTTGGGAACTTATTTCTTGTGGAATATTTGTATTATTTTTAAAGGTTGGTTGAAATGATTGTCACAGTACCACTGTTATTTTAGTGAGTGTGCAGTGCTCGCTATGTTGGAGTATATTAGTTTTGATATGATTCTTGATTCTTCAAACCTTGAATATATCACGTGAAATGAATGGCAGACTATTCCTTATGTTATGTATGATGGTTAGAGATGGGGTTTAGTGTCTCCATGTTTAATATACCTCATGGAAGCACGGTCCTAATGTTAATATGGATGTAGGTACAGTGTTGAGACACTAGAGTCATGCAAGGAGTGAGTGGACATTAACAGTTACATTTGACCAGAGTCTAAGGTTATGTTTAGTATGTCTTTTGATAAGTTGCTTTTTACCTTTTAACCTAAAGAAAGGTGATAAGTGTGTTTGATTAGAAATAATGTTTAACTTAAATAAAAATTTCGTTACAAATTAGAGTTGATTTAATCAAGGTTGTCAATACCGTTTCAGTTGTCATTTTGTTTTTTCTATTGCTATGAAACGTTTCAGTTTCAGAGTATTTCGGTGTGTCGTTTCGGGGTTGTACTATTCATATATAATTAATTAATTAAATGTATGAAAAAACTTAAAAAGAAAAAAAAATAATTTTATTTTTTATAAAATCAAAATTGATAACAATTTTATTTTTTTATAACATATATTTTTTTATTTTTTTTAATTTTAATTTTTGTATTTTCAATACATCTCAAACAATATATATATATATATATATATATATATATACACATTATAATAAATATTATATAATACAATATTATAATAAATATTATATATATACAGATATATGTTCGTAGTGATGTGACACATCACTGCGAACATATATTTGTATATAATATTATATTATATATATATATATATATATATATAGCAAATTCAAGAAGCGGGAATAGTGACCGAAACGGAACACCTGGGGTGATTCCGGGGTGTTTCGGCCGGTATTTCTGGTACAAACCAATATTTAAAACGAGAAAAAAACGACGTCGTTTTGTTTCGTTTTTTTGCCTGATACGAAATGTTTCGGCCGAAACGAAACGGTATCAATAACTCTGGATTTAATAGGAAAAGTAACTTTTAACTTGTAAATTCTAACTTATATGGCATTTATTATAAACAAAATAAATTGTTTAGAGTGATTTTCACCAAACACCTAACTTAAAGTCATTTTAACTTATTTTTATCACAAGTTATTTATATAAAAAAATAAATATTAGAATATAAATTAGAGTAAAAAATCATATGAAGTAGACTCTAAATTAGTGGTGACGTGCATTAGTACATGTTTATCTCATTAGAGTATATAAAAGACGGTGCTTCATTAGGAAATATAATTTTTTCTTTTCAAATTAAACTTACGGTTCAGAACAAGCTCAATCTCTTAACATGGTAATGGAACAGAAAATAATTAAGTATAATAAGAACTAGTTGAGATTTGCAAATGTCAGAGAGAAGAAAGAAAAAAAGAAGAAAGTATTCAATGGTGGATATATGTTCATGGGTATAATTTTTGTTTTGACTGTTGTTCCAAGCTATAGATGATAAAAGTAAGTCTAAAATTTTGTAGCCATCTTATGTCAAAAAAGCTTTCAAATAAGGTTTAACAATTACTTTGTAGAATTTGCCATATTTTTTCTAGTTAATGTAAGTTTTTTTTTTCTATTTAATTTAGACATTTTTAATTATTTATAAAACTCATTATAAGATGTTTTTACTAGTATATAAGCAACCTAGGAGTGCTATTATATTTAGTTTTGATTTGAGAACTTTTCAGTAATAAAAATTCAAATTACGTTCTTTTGATAAAGAACCTTTTTAGAAAAATTATGCTTTATTTTTTAACTTGTTGCTTTTCTTATGTTTTAGTATGCGCTGTCAGTAGACTAGGCCATAAATTATGACAGACAATATATACTCTTATAATTAGTAGGGGATTTAGCTTAACCTGTATAACGCATAATTAGAAGAGGAGATTTAGCTTACCATGTATAGCTTTCTGAGCTCACTCCGTGTAATTAGTATGTACATATAAGTTTCCATTTATAATTGACAGTCTTGCCTATATTAGGAAAGACCTCAAAAGAAAAACAGTTTGAACCATTTTGCTGTGGTATCAAAGTCTTTTTCTAAGAAATTTCAGTAGCAGTTTCCTCAGTTATAGTCTCTGTATTTATAAAGAAGTCGGATAATGTTTGTGTCAGATTCAACTTGAGTTAGACATTACTAACTATACTTAAGGGGATCTATCAGTTCAAGACTATTACTTTGGTTTTTTGACTTTGTGGAATGGTTATTCTGACTTTGTTACAACTACGGTCTTTATAAAAGGTTTGGAGACAGAATTGACAATAGTACACCACATGGACAAAACCAGCCTAAAAGAGCAATTTATCATGAAATTGAGGCTTGACTTTGAATCCATTCGTGCCTTTTTAGTAAATAGAGATCCTGTTTTGTGCCTCTCTAGTAAATTTACTCCATATTCTGTTAACAAAAGCCTTGTGCATCCTGATTATAGGGTTCTATCTTATCTACTGAAATCTGGCCTATTGAATGATAGAGAACATGATTCTTCTATTGTGTTTCCTAATTGTGCAACTTGTAAACTTGGCAAAAGTAAGTCTTTACCCCTTCCTTGGCAAAAGGAAGTAGAGACACCCATAATTTTGAGATCATTCATAATAATGTCTAGGGTATTAGTCCTATAATTTCTAATGCCCAATGCAAATATTTCGTAACACTTATCGATGACTACAACAAATATATAAGGGTTTATTTTGTGTAACAAATCATAAGTTTTTCATATGTTCAACTCTTTTTAGCTCATGTTGACACTTAATTTTTAGCTTTAGTTAAAATCCTTCAGTCTAACTCGAGTGAGGAATATATCTTATTAGTTCCAATCATTTTTGCAATCTAAAGGTATTATCTCTCAACATTCTTGTATATATACTCCATAACAACATGGAATAGCTGAACGAAATAATTGTCATTTTTTAGCTGTTGTCTAATCCATGCTCACTGAGTCTTTGGTTCCTCTTACATTTTAGGTAGAATCACTTACCACGACAACCTTTCTCATAAATAAACTTCCTCCCCAAGTTTTGGATTTCAAGTCTATATTTTAAGTTTTATCATCATAATCCTACTTATATAAAATTTTATATTTTTAGGTGTGTATGTTTTATGTATCTTCCCTCACAGGACAAACAAGCTCTTTGCCCAATCCATTCATTATGCATTCTAGGGCATAAAGTCACACAAAAGGGTTATTTATACTATGATCCAAACTCTAATCGAGTTCATGTTTTAATGAATGTGCTCTTCTTTAATAATCAATGCTTTTTTTTTCTTTTTTTCTTTTATCTTCCTTACTATAATCTTTTATTATTTTCTTGCCCTATTTTGATGACACATATAGTGCTCTTAGTACTCATGCTGAAAGGTTCAGACCAGGTGTGGTATACCAACAAAGATCTTCAGTGTTGTCCTCTTTTGCTTTTGTCTTGCCATCTTCTTCTTTGCGATGTTCCTCTCGAGTATCTGGTCCTCAAGACTTTTATGAACACTTATTATATATGGTAGGTACTACTTTTTCACTGTCTTCCACTCTATGGTAGGCACTGAAAGGGAACTATGTGCCTTTACAGCTAATAAAACTTGGGAGATGGTGGGTTGTCCTGCTAGTGTGACTCCACTTAGATGTAAGTGAGTTTATTCTATTAAGGTAGTTTGGACATGTATAAAACTCGCTTAGTAGCTCTTGGAAATATTCAAGAATATAGAGTAAACTACGAGAAAACTTTTGTTATGGTTGCGAAAATAATCACCATTTGTAGTGTTCAAGTTGCGTCGCTCCTTATATGGTCTCAAATACGGATACTAAGGAAGATGTTTAAATGTGTTCTCCTACAAGTTTACTTTCGACTTCTACTTTGTGCATGGTATGACAAATTTACTTCTACCCTACTCAAGTTTGCTTTTCTTAAAAGTATAATACATCTTTGTTTGTTTGCAAAACTATGAGTGATAATGTTGTTCTCTTGGTATATGTTGATTATATTATTCATAACAGGTATTGATTCGATTTTGATCTCCTAATTAAAATAGTTTGTACAAGATTCTTTTCACACGATGGATTTAAGACCTTTTACACAATTTCTTGGTCTGGAAATTATTTTTCATTAGTTAACATTTTTTTTTTGTCACAACAAAAGTATGCCCAAGATTTGGTGGTTATTATTGGTCTCCAAAACTCAACCCCTTTTTAATATTCATTCCTATAGAACTTAATCTCATGCTACAAAGTGAAGAAAATGACTAATTATCAACCCCATAGCCTAACCTATATTGGTTGACAACTTGGTCTATCTTATAATTACTAGACCTGATATGTCTTGTGCGGTCCAACAAGGTAGTTAGTTTACGACTTCTCCTCAGCACCTTCATATGGCTATTGTTTGATGACTTATTCGTTATGTCCATGACATAATATAGTAGGGACTTTTCTATCCTGCTGATATATCACTTGATCGTGTATTATATAATGATGTTGATTATACTAGGTGTAGTGACACTCAGTGGTCTACTATAAGTTGATGTGTATTTCTTGGTCCAACTTTTATTTCTCAGAAAAAAAAGAAACAAGACCGTGTTTCTAATTCCTCTACTGAATCTAAATATATGAACATGTCCCAAGCTTGCGCTAATATACATTGGCTATTGGTTGAACTTGGCTTCTCTCTACTTGACCTTATTTCTCTTTTACATGGATAACACTAATGCTATCCACATTTTAGCCGATCCTATCTTTCATGGACACACCAAACATATCGAGGTTGGTTGACACTTTATTCATGAGGCATTTGAAGTGTAGACTATCTCGTTGCCTCATGTGTATAACAATCTTTAAGTGAAACATTTTTACCAAGGCTCTTCTATGACAATATTCTAACAAATTAATAGTTCTAGATAGCCGATATTAATTGGATGAGGGATGTCAATAGATAAGGCCATAAATTATACAAGATTGTATGTATTCTCATAATTAGGAGAGAAGATTTAACTTACCATATATAACTCATAAATTAGGAGATGAGATTTAGCTTACCATATATAACTTTCTAAGATCACTATGTGTAATTAACATGCACAAATTTAAGTTTCTATGTATAATTGGTAGTCTTGCCTATATAATGAAAGACCTTAAAAGAGAGACATTTCGAAAACCATTCTATTATGCATTAGTCAATATTAAAGTCCAACTATTCCTAGTGATTAGTTGTAGTGTTATTGAAAATCTTGGTGATGAGATACATGACAAAATGACTCACATAAAGGTGCTAGTGACCCATGATGACCCGCACAAAGATATTAGTGACCCTCAATAGGGATGTCTATATAAAAGTGTTAAAGACCTACAATGGACTTGACCTACACAAAGGTGTTAGAGACTAGTGGGGTGACCCACATATAAAAAACAAATAAGTATAATAAGAAAAATTCTCCATGTATGATAGAGATTTTTAAACATTAGGAGTGAAAAATAAAGTATTTATTGATGTACATATATTAACGAATATAACTTTCGATGTAACTATTAGATTGAGTTAAACGTTTGCTAGGAGATTTAGGAGATTCTGAAAGCTTTCTTTTCTATAGAGTTAAAATCTTATAATCATCAGATGTGAAAAGACTTTCAAATAAGACTAAAAAATTACTTTTCAACATTTGATATCTTTTTCTTAATTAAGATTTTTTTCTACAAGATGATCAAAAATCTTATAAGGAAAAATTGAAACCAATCAATCTAATAAAAAATAAAACAAAATATCTCATGAAGACCAATTCAAAATAAATCAATTACTTAAAACTTGTTTAATATGAAATATTTTTTTAAATACGACAACAATATCTTTAATCTACCTGGACTTCATAGCCTAACTTATCAAGCTCATGATTTGGATCATGAAATTCAATGAGTTCAATTTTGTTTTGTTTTTAATTTATTTTTGACCTAATTATAGTATACAAAATAGAAAAAAATATGTTATAACAAAACTTAAGGATAAAACTAGAATAAAACAAATTAAAGGAACACAAAATTTAATATAATAAAATAAAATACTAACATGGTAACATACTAAAATGGAAACGAGCATGATCCTCACGAAGGCAACTAGGTGGTGGTTGCAGAAAGAAAGTGTTTAACCAAAGTTAACTCGCTAGCCAATCCACACAAGCACCTAATAACTTCTCTGAAAATAAGCTTGACTCGAATCACCTGGGGTGTGTTTGATATTGATTTTACTTTTGCGATTGAGGATGAAAAAAAACAGTTTCAAAAAAAGCACTTTTACTATGATTTAGAATAAGCAGTGAAGTGTTTGGTTAAAACTGTGGTTGAGTTGGAGGTTGAAAAAAAAAGCAGTTTTGGATGTTTGGTTACCAAGCTTTTCATATTGCTTTTAACTTGTGAAATTACTTTAAAGGGTATATATATATATATACATAATTTTTTAAATATTGTAGATTTAATAATTATAATAATATAATGTAATTAATAATTCAAGTAAATTAAACTTTTTTTTATTCTCTCACCAAATTATTTTTATCAAAACAATTTTAAAACATAAAAAACATTTTAAAATAAAATTAAAAAACATTATTTTTCTGAAAAACAATTTTAAACAAGAAAACAAACCTTTATAAGTTAACATCTAGACTTTCTTCTATTTAAATTATAAATTAATACCCCTATTTTTTATGCTAACTATTATTATAATAATTAATAATAATTATATAATAATAATAATAATAATATAATTAGCATAAAACTTGATACCCACACCCTATTTATCTAGAAACCCTACTTTTCTTCTCTCTCTCTTTGCTTTGCCCCCTCCAGCCGCACTCTTGCCATCTTAAGAGAGGAACAAAGAGTCAACCATATTTTCCACACAAAATTGAAGAAGAAGAAGAAGAAATAACACCTCTCCTTTTCTCTCCCTTTACAAATCCTGACTTTCTTTTGACCCTCTCTCTCTCCTTTGCAAAATTAAAAATTTCTATAAACTCCCTCTTCATCCGCTGCACCTTTACTTTACAATACCTGATCGAACATTCTGGGCACTATTTGTTTTAGCCATTGCAGCAACAAAATCGGAGGTTGATTCAGTTTGGGAGGTTCCAACTACCTTGCGATTTTCATCATGTAGTCCATGTTCATCTGGGGTTCTTGCTTCAATTGCTTTTTTTTGAACTTATTCTAAACAGTTCTTGCTTCAATTGCTTTTTTTGAACTACCTTGCTATTGTTGAGATGGGAGGTTGTAGACGAGAGGATAAGGTAGGAATTTTCTTTTTCAACGATTTAATTGAGGGTTTGAATGTGCATCGCGATAAAAATAGAAGAGAATCGACGTTCAAAAAGCATGTATTATCTGCTTACATAGAAACGACGTTCTGCATGGCATTTTACGTGGATCCCATAATTTGTATTTGTGTTTGGGACAAATCCAAATACCAATTTTGAAACACCGTTTGGCAATCATGGATCGCACCACATTGCCAAACGGGTACTAGTTAGGAGCTCACTCTCAACCAGAATGAATTTGCTGACTAGTTTTTCATGTGGCGGCCAGCAATCTGCGATTGCGGGAAGCTTGGAAAACTCATGCATCCACGCGTATAGCAATGGAAATCTCTCCTCGTCTATCATTTTTAGTGCATGTATCTCTTCTAACACAGAGACCAAGTTAGCAAGCCAACCGAAAGCAATATCCACAATCCGATCCTCTTCTCCACCGGAGAATGTTTTCCCTCGGAGTTCTTCCTCCAAGAGTTTCAGGTTCTCAATAGCTGGTGCAAAAGCACCTTTTGATGCTTCCAATATTGATGGCATAGCCTGAATTTCAAAGGATAAATGTGTTGAGATGCATGCTCACTCTAAATTTACCCACACGCCAGTGATTTGCATACCCTGTCGTCACCAAATTTTGCCCAAACGATCTGATACCAAATAGACTTGACCATGTCTTCAAAAGTTCCACTTCCACTTCCATAGTTTCTCAAACATCTGGATAGCTAAACATTTTATGCATCTAAGTCGTAACTTGATCTGCTTGTCTTGAAGCATTATCGAGGTACCTTGTTGGAAACTACAAGAAAGTTTATCATATTAGCTCGTCATGGCGTGTGAAGCCGAGTCATATTTATGTGATAAACTACCTTCTACGCTAAGCATTAACGAAAAATATTAACTGAAACAATTAGAAAATAAAAAGTCAAACATCTCGTATCATTTCATCTTCCTTAGCTTTCCCTTTCCTCTAGTTCTTGAAAACTTTGTGCTGTCAAAGCTCATAAGTATTACCGTCATTATTTATAAAATAAAATTACGACGATGGTATTCCATAAGTTATGTAAAGAAAACAAATGTTATTTTTTTGAGTTTTTCTTTGGTTTTTCCTGTCATTGACGATAATTCTCAAAGAATCTGATGCAGGCCAGCCTCAGCATTATGCCATGAACTTGAGACAAGTTATGATTATGAGATGTCGTTTGTCCTTATACTAGGAGAAATGCGTCCTTGTTTTACATGGAGAAAGACCAGGTTTGAAGACTACGATGCCCAAAATCGATCTATGATTTACCATATATAATAAAATTGAAGAATTGGGTATTGTGTGATTATAGTTTTAGTAATACCCTAGCACATTTTTGAACCACATCTAAGTCACACATTATTGACGATGTGTCATTACATGTTAGTTTCTTCTATAATGTCATGTTAATTTCTTGATTATTATCTATTAACAGATAATCTAACAATACTCTACAAACACTTATCAATAAATAAAAATAAATAAATTTAAATGCACAATATATTTGGATATGAAAGAAAAACATTTTGAAAACACCTTTACAATATAAAAATCTTATAGGACATCCAAATCCGGGATAAACAAATTTTTCACTAGTTTAAAAGATTACAAGAGAACATCGTTGAACACAACTCTTTGTGTCTATGATACCTCACTGGATGATACAATGAACCATATTATGTGCTCTACCACAATAGCTTGCTAGTACATTTAACGACCTTCACATTATTGATATCCTAATTAGAACTTCCAGTTGCCAACAATTCATACAAAAACTCTCCTTTAAAGTCTAGAGGATCTTCAACTTTTCAGGGACCAATTCTCCTTGAGAATCTCCTACACACTCATCATATGATATTATGATGCAAACCGGCTCAAAAATACTAGCAATGACCCATTACATGTTTAGGGGCTTGATTTGTAGTTTTGAAGGTTTCAACCAAGTCAGATGTGCAAGGATCGTTGGAGTATCAAGAAGAGACCCTAGTTCATGTTATCCATGTGCAAGAAGGGTCCAATATAACCTTATTTGGGCCATGAAGAGAGTACATCAAAGAAGACAAATGAATCTTACTACAACTTGGAAACAACATGGGTGACTACCTTTTCCTTTTGTTTCTAAGATTAAGGGGCTGGATGGAAGGCTATAAATAAGTCGTATGGGCTTCATTTAATTTAGTTAGCTACAACCCAAGGCTTCTTTGGGTTTAATTACTATATTTTTTTCCAGCTAGGATCCAAAGCTTCTTTGGATTAAGTCATGGGCTTTCCAACTTAGGGTTTTGAGTCAATTTTGAGTGGACCTCTTTTAAGTGATAAGAGGTCAATTAGGGTTACTTTTTCAAGAATTATTTAAACTCATGTAACCTAAATTTTGATAACCATTGATGAATATTAATTATGAACTTTTTAGTTTTATGTGTGAGAGTGATTCTTGCATTCTTTAGTTCTTGAATGAACTGAATCTGATTTATCTTAGATTAACTGACTTCATGACGTCATTCTACTCATTCCAATAATGTTGGTGTCTTGGGGAAGGTTTTCATTGTGTCACACTCCTATCAGACCTATTTCGGCTTTTTGACATCAAATCTCATTCTTGGTTGTAGGTTGCGTGACCACATGGTTCACATGAGGTGGTATCAGAGCTAGGCTCCAAAACAAGGTCATATCATTATGTTATTTTTGTGTTTTGTAATGTTCCTTAAAGTTTTTCAGTGTTTGTGTCCATCTCCTTGTTCTTCGTGTTTGTATCATCTAATAAAAAAACAAAAAGACAGGTTATATTTCATTTTTTTTTGTCTCATCATTTCAATATATTAAGAAAAAAAAGAGATTCTGTATATTAAAAAAAAGATAAAGAAAGAAAGAGAGATAGAGGTAGAAAACATTACTCTGGGAAACATAAGAAAACCACATCGGAATCAATTGAAAAATCATATGCCGTTTATTAGGGTTGAGATAGCCTCATATATCAAATTTGGGCTTATACTGGCATTGTTTACTTGAGATTTTATTTAGAGATTCATTTCTGTTGCAGAAACACTACCTTAGTGAACCCTAAGCAAGAAACCATAGAATCAATTGAAATAGAGGTTTAAATTGGAGGTTCAATTCTGCCGCAAACTAATCGCACAAGGGGTTGGGTACCTAGAAGTAAGAGAACGACCTATAAATTGAGTTTTGTTGTTTGTTTAGTATTATAATACTGTATACTGAATTTGAGATGATTTCGACGTCGTTTGATCCGAGTTTAAATTTTGTTCCGTAAAAATTGCATATGAGTTTAGATTCTCATAAAGTCTCAAAACGTGATCTTTATTATTTCGTTTTGACCATTTTTTTTCATTTTTATTCTATTTTGGGTTATCTAGGAGTCAAGTTATTGTTTTTGCTTCTGTTTTATTTCGTGTCTTCATATCGTCCACAATTCAAACGAATTTGCATTCCTACTTGCGAAATCATAATCGTAGTTTTGTTTTGCTTTGTTTGCAATATTTTTATTGCTTCTTGAGTTTGAAAATCATAACTAGAGTGCGCCGCAAAAGCTACTGACTTTGATTTGTTGATTTTAGTTCCTAAAGAACCAAGAGAAAACAAGTTGTGAGGTAAAAAATGAAGTGAGCATATTAGAGTGAAAAGCCTTGATCTTTTTTGTGTGATATACGAGAGGTGTGAGGCTATATTTTGTGCTACTAACTGAATTTTACAGACTCAAAGGATATCTAAAAAAAACAAATCAACGACACAAAACACTAATGTTGCTTTCCAATTGTGAGCCTTAGGTCAGCAACTCAAGTTGTTATCTAGGATGAACATGAATCTGAAAGATGATTTTAAATCGATAAAGACACAGAATAGCGGGGCTGATCGGAAAAGAAATACGATCTATAAGGCCATACAGAATACCAGATTTGATTTTGAAGAGTTTGTTGATGAAAACGCAGATGTAGATGAAGATGACTATGATGGTGATATGAAATCTGAAAGTGACAAATCTTATTGTGAAGGCATGCCACCATTGAAGGATAGTGATGGGATGTGTGAGCATTACCGGTTGCGAAGTCCTTAGTTATAAGGCGCACACTTCAGGTTCAAGTCAAGGAAGATGAATATAATCAACAAAGGGAGAACATCTTCTATACGCACTGTTACATACAAAACAAGGTGTATGGTTTAATTATAGATAGTGGAAGGTGTGTTAATGTTTGCAGTACCACCTTTGTTAGTAAACTGAATTTGAGTATTGTTAAACATGCTAAACCATATAGATTACAATGGTTGAATGATAGTGGTGAAGTGAAAGTGACTAAACAGGTTGTGGTTTCATTTTTTATTGGGAAATATCTTGATGAAATTTTATGCTACATGGTGCCAATGCAAGCAAGTCACATCTTGTTTGGGAGACCATGGCAATATGATAGGAAGACAATTCATGAAGGGTTAAAAATAGGTATACCATTGTAAAAGATGGTAAAACCATCACTCTTGTACCTTTTACACCTAAACAGGTGTATGATGATCAAGTAAAGTTAAAATACGAGCATGAGCTGATGGGGAGAGAAAATCAAGGTGAGGAACATGGGGAGAGAAGACCATTAGATTTGGCCAGAACCCAAACCACTACAACCCATTCGGCCACTCATCCAAACATGAATAAATATTTGGCCAACACTCCAAACAAATCAGACCATTCGATCACCGCTCAAAAATACCCAAATCTGGACGAGAGGGGAGGTAAGACAAGAGGAGAGAAGAAAGTCAAGAAAAATGATGAGAATTGTGTGGAAAAACTAAAAAAACAACCTAATTTTTATCCTAAAAAAGGTGAGGTCAGATATGCATATTTCACAAACAAGTCAATGATTTTACTTGCTTACAAAGATGCTTACTTTAATACTAATGATCTTGATCTTATAGTGCCTAGTGTTGCTATTTCTTTGTTACAGGAGTTTGTGATTTTTTCCCCAACGATACTCCAAGAGGATTACCACTATTATGGGGGATAGAGTATCAGATTGATTTTGTACCTGGTATTTCAATTCCTAACCGACCAGTCTATAGAAGCAATCCATAGGAGACGATGGAGCTTCAAAGGCAAGTTTATGAGCTAATAGATAAGAGATATATTCATGAGAGTATAAGTCCGTGTGTTGTACCCGTGCTACTCATGTCTAAGAAGGATGAAACATGGAGGATGTGTGTTGATTTTCGAGCCATCACCAACATAATGATTTTGATTCGAGGTTGAATCCTTTCGAGGAGAGAGGGGATGATGCGAACCGACCCAGAAACACCAACAAGGACCTATTACATGTTCAGGGGCTTGATTCATGGTTTTAAAGGTTTCAACCAAGTCAGATGTGCAAGGACCGTTGGAGTATAAAGAGGAGACCCTAGTACTTGTTATCCATGTACAGAAGGGGTCCAATATAACCTTAGTTGGGCCATGAAGTGAGGATAGCAAAGGAGACAAATGAATCCTACTACAACTTGAAACAACATGGGTGACTACCTTTTCATTTTGTTTCTAAGATTAAGGGGCTAGATGGAAGGCTATAAATAAGTCTTATGAGCTTCATTTAATTTTGTTAGCTACAACCCAAAGCTTGTTTGGGTTTAATTAATACTTTTTTTTTCCATCTAGGACCTTATGAGCTTCATTTAATTTTGTTAGCTACAACTCAAAGCTTGTTTGGGTTTAATTAATACTTTTTTTTCCAACTAGGATCCAAGGCTTCTTTGGATTAAGTCATGGGCTTTCCAACTTAGGGTTTTGAGTCAGTTTTGAATGGACCTCTTTTAAGTCCACATAAGAGGTCCATTAGGGTTACTTTTTCAAGAACTATTTAAACTCATGTAACCTAAATTTCGATAACCATTGATGAATATTAATTCTGAACTTTTCAGTTTTATGTGTGAGAGTGATTCTTCCATTCTTTAGCTCTTGAACGAGCTGAATCTGATTTATCGAAGATTAACTAGCTTCGTGACATCATTCTACTCATTCCAATAGCATTGGTGCCTTGGGGCAGATTTCTATTGTGTCACACTCCTATCAGACCTATTTCAGCTTTTCGAGATCAAATCTTATTTTTGGTTGTAGGTTGCTTGACTACATGATCACGAGGTTTGCATCGTAGGTCCTATAAACATATCACTTATTTTTATTTTGGATGGTGTCCCATTCCTCATAAGGGAAAAACCCAAATTACTAACCTTAGACATGATACAAGTCTTTAATATAGAGAGACATGTAAGGTTTTGGCCCTTCTCTTTGTAAGTGATTGACTTCTTATTTAAGTCAAACAAGTCACACTTAACATAAAATTCCCTCATAATTTCCATATAAGGAGCAAGTTCCTTTTAGTGAAAAAAATCCCATTTTTTCTCTAAAAAGTATCTTTAATGAAAGCACAAGTAGTATCAGATAAACCCCTTATAACTCATGTTCACCTAACACATTCTTCATTGAAAAGTTGACTTTGTATGTTTTTTCTTTTTTAGTGAGCTAAATCTTGATAGAATGTGGTTCAAGATTTACTAAACTAGCCATGTCTTTGCCTTTCTCATTACATTTTTGAATTTTGTAAGGTTGAACAAGGGTTTTCATAATAGTTGAGGTCTCTTGCTCTTGTTCATCCAAGAAGCTTGAAGAAGATGGTGCAAGTTTCATTTTTGCTTTCATCTTATAGTGATAAAATTCATTAACAATGTTTTCAAGAAATTTCAAGATTCATGTTTTTCAACCTCACTTAATATCCAAAAATGTCTCTTGTGAGATTATGATATATTCTTCTTACCATTCCTCTTGAATGATGTACAATGCAAGTTTATAAAGAACATTTTGAATGAGTGTTGAAGATATTATTAAGGATATAAAGAGAGAAAAGGGATGAAAGGTTTTACCTTGGAAATGGGAAAAACAAGAACTATAAGTTAAGGTGACAAATTGTTTTTTGATTTAACCAAGGCTTGTGGTGAAAATAAATATAATAATGCAATGTTTCAAAAAGGCTCTATCATATCAAATTATGTTTCTTTCTTTTATGATTGATAAGTCCAATTTTGTTTTTGCTTTCATGTTGATTGGAAATTTTAAGTCATTTTTTGAAACTCACATACCTTTTTTAAACCATATTTTTTAAAAATACCCATGACATTCAAAGATATAAATCTTTAAAAGGTAAACCAGTTTTTAGTCTAAAAACACTCAAAATTGCTAATTTTAAAATGAGATGCTTACCTCAATGGATAGTCTCCATTCATGAAAGCATATCCCTTTATTTGACCAAATATAGAAGTGAGTGTGTGAATGAGATAAACATACTGTTGTGATTTTTAAAAAAAATATCTTTTATTATTATTATTATTATTATTATTAAATATTGATAAAATATGTTTAATAAGGTATTAACAATATACCTTGAAAGTTAAACTTTATGCTAGGGTATAGATACACGAATATTTATTATTCCCAATAGAAAAATGTGTTTGTCTATTTCCACAATGAATTAAACAAATACTTTTTCTTCAAGGAGTTAAAGAGAGAAAAATGGTCATTATGTATAAAAAAATATAAGATTATAAAGTTATCTTATATAGAGAGTGACATATTTTTATCTTACTGCATATTATTATAATAAAAGGCAATAAATAGACAATAAATAGATATAACATAAATTATATAAAGGTATTTAAGTAATCAAGAGACAATTTATCATCCTTGGTGAATTAGAAAGAATATTTCATATTTTCTCAAATAATATTGATTGTAAATCCTTGCGTAAGGTGGAATGATATTTGAATGTAGTTTCAAATTGGATTAAAGGAATGAATGACTATAATATTAAGAGCATATATGATTTGACAAAGTAAACACACTTCATGCTATAATTTTTAAATAAAAACATTATTGATGAAAATATTATAATTACATTGAACACTTGGTTACTACATGGTTACATCAAACCACTGATGACTTTTTTAATGTTTAGGGGATCATGATAGGTTGCTAGACATTAGTCATCATTAGATAATTAGAGTTGTTGATTATATTTTTATTTATTTATCATCATCATCATCATCATCATCATCATCATCATCATCATTAATTACTAATTAAATTTATGTGCAAATTTTGGTTGGTCAAAAAATTGCCCTGTTATTGTTCCTAAAAAACTAATATTGGATGTTCAACTTGAAGCTTAAGAAAACTAAGAACTTCATAGATTTGGTGAGACAAAATTATGCATCAATAAGATATAAACTTTTACGGAAGCTAAAAAATTATGAGTTAGTCATACTTGACCTACTAACTACATAAAAGAAGTAACTAATATTTATTTTGACAAACGGTTTAAGGCCATGAAATATAAAATGGATTTTATATACAACAATTAGGTATGGACCTTGGTTAATTCATTTGAAGGTGAATATAAATGGATCTTTTAAAAAAAAGTTAATATGGATGCTAATGTATAAATATAAAAAGCTATATTAGTTGCCAAAAGTTACAAATAAAGACAAGAGATTGAGTTTGATGAAATCTTCTTATTGATAGCTATGTTAAAATACACAAGGATTGTACTTGTTATACAACATATCATGATTATGATATTTCAAAATAGATATCAAAATTGCATTTCTAAATGAGAATATTTAGAAAAATATGTATATGAAACAACCTAAAGATTTCGAATCTTAGAAATTTAGTAGTAAAGTATGAAAGTTACAAAAATCCATTTATTAATTTAAGTAAGCTTCAAACAATTTGATATTTTTGGATAAGACATTTTATAAAAACTAATGTAATTGGCAACATGCTTCATAAAACAACAACAACAACCCACACACATGGACTTAAATTTTCTAGTCATTTTTATGTATTTTTTTTTACTTTGCACTAATTTTTTTATTTATATTTAAACTAATAAAATCTTGTAATTTCTTAAAACTATTTAGCTCACTCTTTTATTTTTAAATACGAGTTATTGTTTTAGAGTTATTTTATGTTTTTATAATGTTTCAAAGAGATTATTATAATATATTTTTATATAAATAAATTTTATTTGCTTGATATTTTATAAAAGTAAAAATTATTTGGTCTTAGTAAAAAAACCATTAAAATAAAACAAAAATATAAATTAAAAATAAAAGTTAGGGTTAAATATTTGAATATCCATGCCATTTACTTTTTGAGGAAAGAATAACTTTTTATTTAGTATTTAATTAGTATTAGTGACTTCTTTTCAATTTATTAGTTTATATATATATATATATATATATATATATATAAAGATGATAAAAAAATGGATTATATAGAATTTGTTGTAAAAGAAGAAACAATTAATATATAAGTGTTATTCACGGATTAAGGCAACTATGCACCTAAGGGGGGGGGATTAGGTGTAAATACAATAACTAATGCAATTTTAAAATTAATTACTTTAAAGTAAAGAGATAAGAGAGAGAGAATGCTAACTCGGTTTTTAACGTGGTTCGGCAAGCCTACATCCACAGCTCAAGTACCAACCCGTACTTGAGTATTGCATTCTCTTACTAGTACAAGTAACAAGATTACAATTTCCGCTTGATGAATCCACATCAAGACTTTTACACCACTTGAAGATAAGCCCTCTTCAAGATTTTCCTTTTTGCCACTTGAAGATGTACCCTCTTCAAGATTTTTCCTTAGTGATGTTCCCTCACCAATATCAAGAGTTTTATACTCAACTCTCAAGAGTTTTACAAGGATTGTTTTTGTAATACAACAATACACTCTCAATAGTGTGAATATTACAAATTAAGATCTATGATCTTTTTATCTCACTTAATAGCACTTAGAATATTTGAAGGTGTTTAAGTGTAGTGAGAATGAGAAATACTCTTTGTGTTAGGATATGAAGATTTAAACACAAATATGAGTATTAATGAGAATTGATGATATGAAGGTGTTTATGCACTACTAATTGCCTCACTATCAGATGTAGAAGTTGTGTGTCATTAATTTTGCAATTAAGAGACCTATTTATAAGTTTCAAAGAGAAACTAGTCGTTTATAGCCGTTTTAGTGCAACTGTCATATCAAGCGGTCGATCGGTTCACAATGGATAAATCAAGTGGTCGACCAGTTCAGTTCGAAAGGCAAAATGTTGTCAAGCGGTCGACTGGTTCACAACGGATAACCCAAGCGGCCGACCGGTTCAACTCGAAAGGCAATTTGTCTTCCAAGCGGTCGACCGGTTCACTTGGTAACCCAAGCGGTCGACCGGTTCATGCAGAAAGACAATTTTGACAAATTATCTTTTCTGAATTTCTTGAACCGATTGATTATGACTTAATCCTATAATCATCAAAACCCTTTTAATGCATGCAATGTGAAGTGTGTGAGTTCATTTTAATTTGTGCTATCAAGATAGAAATTGAGATTTACATAAAGCACTAAAATGAAAACTTATTCTAAGTCTTCACTTGCTTGCATCTTGGACTTCCTGGAGTGATTTCTTCGTGTACTCCATTATGCTTGTTGATGTATTCTTTGTATAATACCTGTTTATAACTTAATCTCATCCAAGCATATTTTTAGTCCATTTTCTTTTTATTGTTATCATCAAAATATATAAAGCATACAAAGTATGACATTATATGTCAACAATAAGAGCATAAATATTCAAAGTATAATTAAAAAAGACAAGAAAAAAAATACCTTTCTTATCATGATTTTTTCTATTTTTCTAAGTTCTACGAATTCAAGACAAGTAAATCTATATATAAGAGAAAAAAATTAACTCAAGGGTCATGAAACTTCAAATGATTAAACTCAAGATTTATGGACATTCAATACATGTAATTATGGATTGTCATGGACATTCGATAGATATATTTATGAATTTATAACACTTTTTCTTGAATGAAAATATACTTAAAACTATGTCTCATTAAAAACCTTGCAAAGGAAATCCCAATGGGCAAAAGAGTGCAACATTCTTGTATGATTTCTGAATACTTTAGAACTCGATAGAGGGATATATAGATACTTCAAGATTCATATTTGAATACTTTAGGATTCATTAAAATAATGTCAAATTATCTCATTAAAACCTCATAAAGGAAAACCCAGTGGAAAAAAACCTAAGTGAAGGAAAAAGAGTATAATTTGCATTGACTTCCTCTCAAAAATACACGTCGTATGATAAATCGTTAAGATGATGCATTCCAATATTATAAACAAGTTTCTTGAAAGTTGAGGCTGATAAAGACTTTGTAAATAAAATTTCCAAATTATCACTTTAAGTGATTCATTTAATATCAATTTCTTCTTTTTATTAAAGCCCGTGAGTATAACAGAAATTTTGAGATATAATTTGTTTTGTTTTTTTATATAGTCTCATCTGAGTTAAGTGATACAAACAATATTAACTTTAAATGATATTGTGAGATAATTGATTAACAATCTATATTTTTTTATATGTCAGATAATTCATTTTAACTCTATATATTCTCAACTTGTTTTATATATTACAATAATTGCTGAATGATCTGATGAAGTAGTCATATACAAGTATTCTAATTGTAGATGCCAAGTATACATCCTTGGTTATCTTACTATAATTAAATTCAAGATTGGTTGATATTTTCGAAGTTGAATCTAACCAAATATAGTATATAATATTGTTTAGAAAGGATAAATGAATGAAAAGATACAAGTAGATCCAAATCATGGAGAAAAAATAATCATCATGGACAAGAAGATTGATTGCAGCATTTGATTTCCATAGAAAGCAGGGTAGAAGAACCCACCTCCCTCCTCCTCTCTCTCACACGCATTCGCTCATAGCCACAGATGTTTTTATCTAACAACCAGTTTGTGTACACAGAGAGACTGTTTCAAACTTATAGATTCACTCATTCATCTCTGCCTCATCTAATCAACGAAGTCTCTCAATCTCTCTAAACGCAGAAAGAAAAAAGAAAAATAGAAGCTCCCTTTTCTTCCTGTAAACTAGCTAACCCTTTTGAAGGATCATCAATGGGACAGGTCCTAGACAAATTTCATGGTACCTTCTTCCTCTTCGTATCATTATTTTTTTGTTATTATTATTTATCGTTAACCAAATCGCTCATTTGTCTAGTTTTTGTTTCAGTTTTTGAGTCTTCTGAAGCTTCATGGAAATAGTATTTTTCTTACAATTCTTCATGTTTTTTTACCTTTCTTGTGTTAACAAAAAAAAAACAATTCTTTGTTGATGACCTCTTACATGAATATTCTTTACTCGGTCACGATATTTGCTGGGATTTTTTTTTGTTTTCATGTAAGCATGTTACAGGGTCATTTTTTGTTCTGTGATGCCAAGCGTAGGATATGTGTTGTCTGTTAGGCATCACGATTTTATATGGTTTGGTTTGTCAATTTGTGCAGGTAAGCAGTGGAGGGAAAAACAAATACGGTTGATTACAGACAAAGCGTATAATCGCATAAAAAGTCTTTCGGGAAGTGCTAATCTCAGTTTTGAAGAACTATATATTGCTGTTCTACTTGTGTACAAGTATAAAACTTTGTGTTTTACGATCTTGTGTACTCATTTTACATCCCCCCAGCCTTTGAAATCGATTCTTTGATCAAAAAAATTATCTGGTGCTAGTCTTACTAATGATGAAGTACATTTCTTAATGCAGTGATATTAACAAGCGCTTGCCTGGTCCCCATTTTGATCCTCCTTCAAAAGAGCAAGTCAGAGCCATGATGCAGGTACCCTACTGCATTTGATACGAGCATAAATCTCAAAGCATTCTGTAGTGTGTTTTTGTAGCGAAAGACATCGAAATGATAATGACTTGTGTTTCATTGGTGAGATTTGATGGCTTGTTGAAGCAATTTTGCTGAGAAATAGTTTTACTGGAAGTAATACTTATACTGGTCATAAGAAAAGCTGAACATTGTATTCATCATCACGGCATCCCCTCCTGTACTATAATAGTTTAGACAAGTGCTGCAGAAGTTTTATATATGGTTCAGAAAACATATCATATCATGCTGCATCAAAATATATTAAGAGAAATGATAATTCTATAATTGAGTTTTTTTGTGAAATACCTTGTCTTGTTACCATTGTTTCTTAATTGTTCACAAAGAATAGGAAGATATCCTTTCAGCCTTATTTCCATTTCCAATATTGAGGGAGGTATATGTTCCAGCAAAGCGGGAAAAACCTCGATTCCTTGAATTTAGGACTTCTATTCTGGGTTTGAAATGTATATAATCTTGCAAGTGAAGGTAAATCTATTGGTTGTTCTATATGCAGGCGTGCGATATGAACCTTGATGGTGAACTTGACCATGAAGAATTTGTGAAGTTTATGAAGCAGTTAACATCAGACACGTTCATTGTGGTTAGTCAGGGGTTGATTATCACTATGGTTGTGGCCCCAACAGTTGCCATGGCGACAAAGAAGGCTACTGAGGGTGTCCCTGGTGTTGGAAAGGTGGTGCAAAAATTACCCACCTCAATCTATGCATCCCTCGTTACTCTTGCAATTGTGTGGTTTCAAACTGGACGTCAGGATGGTTACTAGAGGCTTCATTCATGTTCAGTAAAAAATAAGTCATCGTGTAATAGTACAATGTACACAATTTGCTGTTAGTATACTTCTTATTATTAGTTCTTAATAATCAGGATGATAGACACTGCCACAACTTGGTGAGCTGTATTAAGTTGGTTTATATTGTTTGACATTTACAGTAACCTGATTTTAATAATAGCTTCTTTCTTTATTACTGTATAAAAGGTTTTGGCTATTAGCCATCTCGAGTATCAGCCAAGGTTGATTCTTCTGGAGCCCAGTATTGGATTCGGTTGAGTAATAAAAATAATCAGGATTGCAAAGAACGCATCAAGACTTCCTCAGGATGGGAACAAGGGATCTTTTTTGAAGGAACTCTACAAGATAATTAAAATTTGCAATCTTTTTAGAAATAAATGCCACCATGAGATCGGTAAACATGGATTCTTCAAGTGTGATAATCTCGTATCCAAGCAATGGGTGAAATTTACAATTATGTTTCCCAATGAATATGCGAGGATCGTAATCATGATTTTGATTGATGTCTTTGATATACAGGTACTTTTGCGGATTGTCATGACAATCAAATAGTCTCCACCATACATTTAGTTCCAAAGGCCATATCAAGAAATGGAGATGCCAATAAAACATACGAAGCAAAACTGACATTGGAAGGATTGAATACTCTTATGTTTCATCTATGAAAGTCTAAATAAATGGTCATGTCTCGTTCTGCTAACAATTGTAGCTACCAACTACCACTAACAGTCCCCGTCTGTAAATTCCAAGAGTTCAAACTCATTTTGCAGCTCTTGAACGGGACTTCAAACTTGAATAGCCAGCAAGGTAGATGACCAAGTTTCAAAGCAAAAAGCGTGTGATCAAGTAGAAGTCATCCTTCTAGCTTAGCTTTGGCCGAGTCAAGTTGTTCTGTACAACATTCACAAATTAAATACACGAATGCAATGTTATTCGAGTTGCATGGAAAGCATTGAAATATTAACCTCGAGTGGACGTGAAAAGATCTCTTACTTTGCTCAGAAGCTGTTGCTTTCTGGACAGTAGTACGGAAAAAAAGGTTCCCATTTTTCTGATAGACAGCCTGCAGTCAAGAGAAAGAATGTAATGTCCGTAAGAAGGCTTGTTACCACCATACAGGGAACCCAAAATATAAAATTTGATGCAGTAAAAGATAAGCATTAGTAGGCATATTACTGACAGCATTTAAGCTGAAAAGGCTGTCTATAGCCTGTATGTTTTGGGCAACTAAGAAGAAGGCTAATAATATCCAATCCATGCTAATAACCATTTTTAAATCTAACCATGAGTATGAATTTGGTCGCCATAGTTGCAACCGATTCGAGTACTGGGTAGATAAAGTTTACATTGCTTCGACAACAGCTCGAGTTTGATACCCAAGGAATGCATAATGCAGTCCATTATTATATTGAATTTAGCTGGGAATTATACGCAGAACAATTCGACCATATCTGTATTCAACTATTGGAGTAAAACAACTTGTAAACCAATCAATTTACTTCAAATCACAATTCAATACATTTGAATTCTCTAGTCTTTACACCTCCAAGGAACCACAGTCTTGCATATAAAACAAAACAGAACCCAATTATAGAGCAATGGTCAACTGCAGTTAAAAGGGAAATAACTTGTAACAACACATGTCATATTGATAAATGATATATATATGACACAGCCCAGACATCAAAAGTTATAACCTGCCTGACAAAGGAAAGGACTTGTATAGCAAAAAGATAACAGATAGTTATTTGGGACTGGCACATTAGGGGAGCAGCCTCAGTAGTCAAGAAGGGCAATTGCTTTTAGTATGTTTCACAAAATGTTCTACTAGGTGCAAGGAATTCTACCCAGACATGGGTTGGCTACAAATAAGTGAAAAATTGCAAATATTCCAGAAAATAAACAATGATCGGTAAGAAAATGCCTGGAAATAATTGAATGGAAAAGAAGAAAACATAAAGAGAAAACTGAAGCGTTCAAAAAAAAAATACAGTCTCTGCTAATTTTCACATCTAATCTACCAAAAGGGCAAAGATTACAAGTTTTCACAAGGACTTGAAATATTTGTTAGGTGTTCCCTCTATCATGCTAATTGCTTCCCTATTATTCTCTATATGGTAGGTATCATACTAACACACGTGTGAAGCTATAAAAATCAGGGGAAGAAAGGTATGGCAAGAAGATCAGCATCACTGAATCTAACAAAAAGGAAAACAATTTCCATTATAACAATATCATTCCTGGACAGAAAGCAAAAGTATCATAAAAACCCTTTTGAACAAGAAAATAAAACCATAACGTTTCTTATCAATGAGATGGCTCTTCATACTTAAAACCCACTTCTCATATGCTGATTTATATTCGAATAGTCAAGAAATTATCATGTTCTACTTGTAATAATAAGCAAACAAATAACATACGATTTTGATTCTTTTGATGCACAACAGCACAAGTAATCAAATAATCAAGGAAAAAGCAGAATAAAGACCCAAAACTGGAAACTAAAAGTAGATACTGTTGAAAGAAGCTTACACGAGACGATGAAAGATTACTGAGCTCTGCTATTGCTACTTCATGACTTCTAACCTGATAAATGAAGCCCGCATAAATAATTTAGTCATCCAAGAGATAGGTGAGAGTTACACAAAAGGAGGTACCTCTTTTATGAGTTCGAGATTTGTGTTCGTGGCAGAAGTGGAGGCTGCCATTGTCTTTTAGAGCTACCGTCTTCTTTTTTCTTTCTGGAGGGCTGCCCGGAGAAAGTAGAATAGTTCATTAATGAGTGTTTTTTACTGGTTTAATGGCCTTATTAATTTTTTCCTTCCTGGTGTGTTATTGATTAGGTCAACTTTGACCTTAAATTATCATGTTTTGAATAAATATTCTACTATTTTTTTGTGTGTTTTATAACTGTGTTTTTGAAAAAGATTAACTTTTTAATTTTTTTTATATTTTTTATTGTTTTAGTATGCTAATATCAAAAATAATTTTTAAAAAATAAAAAAAAATACTATTTTAAAATAAAAAAATACTTTAAGAAACAATTTTTACCACAAATTGTTCATCTAACATGATATTTTAACCAAGAACGCTTTGAAAAAGATTAAAGTTTTTTATATTTTGAGCTAGGATTTTTCACACTGAATGAAGTGCACTATAGCTTTCTAGGGTGAACTTAAACCTTGTTCGTCTAGTTTAAAATAAAATTATAAATTTTCCTATTAATTATATTTTTTTTGTTTTGATGTGTAAATATTAAAAATAAAAATATTATTTAAACATATTTTCAAATAAAAAAAATGATGAAAAACAACTTAATGGTTAAAATACTTGCACTTCCTTCTGCCATAAAGATAACAAAGTACTCTATAAGGTTAGTCCTAAACGCTAAAATAATTAAGGAGAAAACAATTTATTCCAATCATTTAAAGTATTAATTTGTTTATATGGGGAGAATAACAAACACATTTGTTGAAAATCTGGTGAATGAAAGGAAGAATATCAAAACAATTGGGTGAGGTCTCTATACTTCTATACCAATAAGAATGAACAAGTTCAAATCATTTGGTTGACAATAAGGATAGCTGGATAAAAGCACCTAATAGGATTTTATGGTCATGATCTATCAATTATTAAGGCTTTCTTTCAGATTGACATTGAATTTTAAAAGTCTTTTTTAATTTTAATTTTTAAATTAATTTATTTTTTATTTTTTAGAACATTTTAATATACTCATATCAAAAATAATTTTTTTAAAAATGAAAAAAAAATCATTTGAATAGGTAAGGACTGACCATTGATTTTTAGAAACTCTATTGGTTTTAGAGTATAAGTAAGGAAATTAGTTGTTTAAGAAGACATATCATCTCTAGTGTACTCGACCTCTAATAAGCTGCTTTGTTGTTTATTTTACGCCATTTGTTTCTATTAATTAGTTTATTTAAATTTCAAAAAAAGTTATTCTAAGTAAAGAGATCCTTATCTCATTAAACCTAATTATTCTAAAGCCAAAAAAGTGTCTAAGGTTTAAGAAAAATCATCCTTAATAAATAGATTGTTATCTTATCATGTTTAAAACTAACTATTGTAAGGGCCAAGAAATAAATAGATAAAATATTTGAAATTTTGACCATATTCTAATGAATGTTAGGATTGAGAGTTTATAGAATTGAAAGAAGTAGTTTAGAGAAGGGAAGAGGGAGAAGAGAGAAAAGAGAGGGAAACTGAAATTTAAAATTGTATTGTATTGAATTCTGTTTTGCATATATTTGTTGTGTGTGGACTTCTCTATTTATACACATTACACTATTCTAGAATATTCTTCTATACTCTAACATCCCCCCTCAATCTCATGCTTTGATAAACCAAGCGTGAGATTGCAACAATGAAAATGAAATACAAGAGTACTTAATTCTTTTGACAAACAATATGTAAATAAGAGAAGAGAAGGAATTTCGTTGGTCTATTTCTTGACCTGAATTTCATTTGTCTTTGTAAGACTTTGACAAGAGAGGGATGAGAAAAAGAAATGGGAGGTAAGAGAGGTGATAGAATGGGTTTGAATTTCATTTGTCTACTTCAGTTTTTTTTTTTCTGAAGTTTTTCATTTGGCTACTTCAGTTTTTCTGAAGTTTTTCATTTGCCGATGAATTTCTTAATCTGTGTAAGAATTCATGTTCTTCTTCTTCTTTGGATTAAGTTTTTTTTTCTTAATCTTTTTTTTTCATCTTTATCAAAACGGTAGGATGAGAGACACAAAACACAAAGCACACAAAACACAAACGACATCAGCACATACAAAATCTGGGTTTTCTACTAATTCCTCTCTCAGCCATGCCGCAGCCACGTCTCTCATCATCTTCTTCCTCTGCTCCCATCGCAACCCTGATCCATAGCAAACCCCGACTGGATATAGGCATCCATAATTTCCATAGCAATTCGTCGGCTGGAACATGCAGAAGCCTCCACTGGGGAGACAACCCAGCTCGTTGCTTCCATCTTTGCAGCAGTATGTTTAAAGTGAGTAGTGGTGGAAATTGGCGCACGACAAGGGTGGAGTGAGTAGTGGTGGCTAAAAAAACCACGGCAACCATCAGCACCAAGGTGATCTTCTTGTTGTCCATGATCTCCGTCTTCCTCTTGATCTTTGAGACTCTGACTAATTTTCTTCTCGATTTTCCGTCGACGCCTTAGCCTTTTTTTTAACAGCCTTGCTTAGCATATAATGAAGATTCACCTTCCGCCGGGATCTAACCTTCCTTGGGCTCTGTCTTTGTCGCATCCATCGTGTCTCTCTGCTTTGGATATGGACTCAGATCTGAAGGAGTGACATCTATTTAGAGCAACAACTCATATGGCTTATTTGAGAAATGGAACTCATCAATGGCGGACTGGCCTCACTTATGGACTACTGGTAGATGCTATGTCACATCCATGTCACGAGTGCAGAGCCTCCCCTCTCAGAAACCAAACAAATCTGCTTCTGCTCATGCTCATTGTCGTGGTTGATGATTTTGAGATTGCCAAAAGAGCTATTCTCCTTTTTAGTAGAGAGAACGACTTCTTCGAGCTTGATGATCAGAACAACCTAAGCACCAGTCTGAAACAGCAAACCGATCCAGTTTTTTTTTTAACTGAACTTTGAGAATTTGAGATGTCTTACTAAGACTGGAGAGGAGAAGAAACAGATGTTGAAGAAAATGCAAAATTTGTTGTTGAAAATTTCAGCGTAAGAAATTGAAAACAAAGAGAATGCAGAGAGTTAGAATGAAATGAGAAACAGATGCTCTACGAAAGGAAAATGAGAAACATCTAGATTATTGGAGAAGCAGGTTTGCTAGCTCCATAACGAGGAGCAACAACGACATGGATGATCAACTTCATCTTCTTCAGATGCAGTTTTTTTTTGAATGATCCATTTGAAGGATTACATTGCGGAAGCTTGGATCAATTCATGCTATTAGCATAATAGCAACTCTGATACCATGTTAGGATTGAGAGTTTACAGAATTAAAAGAAGTAGTTTAGAGAAGGGAAGAGGGAGAAGAGAGAAAAGAGAGGGAAACTGAAATTTAAAATTGTATTGTATTGAATTCTGTTTGCATACATTTGTTGTGTGTGCACTTCTCTATTTATACGCATTACACTATTCTAGAATATTCTTCTATACTCTAACAATGGATAAATGCAAACTTGTTGTCATACCTATTAACTATTGTTTTTTGTATTTTTTAAAGTTGATCAAAATGCAATTTTTTTGGGTATAAAATATGCATGAAAATACAAATTGCAAGATATCTTTATCATATTAGGTTAAAACCTAGTCATTCTAAAGTTAAGAAAAGTTTATAAAAGGTTTAAGAAAAATCATTCTCAATAAGAAGACCTTTATTTTATAAGTTATAAAACTTAATCATTCTGAAGCCCAAGAATTTTTTTTTTTTGAAATTTTGGTCAAGTCTTAATGGATAATTGCAAACTTGTCGTATGCATTAATTGATTTTTTTTTATTTTTTAAATTTGATCAAAATAAATTTTTATTTTTTTGTATAAAATATGCACGAAGATATTAGAATTTGCTGGTATAGATGGGAGATAAAACATATTTTTTGTGCTTTTAAATGAGGTCATTTTGAAATTGTTACGATTATTTTTGAGATTTTGCAAGAACCAGGTGCTTTTCATATAGGATTTGTATTTTACATTGTAAGTCGGTAGCCTAATTTTAAATGAAATTCTTGGGAAATAGATGATTTTTTGTATAAACATCAAGGACTAGTTCTAGTAGAAGAGATTGCCATGGCATGGTGAGTAAGTATAGGTGTGTGTGTGTGTGTGTGTGTGTGTGTGTGTGTGTGTAGGGATCAATGTAGAAAACCAACTTTATAGACTTTGTACAATAGATCTAAAATAATTAATAATATAGTACTGTTGGATGTAATTTAAGTTACAAAAAAGAAGGTATTATACAATAATCTAAAATACCTAGTCTTTTACTGTTGAGGTCTTTTATATTATTGTATAACTAGAGACAATTGCATTGTGGACTCGCCATTTATCCGATGTGCGTCGCGCGAGTTCGTTCGTCTATTTTTTTTCTTTTCGATTTTTGAACAGTGATTTGATGAAAATACCCCTAGAAAACGACAAAAAACGCCGCTAGACCGGGGGCTGCGTGGTCATTGCACATGTCGGACTGGACTAGACTGGTCCGACTCGCCGGTTTTCTTCTTATTTTATTATATTTCGAAAGTGGCTGAATACTATTTTTACCCCTAATAAGACAAAAAACTGATTTTGGGAACAGGGGTAGGACCGTCATTTACCTATTATTTTAATATTTCTTTTCTCGGTTGTTAGAGCGTGCGGAGCACGTGCCAACCGGTGTTTCGCCCCATGCCCTCTTTAGGCGGCGCGTGCGTGGATGGAGACATGATTCCAGAGTCTATTTCGAAGCGCCGCCGCGTGGTCTTCCTCCCGCGGTGGCGCGTGTATGCTAATAACGTCCGTGGACGTGTTAGATGTCGTTTAAAGTGGCTGGCAACGTTTCTCTCTCTCCTGCACGTACAAGTGCAGGAGATCCCCCATAGTTTTACCTTTTTCATTTCAGTTCCTTAAGTTTCAATTTCGTTTTTGACCCTGATTTCTGGTATGTAAGTTTTGAATTTAGTTCGATTGGATCCTTCGATTGGAATTGATGCGATGTCCATATTTCAATTCGGTCCTCCTTATTTTAATTTCCGGAGTGGATTGAAAAAGAAGAATTTATTAGGTACAATAGTTTTAATTTCTTCAGTTTTGTCCTTTTATTAAATTGATAATATATTTGATTTTCATTTTGTCTCTTATGCTTTCAATTTTTGATTTTAATCCCTTGATATTTAATGTTCATTTCAGCCCTGTTACTTTTAATTTTTTATTCTAATCCCTTTATTTCTTTTTATTTCAAGAATAATCCTTACTTTTGTCCTTATATATATATATATATATAAGTGTGCTTGGCTTTGATTTTTAATTTTTGTTATTTTCTTATTTGTTTCAGTTGTATTTTTTTTCAAAAAAATTCGTTCTTAGATTTTCTTTATATCTATGATCATTTGGAATTCATTTTTTTTTATTTTTACGTCATATGCCTTTTTTTACATGATAATTTTTATTTTATTTTTTTGTTTGATCTTTTGTTAAAGTTTTTTATGATATCTTTCTTTTGATTTTTTTGTTAAAGTTTTTTATGAGTTTTTTTGTCTTTTAGGTTTTTTTTCATTATTAGCATAATAATAATAATAATAATAATAATAATAATAATAATAATAATAATCATTTAATGGTTTTTATGAGTTTTTTTGTCTCTTAGATTTTTTGATTAATGTTTATTTTTTTGACAATGATGGTGATGATAATTTTAGAAGTTAAGACTTTGATTTACTGTTATTATAATAAAATATATCGATTTTTTTCATTACATCAAAATTTACATACTAAAATATTATTTTTTAATTTCAATAATTATAAATATTATTTGTTCCTCCAGTACTAAGCCCGGAACGTAGTGGGGGCGATTCAACTAGTATATTATTATAAAAGGAAAAGAATACGCATGTATGCGTATATATTGATTGAACGATTCTTCAGGTGTGGGGATACGGTGATAATCTTCTTTCTGCACTCCTAAGACATCAAGATGGCATTCATGACCTCCCGCCATTGCTGCTGGTGTTTACATGCGTGACATTTACTTGTTGCGGAAGAAGATGGTACTGAATGCCAAGGCTGTCAAAAATCTTCTTCAGTTCAAACACAAGCTCCGATCTTCGATTGCTCTTTTCCCCGAAGTTTTGATGGTTCATGGTGTGCTGAACACACAGAGTAAGCTTCAAATCTTTCCCGTTCTCTATCTCGCACACCATCAATGTGTGATTCGGGTTCCAGTGCTTTGGTTTGCTCTCTATGTATCTGCAGTATTTTAGTTAGTTAATGAATTACCTGGTATATATGCAAGATACAGAGATCGAAGACAAATTAAATCGGTGATATATATATAAATTAACAACTTACACTTGTATAGCTTTCTTGAGAGCATTGAAGTCATCGACAGAAGTGGAGACATCAATGGTGATGTCAATACCATCCCCCATGTCTGGACTTCTTCTGAAATTGCTGATAGGCTTTGTATGAAGAATAGAGTTGGGATAGTATATTTTCTCCGCGTCATACCGTAAGAACACAGTCGTCAAAATGTTCATCTCTTCCACAACCATCTGCAATAATAGTTGAAAAAATCCCCTCACCCAATCAAGTTCACTATTTAGGGACCAGGAAATTAAATATTGCTGATCATGAGTCCATGTTTGTTTTTCTACCTGCACGCCATCGACGACGCAGCGATCACCGACGTCGAAAGGATGCATGACAAAGACGAAGATGATGGACTCGAAGATGCTCTTGCAAGTGTTTTGGAACATGAACCCCACGAGTAGCAGTTGAGATGTGAAAAGAAGTAAGACCTTGGTCGTCGCCAATCCCGTTACCAGGAGGGAGATCACTAGTATAATCAACGTCACTATTGCACTTGCTAACCTGTGAAGTTGCCGGATTGCGGTCTTGGTATCGTTCAACGAATGTGCCAGGGCTTTCCTCTCCACATAAACATGTACCTAGAAATTGATAACATAAACATTGAAACGAAGGAAATATTTATGCGTCTTCGAATTAATAAATTGTTGATATATATGTGCTTTCGCATATTTTTCCTAGCCAGATAAGTTTCTTCTTGATTGATTGCTTGTAAGGATTTATAGTAGCTAGTAAGGTGAGGGGTTTATTAAGAACAAAAATAAGAAAATAAAAAAAGTGGGCTTAGCAGGGTTTTGCTCACCACCCAATTTCTGAAAGAAGATTTTGTGATTTTTCCAGTCTCAACAGCTCCTTCAAAGAGAGGAAATATGGTATGAACCTCCACGGTCGTCAAGAACCTTAGTAGATCTTCCTCTTCTATATACCTTAAAACATTCAAAAATGGGGAAAATATGTCAGCAAAATCTCCAGATTTATAAATTCTAACCCTAATTAACACTAAATTTCCAGATTTTCTCCTGGTTCCCCGCGTCGCATGATCTAGCTTCACTAACCACAACAGGAATCACAGACTTCTCCGTGAAAGCCGGCGCCGACGTCGGCCTATGCCAGGAGAATGACGCCTAACCCTTAACAGCCATCCTACGACATGTGCCTGCCCAGCTACTGCTGAGAATATTAGGATTCAATCGACTAGGAAAGACAGCAAATCCTGAGATTACTTCGATGAAAGTGGCCTAAAATCAAGAGTCACTGCTGACCTAGATTGTTGCCTCTCTTTTCTATCCCTCCCCTCCTTCCTCAAGCTCACGTACAACTCATCAAAGTTAGACTACCAATACGTTTATTTATCCAAAATGTTTTCTTTTTTTGATGCAAAAATAGATTAATAAATAGTTTTTACAATAACCCCGATGTTTATTTTCGAGGAAAAAAGTAATAATTGCTTTAAATAATAAAAACCTTGAAAGATAGGCTATAATTAAAATGATTTTTTTTATGTTTTTATATTGTTTTAATTTTTTTATATAGAAATATTATTTTAAAAAAGATTGTTACAATAATTTTATACATGCCGACAAGAAAAGAAAAGAAAAGAAAAACTTTTATTGCACTGTCTCCCTGTACTGTTGATTTGTATATTATGATTCGCTTATTTTATGTTGATAAAATAAAATAAGTATGATTGAGTTTTTTTTATTTTATGTTACATGGGTGTTTTACACACCCTATTTCAAAATTATTTTAAAAAGAAAATTTATTCTTTATTTTTAAATAATATTAATATTCTAATATCAAAATTAATTATTTTAAAAAAACAATATCATTTTAATTTATTTTTTAATAAATTATTCTTAAAAACAATCATGGTACTTTAATAATAACGTGAACACGCAATGCCACTGCGAGGAAGTCGACAAAGAACCTGTCTGTGTACTCAGGTAGACTCCAAAAGTAGAAAGTCTTTACCAAGACGACAAAACCGAACGAACGAACAAACAAACAAGCAAGCGAAAGGTAAAAGGTGGTAATGGAAGCTACGAAAGCACATGGAAATTAATAATTTAGTAGGCATGATTTTTAACTTTGAATCGTAATCGAAAAGTTATTTTTATTATTAATTTATGAAAAAATAAGTTAGAACCATTTTAAACTTAAAACATGATTGATAAATCAAGCAAATCATTTTTTTAAATTGGAAATTTCAATTTTTAATTGAAAAGCAAACACTTAAATCAGTTCTGTAATGAAATCCCAATTTCAATTCTGGACAACCATTATTGTCGAGTTTCTAGAAATCATAATATGATATGCCTCAAGATATGTTAACCCTTAATTACTAACCAAGAAAAAAAAGAAAAGGGTGCCAATCTAGGTTAGCGTAGGTTAATCATCTGATCTACTGTACAGTATCTTCCAAGGAAATATATTACAACATAAAATGTTGATAAAACAAGAAAGATTAGCAGAACTTACTTGGCACCAGGTTTGGCAACATTCTTGAAACTCCTCTGAGCACTGAATCTAGCCTCGCATTCGCTGTTGATCTCCGATCTTGCATTACCAAAATCATCAACCGTCCTCGAGATCGTTGACAATCCCGATGATTTAATGTAACTTCCCAATCTCTTGACACTCCAAGCAGTTGCCCTGCTCATCATACTTAGCTTCCTCAACCTCTCCATATCGATTCTCCTCGACTCGTACCTCTTGGATTTCGATACAGGCATGTCCGGTGAGGCCCTCTCTCTCCTTGGCGTTCGACGACGAGGTGTTTGCCTCTCGTCCTCCTCTAGTGGTGGCCCAGAGAGCGCAACCAGAACGTAGTGGTGGAAGACACTTTCTTTCATGCGGTCGAAGAAGGTGGCGACATGGAAAGAGGAAGCAAGAACCTTGACAAGTAAAATCTTCAGTAGCCATATGGTAGCTCCCATGAGGACAGCAAGTAGAACACGGAAAACCTTCTTCAAGGGCTTGTTGCGATTGTGGACTTCATAGAACATGCTAATCCATGCAATTAGAACCAATCCTAGCCATGCACAGTGCTGAAAACTCTTGCGCAAGCCAAAAACAAAGTAGAGTACCTTTTCTCTCAGCATGAAATTGCGTTCTATGAGAAAACCAAGAAAACCTACGACCCAAACCGACACAAGGCGGCCACAGAAGAGAACCAGGAACATGAGGCACCATTTCCATAAAACTAAACCCCACACGAACTTGTTTTTTAAGGGTTCAACGGTAAAAGAGAGAATTAAGCAAGTCATGCTTATGAGAAACAAAATGAACTCAATCAAAGCTCTCTTTTTTATCTCTATTATCCTTCTCTTTCCATACGTGGAGCTTTTGTATCCCTCTCCAACATCGTCATCTTCTTCTCCCCCTCCTTCGTATTCACACCATTCTTCATCATCGTCTTCATCTGTGGAGGTACCGCTTTCGGAGGGGTTTAAGAGCTGGTAATAATCTTCTGATTCAGGGATGCCCTTGGAAGGGGGAGGGTAGTTGGTTTCAGTGAAACGAGATTTGGGTTTGGCAAAGTTTAGACGGCGGATGGTTTTTGTTCTTGCCAGGGTTTTAGAGTCTGCTTGTTGTGGGGGTGGTGTCTGGTTGATTTTGGAGTCTGGTTGATCCACGGAAAGAACCACTTGGTCCGAGTTGGGTTTTTGGTACTCTTGTTTTTTAACCTCCATGATGGCCAGCTCCACCTAATTAACCACACACACAGATTTGAAGATTTAATAGAAAAATGAGAGATTGAGCTTGGTTGTTTCAGTCACAAGAGAAGAGGCAAGAGAGAGTGATCATTTTTTGGAGGGCATACTTGAAGTAGGCAGAGATATTATCTAGTGCAATTATTGTGACAATGAAAACACTAGGAAAAGTTGGGAGCACTTGGCTTTTGCGATCAATATATTTGTAGACAGAATGCCATGCTTGTCCACCACATTTATTAGGAGATCACTTTCATTTTGATTTTTCATATCCAAGGCTCCATTATTTACTTGTGTTTCCATTTGGTACTGTTTACTTTTATTCCAACCACAAATTAAAAAAAAAAAGTATTTAATTAATTAAATACGTACTGTTATTTTATATGAATCCTATATATCTTAGAATCAGCACAAGGACACTCATATGTCTCGTCAGGTTCAGGTCCTGGCATAAAAAAACATGATTGTACCTAGAGATAAAACCAGGCTAAGTTAACCAGATAAACCTAGGAGGTTACAAGTTAAACTGGCCAAAACTTTGAACTGTTAACCAGATAAAACCAGGCTATGTCCTCCTCCTTTGTTTCCCCTTCGTCCCTACGCTTGCATGTATAAGCACAGGTCATATTTTATTAAAAACCAGTTTAACTGTAATTGAATGATATCATATAAAGCATCTTCGTAACTTAATTTATTTGGCGGAAACAGAGCCAATACATGCAGGAGTACGCATTTAGTTGAATTCGTTAGGGATCTTTTGCTCAATTGCTATCGATCTCCAGTCCATCCTTGAAAACATTCAATGGATTCATTGGAAAATAAATGTTTGGGTGACAAAGCTTTCATGTGAAGCTGTTCACCGGGTAATGTGTTGTGATCATAGCTTCAAGTCTTGCAAATTCATATCCCGAGCATCCTCAAACTCCTCCCCAAAATGCCATGAAACTATATGGCTAGATTGATGCTTACGTGTCGAAGTAGATCTGATCAAATTCTGATGGATCTGGGAAGATTCACTCATCCATGTATTTATGTAAGCTGTGACAAAAGTATATTGATTTTTGAAAATTAGTTGTATTGGTCAACCGGTTAGCTAGGAACATGTCGACCAATGCAGACAAAGCAACCAGGTGTAATATGCTTAAACGATCGACCGGATTAAGAAATGATCACCCAACTCAGTCGGCAGAATAGAATTACTGTACAAATTAAGATTTTCTTATTTTAGTTTAATTCTTGATTATCTATGACTTCATACCTATAAAAAGCTTCTAATTCAATATTATTAAGCAATATAAGAGGAGAGAGAATGTCTACAAGAGATTAAATATAAACACTCATATATTCCTCTCAATCTTATTCTTTTCCATGAGTTTTTAACTTTGCATTTTTTTTTTTATCTTCAATAAGTGATATTAGAATTTAGGTTTGATTAATAAATATAACCAATCCAAACTTCCCACTATTAAGTCCCACTACAAGAAAAGGGTGCCATTAGCAACGGAATTTTGCCGTTCGTTGCTAAATTTGTATTCGGAAATTGTTTAGCAACAGATATTCTGTTGCTAAACAAATTGAATAAATTCGAAAAAGGAATCCGTTGCAATTTTAATCTGCAACGAATTTTCCGTTGCATTTAGCAACGGATTAGCCGTTGCAAAGTAACATACTTTGCAACGGATAATCTGTTGTAAATTAAAGATGAAATGCACCATTTTAACATTTTAAATTTAATATCCATTGTCTTCCTCTTCTTCTTCTTTGCCGGTCATGCGTCTACATTTATTCACCTTTAATTTTCTCATCAACCGATAGAACCACCTAACTGCTCTCCATCTCTTCTTCCCGATCACCACTTCGCCAGCGACGAGCTTCAGCTACCCAGCAGACCCATCACCACCACAACGAAGATCATCTGAAGGTACGGTCATCATTTCAAATTTTAAATTTTTGCTCAGTTTCTAAATATGCTTAGTTTCTAAATTTGTTTAGGGTTTTAGGAGTTTTGGGGGAGATTTGTCATGGGTTTGCTTCGAATGTCCATCTATGTTCATGGGTTTTGACCAATTATGTGTTTTTTCCAAGAAATTGCATTGTGAACTTGAAGTTAATTGAACTGCTGTGTACATGATTGTGTGTGTGTGTGTGTGTGAATGAGTGAGAGAGAGAGAGAGAGAGGTAGGCTGCTAGGGCACTGTTAATATTTTTTGATAGTGAAGATATTGACTTGGTGGTCATAGTCGCAAATCCTAAATGTTAGGTTTGGTGGTAAACTGGTCGGTCGCTATTATGATAGTGAAGGAAATCCTACCAAATCTTTGAAGGGAGTTGAAGCTAAGGCTACAAGAGGCACCCAACTTCTAGAGAAACAAAAAAAAAAGGAGGCCAAACAACCTGGTTGCAATTCGAGGTGGAGTCAGGGAGAGGGTGGGGAGGTATATTCTCATGATTAGGATGCATTTCTATTTTCCCTGTTCATATACTTTCCAGTAGTTTCACTTTCAACTTTGGTGAGGTCTGGTGTGATGATGGCTTCCCAAGATTAGTGTAGAGACCACTAGAAATTGTCTAAAGATGGCTTACAAGGGTATACTATTTTGTCTAGAGATTAATACAGGGGATGAGAACACTTAAGGGGGGCTGGTTAGGCAAAAGATGAAAGCCATTAAAATGAAATAGTGTTAACCTGAAGTATAACACTGGTTTGGGAAACGGATCCAAGAAACCAAAGAAGCTGCGAGTTACTGTTTTATATATTTGAAATTGAAAAACCATATAAACAAGAGGTGGGTGCCTTCACGAGCTGAAAAGGAGAAATATACTATAGGAATTAGAGTCCACACATTTATTTACACATCATACCTTGCCTCGCTTCAGCTGGTAGTGAAACATGCGATCATGCATTAACATATCTTCTGAATTGCTTCGTGTTAGTATGTGAGTCACCATTATGATTATATATATATATATACTAGCTAGATGAGAAACAAATATGAATGATAGTTGTACAAAATAGAAACTTTGAGGAGTGAGATGCAACTTTCTTTTCGAAGAAGATAAAACAAGCACATTTTTGTAGGTGAATGAAAATCGGAGGATCAATATGGACATCTTCTATATGCATGGGTGTTTTTGAAACCTATTGCCAGGAATGAGTTTTAGAATTTGCAGAAAAATTTAACTCTATGATCCACAGGGAAAATGCAGAAAGAGAAGTAAGAATATTTAGGTGTAAAGGAGGACTAAATAGTAGACTCAGGCTAGAGAATCCTCTTTAAAATTATTTAAGTTTAATATCTTTTATTCTCAAACATAAACAATGACATAGAAATAACAACTCTACATGCCCATGCCTAGAAGTTGCACTAATGATTCAACAAAGGTTTCACACACACCATGCTCTACAACCTTATTTAGGTTCATATTTTATCTCTTATTTGTCAGTTAAAGATTGTTTTTTATTTGTTAGCATGTCATTGTGAGATGCAATGGTTGAGGGCCAATCTTAGTGTATATCTTTGAACCTCATTATCACGCATCACACTCACTTTTGACATTTATGTTGCATTAACTCAAAATAATCCATATGCTGAAATTAATGTTGCACAATGGCTTCAAGTTTAATTGAAAGTACTAACAACATCTCTCTACTCGGGGTTTTTTAAAGGTGCATCAAGCATCAATCAATATCTTTTGACTTCAAATTGTATTAAATTCGCTTCAAAGGTTAATGTAATTTGTTGATTGTGTCATTTAAGTATTAGTATTGATTAAATGCATATTGTTGTGTATGGTGTTGCTGTGTGTGTTGCTCCTATGTGTTTTGTTATTGTGTGTTTGATGTTTTGTTAAGTATTTGTTGGTTTTTTGTTTTCTTTGTCTCGGCCATTAATAATCCATAAACTAGAGATATCGATTGAACTCAAGGGAGACATAGTTGTCCCCTTTGCTTCGTAATTAATGTAGTATTGAATTGCGTCAAATATTTACACTATGCGGAATACAAAATGTTTCAACATTCTAAAATGTTTCTATGTTATAATTTTTACTAGATTACTATAAATGATCGAGAGTGAATGTATCGTCATCTGAGAAGTGGTCGTATGAATCCTGAATATTTTACGGGTGTTAGATAAATTATGAATTTTGCATATTCAATTGAAAAAAAATGTATGAGTGGGGAAAATTAGATGTCCTTGTATGAAATGCAAAAATCAAAAGTTTTAGAAAGAAGATGATGTTTGTAAGCACTTATTGAGAAAAGGGTTTTTACCTTATTATAAAAATTGGACTGTACACGAGGAGCCTTATGACACAGATATATTGGTCGAACCTTCATCAGGAGGGATTAGTCGTGTTGTGAATGATGAGGGAGATGTAAATCCATATAGAAATATGGTTCTAGATCCAATGAGGGATGATGATGCATACTATAATGATAGGGTTTGCAGTAGTGTTGCGATAGATGAACCTCCGAATCTAGAGGCATCTAATTTTTTTTAAGTTGTTGAAAGCTGTAGAGGAACCTTTGTGGGATGGATGTACTAAGGAATCAAAACTATCTTCTTGTGTAAAATTATTTAATATGAAGTCAAATTTAAATTTAACTCATAATTCCTTCAACAAATTCAATGAATTTGCTAAGAGTTGTATGCCTGATGATGCTAATTTGGTTTCAAATTTTTATGATGCCAAGAAATTTATGCGGCCACTTGGACTTGGCTATGAGAAATATAATGTGTGTCGTAATAACTGCATGTTGTATTATGGGGTTGATGAGATGAAAATAAAGTGTGATTTCTGTGGAAGTTCACGATACAAACCTAGAAACCCTACTAGTAAAGGCTCTTACAAGGCGGAAAAGTAACTCCGATACTTTCCATTGACACCAAGACTTCAGAGACTATTTATGTCTCCATATCATGCCAAGGATATGACATGACATCATTTTCATAAGTCAGATGATGGAGTAATGGTGCACCCATCAGATGGATATGCTTGGATAGAGTTTAATCATGTCCATCCGAGCTTCATGGCAGATCCATGAAATGTTCGATTAGGATTATACACTAATGGATTTTTTCCATTTAATATGGTTTCAAATCATATTCTTGTTCGCCTTTTATTGTGACTGTGTACAATTTGCTTCCTTGGAAGTGCATGACAAGACCATTTATGTTTTTATCAATGATAATTCCCATGCCAAAGAATTCGGGAAAAAACCTTGATATTTTTCTATGACCTTTGATTGATGAGTTGAATAAGTTATGATCTGTAGGTGTAGAAACTTATTATGTATACCATAAAGAAAATTTTCAGTTAAAAACAACTTTGATATGGACCATAAGTGATTTTCCAACATATGGTATGTTGTCGAGCTGGAGAACACATGACAAATTATCATGTCCTTATTATATGGAACACAACAAGGCATTTCGATTAAAACATGGTGGGAAAAATTCATTCTTTGACTGTCACCGACGATTCCTACCCATGAATCACCCTTACAGATATCTGTAAGATAAGTTTATAAAAGGAGTAATTGAAGAGCTCCCTCCTTTTCCTCGTCGATCTGGTTTAGAAATATTAGTCGAAGTTTCTAAGTTCACCAAGGGACATGTTGGTAGCTCTTCAAATTGTGATAAAATTCCCGGATTTGGTGTCTATCACAATTAGGTGAAGAAAAGCATTTTTTGGGAGCTTCCATATTGACATACAAATTTAATTCGTCACAACCTAGATGTCATGCACATAGAAAAAAAATTCTTTGACAATATCTTCTACACGGTAATGGATTGCCCTAATAGAAACAAGGATAACGTAAAGGCTAGGTTGGATATTCAGTTGTATTATAAAAACCCAAGCTTACATTTGCAACAAGATGCAAATGGTTGAGTTTACAAACCGAAAGCCACTTATTATCTCTTCAAGAAAAAACAACAACAAGTGTTGTCATGGATGAAAGAGTTGTCCTTTCCTGATAGCTATGCTTCAAACATATCACGGTGTGTGAAAGAGACACAATGTAAGGTATTGAGTATGAAAATTCATGATTGCCATGCTTTTATGCAAATACTTCTTCCTGTTGCGTTCCGACCTTACTTGCCTAGACTATTGTGGGAGGCATTAACAGAATTGCCAGTATTTTTTTAGGACATCTGAGTGACAAATTTAAATGTCCAACACTTGGAGTTGATGCAGAGAAATATTATTGAAATAATTTGTAAACTTGAAAGGATTTTCCCTCCATCATTCTTTGACTCCATGGAACACTTAGCAATACACCTACCTTATGAGGCACAAGTTGGTGGACCTGTTCAATATCGATAGATGTATCCATTTGAACGGTATGTTTTCATACAATGTAATTTTTATTCACTTTGATTGAATAATTTGTTTATTTTTCTAACTAATTAACATAAATAATGTAGGTATATGTTTTATTTGAAGAAGAAAGTCACCAATAAAGCCCAAGTAGAAGGTTCCATATGTGAAGCATATTTAATAGATGAAATTACAAATTTTGCGTCTTATTATTTTGTTGTTGACGTTCAAACAATATGGAATCGAGTTCCACGGACGATGGTGGAGCTAAAAGTGAAGGTTGACACCTTTCTATTTTTTTCTATCCAGGAAGAAAATTGTCTAAAAAATATTATAGACGACAATTATCGCATGAAGAAATGAAAATTGCGCACGACTATGTCATTTTCAATTGTCAAGAATTGAAACCCTATATAGAGTAAGTGTGAAATATTTTATTTTGTTTATGAATATATAATAACTTGATTTCTGTTGACATATAATGTCATACTTTGTATGCTTTATATATTTTGATGATAACAATAAAAAGAAAATGGGCTCATAATATGCTTGGATGAGATTAAGCTATAAACAGGTTTTATTCAAAGAATACATCAACAAGCATAATGGAGTTCAAGAAGAAATCACTCCAAGAAGTCCAAGATGCAAGCAAGTGAAGACTTAGAATAAGTGTTCATTTTAGTGCTTTGTGTAAATCTCAATTTCTATCTTGATAGCACAAATTAAAATGAACTCACACACTTCACAGTGCATGCATTAAAAGGATTTGATGATTAAAAGGTTTAAGTCATAATCAATCGGTTCAAGAAATTCAGAAAAGATAATTTGTCAAAATAGATTTCTGCATGAACCGGTCGACCGCTTGAGGTATCCGTTGTGAACCGGTCGACCGCTTGGAAGACAAATTATTTTATCCGTTGTGAACCGGTCGACCGCTTGGTTTTGTCCGTTATGAACCGGTCGACCGCTTGATATGGCAGTTGCACTAAAACGGCTAGAAACGGCTAGTTTCTTTTAGAAACTTATAAATAGGCCTCTTAATTGCAAAACTAAAGACACATAACTTTCATATCTTATATTGAGGCAATTAGAAGTGCATAAACACCTTCATATCATCAATCCTCATTAATACTCATATTTGTGTTTAAATCTTCATATCCTAACACAAAGAGTATTTCTCATTCTCACTACACTTAAACACCTTCAAATATCCTAAGTGCTATTAAGTGAGAGAAAGAGATTTTAGATCTTCATTTGTAATATCCACACTATTAAGAGTGTATTGTTGTTTTACTAAAACAACCATTGTGAAACTTTTGAGAGTTGAGTATAAAACTCTTGGTATTGGTGAGGGAACATCACCAAGGAAAAATCTTGAAGAGGGGACATCTTCAAGTGGAAAGGGAAAATCTTGAAGAAGGCATATCTTCAAGTGGTGTAAAGTCTTGGTGTGGATTCATCAAGCGGAAATTGTAATCTTGTTACTTGGTTTAGTAAGAGAGTACAATACTCAAGTACGAGTTGGTACTTGAGTCGTGGACGTAGGCTTGCCGAACCACGTTAAAAACCCGAGTTAGCAATCTCTTTCCCTTATCTCTTTACTTTCAAGTAATTGATTTTAGAATTGCTATAATTATTGTATTTGCACCAATTCCGCTTTTAGGTGCATAGTTGCTTTAATCCATGAATTTCAACATTTCAACTAACAATTTAAAATTTAGGCAATGTTGCCATGAGCTATATTCACGACAACCACAATTGAACGATATTTAAATTGAAAAACTATGTGAGGTGGAATTTCCAATTTGGTTGAGAAACCATGTAAGTATTTTTCAGGACATATGGTGTTAAATTTACTATTTTGTATGAAATAATAATTCATACATTGTTATTGTTATGCTAGGTTGAATACAAATCAACTGGAATTGAGAATCAAATCTTTGCACTTTCTATGGGTTTGTCAAATTTCGTGAAATGTTATAATGGGTATTATGTAAATGGATTTAAATTTCATACTCAATTTTATGGTCGCTATAAAAAAACAATGAATATCGGGGTTTGTGTCTAAGGAAGTTGATACAATGGTAATGAAATTGATTATTATGGAATGCTTGAAGAATTGATCAGGCTTAAATATTTAGGGAGTAAGTGCAAGGTTTTTATGTTTAAGTGTCATTGGTACGATACCAAACGTGGGCTTAAAGTCCATCGTTCAAATGGTTTGGTTGAAATCAAGCATACCTCTAGACTACATGGAAGTGAAGATTTTATCTTGGCGCAGCAATGTCAACAAGTCTACTATACGTGTCCACCCAATAATAAATCTTCAGAATGGTGGCAGTTATGAAGACAACAGCTAGAAGTCGTTATAATGTTGAGATGGTAGAATTTATTGAAAACAATGACAATGTTACAACATTTGATGTTGATCAATTAGATGAAATTTCCCAACCATGTTGTGTGCTTCCTAATATGACACTTGATGAACCAAGTATATTTGTTGACACATGTTATTATGAAGAAGTCAACCAAAATGATTTGCTTATGGTAGAGGGAAATTGGGGAGAAGATTATGAAATGGATTCGAATGAGGAAATTGATTATGATAATAAAGTCATTGGTGATGATGATAATGATGATGATTTGATTAGAAGTGATGATGATGATGATTAGCATGATGCATGTATATTTAATGATTTTTTATGTGATGATGATTAGCATGCTGCTTGTATTTCTTATATTTAATTGATATATTAACTTATGATATTTAATATTCTTTTGTTCATATTTCTTATTATTGTCATATGTATCAGTTTTTAGCAACAATACTTATTGACGACAATACAATTGTTGTAGGATGTCTAGATGAGGATCTATATTACAATACTCCAGGAGTGATAGGTCCGCTTCTAGATCGAATAGAACTCCATCTACTATGAATAAGAACACATCAACTTCTCACCAACCCGAGCCTAATCAATTACATGATTATTCTACACACAGAGTTGAAAGTATATTTCCCCATCAAGAGGATCATGTGAGGTTAAATGCACATGAAACTTTTAGGTTTCAAAATTTATTGGCAACACAAGGTGTCCTGCGAGATGATACAAACATGTATAGAGAATTTAATGTACATCAAGGTTATACAGGAGTAGGTGGTGTTGGTGATGAGCATGCCATTAGCATTGAAGTTGATGAAGATGGTAGTGATGGGAGAGAATTCTATGATACAAGAGAGGGTAGTAACATGAGATGTTCAAAGGATCCGGATTACCTCCATTCAATCAACGGTTCAAATTATTCTCGAAATAGTATATGCATTAAACGGAAGAGTTTTGACATGGCAATCGATCCATTTTCAAGAAAAAAAGTACTGAGTTTGTATGGAACATCTGAGTAAGTATAATATTTTTATTAGATAGTTATCATTTATGTCATTATTGTTCCATGAAAGTTTGTTACTTTAATATTTCAGGTTCAAAAACGCTTCATATGGTTGTGAAATCGGAACAATTTTGAGAACTAATTTCAAGGGGTCATGACACTCTTGAGATAAAGTTGATGCTATGTGTAAAGATATACTGTTTAAGGAGTTCAAGGTATGTTAGCTATTTTTAAGGGAGATTTGACAATCATGTTTAACAGTAGTTGAATGATTATTGAGAATTGATTTCTGCTTTCTTTCTATTGCTATCATGCATCATCTACAATATACAATGAGTGTTGATTTCTTTTCTGTTTTCTCTTAGATCTTGTATTGCTTGGTTTGGCCTGCTCTTTAAGAACACAAACATCCCCTATGCATATGTATCTTCAGCTTTCAGACCCATAACCAAAGCATCTGAATATATTTGAGAAAAGTGCCATGAAAGACTTATAATTGGTTGTTAATCGTATGATGATGATGATGATTATGCTTAATGTTTTCTCAAGCTTTATATATTTTAATGGCTGAACATATATTCGAATTCAATAAATTAAAGGGCAGGAAAGAAAAAGATAGAGCCAAATTTCAAAAGGATACCTGTAATTGAAAAGGAAAAATCTAGTGTGCGTATTTGTGATATTTTCATGGCTGAATGTGGTCAAGATTTATTGCTCTTCATGTTGCATGATTAACGGACTAGTGTGTTTTATTGGCTTTTCCTGGACGTGTCAACATTTCACATTTTAATTGAGTGGATGTATCTGTAGTTTAACTGTTCTTATTCATAAGAACTGACATACTGAGTAAGGTTGTCTAGTTTTATCTTTATATGATTTCAGGATTGGTTCTCATTTGCTAATAACAGTCAGGGTTTCACATTGTGGGTAGAATTTGAAAATCTGAGAATTTACATGTTTCTTGACCTATATGCATTTATTCCCCAGTTAGGGTAGATGTGGAGCCATTATCTGGGTTTCTTTTGGGGAACCATTACCGTAAAGTCCTATAATTTGGGGAACCATAACCCTTGTCTTTATCTTTTTGATCATTGAAATTCTTCTTGGAACTTCGCTGAAGAGTTTTCACTATCAATTGATCATTGAAATTCTTCTTGGAACCATAACCCTTGTCTTTATCTTTTTGATCATTGAAATTCTTCTTGGAACTTCGCTGAAGAGTTTTCACTATCAATTAAGTTTAATTGTCATAATCTATTACAAGAGTTCTTGATGAACTTAACAGTAATGTGTTTGGTAGAGAATGCTATGGAATTTAGAATTTGAGCTTTTCATGAGGAACCTTTTGATTTTAAATAGCAGAAAAAGTAGTACCTGGATGCCTTTTACCAATAACAGATTTATAAGAATATTTATTCAAGGAAAGTCAAGACACTTGTTGTTTTTTGGTGTATGGTATATGGTAAATTCACAAACAACATTTTGTTCCATTTCATTGGCATGCTATTAGTTGGATCTAGTTATTTAGGTTATTATTATATTGTTTTCTATGTGATATGGATAGAGATACTAGTTTTTGTTAAATGATGAGGTTGTTTGAGATCTGCTGGATTATTCTTTGGTGGGATTTCCATGTTTTAATTAGTCAATGAGTTTGGTTGAGTTTTAGGCTGTACAATCTCTGCTTGATAATTCCTAAGATTATCTGTGATGTGTAGATATTTGGATACTCTGGACTATTAAAAAATAAAGAGTTTTGGTTTCAAGGAACTGAAGTAAAATGAAATTTGTGTTTATGTTAACATTTATTACTTGTCATATGTATTTGATAGAAAAGTATGTCTTCTCTAAAGAAGATGAAGAAATTGTTCATAAAATTTGGGAAGATAAAGCTCGAATTTTCTTGAACCAATAATTGGCACGAGCTCGCAATAAAGCTCTGTCAATTTGCAAATCCACAAATATTACGGATTGCCTGGATAAAGGACCTGTTTGGATCCAAAACGAAGATTGGAATACGATGATCAACAATGTTTGGTCCACTGATGGATTCCACAAATGATGTGAATCTTCAAAATAGAATCGATTGAAGAAAACATATGGGAAAATAAGTACCCATTCTGGTAGCTCAGTTTCATTTGCATCATATCGAGCTAGTATGGTACGAAATGTTGTTGTTCAACACTACTAATTTAATTTGTTTATATTTTTTTACTTACTTTTTTTTTCATGTTCGTAGCAAGAACAAGCAGGGGGAAAATAACTTCCATGGGATGAGGTCTTTTCTATTTTACATCAAAAAGCAGATGAAACTGGCTCATTCGTAGATAACAGGTCTAAAACAGTGGTGGTAAGTACTTATATATATATATATCATTCATATTCAAATTATTATATTTTGATATGGACTTGTCTATTTGCAGGATAATTATAGAAATGAGATGATTACAAGATATGGACCTGATCAGGACAATCATCCCTCTTTTGATGGAGCAGCTTGGTGTGAGGCTTCAGGGGGGGTAACCAAGGGTAGAGTATATGGTGCACCTCGTATGCCAAAATCTAAAGTTAGTGTGAGTTCTTCATCACATATCTACTCAGTACATTCATCATATCCAAGCACATCTACTAGAGGGTATCAAGAGCAATTGCAAGCAAAAGATGATATTATTAATGAAATGAGATATGCAATTTCTTCCATTAAAGATTGTCTTAAGACCTTGGTAGGAAATATGGGGGGTCAAGGTATGCCAACACCTATGGCTCCGTCAATGCAATCACCTATAGCTCCGTCGATGTCACCATATACAATGGCACCTATGGGTCTTGTGTCTTCACCAGTATATCGACCTCGACCTCAACTACCATATAATGGTCCATCATCCATAACATCGTAGATCACTTCCGCCTTAAACACTTTAAAATATGTATTTTTAAGTTCCATGTTTATTTACTTAGTCATGTAAATATAATTGAATCTGTAGTGTATAATATTTTTTATTTTTACCATATTTATGTTATTTTCAATATTAATAATATTTTAATATTTTCTCTTACTTTTAAAATATTTTTTTGTAACTAATTAAAATTTAAATATATTAAAAATAGATTTTAAATATATTAAAATTTAATTTAAATTCATTGCAACGGACCTGCCACTGTATTTGCAACGGACCTGCCATTGCAAATCCACGATTTGCAATGGCTATTCTGTTACAATTTGCAACAGATTTTCCGTTGCCTAGCCTTTTCAAATTTATTTGCAACGGATAATCCATTGCAAGTTAAATTTGAATCGCCATTTTCCAAACAGAATGTTTCTGTTGGAAATGTCGTTGCTAATTAATATTAGCAACGACTTTCTTTGTTATGATCGCTCCGTTGCAGACCTGTTTTTTTGGTAGTGTCCTCGTTTGACAAAGGGCAACTATGAAAGTTGATGTATTTGAGTTAAGGCTCGATTTGGTTCCCAAGATGTGTGGAAGTTGATTGAAAAAGGATTCAAAGAGCCAAGAAAGGTCATGCGAAAGGTCAAAAAAAGAAGATCAACAAACACTCACAAGCATCCACTGAAATTAATATGATATCATTTTTGACAAATTGGCCAATGCAAACACTACCAAACCATCATAAGAAGTTTTGCAACAATCAAATGAAGGAGTTAACAAAGTAAAAAATGATACATTTATACAAATTATTTAGTAACTTTGAAAAGTTACATATGCTTAAGATTGAAAGTATTTCATAATACTTTATTAGAATTTTGACCATATATAATCAAATAAAGAGATATGAGTAAAGGATAAAGGAGACACATATAGAGGAGAATATTGTACGCTCGCTATAACATAAATTCTATTATTATGTAGCTATAGAAAAGGAGTAAAAAACATGAAGAAAATAAATTCAAGGTCATATGGAAAAACTACAAACCTATGAAGAAAATGTCTTTAAGAATATGTGACTACACAATCACTCTTACAAAAAAATCTATACAAAATATAGCTTGGATATACCTAAAAGGGTAGAGGGCATGGATAAGAAACAACATGAGCAAGATCTAGTGTAAAAGAGAAAGCCGAGAGAACCTCAATAAGTCAACCAATTTCCACTAACAATCACAATCTAAAACCCAAGTTTGACAAATAAAAAAGCTAAATGCTATAATTATATAAAAGTATATGATTCTTATTAATTGAAAGATAGAAGTCATCAATATTGTTGATGTTACTATATCCCTTCATTAAAAAGTAATATTTTGAGCTTGGAATACTTATTAGAAAAGGTTTATGAAGTTAAGATGAAAAATCATACTTTGACATAACTTAATACATATAGAGCTATAGTTACAAAGATAACCTTGAAAAAATAGAATATTATTGATAAACATAGGGACAAATGTGCCTAAATGCCTAAAGACATGTGTATATGAGAAACCTAGCTTTGACAAATTAGACTTCAATATGTAAACTTTAGAGGTTTTTGAGAGAGTGGTTAAGATTGTTTTTTAAAGTTCTTTTTAATTAGAATTATTTTTTATATCATTAAATCAAAATAATCTAAAAACACTATTTTTTTAATTTAAAGAAAAACAATCCATATATTTTCAAAAAAAAAACTTTTCTCTAATGCTTCCCAAACATATAATTTGATAGCTTGAAGATGAAGAAACAAAAAGAGATGTTAAAAGGTATAATAGCCAATATATATCCAAATTAGTTATGTTAAGGATGTTTAATAGGAAAACAATTTCACAAAAACTTATGGAAGAAATTTACACCAAGCAAATTAACCCTTGCCAGAAATATATGCTCATGCTTGTGGTCCTATCAAACAATGTTTGTTTGGTAAAAAAATATATTATCTATTTTTTTATTGATGATTATATAAGAAAAACTTGAATATACTTAATAAAAGAAAATTATAAAGTGCTTACTTGTTCTACAAAGTTCAAGACATTATTTGAAATATATATTATTTTATAAAATCATTTAGGATGAATAATGGTTAAATTTTTATTCTAATGATTTTAATATGTTTTGTGAAAATTATTGAATAAAAAGATTCTCAACATTACCTAGATCCCCATAACAAAATAGGATTGTGTAGAGAAAGAACACAAGAATCCCCAACATGAAAAGAAACATGTTCAAAACAAAGAAGATGCCTAAAGGTTTTGGGATGAGGTTGTAGCTTGTGTTGTCTACTTCTTAGATAGATGTCAAACTAAAAGCTTGAAAGACATGAATCCAAAAGAAGCATGAAAAGGAAGAAAGCCAAATGTTACTTATTTGAAAGTATTCGAGAACATTGACTATGTGCATGTAGATAATAAATAATGATATTCATGGACTACGATTAAAAGTCTAAAAGATACAAGCTTTACAATCCCGATGATAGGGAAAATAATGTTTAGTAGAGATATTGAGTACAATATAAAAGAGCATGTGATTGGGAGGAAGATGAAGATAAGAAATATAATTTTTTATTGGTTCTTAATGATAAGAGAACAAATATACAAATCAACAAGAACCTATAGATACACCTCTATACGCACTAATAAGCTCAACTTCTCTTTTTTATAATGGAAGTTCAAGTAATACAAGCCTATCAAAACGACACACAAAAAAGAAAATAAAAACCTTTAAGGTAACTAATCCTATCGATGATGAAGTAATATTATATTGTCACCTTGTTATATGTGATTTTATTGTGTTTTAAGAAGTAATAAAGGATGAAAAATGGAGAGTTGCAATGGATGTGGAGATTACATTAATTTAAAAGAAATATACAAGAATTTTGTCACTAAAAAAAAACAATAGGTGTCAAGTGAATCTATAAAGAAAAAAAATGTCAAGGGAAAAGTAGAAAGGTATAAGGCAAGGCTAGTGGCAAAACAAATATAGTTAAAAACATGAGATTGACTATAATGAAGTATATACTTTAGTTGCTAGATTGAGTACCATTTAATTAATCATTACCACTTCTACCCAACATATATGCATAATTTATCAAATGAATGTTGAGCCAGCCTTTCGTAAAGGATTTCTTGGAGAGGAGGCCTACATTGAGCAATCTATAGGTTATGAGGTGAAGGGATATAAAGACAAGGTTTTGAAGTTGAAAAAAATCTTAAAAGGGTTGAAGAAAACAAGGGCTTAGTAAATGTCAAAGGAAAAGTAGAAGGGTATAAGGCAAGGTTAGTGGCAAAAAATTATAGTAAAAAACATGAGATTGATTATTTCATAAAGAATAAATTTGTAAAATGTCCCCATAAACATGCTATCTATGTAAAAATAAAATAGAGTGGTGATACTCTTATTGAGTACATAGTGAAGTTCTTAAAGAATGATGAAAAAAAGTAAATAAACTCTATAATATTTGAAAGTTTAGTTTGGGGTTTGAGATATTTAACATGTATTCATTATTGTATTCTATATGGAGTAGGACTTATGAGCAAGCTTATCAAAATATCAATTTTGACTCACTTTAAAACCTTTAAGAGAATTATATGATATTTCAAAAGTATTGTAGTTTTTGGCTTATTCTATGGTTATTCTAGTAACTTTTTTTTTGGTAAAATGTAAGTATATTAAGAGAAAAGCAAAGAATGCACAAGACCGAGAAACCTCGGAGAGAACAACAAACAAAACAAAAAACAAAAAAGGGAACAAGCTCCTTTATCGCGAAACAAAGGCCCTAGGAAAGCAACAATACAACAAAGCCCCCCTAAAAAGCCCAACCCAATCAAGGACCAGCCCAATAAGAAAAGCTTGGAGACAACCCATTTTACAAGCCCAAACTCAAAGCCTGGAAAAAGAGCTGAAAAAGATAGGCCCACAAAGCAAATCAGCGAAGGGAGTCCACGAAAGACATCAATTTCCCGCCGAAGGAAATGATCCAAACGACACCTTGCCCAGCTCGGAGGGAAAGCTGAAAAGCACAAAGCAACAAGAGCACAATTTAAGTTCAAATTCAAATTGAAAGCATCCACGCGATGCCTGCCAAGCCAAGAAACGACTTCCAATGAAAGAAAGCCTGCCACACGCCACAACATCTCCACCCAAAAAAGTAGAAAACGGAAAGGCAACCCCCCAATGAGCTGACAGCACAATCAAACGCTAGCCACCGTTTTACCAAGGCCAAAAGGGATGTCTGCATCACACACGCATCCAACAGCAGCTCCGAAAAGCAACTCAGACAAGGAAACTTTGCCACCTTCCACACGCTACACACCTGCATTGCAAAACAAGAGGAAGCCGGGACAAAAAAGCTTCAACACGCCAGCCATCTTTGCAGCCAATCTGATGGAGACAAACCTAAAAGAAGAAAGTAAGCTGACAAGTCATCCCCCCCAAGACAGCGAGCCGGATAGCACAACTGACTCAGCAAAAAGTTTGGGCAGCACACAATCGGTCCCCAAAGTCTAGCAAACAGAAGACTTCTTCCTCACAATGAACCGAACATTAACTCCAAGCCAGATCAAAACCGTCACCCAAAATTCAGATTGAGGTGGTCCTTTTCTCGGAAATGAAAGATGGTATAGAAAAATTTTGCACACCGATAATCGATTCAAGCGAAATACACGATTATTACGCTCCTCCCAAATTAAGTATACTATAATACCTAACGAAATTCGCCTTAACCTGGTCTCCATGTTATGGCCCCCCGTGTTGAGTTCACGAATCGCGCTACTTCAAGACATCGTCTGTTGATTAATCCTCAGCCAGGACCTGATAAAATTCCAAAGTTGCGCCGACCAATTACATTCAAAAAATAGGAGCCGATGAGATTCATTTTCCTGAGAACAAAGGATACAGATAAGATCTGGTGACATGAACTGAAGATGATCTTTCATTCGGAGCTTTCCCAAGACCGTTAGCTAAAGAATAAAGTTATATCGTGGCATTGACCAAGTATCCTAAACAACCTGAAGCCAATTAACCTCATCCCCGCGAGGCCTGAAATAATCATAGGCATTCCTGGAGAATTTATCATTGCTATCCCAGCTTCTGACCAAGCTAATTGCTGCACCCTGATTGCCACACACATCCAAAATATGATTTTTTAGGAGCAATATGGCTTTCCAAAGTGGAGAAGAAGTTTTTTTCGCCTACGCAGCCCATATAGAAGTGGAAACAAGGTAAACATGATGCACCATTGAATCCAAATGGAGTCCGCTTTGAGGTGAATATTCCAGATATGATTAGCTAAGACAGATCTGCTTCTGGCTTTCAGCTCCAAAAGCCCCAACCCCCCTTCATCCTTCGGAAGACAGACTTGCTTCCAAGCCACCAAAGCAGTTTTTTTTTCCTATGCTCCCCGACCACAAGAAACTCGATAATACGAGATAATACAACCCTCGGGATAGGAAAGATGCCAACCCAAAATTGAACCATCCCATTTAGCACGCATCGCAGAAGCTCCAAACTCCCCGCATAAGTAAGGAATTTACACATCCAGCCCTGAATAGCAGACTCCGGCTTCTGTAAAAGAGGAGAGAATTGGCTTGCCAAAAGCCGATGAGGACTAAATGGCACACCCAGGTAGGTAAAGGGAAAAGCCCCTTCAACAAATCCGGTCAGCTGGAGAATATCAGTTTTCATGGTCGGCTTTACTCCTCCAAAATAGATGGAAGATTTGGAAGGGATAAGATCAAGACCTGACACATTACCAAAGGATCGAAGCTGCTGATACATGATACCCACCGAACTAAGATCTCCCCGACAAAGCAGGAGTACATCATCAGCAAACGCGAGATGATTAATGCCAAGAGAGCTACACTTCGGATGAAAGCAAAAACCTGGCAGGCTGGAAGCCTGGTTAAGCATTCTGGAAAAATACTCCATGCAACAAATGAATAGATAACCTGGCAGCCCTGATACCGCTTCGACCCTTGAAATAACCATAAAGATTACCATTGACCGCGGCCGAGTAGGAGGCTGTGGAGACACACTGCATAATCAGATGAACAAAACCAGAGGGGAGCCCAAGCATTCCGAGAAGATTCTCTAGAAAATCCCACTGAACCGAGTCAAAGGCTTTCCTGAAGTCAATTTTCATAAGACATTTCAGGGAGGTCCACTTACGTCCATATTCTCGGAGCATTTCTTGGTCCAGAAAGATATTATCTGCCATTTTCCGACCACCCAAAAAAGCATTCTGCAATGGGCTAATAATATCCGGCAAAACACGAGCTAGCCTGTCTGATAGGAGCTTAGAGATGACTTTATAGATGACAATACAACACGAGATCGACTGGAAATTACTAGGATAAGTGACATTAGCAGATTTAGGGATTAGAGCAATGATAGAGTGATTTATCTGCTTAAGCATTCTCCCAGAGATGAAAAAATCCTGAACGACCAAGACAAAGTTAGTCCCCACAATATCCCACGTTTTTTTGAAGAAAAAAACAGAGTAACCATCTGGCCCATGAGCTTTGTCATTACCAATACTAAATAAAGTCGCTTTAATGTCATCACCCGAAAAAGGAGCTAGAAGACTCTCATGGTCAGAGGGAGTAAGACACGGACCACACCGAATAACTTCCATGTCCAAAACATCTGTCGCTTTCGACACACCCAAGAGGTTCTGATAGAAATTAACAAATTCAGCCCCAACCTCTGATTCAGAATTGGTAGGAACTCCGTTACTGCTTATAATAGAAGCTATGAACCTCTTTCGCTGCTTCTGACCCATGATAGCGTGAAAGAAACTGGTGCCCCTATCACAGTCTTTGAAGTAATCACATTTGAGCTTCTGGCTAAAAAACATTTTCTCCGTGGATTTAAGATGGACCAACTTTTTATGCATTTGTCGCTCAATGTCCAAGAGATGAGAGTTGTCTCTGTCATCCTGCAAAGATTCTTGGAAATGCTGAAGCTCACCTTCAATACTAGTAACCCTCTCTAAACTGTGACTAAAGTGATGCTTACCCAACTCCTTCAGCGGCAATTTTAACCTCTTCAGTTTAAAGCACAAAACAAACATCGGTGAGCCATAAACCTCCAAATTCCACAAAGCAGCCGTCAAGCCAATGAAATTCTCATGAAGACCCCACATATTGAAGAATTTGAAACACCGTTGCCCAATGGTATGACTACTGCCAAGCCTAATAATTGTCGGAGAATGATTTGAAAAAGGCGAATCATAATGGACCTGAATAGCACACTGAATAGAGGACCAAGCGTGATTCACTAGAACTCTATCAATCTTTGTCCAGATCCTGCCATTAGACCAAGTGAACTGACTGCCTGAATAGTTAACATCAGCAAGGCCCAAGTCAGAACAGCAATGAAAAAACATAACAACATTGAAATCACCAAGAATCATCCAAGGGGCACACGAGTCCCAACATCTAAGATCATTCCAAAGAGCCCGACGAGCGACAACCGTATTAAAACCATATACAAAAGTAGTTTTGAAACTGACTTGATGGACTAGGCTGTAGATGGAGACATGAAGACCTTGCGCTGAACTAGCAATTAAATCCACTGAGACAGAGGACGGGTTCTAGAACACAATGACCCGAGCATAAGTACTAGTCACCTCAGCATTGGACAAAAACTTCCAATTCTTCAGACGAAAATTCTGCATATTAGCAACCTTGGCCGCGAAAAGCTTAGACTCCAACAAACCAAAAACATCCACACCTTTCTTCCTGATGAGGTTAACAACCTCATGCTGCTTCAGAGGACTATTAAGCCCCCTGATATTCCAGCAGTAGATTAACATAAATGCACCAGAGCTAAGGCCTTCAGCCCTTTGCTCCAAGGAAAAGTGGTCGCTCCACATAACGGCTCAACATCTATGCCCACCGAACAAACTGGATCCACCGAACTAATCACAACAACTGCATTATCATTACCCACTTTAGATTTGTCATTTCTTCTTTTAATAACCGTCCACTCGCTGACATCAGTTTCCATTTGCATTGGATCAATCCGCTGCTCATCAAGAGACTCATTCAAAGAAGAAGAAACCTGCACATCATTAGGCTGAGACTGCTCCTCACAACCAATTGGCCTAGAGGCCTCTTCATGAGTCAAAGGCCGAGAGGGCTCATCACTCGATTGCTGCTCAATCGGCTTAACCTGATCAGGAATCACTTTTTTAACCGGAACCCACCTTTTTACTAAAACTTTCTCAGCTGCCGAAACTACCTTGGTTATCACGGGAGCTGAAGCCACTTTCTTATCCAACGGGTGTGGACAAAGAGAAGTGTTATGGACAATAACTCTACAATGCTTGCAAACTCTCGGCAAAGTTTCATAGACAATTTTCTGATTCAAATATGCACCATTAGGCAGCGCAAGGCACACAAAATGTTTAAGATCAGCAAGCAAATCAATTTCTACAAGGATTCGAGCAAATGAAAGGCGAGACATAGAGGACATTAATACATCACACTGAACAGGCTTTCCAAGAACACTCCCAATCTTAGACAAACAGACTGGCGACCAACATTTTAACGGGAGATTAGGAAGCTTAATCTAAACCGGGACAGTGGACATATCCGCGGTTGAAAAATCAAAAAATTCAGGCATGAATTTTAATATCAAAGGTCTACCATACACTAGGTACGGACCTCCACTAAGCACAGCAAGCTTCTCTTCCTCATGCAAAAATCGATAAACTAACCAACCCGATTCATGAATGGTTAGCGAAGCCTTACATTTCCATGAATTAACGATAATATGATTAAGAGCTTTGAATCCCGTAAATTTACCCGCAACATACCCTACAATACAAAACTTCCATACATCCTTAAGATTACCAAGATCATTCTCAAGCAATGAACAAGAAGATGCATTATTGAGTTCGGAAAAGTGTACCAATTTAGTCCCGCTTTCGGCTCTATGATTGGAAGAGAACAAGTCCTTCCATTTACCACTCTTCACAGCCATGTTCCCCAATTTGTCGCTATCCTTTGGACCATTATTTCCCACGTCATTGGCTGGAGAAGAAATGAACACACTGCCATCCATTTCCTTATCATGGGAAGAAGAAGAACATCCATTTCTGCCACCTGCTGCTGCCGAGAGTTGAATAGGTTGAACAACAGCCCCTATTGTTCTTTTCCCCTATTTGGAACTACTACCACACCATCACATCCACCATGTTCCTTAGCTTTGGGTTTGGAAGGAGAAAGAAGTGGAGGGACAACCAAGGGAGTTGTCTCAGCCGAAAGGAGTGGATCAATAGCCCCTAATTGCTCTTTTCCCTTTGCTGGAATTTCTGGCACACTATCGCAGCCACCATGTTTCCTAAGAGTGCAAGGAGAAGGAAGAGGATGGGCAACTAAGGGAGCTGTCCTAGCCGAGAGCTGGAGGGGAGGAATCCCGTCAGCCCCTCTACCTAGAAATGTAGCAACCTCGACACCTTCTAGCAGGAGGGGGGGAGTCCCGTCAACCCCACTACCCAGAAAAGCATCAGCCCCTTCACCTTCTTGCGAACTAAAGTGTGCATGGCTTTCATGCATTAAAACACAAGCTTCAGCCCCCTTATGAGACATAGGAGAAGAAGAGAAAAACTTTGAGGCGCTATCTTCATCTTCCATGCAGCTGTGAGAACCGACCTCTTCATCTTCCTCATCACTATCTTCAAATTGCACATAGTTGGGAGCAGAACTTTAATCTTATAGGTTATAGTGACAGTGATTATTCTAAAAATATAAATGATAAAAAAAGCACTACAAGGTTTGTCTTTTACATGGAAGACACAATATTTAAGTGGAGTTTAAAGAAACAATTTATAACTTTATTATCTACTTATGAAGTTGAATATGTAACTATTATGACATATTTTTGTCATTTATATGGCTAAAAACATTATTGAAAGAATTATAAATGCCATAAAAGAAGCTAACATAGATGTACATGGACAACTCATCAATCATTGTCTTAGTTAAAAAAAAATAGTTTTTCATTACAAAAGTAAGCATATATTGACACAAGATTCATTACCTATGACATAGAATCACAAACAAAGAAGTAAAATATATAATGACACATGATTAACTTGCGAGTATTTTCATAAAGGCACTCAAATATGATATGTTTATCAAGATGATAGAGATGTTAAGAGTTATAAAAAAATCCAAGTTTAAAAGGGGGTGTTGAAAGAAAAGTAAATTATGTAAATTAGTTAAAGTTGTTGACTAGTTGGGAAAAGATCGATTAGTTGAGGATCATCCTTAAAGGAACAAAACATAGGAAGGATTACCCTTAAAGACTTCATTTCAACTATACATGTCTATTTTATTTTTACAAAATGGAAATGTCTTGTTTTTCTTTAGTTTTAAATTTGAGAGATTATCATGAATTTTGGAAAATAATGTTTGTTTTTTTAATCAATTTATTCGTAGCTTTTGAATAATGTTGCAATAAACAAATAGAACATTGACTAAAAGCTTTATCATAAAATTAATAAAAAAGGGATTAAAGATGTGTAATATATTGATTCATTATATTAATAGCATCATCTATAATTTCATCATCATTTATACAATATAATTGTCTTTATTTAGGAAATAAAGTAAGATGATGATGGGATATAGCCAAGGAATAATAATTTAATGCTACAATATAGTCCTCTTTTATGTAAAGAATACAAGATGATTTTTTGATTTTTGCTCTTGCTTAGATGTTATGACTGAAACATGTGAAGGGGAAATTGATAGGTACATACAAAAATCTTTTCATTGGTTGTGGGAATAACTCTACATGTATGTCTCTGTTTACACTTTGCTATATTCCAAATATAAATAAGAACATAATTTTGAAAGAAAATGTCTTCATTAATGGCATTGCTTGTGTTGTAAAAAGAAATACAAATATACAATGCATGCAGACACAATATTCATAAATTCACAGGTGATTTATATTCATAACCTAGGTTATGATAAACACAAGTTAATAAACTATCTTTTTTTTCCTTTCTTTCTTCTTTCCTGGTTGGGCTTTGATTAGGCTTTGGTGGGATGATATTTGAGACTAAATTATAAAGTTATTAGAAAATTGAAATAAGATACTTTGGGCTCAAGTGGGATAAGATTCAAGACTAAAATGAATAAAGAGACCAAACCTTTTTTTAAAACAATTCTAAGTAATATTGTTTAACATTAAAAGCAAAGGTTAAGACATAAGGAATTCTTTGACAATGTCATTATACCTAATCCAATAATTTAACCTTGAAACCTTCTAACTTGATTCATTATTTAACTCAGGCTTCAAACTAAATCATATAAAGTTTCCATAGTATGACACATTCAATTTGGTGGGTATAAAAGGAACATAGATGATGAATGAAAATCTAAGTGTAAAAAAGACTCAATATGACATTCTGTTTTTTCTATTTAATATTGAGTTGACTACGTATTAGATTAACCTTGGTCAACTCGGTTAACTACAAATTTTTTGACCTATGTCACTAACATGATCATAATGCGTAACTTAATTGCGAATTATCTCTCTCCTTTTCCTTTTGTTATTTTGTCCCCAATTAGACCTTTTTGTTTTGAATAAGATGAAACTTATAACTAAATTGAATAGTTATTAGTGTTAGGTTTTTTGATACACATAAACACAACAAAAATGATTATTTTTTAAATACGATTCCCCAAGAATCGTGTAACACAATGTAGAATTATTTAGTATTTGAGCAAAGATTATATTTAGGTTTGAAACTTGCATAAACTCACACTCGTGTTTTATTTTTATTAAAAATAATGAGGGTGATTATATTTGAGTAAAGATTACATGAAGATATAGTTGAAACAAAACCCTGATTAAATCGAGAAAACAAAATAAAAAAGCTAAGACATAAAAAACAAATTAACAAACTAAAAAACAAAACAAGATTTGTTTTGGTCTTATTTTAATTTAGTTTTAAAAGTTTGAAATTGATTAAGCCATAACCATTTAGTTAGAGCCCTAAACCAAACATATGTATAAAAGGCTTTTTTTTCCGTATAGCTTTATTCCTTTTATTTGCTTTCCCTCCACAATCACCATCCCTTGTCTTTTTGACTTTGTAGTTTGTTCACCTCTATCCTAAACTCTCTTGCAACTCTCTCTTTATTCATCTTTTTATATCTCTAGTATTTTAGTTGGTGTTGTTGGAGATGGGAAAACATTGGATACTATTGTTTTTGTCTCATCTTGAAAACAATATTGGAAGTTTAAGTCTTACCAACCATTTGACACTATTGCTAGAAAGAAATGTTGTAATTTTTAGATCATAGGTATTTATTCACTATTTTCTTCTTATTCCTTTTCTTTATTATATTTTGCGTGTTCTATGTCTAGAAAAGATAAATGCAAAAAACTTCTAACAATGCAAAATTAGTTCGGTTCATTATATATTAATCCCTTGGATTTTTAATACATGATTTCTTTACTAGATAGGATATGTCGTATTTGGATGTTATTAACATCTTACCTTTATATGGCTTTAGGATTTTTCTTACAAAAAATATTGAAGTTTAATAAATAGAGATATGTTATATGATGCGGGAGTAACTAAGAGATATCATAACATTTTTATTTATTTCTCTTTTAGTCATTTATCCTTTCATCTCAATTGTTCTTTATTTGACATATAGTTATTGGTCTAATTGATAATAAAACTGTTGATGTTCATGGTTCAATTTAGTGGGATTGGTATAAGTCTCATTCCTTGAACTACAATTTACCATATTTTTACAATTATACACCATATGATTATGTAATTATTTTAAATCTTACATTTTTTAATGGTCCTACATATAACATTCATATAGTATATTGCAGACAGTTTCTTTTAAGGCTAAAGGTTTTGCTTATTGAATAAAGAGCTTATGAATAAATAGAGTGACTTAATTTTATGAAGTTTTACTAGGTAAGTTACCAAATTTCATTTTTTTGGACATTTTAATCACAACTTGTACTCATTTATGGGTTTGATTGAAATTTTTGTTTGAAAGTCTTGATTTTGCAAAGTTCCTAGGCTTCTTATTACAATTTCTTACGCAAATTCTTAGTCTCTTTTTCTTATTAAAAAGATGTAGTTCTTTTATGTTTTAATTGGTGGTAATATAAACATGATTGTTAATTTTAATTTGACTTTTGTTTACAGGACTCAAAGTACTAACCAAGTAGCAATTTCTTAATAAAATCTACTAATAGGTTAGATTAATATAAATTCAAGATTTTTTGTTCTCAACCATAGAAAACATGTTCAAACACAACGGTAAGCATACAATATTTTGAAAAGGTTATATATAAAAGGTTACACAAAAATTTAATGCCTTATAATTTGTGTAAATTTAACCTAGTGACAAATTAACACCTTACGAGGATGACTATCATTGTAGCTCATATATATCTATTAGCTGCATGTAGATACTTGAACTGTTATGTTTTATAGATTGTTTTGACAACTTCCTAAATGTCATCTATTGAATAATTTGTTTTTATTGGAAAATGATGAAAGATGATGATATGTGCAACAATAATGAAAACAATACTGATAAGACAACCTATTAAAATTTTCTATATTTTTGTGATGTACTTGTCATTGAGGGTGAAAATACCTATCTAGAAAGTGTAACAACTAATGACTTGGAGTTAATTATTTTTTCTTCCTTTTAATTTCTTTTTTTGATAAAATCAAAATGAATTATTAGAAAGAAAATAACAAAATTGATAACATTGGTTGAATCATTAATAAAATAATATTTAATCCATCAGAAAAAATGAAAGAAAAAACATGTTGTAAAGACTTAAAAATTATAACTCTATAAGAAAATGAAAATAAAAGATCAAAACACATTAGGTCCATTGGAAAAGAAACTAAAATAAGATAAGAAAAGACCAATCCTAATAAGAAAATCCAATTAAATTGATATATGTCTAGGTGGTTTGACTTATCTGAAGCAAAACTAAGTTGAACATGTATGTTTGAATTGATCAGTTAGCTCAGTTTGGTTTATAATTTAAATAAATAAATTTCAATTTGGTTGCATTTTTAACCAAAATTTAAACTAAATAAAAAATGTTAACCCTACTTTAAGATTAGATCTTCTTTATGTAGTTTAATCAACTAATTCATGGTTGGTTGTCATCAACCATAAGTAGTTCAAATGTTTATCATTTAACAAAAATCTACATGAAAGATTAGTAACAATTATCTTTAATCTCATTTAGATGAAAAGAGTTATTGTGCTTTTAAGTTCTAACTATTTCGTTTATATTTTCACTTGTTTCTTGATTGTCTGTTTTGTAACTTGCATAGCTTTTATCCATACAAAAAATATTATGCATAACATTCTATATATATTAAAAGTTGATAACTTTATTTCTTTTGCTAAAGCTATAGACATCCCATAAACTTTATTTCTATTAGGTCCATTTGTTACTATAATCTCTAACCACAACTAAGAAAGTATTACAAACTATGCGATAATCAAAACTAACTCTAAATTTTTATTCTAATAATAAAAAAAATATTACACTAAGACTATAAAATTCTTGAAAATTTTATACTTCTCATAACTTGTCAATTTAGAGTGAATCAATCAAATTGTTAAAGTATAATCATCCAAATCCATTTCATATGTTTTAGGCATGAATTGGACCATGTATTAAATTTAAATCATAGAAGATTTGATCTAATATGACCTGGTTGACATAGCACATCTAAAGATAACTCAAACAACCAATAAAAATATAATTTGACTAAAAAAGAAAAATTAAGACAGCATACTTTTTTAAAACAATATTTCAATGATACATATTGGATCAATAGTTAATCCATGATAACCTATCAAATTCATAATTTGGATAAAGAGATCAATATGATTCTATATAAAGTAATAAAAATAAATTATCAAGATCAATTACTACTCATCCTAACCAAAGATGTAATTAAAAAAAATCAATTATAAAAAAGGATAAGAAAATAATTTAGTTAGCCAACAAAACCTATAAGTCAATTCACAGGACTATAATAACCTTATAAAAAGTAAATCAAAATATAAATTGAAGCTCAATTTCCAAAAAAACCAAAGATTGGATAAAATTATATAAAAAATCATTTTAAAAATGATAAAACAACCAAGTCAACTCGGTTTAAATTATTAAATCTATATTCTAGATCAAGAGACTATAACAACCCCATGGAAAGCAAATTTTGAAGTTTCATCCCTAGTAAATTTAATATTAAAAAATAAAATTAGAATAAAATAAAACTAAAAATAAAGAATAAAGCATAGTTTTACATTCTCATATCATTCTCTGATTTTTTTTCCTTCCCATCTTAAATTGAACAATAACTAATTAAATTGGTCACAAAAGAATATAATAGTAAAAAACTCTTAAAACTATAATGGGAAACACATCATTTGATATTGAACTTGTTATTCATTAAATTAACCCAAAAGACAAGTGCAGTCATCCAAAAGGCCAACAAACCTGGTAAAATTTGGTAAAAAAATCAAACCCCGTTAAAATTAGAGCAAAATCATTAAAATCATAGCAAATCATTAATATCGGTTAGAATCGCAAAATCGGATCGAATTTTACTATTCCAGACGAATCACTATGTCCCCCCCACTCTCTCTATCAATTAGGCATGCCATAACCCCCTCTGTTATGATTTTTACTTATGATTTTTCTACATACACCATTTTAACTGTGATTTTATAATTTTGTATCTGAAAACTTTTAGGTATGATTTTATGATCCGATTTCAGAATATACTTCCATGTTGTGTCAAAATCACAATTTGACTATATTTGTCAAAATCAGAATATAGGAGTGCATGATGCATCATTTGTTAATTTTTTGGCTATCAAGGTATCTAGAAAATCAAGGTCTATATTTTTGGACATCAAAATCCTATTTTGAACCTGTTTTTTACTTTAAATACCATTGAGAAAAAACTATTAGAAATGGTAATACATCAATTTATATACAAAAAAACCCGAAATAGGACCAAAAATAAATTATAAAGTCAGGCAAAAAAACTATTTCTCAATCCTTATCTATTTGTTTTTGACATAATCAAGGTTAAGAAAAAAGTCAGTAATGTTTTTTAATCAAATGGAAGTCATTCACATCGAATAAGATTTAATTGGTGAAATATACACCATCAATAACTTTCTCTGAAAAAGTTTAACTAAGTGAACATGTCAGAACTAGATCAATTATCATTTTTGTTGACAAAGATGAAAAAGTTAACGACGGTTTTCTAGACGAGATGATCATTACTGATCGAGCTCTGAAAGTGGTGAGACAAATCACTAGGAACTTGTGGTCTTCTCGTATGGTGATGAACTACCTCAAGAACATTGGCGTAAGATTTATTTTTCATGTCTTATACTTTTTGTATTGGATCATAAGGATTTAGACAATTTCCTTTGTGAAGCTCTATGTCGACTGATTATTTGTGGGGTGTGTTTAAAGCAACTAAGAAACATGCTATTGCTAGCAATGTATAGATGACTTCCATGCCCGTCCAACCACTTCAACAATCCTGAACCTAGTTGAGGAGAGTCTTCGATTATTCACCTGGAAACCACTCAAAGTCAAGCAAAACAAATGGATTCAAGGCTTGAACTATTCCTTTCACGGCAGGAATAGATCATGACAGACTTGAATTTGCATCGATATATGGCTTTCATTTGACTTTTGAACTCCCATTTAACCTAACTTTTGTGGGGCAGACCTCCTGGGGGCATGGCTTTCAGCAGTAATTAACACAATAATGGTGGGAACCCTTATCTTATCCCGTATAAGGGTAGCTATCCATCATGTCTGTAAGCAAATCCATGATATCTTTCATTTATTTTTACCATTACAAATTGGTGGACCACTTCCCTATTTTGTTAAGCAACCTCCCATATTAGGGAATTGATTACTTGTGGGGTGTGTTTAAAGCAACTAAAAAAGATGCTATTGCTAGTGATGTATAGACTACCTGGCCCTCAAGTTGAAGAGAATGGAGCCAGCACCGAAAGGCTTACAGATAAGGTGATCATCTTTTTATCCGGCAGGGTGTAAGATAGATAATATTAAATAGAAAATAATTGAATTCAATTATTTGGTTTACTATTTTACTAAATTAGCGGCCCAGGCAACATCGTGGGTGGGGTCAAATTCTTTTTTAAATCAAAAATATCAGGAGAATAATGTTTTTTTTAAGCAAGAAAGACAAATTTTATAGCCGAGTTAAATTTTGATTAATTTGATAATAACATAAAGATAAGAAAACAAAAACAAAAACTATAAATAAATAAAATATTGTCATGGCTGAAGATGAGTTAACATGTGAAATCCAAGACCTAAAAGATATTTCTACATTATATGTTTATCTAGTATCCTAAAAATATGAGTCATTTAACCACCAATGTTTAATGAATATATTTATTAAATTCGATTTGTAATACAATTCAAACAACACATCAAACTTATTGAATAAAACAAAACAAAAACACAAAAAATACCCAAATATAATTAGGAAATAATCGTTATTCCGAAAAAGCTAAATAATCTAAAAATGACATAGGAAGGGTATTATTTTTTTAAGAAAAAAACTTTAAAAATATATTAAAAAAAACACATAAAAAGTATAAGTGTTTTTAAAGGGGCGGTCGTTCTCATAATCCTATTATTAATTTTTATTATTTAAAGGGTTAGTCACCCGCTTCTATTTTCTCCAAAAAAAGAAGTCAAACAACATGTCACTTGTAGTGGCAAATGACATGTCTTGTGTCACTCTTGATTCAACTAGCATTATGGTGGCTGAAAAATCGATGCAACAAGTTTTTTACCCAAAAAACCTGTTTCCAAACCATTTTAACCATAAAACACTTATAGATTACCAATAAACCAAAATATCAATTAAATAAACCCAAAATAGCTCAAAACACAATATCAAACCCATTAAAATATTCCATCCTTGAATTAGATGTTGTTTTTTAGGTTACTTTAAGGCTTAAAACATTTATCATATGACTCGTTTCACCTATTACAACTTATTGACATCAATTTTAACTTGTTTAGTGGATATATATTATATTATATTATATTATATTATATTACTATTATATATATATATATATATATATAAACTCACTTCTCCTTTCTCTTCTCCCTTGAATTAAGGACTGAAAAATAACAACAACAAAATTTTGTACTAAATGTACTTTTCCTCAATTATAAGGACCAATCTTCTAAAATTAAAAATAGTTAGATGACTAAATTGTACATTCCAAACAACTTTCAAAGTCATCACCTTTATTACCCATGATGTTCACTTCAATTGTCTGTCTTGCAATACAACCCTCCTTCTTGAACTTGCAATTTGATGCTAATTTGATTTTAAAATGACTTAATTGTACAAAATAAAAGTTGAAGGACGAAAAAAAATCTCTGCTACAATCCTCAATAATTTGTTAGAATATGAGCGATATTTTTGTGCTATAATAAAAGCACTATAACGTTTATCTTTTTTTAATTATAAACATAAAAATTTCAATGAATTACCATTAAATTTATATTTACATATGAATTAAATTGAATTACACATGTTAATTCATTCTAAATAATGTGTTAATGAGAATGCATTGAAGTATCAAAAGTATTCTTTCAACTAATCATCGTTTAACTAGTAGGCAATTTATGTTAGGTACTTTGCATATATATAAATATAAAAAAAAACCCTGTTACTTTGTTGACCGATTAACCACTAAGTGTAGTGCAATTAATGGGGGAAATCATTCTGATAAGTGGAGTGCAATTAATGGGGGCAATCATTCCGAAAAGATAAATAATATTTACTAATTATAATTATTAATTTTAAGATCCCTGTTCTTCATGATTTTAATATATGTAGTTATTTTTAGAATAAATTTAAACTTTGATTACTATATTTATTTATTTATTTTAAGAAAAGATAATATGATTAGATGGTGCACCATTTTAAGTTCTTACTATTTAGCATAATTTGTATTTATTGCCAAGGTCCGTTTACTCATCCAAATCTTGTTAAGTGCGGTTGATCACACAAAATAATAATAATTAGTGTACTATATAAGCTACAATTCAATTGGCACAACACACTCTACTTATCAGATATTGCCCCTCGTAACATTCCATTACAGATTTAAGTTGATGTTTCAAGATAATTCTTTAAAGGTTTTTATTTTAATATTTTTTAAATAATTTTTTTTTAAAATATTTTAATATTGGCATGATAAATATATATATATATAGCAAAATATTATTTAAAAAAATATTAAAATAAAAACCTTATATATATATATATTTAAATCATTTTTGTTTTAAAATATTTTAACATTGGCATGATAAATATATATATATATATATATATATTATAATTAAAAAAACAATTTCATATTTTTAAGAAACATCATTTGGAATACAATACCAAACAACTCCTTTGATCCAAAAGCCACAATACAACTCAAATCCTTAATAACAAAATAAATGAATAAATAAATTTCAATACGAAAAAAGTTTAGAAAAAATAGATTTTTGACGTTTGTCCTGCGGGTTAGATTAAATTTCTTTTTAACATACAAAACAAACATATAGTTGATAGAGTATGTAAACGTATGGAATATAAGTATGTATAAATAGGTGTGAGATACATATACAATACGTGTGGAGTTTATTTCTGTTGTGAACAGTAAAAAGTATATTCAAGTTTCCCTTTACTTCTCTCTCTCTTTTCTCTCCTAATCCCTAATGTCAATATTGTTCTTCAGTTCATTTATCACTGAATATTACAGTGATTAACATGGTATCAGAGCTCAACCAAGTGCTCGCGCAGATTAAATGATCCAAACATTTGCTTCCAAAGTCTGTGGCCACAAATATTTGTTTGTTTTTCTCATTTTTTCAACAAATATTTGATTTTCTTCGATTCTTGTAACTCATTGATCATAACTGCGTTATTTCTCATCTTTAAGAATCTTAACGGTGTTCATCTGGAAATTTCTTCTTTCTTTTCCACAAATTTGTGGCTGATTCAAAAATCTTACTGTTCGTTCCTTCACAAAAATGGTTACTGTAGCACAACTCCAGATTTTACAATCACCTATTACAGCTCTTATTTCAACAATTTCTACATCTGTGAATGTGAAATTGGATGATTCAAACTATCTGAATTGGCATTTTCAAATGCAATTATTGCTGGAAAGCAATGGAATATTTGGGTTTGTTGATGAATCCCATTCCTGTCCTTCTTCGTCTTCCACTTGTGAATGCAGTACACATACTTCTCACTCTTCTTCTATTGTAGAATGTGATGAAGTTTTGGTGTGGAAAATGCATGATAAGGCAATTATGTAGCTTATTACTACAACACTTTCACATGTGGCTATGTCGTGTGCTATTGGCAGTAGTAGTTCTAAAGATTTGTGGTTTCGTCTGAAAGAGCAATTTTCTATTGTGTCAAAAACTAGTATATTTCAGATGAAATCAAATTAACAGAATATTCGAAAAGGCACCGACACCATTAGTCAGTATCTCCTAAAGATAAAAGAGGCTAGGGATTATCTGTCTATAGTGGGTGTATATTTTGCAGAGGAGGATATTGTGATTCTTGCTTTGAATGGTTTGTCATCTGAATACAATACTTTTAGATGTGTTGTTAGGGGAAGAGAAAGTGTTATTAGTTTGAAAGATTTTCGAGCTCAACTACTTGCAGAAGAGAAAATTGTTGAGAATCATGTATCTGAAACACCTTCATTCATGTCTGCCATGAACACCAACTATAGACCATCTGCTTCCTCATCTCCTTTACATCATCAGTCTCGTGACACGCATGGACATAACAATTTTATATCTTATGGTCATGGTGGATATAAAACTGCAAATAGGAGACGAGGTAGAGGTAGATTTAATCTCAGATCTTTTCCTCCTAAATCACATACATATGTCAAGCCAAATGTTATGCAACCTCCACATCTAGGAAGTATTGGTCACTACTCTGCCTCTCCTGTGTCATCTGTCCAAGTGTGTCAATTATGCAATAATGAAGGACATATTGCCCCCTATTGTGGTCTAAAGAGGCAGGAGAGATTCAGGTGTACTATCTGTGGTAAACCGAAACATACCACATGGAATTGCTACTACAATGATAATGGTCCCAACTTCATTGGTGCTGCAAGTTACTCTCCAGATTATTCTGCTTCTCCACCACCTGCTATGTAAGCTATGAATACTGTATTGCACATAGTTTCACCATTATCATCACAACAATCTACTCTAGTATGGATTACTGACTCTGGAGCCACAAATCACATGACTATTGATTTGTCAAATCTGTCACTAAGTACTCATTTCCCTACGGATGATACTGTTCACACAGCCAATGGTGAATGTTTGCCTGTGTCACATATTGGTAACTCTATTATTTCTACCAATGTTAAGCCATTTCAACTGAAATCAGTATTACATGTTCTAAAGTTAGCCCAGAATTTGTTATCAGTTCATAAATTGTGCTTAGACAATGATTGTCGAATAATCTTTGATGCTTTTTGTTTTTGGATACAGAACAAAGTCACAGGGAGGATACTTTACAGAGGAATGTGCAGTAATGGCCTTTATCCTCTTCTTTTTGTGTCTCTACATGCTATAAAATCAGTTCACAATCACTCCTTTCGGTCTTATCTTGGTCAGTTAGTTCTTACTTTCACTTGGCATCATAAATTAGGTCACCCTACAAATAAGGTTGTAACTATGATGTTAAATAAGGAACATATTGAATGTTCCAAAGATTCTAATTCAGTCATGTGTCATAGCTGTCTTCAAGGTAAGTTTTGCAAACTACCTTTTCAGTCCAATGTTCAAAGGTCTGTAATACCATTTCATATTATACATACTGATTTGTGGGGACCTTCTCCAACTATTTCAGTTGATGGATTTCAATATTATGTGATTTTTGTTGATGATTTTTCAAGATATTGCTGGTTGTTTCCTTTAATCAACAAAGGTGACTTATATTGTGTGTTTGTTAAGTTTTACACTTATATTCAGACCCAGTTTTCAAAATCCATTCATACCTTGCAAAGTGATGGGGGGGGAGAGTATATTAATCACAAAATGCAAAGTTTTCTTGCTGAAAAGGGTGTAGTTCATCACATTTCTTGTCCTTACACTCCTGAACAAAATGGTCTTGCAGAACGTAAGCATAGACATCTCATTGAAACCACTATCACATTGTTACAGCATACTCATATTCCTTCTTCTTTTTGGACATATGTTGTTCATACTGCCTCCTATTTAATCAATAGGATGCCTTCTACTGTCTTAGACAATAAATCACCTTTTGAGGTTCTATTTGAAGATGTACCAGGCATATCTCATTTGAGAATTTTTGGATGTGCTTGCTTTCCTCTTCTTAGACCTTACCTTACAAATAAACTTCAACCAAAGACCTCAATGTGTGTTTTCTTGGGATATGTTGCACTGTATAAGGGATATATTTGTCTTGATGTTTCTAAGAATCATTTCTATATTTCCAAAAATGTTATCTTTGATGAGTTGCTTTTTCCATTCAAAAATATTGCTCCTCATCCTCCTATACCCATGTCCTCTCCTGCACCTACTACTGTGTCTGTCACTCCTATTGTTTCTACAAATAATGTGATTATCCCTCCACCTTCTGTGACACCTAGAACTGAAAGTGTTCCTTTGCCTCCATTGTCCATTACTTCATCATCTTCCTCAGACCTTCCTATTCCTATGGCTCCTGCATCCAATACCGAAGGTATGATCACTGATTCTTTGCTTTCTACTAACACTTTTCAACCTGAAGCTATTTCAGTAATGTATACACTTCCTTCTATGAATATGCATCCCATGCAAACTCGTAGTAAGAGTGGGATTGTGAAGAAGAAGGTCTGCCTCACTTCTATTGTTTCACCTCCATCTATTGATCACTCTTTAGTAGAGTTTGTGTCTTACAAAAAGGCCTTAAAAGAGCAAGTTTGGTTGCTAGCCATGCAAGAGGAATTGGCTGCTTTACATTCACAGAACACCATGAGTTTGGTGTCATTGCCTGCTAGCAATAACTTGGTAGGTTGCAAGTGGATATTCAAACTGAAACGACATGCTGATGGTACCATTGCTAGACACAAGGCTAGGCTTGTTGCATAGGGCTTCAATCAAGAACCAAGACTGGATTATGGTGAGACATTTAGCCCTGTTGTTAAACCTACTGCAGTAGGATTGTATTGGCTCTTGTAGCTCATTTTGGATGGGTGCTGCGACAACTTGATGTGAAGAATGCTTTTCTGCATGGCATCCTTAATGAAGAGGTTTATATGGCTCAACCCCCAGGGTTTGAAGATCCCCTTCATCCGAGGTCAATATGCAGACTTCATAAGTCTCTTTATGGTCTTAAACAGGCCCCACGAGCATGGAATGACAGGTTCACATTCTTCTTACCCATATTGGGTTTTCAACACACATATTTTGATTCATCTCTATTTGTGAAACCTCTTGTTGTTGGTGTTGTGATTTTGCTGGTGTATGTTGATGACATAATCATCACTGGCAATAATTCTAGTGAGATTCATTCTGTCATTAAGTCTCTTACAACTGAGTTTCAGATTCAAGACTTGGGTGATCTTCACTATTTTTTGGGTGTTCAAATTTCCTCGGTGGCTAATGGTTTGTGTCTATCTCATTCCAAATACATTCATGATCTACTTGTTAAAACTGACATGCTTGATGCCAAGGCATGTGCTACTCCATGTCTCCCCTATCAGCGGTTATTAAAGGATGATGGTCTTCCCTATGACAATCCTACCTTGTATCGTAGTATTGTGGGAGCTTTACAATACTTGACGTTTACAAGACCTGATATTGCATTCTCTGTACATCAAGTTTGTCAGTTCATGCAGAACCCCATGGTTATTCACTTCACAATTGTCAAGAAGACCCTTCGATACCTCATAGGTACTATCCATCTTGGGCTCAATTATCTTAAAGGCAGTTTGGATCTCAAAGCATTTAGTGATGCCGATTAGGCAAGGGATCCTAATGATAGGAGATCAACGACAGGCTTGGTTGTGTTCCTTGGCTCTAGTCCTATTTCTTGGTCTTCTAAGAAGAAGCACACTTTCTCACGATCATCCACTGAAGCAGAATACAGGGCTTTATCAACTACCTGTGCTGAAATTGACTGGATTAAGCAAATATTGGTTTTTCTGTGCATTCCACTTTCTCAAACTCCAGTCCTTTTCTGTGACAATTTATTAGCAATTGCTCTGTCTTTCAACCCAATACAATATCAGAAGACCAAGCACATAGAGATTGATGTACATTTTGTTAGGGAAAGGGTTGCCAATGATAAACTTTGTGTTCAGTTTGTATCATCACAGGAGCAATTTGCTGATATTCTTACTAAGGGTCTCAGCTTTCCTTTGTTTCAGTCTCATTGTTCCAATCTCATGCTTAGTCTATCTATGCATGCGATTGAGGGGTGATGATATAGTATGTAAACGTATGGAATATAAGTATGTATAAATAGGTGTGAGATACATATACAATATGTGTGGAGTTTATTTCTGTTGTGAACAGTAAAAAGTATATTCAAGTTTCCCTTTCCTTCTCTCTCTCTCTCTCTCCTTTCTCTCCCAATACCTAATGTCAATACTATTCTTCAGTTCATTTATCACTAAATATTACAGTGATTAACAATAGTCAATGTTAATATTCTACTAGTAAAAAAATATAATTAGTATGGAGATTGACAAGATGTGACCTAATTGACTTGATAAATCCAATACAATTTAGATAATTAGTAAAAATATAGTTTGATTTACAAAAACTCAAGATAATATTTTTTTAATATAAAAGTAATTTTAAAAAGATAACATAGTATATTCATCTAGGCCAAACCTAGTTAACTTGCCTGATCCATGACCCAGATCACTATACAATGATAACCCCATCTAAAACAAATCAAAGTAAATTATTGATGCGACCATATTATTTGATAATTTCATCCATATTTACATAGTGTTTTGCATATGTTTTGTGTATAAAATGCCTTGATATTCTTTGTTTTATGTTTTGAAGGCATTTTTGGATGAAAGATGCAAAAAGGAGTAAATTGGAGGTAATTGGCAGATTTGACGTTCAGTCGATGTTTTGTGCAGAGCGTGAGTTCTAGAGATCGAAATAAAGTGATTCCAGTGACATTCAAGAGCTAACATCCATACCTTTCTGGAAAGGTAATGCAAGAAAAATAAAAGGAGAAAGATCATGGAAATCGCATCCTGCAAAGTCAAATCTCGCATTCTGCCACTGTTGACCTTTGTCCATTCAAAATTCCATATCTCGAGCTACAGAAGTCCAATTAATGCAAACGCAATTGGAGTGGATTCAGGACTCAAAGGCCTATAAACGCTCCAAATTGCAGCTCAAAACGATGTCGTATGAGGGAGATATGAATTTTACAAGGGACAACTAAATTCTGCCAACTTAAGGAAGGACTATTTGGTAAAATACACATTAGGGTTTCTAAGCATATATAAAGTAGAAGAGGAGCAAGGAAGTGGCAGCCACCACAAGAGGAAACACGAAATCTTCATCCTCCAAACCCAAAATCATGTGTTCTTCCATCTTTTTATTTAGTTGTTCAATAAACATGCAAGGCTAGATTCTTCTTCTTGGTTGCAAGGACACAAACACCTTCGGATTTCAAGAACCGTGAGATTTATTCTTCCTTCTATTTTCAGTTTATGTTATGAATGAATATATTTGTTTTCCTATGCATATTTCCTATGATTGTTGTTGATGATTGCTAGAGCGGACTCTAAGTTATTGTTGTGAACAATCTATTGCTAAGTTTAATATCAAAACCGGAGTTGTGATATATGAACTTGTGAAGCAACTAAGCTTGATAATTGTGGCGGAACTACATTATTGAACTTAGGAGAACATTTGAATAAATTGACACTAAGTTGCGGACAACTTGTATGTTAATCTTGATGAAATTATCTAGTTCTTAAAGCTACCATTAAATTGAATCATTAGTGCGGACACTTTGATTGTTTGGTGGTTAGGATTAGTTATACTGGCAGATCCATTAATTAATCAGGTTAAGAAAAGATAAAATTTCAGAACATAAAATGCAATTTTTGTTTCAAGGATCGGTTCTAATTTCCGTAGGTGGATGTATGCTTGCGACCAAGGTTTGTTTTCTTGATAAGTTTCGGTTTTAATTGATTTTTGTGCTAGTTTAATTGCTGCCATAGTTTAGTTAATCACAAACCAAACCCCCAATCACATAACGCATACAACATAAAAATCTGACTTGAAACTTCCTCGTGGGATCGACCCCTTGCTTGCTCTATACTATCTTGTGTGTTTTAAGCTAGGGTAATTAATTTAGGCCTCTAAAACCGCCTAAAAACACTAGAACAAAGAGGAATTTGGCCTCAATAAGGTGGGGCTAGTGATTTGTCACTAGTCTTGTTCAAAACGTCCTTTTCCTTCAAGAAACAAAATATCGATACCAAATTCCACCACAAAATCTGTTTTGAGCAATGCAGTGCACAAGTGAACAATACCGTCGCAAGCACAAATTCTGTTTTTTTTTAATCACAGCAAATAAAAATAAAAGTACAAGCACAAAAATCAACTAAAATTACCTCCCGACAACGGCGCCAAAATTTTGAAATTGTTAGATGCAGAGTCATTTACCCCATCAACGACGAGTAAATGGGTCGCGCCAATCCATGTGGTGCCCAAAAGACCGGAATCACGTTGGTGAAAAACAAAAATGATGAGCTCATTCCTACTCGCATCTCGAGTGGATGGAGAATGTGTGTTGATTACGAAAGCTCAATCTTTTACATGCAAAGATCATTTCCCATTACCATTCATGGATCAAATGCTTGAACGCCTAGCGGGTAAGTCTTTTATTGCTTTCTTGATGGATATAGTGGATACAATCAGATTGTTATTAATCCTGAGGATCAAGAAAAGACTACATTTACATGTCCATTTGGTACATATGCATATAGGAGAATGCCTTTTGGTCTGTGTAATGCTCCTGCAACTTTTCAAAGATGTATGATGAGTATATTTTCTAACTATGTTGAAAGAATAATCGTGGTTTTTATGGATGATTTCACGGTGTATGGTGATTCTTTTGATAGATGTCTAGAAAATTTATCTTTGATCTTGAAAAAGTGCATTGAAACTAACCTTGTCTTGAACTATGAAAAGTGTTATTTTATGGTAGAACAAGGAATAGTTCTTGGGCATGTTGTGTCTTCACGTGGATTAGAGGTTGATAAAGCTAAGATAGATGTTATTTCATCATTGCCTTACCCCTCATGCGTGAGGGAGGTTCGTTCTTTTCTAGGCCATGCAGGTTTCTATCGACGCTTTATCAAAGATTTCTCGAAGATTACGGCACCCTTGTGCAAACTATTAGCCAAAGAAGTGGATTTTGTGTTTGATCAAGCATGTAAAGATGCGCATGATGAGCTTAAGAGACGTGTCACATCTGCCCCTATCATCCAACCACCAAATTGGGATGAACCTTTTGAGATAATGTGTGATGTGAGTGACTATGCGGTAGGAGTTGTGCTTGGGCAAAGAATTAGGAAGAATTTGCATGTTATCGCCTATGCTTCTCGTATGTTGGATGGAGCACAATGCAATTACTATACAACTGAAAGGAACTTTTTGCAGTGGTGTTTGCTCTTGAAAAATTCAGGTCATATCTACTTGGTACAAAAATCATTGTTTTTACTGACCATGCAGCTCTCAGGTATCTTTTGAAGAAGGAGTCCAAACCAAGACTGATTAGGTGGATCTTGCTTTTACAAGAATTCGATCTTGAGATCAAAGACAAAAAAGGTGTTGAAAACCATGTGGCTGATCACTTGAGTCGGCTAAGGACCGAGGATATACAAATTGAAACAATAAGAGAGACATTCCCTGATGAGCAGTTGTATATGTTGCATTCCTCTACAAGACCATCGTATGCTAATTTGGTAAACTATTTAGTCACCAAAGAATTCCCTTCAGGTTTGTCTAAACCCCAAAAAGATAAGTTACGAGCTAATGCTAAATATTATTTTTGGGACGATCCTTACTGTTGGTAATTTTGCGTGAATCAAGTAGTTAGGAGGTGTGTAACTCAAAATGAATTTCATTCCATTCTCACTTGTTGTCAATCTCATTCTTATGGTGGGCATTTTGGAGCAAAAAGAACAACTCACAAGGTATTTAAAAGTGATTTCTATTGGGCTTTTATTTTTAAAGATGCATATCACTTCTACAAATCATGTGAAAAATGTCAAAGAAAAGGTAATATCAATCATAAGAATCAAATGCCTTTAACGAATATTCTTGTAAGTAAAATTTTTTATGTTTGGGGTATTGACTTTATGGGTCAATCTCCTTCTTCTTTTGGCAATCTCTATATTCGTCTAGCTGTTGATTATGTGTCTAAATGGATTGAGGTGAAAGCCATAATGACTAACGATGCTATGATTGTTTTAGATTTTGTCAGGACTTAAATATTTGACAGGTTTGGAATCCCTAAAGCTATCATTAGCGATCATGACACTCATTTTTGTAATCGTTCCATGGAAGCATTGCTACGCAAATATCATGTGACTCATCGAACTTCCACAGCATATCATCCTCAAACGAATGGCCAAGCTGAAATTTCAAATCGAGAAATCAAATCCATTTTAGAGAAAACTGTGCAACCTAATCGGCGAGATTGGAGTCTACGTCTTGGAGATGCACTTTGGGCTTATCGGACTGCTTATAAATCACCTATAGGAATGTCACCTTATAGAATGATTTATGGGAAAGCATGTCATCTACCGGTGGAGCTTGAACACAAAGCTTTTTGGGCCATTAAACAATGTAACATGGATTATGATGCTGCTGGGATTGCAAGAAAACTGCAACTACAAGAGTTGGAAGAGATTCGAAATGATGCTTACGAGAATGCAAGGATTTACAAAGAAAAGACTAAGAATCTTCATGACCGAATGCTTACAAGAAAGGAGTTTCATGTTGGAGACAAAGTCCTTCTTTATCATTCGCGTTTAAAACTTTTTCCTGGAAAATTGCGCTCGTTGGATTGGACCCTTTATTGTTTCTAATGTTTTTCCTTATGGTGCGATTGAAATTACAAGTTTAGAAACCAACAAAGTACTCAAGGTCAATGGGCATCGTTTGAAACCTTTCTATGAAGGTTAGACAACAGAAATCACCGCTTCTATAGAGTTAGTTGAACCAATCTATGAAGGATGAACATGCCACATGTCAAGCCAATGACATAAAACAAAAGCGCTTCATCGGAGGCAACCCAGACACACAAAAAAAAGATTTGCTTTCTTTTCCTTATCTTTTTATTTTTGCATTTTATTTCATTTTTGTCATTCTCCTATATCCCTTTTCTTTTATTTTCAACATTGAGGACAATGTTGTGTTTTAAGTGTGGGGGTATTGGGAAAATGTTAGTTTTTTTATTTTTGTTTTATTTATTTTTCCCCAAAAAAAAAAAAGAAAAAAAATCTATGATTGATCCTTTTGAACTCCCATTGGTTTTTGAGAATATGAGTATTAGGTAAGAGAATTAAGTGAGATAGATGAAGGTATAAATCAAAAGAATGAGTGTGCCTGCAAGTTTTAATGTTTAATTGGTTTAGGGATTGACTCGAAAATATGCCATGTTGACTTTATAGTGTTATACCAATGTAAGCATTTGCGCCTTCAACATTATATTCTTTGATTGTTCGTTCTTTCAATGCTATATATCTCTAGAACTTGCTTCATATCTTATTGAGATTACATTCACATTGCATAGATGCATGAAGATGATAAAGGCATTAGGAATTTTAACCACTTGAGCCAAAAAGCCAACCTAAAGCATATTATCTTTAGTGAGCCCCTTTTGAGCTTCTTTATCTTTTCTTTGCTTTATCCATATATAAGCCTTAAACTTTTTATATGTTTTCCTCTTTTCCCCTGGCCAAGGATTAGTAGAGCATATACTTTTGATATCTCATGGAATTATGGTTGGAAATTATGTGAAAAGAAAGAAGAAGTGATGCTTGATGAAAAGACAGGCAAAGTTGGTAAAAGTGAAGAACAAAAAAAAAAAAACAAGAAAAAACAAGAAAAAAGAAAAAAAAGAAAGAAAAGAAGAAAAGAAAAAGAAAGAAATAGAAAAGAGCTTGAAATCGAAAGAAGCTAAGAATTGGTGCTTGAAGATTGAAAATTGATGTGTTTTGATGGAATATCTTGGTTCAAATATTATTATTATTTTTTTTTCATAATGCTCCACTTTCTTTGGTTTAAACCTTTTCTTGTACTCTCTTTTACCTCACCTTAACCTTAGCCCCATTACAACCGGAAAATAAGACCTTTTGATTCATGCATTGTTTGTAATATTTTAGTAATGGAGATGAGATTGAAGAGCAAGCTTATGGTAGAACATCTTCATTGATTGAATTTGAGAGTTTTAAACACATAAGCCCTAAACACATGAGTGTTGGAGTGTATATCAATGAGAGGACCTATCACTTTGGCATGGCATAGATTTCTTTTAAATCCCGAAGAGTAATTGAGTTTTGAAGTTTGCATGTAAACAAATTCATAAAGATTTATATTCTTTATCCTTCTCGATTGTATTCTTATTTATAATGCTTGAATTCTTGGATATTGAGGGGAGATTAAGAGATTGGTCATGGTTATTTGTTTTTATTAAAATTTGTTTTTTTTTACCTATCCTTTCTCGAGGACGAGCAAGAGCTAAGTGTGGGGGTATTTGATGCGACCATATTATTTGATAATTTCATCCATATTTACATAGTGTTTTGCATATGTTTTGTGTATAAAATGCCTTGATATTCTTTGTTTTATGTTTTGAAGGCATTTTTGGATGAAAGATGCAAAAAGGAGTAAATTGGAGGTAATTGGCAGATTTGACGTTCAGTCGATGTTTTGTGCAGAGCGTGAGTTCTAGAGATCGAAATGAAGTGATTCCAGTGACATTCAAGAGCTAACATCCATACCTTTCTGGAAAGGTAATGCAAGAAAAATAAAAGGAGAAAGATCATGGAAATCGCATCCTGCAAAGTCAAATCTCGCATTCTGCCACTGTTGACCTTTGTCCATTCAAAATTCCATATCTCGAGCTACAGAAGTCCAATTAATGCAAACGCAATTGGAGTGGATTCAGGACTCAAAGGCCTATAAACGCTCCAAATTGCAGCTCAAAACGATGTCGTATGAGGGAGATATGAATTTTACAAGGGACAACTAAATTCTGCCAACTTAAGGAAGGACTATTTGGTAAAATACACATTAGGGTTTCTAAGCATATATAAAGTAGAAGAGGAGCAAGGAAGTGGCAGCCACCACAAGAGGAAACACGAAATCTTCATCCTCCAAACCCAAAATCATGTGTTCTTCCATCTTTTTATTTAGTTGTTCAATAAACATGCAAGGCTAGATTCTTCTTCTTGGTTGCAAGGACACAAACACCTTCGGATTTCAAGAACCGTGAGATTTATTCTTCCTTATATTTTCAGTTTATGTTATGAATGAATATATTTGTTTTCCTATGCATATTTCCTATAATTGTTGTTGATGATTGCTAGAGCGGACTCTAAGTTATTGTTGTGAACAATCTATTGCTAAGTTTAATATCAAAACCGGAGTTGTGATATATGAACTTGTGAAGCAACTAAGTTTGATAATTGTGGCGGAACTACATTATTGAACTTAGGGAGAACATTTGAATAAATTGACATAAGTTGCGGACAACTTGTATGTTAATCTTGATGAAATTATCTAGTTCTTAAAGCTACCATTAAATTGAATCATTAGTGCGGACACTTTGATTGTTTGGTGGTGAGGATTAGTTATACGGCGGATCCGTTAATTAATCACGTTAAGAAAAGATAAAATTTCAGAACATAAACTGCATTTTTTGTTTCAAGGATCGGTTCTAATTTCCGTAGGTGGATGTATGCTTGTGACCAAGGTTTGTTTTCTTGATAAGTTTCGGTTTTAATTGATTTTTTTGCTAGTTTAATTGCTGCCATAGTTTAGTTAATCACAAACCAAATCCCCCCCAATCACATAACGTACAACATAAAAATCTGACTTGAAACTTCCTCGTGGGATCGACCCCTTTCTTGCTCTATACTATCTTGTGTGTTTTAAGCTAGGGTAATTAATTTGTGCGATCTCGACATCGCAACAATTATGAAGTTCATTTTTAAATTAACATAATATTGAAGAATACAATTAAAAATAATAATTAACAAATTACCAAAAAAATATTCTTCAGTTAACTTTCAAATAAATGATCTGGATCATGAGATCGATATAGTATTTATTTGAGGATCTAACACAACTAGATAAGAATCTAACCTAGAGAGACTACACGAATGGTCTAATAGATGATTATATGCACAAGTGAGGCAAGTTTAGGTTTAAGAGAAGGTTTGATCATGTTTGACTAGTTTAACACCTTAAAACTATGATAAGAAGAGATTCGGCCATTGAATTGAGACCATAGGTTAACACCTTAAGATCTTTCAAGTGATTCTATATGCAACTTTCTAAATAAAAACTATTTTTTACTTATCAAACCATTGAATCTCACAAAATTAGGTTTAAAAGTTCTTGTTTGGGCTATTTTTATCATTTTACTTTCATTGTTTTGGATTTATTATTATATTTTGTATTCTATTTTTAATTTTCATAATGCCTTCAAAATGTAGGTTGTTTCCTAGGAGATGTAGGTTTTTTTTTCCTATTTAAGGGTTTTGTAAAACTCTTGAGGAGGCAACGACCACATGCTTATTCTTCATAGAATAAAATTATGAGTTTAAGATTCATATCTACGATTCCATTTTGCTCATTATTTTTTTTGTCTATATTATTGTTGTCCTACTAATTTCTTTCTTATCATTATCTTGATTTTATACATTGACCCCCTCCAATAACTAATTTAGACCCAACTTATTTTCTCTATGCCTCTCATACCATTTGTCATAACCCATTTATGGGTTATTCCCTGAACATAAAAAAGAAGCATGCATGGTGGAAAAAGACTAGTAAGTTTTGAAATTAAAGTATGTCATCAATATTAAAGTACAATAAATACAATGTTAAAAATTTAGACCCTAGAATGGTAAGGTTCCGACCCAATGAGGTAGAGACTATCTCACAAAGAGAGATCTACTTCAAACCTTAGAAAACACCAACAAATAAAAAATCTGATGTAGAAAAACAATAAGATAACAATACAATTTATCTTAGGTAGGGTGTATAAGGGATGACACGTCTTCCTTTTGTATAACAAGTCTCCTTACCCGAAATCTTGTAGACCATTAGGTTTCCTAGTGACTTCAATACTAGGTGGAAACTCCTACATATTATAATTATAATTTTGTGATTATAAGAACAACCTTTTCGACGCACTATCTCCTATCTTCAAGGATGGTTGTGCGCGAAACTTGAATAATAGTTGTCGCAACAGATGGTGAATCAACTGGGAACTTGTCTTGTTAGACTGAACTTTGCTTATCTGATTATTTGTCTATTTATTTTTGTTGTTCCATTCAAATTTAGCACGTATTTTTACTGCTTTAACATTCATCTTTATTTTTTATTAATGCATAAACATCGAGTATGAATTAGTGTCATCATGCATTTTATTTTCGTACATAAACTATTTCTAGGTTAGGTAGTGAGTAGATAATGACAATCACATTGTGTCCAAACCATTTCTTATAAACCTCTATACTACCTTCATCTAAGACAATTATTGAGCAGTTCATAAATCTTTTAAGACCAGGTAAAAAACTTACCCCTCATGTAATAGTATAGTATTTGTCTTCGAGATACAAACTCTCTGATAATTCATAACCCAATATGTATGTATATACATTCACACACACACATCCGAAAGATTAAAATATAGGTCCCCGAAGAGCTCTAACCTGTAAAGTCCATAACACACAAAACCCAACAAAGATACATGGAAGACGAAGAATATGCTCACCGCGATGCTCACTTCCAAGAAGAGTTGGATGCTATGAAAGATGGTGTAGCTCATCTTACTAAGGCCTTCATCTAGCAAAGATGGTGGAGCAAGAATTAAGAAACTTCTCTAGCAAAGGCCTTCATCTAGACCTGCAACAAATGCTAAAACACAAGCAATAAACTATCATGAAAAAGGGTTCAAGACCCTCAACTTAAACTAGCTTCTATGCAATCAATAGTGCCAACACCTGCACAACCCTTGTTGTTATAGAAATGTTTGTCAATGAGTCCCATAAGACCAAGCTATCGAAGGATAATGATTAAAAAGAAAGCAACGCTGGAAACCAGGATAAGAACCATTGAAGGGGTAAACCTATATGACCTAGTACAAGCTCCGAAATGTGTTTAGTAGTACCACGAAGTTTCGTTTTCCTAAATTTATCAAATACAGTAGGACAAAATGCCTTATGACTCACCTAAAATCATACTGTAACAAAATGACAGATGTAATGCATGATGAAAAATTATCCTAGAAATTCATGAAATTTCTTTGAAAGGTGATCTCATACCTCCAAAATCTCATATAATAAGGTTACGATCTTAGCTAAATAGATAATCAAAAAATATTTTCATATGAAAAAGAAAAGCTCATGCCTTTGAAATTAGGAGAAGATCATCTTTGATATACCTTGACAACTCTCAAATAACCCTTGTAGTCGTTATTTGAGCCTAATAAGCTTTTCTTAATAATTAACCCTAACAAGGTTCGCACCCTACATTCAGGGTAAGTACGAGGATCAAAATGTACATTTAATGTATAAAATAGTCCTTAAAGACAAGAAATGCCTAAACAAATTTAGGGGGTGTTGTGATTGTACAAATTAATTACCCTAGCTTACAAAAAATCAAACAAGATAGTATAGAGCAAGCAAGGGGTCGATCCCACGAGGTGTTGTGATTGTACAAATTAATTACCCTAGCTTACAAAAAATCAAACAAGATAGTATAGAGCAAGCAAGGGGTCGATCCCACAAGGATGATTTAGTTGAAATGGTTGGATGTTATCTAGGTTAGGCTAAAGCAAACTAAGAGAAAATTATATAAAAATAAAATTTATCAATAAAACAAACCTTGGTCGCAAATCAACATCCTCTTATAGAAATCAGAACTAATCATGGAAACGACACATCAATTTATATTCTGAATATTTATCTCTTCTTAAAATTGATTCGTTAACAGAATCGTTGTATAACGTACCCTAACCATCAAACAACCACAGTGTCCGCAGTAGTAATTTGATTTAGTGGCAACAATAAAATCTAGATAAATTGATCAAGTAAGAAACATAATTGTCCGCAATATATGTTTAGTTCGATTGAATGTTCTCCCTAAGATTAATAACATAGATCTGCTATAATTATTAACTTAGTTGCTTCATAAGTTCATATACCACAACTCCGGTTTTGATATCAAACTTAGCAATCGATTGTCTACAATAATAACTTTGAGTCCGCTCTTAGCAATTAAATAAAAAATCATAGGAAAATAAGCATAGGAGAACAAACGTATTCATCATATAAACTGAAAAATTGAGGTAAAAATAGATCTCATAGTTCTTGAAATCTGAAGGTTTTCGTGTCCTTGCAACCAAGCAAAAGAGTCTAGTGTTACATGTTTATTGAACAACTAAATAAAACGATGGAAGAAAACATGATTTAGGGTTTGGAGGAGGAGGATTTATGTTTTCTTTGGTGCTGGCCGAAACTTCCTTGCTCCTCTCTTCTTTTACATATGCTTAGAAACCCTAGTATCTATTTTACAAAATAATCCTTCCTTAAGTTGACAGAATTTAGTTCTCCCTTGTAAAATTCATATCTCCTTCATATAACATCGTTTTGAGCATAAATTGGGAGAATTTATAGGTGTTTGCATCCTAAATCCATGAAAATTGAGTTTGCATCATTCGGATGTCTTTAACTCGATATATTGAAGATGGATTGGACAAAGGTCGATATCAACAGATTGAAAGATTTGACTTTGAAGGCTGTGATTTTCATGATATTCATTATTTTATTTATTTTTAATTATCTTTACATAAATTTCTAGATGTTAGCTTTTGAATTTCACTGATATCACTTCATTTCCATCTCTAGAGCTTCCACTCTACACAAAACACTGACTGAAGGTCAAATTTGTTAATCGACTCCGATTACCTCGTTTTTGCATCTTTCATCCAAAAATGCCTTCAAAACATAAAAAAAGAATATTAAGGCATTTTATACACAAAACATATGCAAAACACTAGGTAAATATGGATGAAACTATCAAATAATATAGTCGCATCAAATGCCCCCACACTTAGCTCTTGCTCATCCTTGAGAAAGGATAGGTAAAAAATTTAAATTAAAAATAACCATGACCAATATATTAATCTCCCATTAATATCCAATAATTGAAGCATTATAAATAAGAATACAATTGAGAAGGATAAAAAACATAAATCTTCATGAATTTGTTTACATGCAAACTTCAAAAAGCAATTACTCTTCAGGATTTAAAAGAAATCTATGTCATGCCAAAGTGATAGGTCCTCTCATTGATATACACTCCAACACTCATTTGTTTAGGGCTTATGTGTTTAAATCTCTCAAATTCAATCAATGAATATGTTCTACCATAAACTTGTTCTTCAATCTCATCTCCATTACTAAAATATTACAAACAATGCATGAATCAAAAGGTCTTATTTTCCGATTATAATGGGGCTAAGGTAAAGGAGAGTAGAAGACATGGTTCAAACCAAAGAAAGTAGAGCATTCTGAAAAATGATATTTCTAACAAGATATTCCATTTAAGCACATCAATTTTCAATCTTTAAGCACCAATGCTTAGCTACTTTTGATTTCAAGCTCGTTTCTATTTTTTTTCTTTTTCTTTTTCTTTTCTTTTCTTTTCTTTTCTTCTTTTCTTTTTTTTTCACCTTTGGAAACTTTGACCATATTTTCATCAAACATCACTACTTTCTTTTCATATAATTTCCAACCATAATTCCATGAGATATCATAAGTATATGCTCTACTAATCCTTGGCCATGAGAAAAGAGGAAAACATATAAAAAGTTTAAGGCTTATACATGGATAAAGCAAAGAAAAGATAAACAAGCTCAAAAGGGGCTCACTAAAAATAATGTTTTATGTTGGCTTTTTTGCTCAAGCAGTTAAAATTCTTAATGTCTTTATCATCTTTATGCATTTATGTAATGTGAATGTAATCTCAACAAGATATGAAGCAAGTTCTAGAGATACATATTATTGAAAGAACGAACAATCAAAGAATATAATGTTGAAGGCTCAAAAGCTTACATTGGTATAAAGTCGACATGACATATTTTCATAGTCAATCCCTAAACCAATTAAACATTAAAACTTACATGCACACTCATTCATTCAATTTATATATTCATCTATGTCACTTAATTCTGATACATGATACTCATATTCTCAAAAAGCAATAGGAGTTCAAAAAGATTAATCACATATTTTTTTTATGGAAGAACAAACAAAACCAAAATAAGAAAACTGACATTTTCCCAATACTCCCTCACTTAAAACACAACATTGTCCTCAATGTTGAAAATGAAAGAAAAGGGATATAAGATAATGATAAAAGAAATGCAAAATAAAAATAAAAATAAAAGATAAGGGAAAAAGAAAGCAAATCTGATTTTTTTGTGTTGGGTTGCCTCCCAGGAAGCACTTTTGTTTTGTGTCATTGGCTTGACATGTGGCATGCTCATTCTTCATAAATTGGTTTAGCTAAATCCACATAAACAGTGATTTTTTTCATCCAACTTTCATAGAAAGGTTTCGAGCAATGCCCATTGACCTAGAGTGCATTATTTGTTTCTAAACTTGTAATTTCAACTGCACCATAAGAAAAAACATTAGAAACAACAAAGGGCCCAATCCAAACAGGGAAAAGTTCCAAACACAAATGATAGAGAAGTACTTTGTCTCCAACATGAAACTCTTTTCTTGTAATCATGTGGTCATGAAGACTCTTAGTCTTATCTTTGTAAATCCTTGCATTCTTATAAGCATCATTTCGAATCTTTTCCAACTCTTGCAATTGCAACTTTCTTGCAATCCCAGCAGCATCAAAATCCATGTTACATTTTTTCTGGCCCAAAAAGCTTTATGTTCAAGTTCCACTGTTAGATGACATGCTTTCTCATAAATCATCCTAAAAGGTGACATTCATATTGGTGATATTTAAGCAGTTTGGTAAGCCCAAAGCACATCACCAAGTCTCAGACTCATTGGTTGGGTTGCACTGTCTTCTCTAAAATGAAATCTTAGCTTGGCCATTCATTTGAGGATGGTATGCCGTAGAAGTCAGATGAGTCACATGATATTTGCGTAACAATGCTTTCATTGAACGATTACAAAAATGCATGTCACGATCACTACTTATAACTTTAGGGATTCCAAACCTGTCAAATATGTGAGTCCTAACAAAATCTACAACAACTTTAGCATCATTAGTTCGTGTCACTTTTGCCTCAATCTATTTGGACACATAATCAACTACAAGAAGGATATAAAGAGCGCTAAAAGAAGAAGGAAATGGACCTAAAAAATCAATACCCTAAACATCAAAAATCTCGTTTACCAGAATATTTGTTAAAGGCATTGATTCTTATGAGTGATATTACCTGTTTTTTGACAGTTTTCACATGATTTGCAAAAATGAAATGCATCTTTAAAAATAGAAAGCCAATAAAAACCACTATCAAGTACCTTATGGGTCGTTCTTTTTTGCTCCAAAATATCCACCACAAGAATGAGAATGAAAAAAGGTAGGAATGGAATGAAATTCATCTTCTGGTACACATCTCCTAACTAATTGATCCACACAAAATTTCAATAGATGAGGAGTATCCCATAAATAATATTTTGCATCAGCTGATAGCTTATTTTTTTGGGATGTAGACAAACCTAGAGGCAATTATTTGGTGATTAAATAGTTCACCAAATCATTATACCATGGTCTTTTGGAGGAATGAAACACATACAACTGCTCATCAGGAAATGTCTCTCTTATTGTTTCAACTTGTATATCCTTGATCCTTAGTCAGATCAAGTGATTAGCCACATGGTTTTGGGCACATTTTTTGTGTTTGATTTCAAGATCAAATTCTTCGAGAAGTCTTTGATAAAGCTCAGATAGAAACCTGCATGGCCAAGAAAAGAATGAACTTCCCTCACGCATGAGGGGTAAGGTAATGATGAAATAACGTCTATTTTAGCTTTATCAACCTCCAATCCACATGAAGACACAACATGCCCAAGAACTATTCCATGATCTACCATAAAATAACACTTTTCATAGTTCAAAACAAGGTTAGTTTCAATGCACTTTTTCAATGTTGTGACGGTGATTTTTTACGCGCTTCGCGCCCCGCCATCATCCCGAAATTTTAGGGAGATAACGACAAGTGGTAAAAATGATGGGTTTGTTTTATAACCATAAAATTTATGACTATAAATATAAAGAGTCGCCACCTAGTATTAATATTTCTAGGAACCTAGTGGTTTGCGAGAGTCTTGGGTAAGGGGACTCGTTATGCGAGGGGAAGACGCATCACCCCCAGTGCACCCTACCTAAAGCAAGTTGCATTGTTGCTTGATTTTTATTATCTTTTTTATTTATTGTTTTAGTTTATTTTTTACCGCATTTTCAAAAAACTATTTTTTTTGCCTACAGGTGTGTTTTATGATGTAATTTTGTACTGCAGTTAAAAATATTTTTTTATCTGCGGATGTACTTTACAAATTAAATTTACACCGTAGTTAAAAGCCCTTTTTATCCATGGATGTACTTTACAATGTAAATTTAATTCGTAATAGATGAAGAAAAAAAAATTAAAATTATATTTGATATTTTGGTCAAAATTCCAAAGGATAATCATAAACTGGTTACGATATCCAATTTTCTTTTTAAAATGAGAAAGATGACTCATATTTTTTTTACAAAAAATATGCTTCAAAAATCTTGGAATTTGGCCTCATGCATGAAAACACATTTTATATTTTGATTTTTTTATAAAAAAAAATAGTAGTAAAAAAATACATGCATCTTTCAAAAACATTTTAAAATTATTTTATTATTTTATTTTTTTGTTATTTTATTATTTATTTATGGGTTGTCAACCCACTTAGGGAGAATGGGCTTTCCGACCTGAATGGCTAGAAGCCCAGTTGACTTCGGGTTGGGCTCTCAATCCTATGGGCTGACAGCCCATCTTTTTGGGCTCGGCTTCTCGTCCTCACGGGCTGGAAGCCCACCAGATTTGGGTTGGGCTTCCAGTACTCACTTGTTGGAAGCCCACCATAATGTGGGTAAGGCTTCCAGCCCTCACGGGCTGGAGGCCCAAGCCTTTTATGGTCGAGTCGGGCCCCAAACCCGACCCGACCTGGCGTGAGTGAATTAATTCATTTCCGCAAACATGTGTTTACGTTGCCACCGTGGGGAACGTCGCCGAGAGCTTCGCTTGAACGTGTGTTATGTTTCTGGTGTAGAGGGGAAGTGAATGGTGGTGGTGAGGAGGTTTTTGGGGTGGTCGAAACGACTACCTAAGGTGGAGAGAGAGACGGGAGTCTGCAACTTAGATAGAGAGACGTGAAACCAGAGAGAGAGAGAGAATGGTGTTGACGAATAAAAAGGTGGTTGATCGTATTTTTTGCGCCAAAGATCACTACAATTTCTCCTTGAATCTCTTTTCTTCCCTCTTTTTTATCTCCATTATTCTTCTCTATCACCCTCTTTGTTGTCCTTTTTTTTGGTGGCTTTTATAGGTGTTGCGGCTTGGCACGGTGACTGGTTGGTCAGTGACGTGGTGGCTGGCGTGCCTGCAATTGGGGCTGGTCGGCGGGCGTGGGTGGTCGGTCGGTGGGTTGCAGAAAAAAGGAACAGTAGGGTGTTGTTTTTGGAGGGAAGTGAAGATGCAATTTCATCCTCCAATTTATAATTGTTCTAATTGCACCCTCAATTGGATTTAAATTTGTAGTTTTGTGCAATTGTGCCCCTGGCCGAATTTCAACTTAACCCTAACTTTTGCGCGCCTTCTCTTTTGATTTATGCATTTTAATCCTCAATTGACCAATAATTTTTCAATTGTTTTCAATTTAGCCCTTAATTTTGTGCAATTAGCTTGAAAAAATTCAATTTGGTCTCTAAAAATTCTGATTTTCTCAATTGGGCCCGAATTAAAATTGAGAGTTCACTTTTTCATCAATTAAGCCCTTAATAAAATTAATTTAACCAATTTAAAGTGTAATTAAGTCCTTGCACTTGATTAAATTCTTCATTTGGACCCTAAATTAATTCTCAAACATAACAACACTTTAAATTTTCCCATTATCACATCAAATTGGCTTATTTAAAATATAATTATGATTTTTGACTTAATTTTTTACCTTGAATTTGTATTTTCTCTCATTTTTAGGCACAAAAAAGATATGTTTCGGCTCCGAAAATATTCAAAATTTTCACTGTGATTTTTATCGATGCCAACCTTTTTATTTTATTTTTGTTATTTTTATTTTATTTTATTCCCGGGAGCAACCCAAAAATTGGGTTACGACATTCACAATCAAAGATAAGTTTTCTAGACATCTATCAAAAGAATCACCATACACCGTGAAATCATCCATGAAAACCTCAATTATTCTTTCAACATAATGAGAAAAAATAATCATCATGCATCTTTGAAAAGTTGCAAGTGCATTACAGAGACCAAAGGGCATTCTTCTATATGCATATGTACCAAATGGACATATAAATGTAGTTTTTTCTTAACCCTTAGAATTAATAACAATCTGATTGTATCCACTATATCCATCAAGAAAGCAATAAAAAGACTTACATGCCAGACTTTTAAGCATTTGGTCCATGAATGGTAATGGTAAATGATCTTTACGTCTATAGAGATTAAGCTTTCTATAATCAACACACATTCTCCATCCACTCGAGATACGAGTAGGAATGAATTCATCATCTCTATTTTTAACCAATGTGATTCCAGTCTTTTTAGGTACCACATGGATCGGTGTCACCCATTTACTATCTATGATGGGGTAAATAACTTTTGCATCTAATAGTTTCAAAATTTCAGCTTTCACGACCTCCATCATGGGTGGTTTCAACCTCCTTTGCATTTCCCTTGTTGGTTTCGTATCATCCTCCAATAATATATGATGCATACACATTGAGGGATTAATGCCCTTGATGTTGGCTAAAGTCCATCCAATGGTTGTTTTGTGATCACACAACAACTTCATAACTTTTTCCTCTTGCGCACTGGTCAAACCTTTTGCTATGATAACAGGAAGTGTATTGTTGTGGCCAATAAATACATACTTCAAATTATCAAGCAAAGGTTTCAATTCTAACTCGGGAGCCTGTAAAATAGATGGCAAAAGCTTTTTATGTGAAAGTACATAAAGGAATTTTGAGTTCCACTTTTTTGAAAACCTCTAAGATCTCTTTTTTTTTGTCTTCTTTCTTAGACCTAGAAGAACTAACAGGAAATGGTGGAATTGATTTAAAATTAGAATTCATTGAGTGAGGAGTTACCTTTGGAGTGGTCGTCGTTGTCTCATTTTATGAAGGAGGAGTAGGTTTCTTCTTACTACTCAGTTCATTTTCTATCTCTTCTTCTTCCTCCATCTCAACTTGTTTTGACTTGTTTTCTCCAAGTTCTTTCCCATTTCATAGCATGATTGCATTAATATCCTCTTTTGGATTTAATGCTTGGGAGGGCCATTTTCTATTCATTTGTGTTTCCAGTTTGCCCACACTTGAAGCTATTTGCCCCATTTGCTTCTCCAAGTTGTGAATATTTGACCTTGTTTCCTGTTGAAAAAAAAATTACATTTTGCTGCAAGGTCACAGTGTTAGAAGCCAAAGTTTTCATCATCTCATGAAGATCATCACTAGATGATTTCCCCATAACATTGGAGTTGGTGAACGGAGGAGGATGTCTTGCTCGATAATTTTGTTGGGATAGTGGTTGAAATCCATGGGAATGGAACTATCTCCCTTGATTGCCTTGTTAAGGTGGGTTCCCGTAGCGGAAGTTAGGATGATCTCTCTATCCAGAATTGTATGTGTTAGAAAAGGGATAATACTTAAGCTGGGCTTGTCCATTGAATGTTCCATCAACTACATTTGTTTGCTCAATGTAATCTTCTTGCAATGTTGGGCACATATCCGAAGCATGTCCTTATAGTGAGCATATGCTACAAACTTTTACATGTTGTATATTTCCACAAGATAAAGAATGCACAAGAGAAGTAAGATCATTAACATTATTCTCAAGGTTAGAAATACTTACCTCATTCACTCATTTATTTGAGAAGTCTCCACGGGTGCCAAACTGTTTCGAGTTGGCTGCCATGTTTGTAATTAATTGGCGTGCAGCACCGGGTGTCTTATCTATTAATGCCCCTCCACTTGCAGCATCAATGATATTATGGTCAGTAGGCATTAATCCTTCATAAAACTATTGAATGAGCAACTGATCAAGTATTTGATGATGAGGGCATTGAATGCACAATAGCTCAAATCTTTCCCAATACTCAGCAAGTGTTTCTCAATGAGATTGTCGAATCCCACATTTTTCTTTTCTTATGTTGGCAACTCAAGATGCTGGGAAATATTTTTCAAGGAAGATCTTCTTCATGCCATTCCAAGTGTCAGTGGAACCTGGGAGAATAGAAAAAAGTCATGCCTTCGATGTCCGATTTAAAGAGAAAGGAAAAGCTTCTAACTTAACTTGTTCCTCTTCAACTCCAATCGGTTTCATGCCAACACAAACCATGTGGAACTCCTTGAGATGAGTGTAAGGATTTTCTCCTACAAGACCATTGAATGTTGGCAACAAAAGTATAAAACCATATTTGAGTTCAAATTTTACATTACTGTCTATATATATGCATAATGGTTGGTTTTCCATGTTAGGAGCAACAAGCTCCTTGAGTGTTCGTTATCGTGCAACAGCCATGATGTTAACCTGAGCATCCTTTCGTATCCTGCATAAAGTGTTTTCTATTTCGAGATCAAGCTGCACTTGATGACTTTGATTAGCAGAATGGGTTAGAGTCATAAATAGCAAAGAAAACTCAAAAGAAACCAAGCACACAAGAAATTATAGATAACACAATAGGCAATAGGATCCTATGCTAGAACGCCATTTTTCTTTAGGAAACAAAAGACCAATACCTAAATCCACCAAAAAAAATTGTTTCGAACAGTACCGCCGCAAACACAAATTGTTTTTTTCCCTTTTTTTCTTTGTTTTTAGAATGAAAAAAATAACAGCAAGTCGAATAAATCACAACACAACACAAGAATCAACTAAAATCATGTCCCTAACAACGACGCCAAAATTTGTTGCAATGTCGTGGTCGCATAAATTAATTACCCTAGCTTAAAACAAATCAAACAAGATAGTATAGAGCAAAAAAGGGCTCGATCCCATAAGGATGATTTAGTTCAGATTTTCATGTTATATGTTATGCAATGGGGGGGTGAAGTTGTCTAGGCTAGGCTAAATCAAACTAAGCGAAAATTATATAAAACTGAAATTTATCAATAACACAAACCTTGGTCGCAAATCAACATCCATCTACAGAAATTAGAACTAATCATGGAAATGACACATCAATTTATATTTTGAATATTTATCTCTTCTTAAAATTGGTTCGTTAACGGATTTGTCATATAACTTACCCTAACCATCAAACAACCACAATGTCCGCACTAGTAATTTGATTCAATGGAAGCATGAAAATCTAGATAAATTGATCAATTAAGAAACATAATTGTATGCAATATATGTTTAGTTCGATTGATTGTTCCCCCTAAGATTAATAACATAGATCTGCTACAATTATTAACTTAGTTGTTTCATAAGTTCATATACCACAATTCTGATTTAGATTGATTGTTCTCCCTAAAATTTATGTTTTCTTTGGTGCTGGTTGAAACTCCCTTGCTCCTCTCTTCTTTTATAAATGCTTTTGAAACCCTAGTATCTATTTTACAAAATAGTCATTCCTTAAGTAGACAGAATTTAGTTGTCCCTTGTAAAATTCATATCTCCTTCATATCACATCGTTTTGAGCTGAAATTTGGAGAGTTTATAGGTCTTTACTTCTTGAATCCATAAAAATTCATTTTTCATCAATCAGACTTATGTAGCGCAATATATTGAAGATGGAATGGACAAAGGTCGATATCGGCAAATTGCAAGATTTGACTTTGAAGGCTGCAATTTCCATGATGTTCTTATTTTTTTTATTTTTAATTATTTTTACATAAAATTATGGATGTTAGCTTTTGAATGTCACTAATATCACTTCATTTCGATCTCTAGAGCTTCCACTCTACATAAAACACCGACTAAAGGTCAAATTTGTCAATCAGCTCTAATCACCTCCTTTTTGCATCTTTCATCCAAAAATGCCTTCAAAACATAAAACAAAGAATATCAAGACATTTTATACACAAAACATATGCAAATCACTAGGTAAATATGGATGAAACTATTAAATAATATGGTCGCATCAAAAGGCAGAATCACAAAAAGGATTTGAGTACACTGTAACAAAACAAAATAACAAAAATGAATGAAGATGATAAAATCTATGATAAAAAAAACCCAAACAAAATACTTGGGGTATGTCAAATCATTATGCCAATGAATTATGAGGTTCCTACACCAATGGATCAAAAGGAGCTTTAAGAGTAAGCACTACTGATCCTTAGTCTAGAAAACCCTTAAACACCTTTTGAGCCTATAAATATCTTTTATCCATAGCAAACAACCTAAGCCGATGTTACAAGCTTGATAAAGCCCTTTCTTATCAAATACAAGCAATCTAAATCAATATATAGTATTTTTTTCCATTTGAAACAAGCCTTACAAGTGCTTCACGAGACTTTATGAAAACCTTTTTGACATAAGAGACATGAAACATATATCCTTTCACACTCCATCAAAAGCAACATAAAACCTAATAATGAGATCACCCATTATAATGAGACCATCTTCACCATTTTCTCTTGGGTGGGTCACTCATTATAATGAGACCACCTTTGAGATTTTTACCGTCCTCACCATTTTCACCTAGGTTGGTCGCCTATTATAGTGATATCATCTTCAACATTTTCATTTGGGTTGGTCACCGATTACAATAAGATCATTTTCACCTAGGTAGATCACCCATTACAATGAGATCATATTCACCATTTATGGGTTATTCCCTAAAAAATAGAAAATAACAAAAATAAAATTAAAAAGGGATGACATGGTGGAATAATCAAGTTGCAAATTTTGGATGAATATGAGAACTTGATTGTACCTCTATTATGCCAAAAAATGAAGGAAAATATATATTGAATGCTAAATTAATTTATCCTTTGATAAATGTACTGAAAAATAAGTCGAAAGGTATAATTATATTTTTTATAGCCCAATTTGATTTAATTATATGCTAATTTAAAGTATAATTATGTTTACAAATTAATCTAGGGTCCAATTTGAAGAATTTAATGAAGTGCAAATACTTAATTATACTTTAAATTGGTTAAATTAAGTTTTTCTAAGAGTTTTGGTGCAACAATTAAGCTTAGAGCTTAATTTGGCTTTCATTCAGAAGATTGGATTTTTCAAACCGGAGGGGGTTTGTATGGGTGATAGAGTGTGGTGATTGAGAGTGATTGGGTTGATATGGTGAATTGGGTGTGGACTGGGAAGAATATGAATGCACAGTATTTAATGAATTAGAAGAGGAAAATTGAGAAGAGGAAGAATTACCTGAGGAGGCTGTAACAATTGCAGGGGAACCTTCTTATGGAGTCGATGATGTCGTGGTGTCAAGTGGTGTGAGCATGGTGAGCTGCTAAGAACCAGAAAGAACGTGAGGGAAAAGAGATGAGGACCAATGGTTGATGCGTGAACTAGGGTTTGTAATTGGGGACGGGAAGGGTGGATTTTTGTTTTCATCAAATAAAACATGTCTTGATATTATTTATTTATTTTTTTGTGAATGTCAAAACATTGATATGTATTTTGAGTAGGAGAGTAGCCAAGAAAAACACAAATTTTTTATTTTAGCTGCATTTTATTTGTGTTATATGGTCGGGTAAGGGGGTAACATAGACAACCAAATTGTTTTAATTTTAAATAATTTGGTTTCTGTTTAAACAAGGCTTTAAAGGGGGATTTACCAAAAAGAAGAGGGGTTGGTTGTCTATTGATGAGATATGAAGCAGTTTGAAAAGCAAATGGCTAAAAGGATGTTGTTCAAGGATTAAGGCAACTATGCACCTAAAGGCGGAATTGATGCAAATACAATAAATAATGCAATCTTAAAATTAATTACTTGAAAGTAAAGAGATAAGGAAAGAGATTGCTAACTCGGGTTTTAACGTGGTTCAGCAAGCTTACGTCCACGACTCAAGTACCAACTCTGTACTTGAGTATTGTACTCTCTTACTAAACCAAGTAACAAGATTACAATTTCCGCTTGATGAATCCACACCAAGATTTTACACCACTTGAAGATATGCCCTCTTCAAGATTTTCCTTTTCCACTTGAAGATGTCCCCTCTTCAAGATTTTTCCTTGGTGATGTTCCCTCACCAATACCAAGAGTTTTATACTCAACTCTCAAGAGTTTCACAATGGTTGTTTTTGTAAAACAACAATACACTCTTAATAGTGTGGATATTACAAATGAAGATCTATGATCTCTTTCTCTCACTTAATAGCACTTAGGATATTTGAAGGTGTTTAAGTGTAGTGAGAATGAGAAAATACTCTTTGTGTTAAGATATGAAGATTTAAACACAAATATGAGTATTAATGAGGATTGATGATATGAAGGTGTTTATGCACTTCTAATTGCCTCAATATAAGATATGAAAGTTCTGTCAATTTCGTTTTGCAATTAAGAGGCCTATTTATAAGTTTCAAAGAGAAACTAGCCGTTTATAGCCGTTAGAAACTAGCCGTTTATAGCCGTTAGAAACTAGCCGTTAGAAACTAGCCGTTTATAGCCGTTTGAAACTAGCCGTTTATAGCCGTTAGAAACTAGCCGTTTATAGCCGTTTGAAACTAGCCGTTTATAGCTATTTGAGTGCAACTGTCATATCAAGCGGTCGACCAGTTCACAACGGACAAAACCAAGCGGTCGACCGATTCACAACGGATAAAATAATTTGTCTTCCAAGCGGTCGACCGGTTCACAACGGATACCTCAAGCAGTCGACCGATTCATGCGAAATCTATTTTGACAAATTATCTTTTCTGAATTTCTTGAACCGATTGATTATGACTTAAACCTTTAATCATCAAATCCTTTTAATGCATGCACTCGTGAAGTGTGTGAATTCATTTTAATTTGTGCTATCAAGATAGAAATTGAGATTTACACAAAGCACTAAAATGAACACTTATTCTAAGTCTTCACTTGCTTGCATCTTGACTTCTTGAGTGATTTCTTCGTGTACTCCATTATGCTTGTTGATGAATTCTTTGTATAAAACCTGCTTATAGCTTAATCTCATCCAAGCATATTATAAGTCCATTTTCTTTTATTGTTATCATCAAAATATATAAAGCATACAAAGTATGACATTATATGTCAACAATCTCCCTTTTGATGATGACAATAAATAAAAACTTAGATAAAAATGAGTCTCCCCTATATTTTGTAATCCAATATATAAGAGACATTGAACATTTTTAGCAATTTAATCTAAGTAAAAATATCATATGCAATTTCAAGAAAAAATCATTTTTCTCCCCCTAAATATATGCATATATATTTTTCATATTCTCCTATTTTTCTCTCCCATTATTGATGCATTTGATATTTTCATATTCTCTCCCCCTTTGGCATCAACAAAAAGATAATTAACATTTTAGATAAATAAAAACATAATATCTAATAATAATAAATATCCAAAATGAAATTATTTCCACCAAAGAATTCAAGGGGTGGTTCCTTTTGGAACCCAAATCATTTTAACATTCTTATTTTTCTTCATAGGACATGCATAAATCAAATGTCCTAATTTTCTACAATAACTACATGTATGATTTGGATCATAAGAATGTTTAGCTTTAACAAAGTAATTCTTTAAGTATTTTTGGTTTATCTTAGGTTTATAACCTAATCCTCCTTTGTTAAACACACTTCTCTGGCTCGAAAGCATTTTCTCAAAAATTTCTGAGCCTTGTGTGAATTTTGAGATAATTACTTTTAACTCATCAACTTTTTCTTTTAAAGATTTATTATCTTCTTCAAGTTGATTAGTTTTACTACTCTTGTTATTTAAATCAAATACTTTATTTTCTAATAATTCTTTTTCCTCAATTAAGCATATATGATTTCTTTTGAGAGTACTATATTTAGAACCTAATTTCTTATATTCTACATACAAATTCTCAAGTTGTTCATGTAATTCAATATAAGAAGGGTCGGATTCATCATCCGAAGATTGTACCTCATTTTCGCTTGATTGCTATGAAGCACATGTTAGCCACATGTTCTTCTTCATCACTAGAGCTTGAGTTCGAGTCATCGCTCCATGTTGCTTTCAAAGCTTTCTTTCAAAGCGATTTTTCTTCTTCATTTGAAGATGGGGACAATCGGGTTTGATATGCCCCAACTTGTTGCATTTGTAGCACCTTGGAGTTTCTATACTTGAATCTCCTTCCTTTTGTAGTTCGAGAACTTTCTCTGTCATTTTTCCTTTTAAGAAAGTTTCAAACTGCCTTGTGATTGATGCTACATCTTCTTCAAGATCGCCATTACTGCCTTCATCATCATCATTTTCCTCGCTCGATTCGATGAGCAGCTTTAAATGCCAAATTTTTCTTTGGCCTTTCTTCTTGTTCTTGATTATCCATAGATATCTCGTGCGTCATTAGAGAAATGATGAGCTCATCTAATGGAAGTTTTGTGAGATCTTTAGCTTCTCGTGATAGTTGTCACTTTAGCATCCCAAGCTTTTGGTAGAGATCTGAGAATCTTACTTACGATATCTGCATTTGAGTAAGTTCTACCAAGAGCATGTAAACTATTTGTTATGCTAGTCATACGAGTAAACATGCTTGTTATGGATTCATGTTGCAACATTTTAAATAACTCATATTGATGAACTAACATATCAATTTTTGATTCTTTTACTTGGTTAGTTCCTTCATGAGTTACTTCCAAAGCATGCCATATATCCCTAGCATTTTTACATGAAGATATTCTATTAAATTCACTTCTATTTAATGCACAATATAAAATATTCATTGCTCTAGCATCCATAGAAAGTAATCTTTTATCTAGGTCACTATATTCTATCATGCTTTTTGGAATCTCAATACCATTTACAATTTTAAGTGGTCTATGAGGTCCATTTTCAATAGAAAGCCATAAATTAAAATCTATAGATTGAAGATATATTGACATTCTAGCTTTCCAATAGGCATAATCATCACCATCAAAAAATGGTGGTCTAGAAGTTGAAGCACCTTCATTTTGGAAATAATTGCATATAGTTGCCATTCTACTCAAAGTCTAAGAAAACTTAATAAATGAGAACTAAGCTCGATACCAATTGTTGTTCAAGGATTAAGGCAATTATGCACCTAAAGGCGAATTGATGCAAATACAATAAATAATGCAATCTTAAAATTAATTACTTGAAAGTAAAGAGATAAGGAAAGAGATTGCTAACTCGGTTTTTAACGTGGTTCGGCAAGCCTACGTCCACGACTCAAGTACCAACTCGTACTTGAGTATTGTACTCTCTTACTAAACCAAGTAACAAGATTACAATTTCCGCTTGATGAATCCACACCAAGACTTTACACCACTTGAAGATATGCCCTCTTCAAGATTTTCCTTTTCCACTTGAAGATGTCCCCTCTTCAAGATTTTTCCTTGGTGATGTTCCCTCACCAATACCAAGAGTTTTATACTCAACTCTCAAGAGTTTCACAATGGTTGTTTTTGTAAAACAACAATACACTCTTAATAGTGTGGATATTACAAATGAAGATCTATGATCTCTTTCTCTCACTTAATAGCACTTAGGATATTTGAAGGTGTTTAAGTGTAGTGAGAATGAGAAAATACTCTTTGTGTTAAGATATGAAGATTTAAACACAAATATGAGTATTAATGAGGATTGATGATATGAAGGTGTTTATGCACTTCTAATTGCCTCAATATAAGATATGAAAGTTCTGTCATTTTCGTTTTGCAATTAAGAGGCCTATTTATAAGTTTCAAAGAGAAACTAGCCGTTTATAGCCGTTTGAAACTAGCCGTTTATAGCCGTAGAAACTAGCCGTTAGAAACTAGCCGCTTATAGCCGCTTGAAACTAGCCGCTTATAGCCGTAGAAACTAGCCGCTTATAGCCGCTTGAAACTAGTAGTTTATAGCTGCTTGAGTGCAATCGTCATATCAAGCTGGTCGACCGGTTCACAACGGACAAAACCAAGCGGTCGATCGATTCACAACGGATAAAATAATTTGTCTTCCAAGCGGTCGACCGGTTCACAACGGATACCTCAAGCGGTCGACCGATTCATGCGTAAATCTATTTTGACAAATTATCTTTCTCGAATTTCTTGAACCGATTGATTATGACTTAAACCTTTAATCATCAAATCCTTTTAATGCATGCACTCGTGAAGTGTGTGAATTCATTTTAATTTGTGCTATCAAGATAGAAATTGAGATTTACACAAAGCACTAAAATGAACACTTATTCTAAGTCTTCACTTGCTTGCATCTTGACTTCTTGGAGTGATTTCTTCGTGAACTCCATTATGCTTGTTGATGAATTCTTTGTATAAAACCCGTTTATAGCTTAATCTCATCCAAGCATATTATAAGTCCATTTTCTTTTATTGTTATCATCAAAATATATAAAGCATACAAAGTATGACATTATATGTCAACAATCTCCCCTTTTGATGATGACAATAAATAAAAACTTAGATAAAAATGAGTCTCCCCTATATTTTGTAATCCAATATATAAGAGACATTGAATATTTTTAGCAATTTAATCTAAGTAAAAATATCATATGCAATTTCAAGAAAAATTCATTTTCTCCCCTAAATATATGCATATAAATTTTTCATATTCTCCTATTTTTCTCCCCATTATTGATGCATTTGATATTTTCTTATTCTCCCCCTTTGGCATCAACAAAAAGAAAATTAACATTTTAGATAAATAAAGACATAATATCTAATAAAAATAAATATCCAAAATGAAATTATTTCCACCAAAGAATTCAAGGGGTGGTTCCTTTTGGAACCCAAATCATTTTAATATTCTTATTTTTCTTCATAGGACATGCATAAATCAAATGTCCTAATTTTCTACAATAACTACATGTATGATTTGGATCATAAGAATGTTTAGCTTTAACAAAGTAATTCTTTAAGTATTTTTGGTTTATCTTAGGTTTATAACCTAATCCTCCTTTGTTAAACACACTTCTCTGGCTCGAAAGCATTTTCTCAAAAATTTCTGAGCCTTGTGTGAATTTTGAGATAATTACTTTTAACTCATCAACTTTTTCTTTTAAAGATTTATTATCTTCTTCAAGTTGATTAGTTTTACTACTCTTGTTATTTAAATCAAATACTTTATTTTCTAATAATTCTTTTTCCTCAATTAAGCATATATGATTTCTTTTGAGAGTACTATATTTAGAACCTAATTTCTTATATTCTACATACAAATTCTCAAGTTGTTCATGTAATTCAATATAAGAAGGGTCAGATTCATCATCCGAAGATTGTACCTCATTTTCACTTTCGATTGCCATGAAGCACATGTTAGCCATATGTTCTTCTTCATCACTAGAGCTTGAGTTCGAGTCATCGCTCCATGTTGCTTTCAAAGCTTTCTTTTGAAAGCGATTTTTCTTCTTCATTTGAAGATGGGGACAGTCGGGTTTGATATGCCCCAACTTGTTGCATTTGTAGCACCTTGGAGTTTCTTTACTTAAATCTCCTTCCTTTTTGTAGTTCGAGAACTTTCTCTTGTCATTTTTCCTTTTAAGAAAGTTTCGAAACTGTCTTGTGATTGATGCTACATCTTCTTCAAGATCGTCATTACTGTCTTCATCATCATCATTTTCCTCGCTTTCGATTCGATGAGCAGTTTTAAATGCCAAATTTTTCTTTGGCCTTTCTTCTTGATCTTGATTATCCATAGATATCTCGTGCGTCATTAGAGAACCGATGAGCTCCTCTAATGGAAGTTTTGTGAGATCTTTAGCTTCTCGTATAGTCGTCACTTTAGCATCCCATGCTTTTGGTAGAGATCTGAGAATCTTACTTACGATATCTGCATTTGAGTAAGTTCTACCAAGAGCATGTAAACTATTTGTTATGCTAGTCATACGAGTAAACATGCTTGTTATGGATTCATGTTGCAACATTTTAAATAACTCATATTGATGAACTAACATATCAATTTTTGATTCTTTTACTTGGTTAGTTCCTTCATGAGTTACTTCCAAAGCATGCCATATATCCCTAGCATTTTTACATGAAGATATTCTATTAAATTCACTTCTATTTAATGCACAATATAAAATATTCATTGCTCTAGCATCCATAGAAAGTAATCTTTTATCTAGGTCACTATATTCTATCATGCTTTTGGAATCTCAATACCATTTACTATTTTAAGTGGTCTATGAGGTCCATTTTCAATAGAAAGCCATAAATTAAAATCTATAGATTGAAGATATATTGACATTCTAGCTTTCCAATAGGCATAATCATCACCATCAAAAATGGTGGTCTAGAAGTTGAAGCACCTTCATTTTGGAAATAATTGCATATAGTTGCCATTCTACTCAAAGTCTAAGAAAACTTAATAAATGAGAACTAAGCTCCGATACCAATTGTTGTTCAAGGATTAAAGCAACTATGCATCTAAAGGCGGAATTGATGCAAATACAATAAATAATGCAATCTTAAAATTAATTACTTGAAAGTAAAGAGATAAGAGAGAGAGATTGCTAACTCGGGTTTTTAACGTGGTTCGGCAAGCCTACGTCCACGACTCAAGTACCAACCCGTACTTGAGTATTGTACTCTCTTACTAAACCAAGTAACAAGATTACAATTTCCGCTTGATGAATCCACACCAAGACTTTACACCACTTGAAGATATGCCCTCTTCAAGATTTTCCTTTTCCACTTGAAGATGTCCCCTCTTCAAGATTTTTCCTTGGTGATGTTCCCTCACCAATACCAAGAGTTTTATACTCAACTCTCAAGAGTTTCACAATGGTTGTTTTTGTAAAACAACAATACACTCTTAATAGTGTGGATATTACAAATGAAGATCTATGATCTCTTTCTCTCACTTAATAGCACTTAGGATATTTGAAGGTGTTTAAGTGTAGTGAGAATGAGAAAATACTCTTTGTGTTAAGATATGAAGATTTAAACACAAATATGAGTATTAATGAGGATTGATGATATGAAGGTGTTTATGCACTTCTAATTGCCTCAATATAAGATATGAAAGTTCTATCAATTTCGTTTTGCAATTAAGAGGCCTATTTATAAGTTTCAAAGAGAAACTAGCCGTTTATAGCCAGTTAGAAACTAGCCGCTTATAGTCAGTTAGAAACTAGCCGTTAGAAACTAGCCGCTTATAGCCGCTTGAAACTAGCCGCTTATAGCCGTTAGAAACTAGCCGCTTATAGCCGCTTGAAACTAGTAGTTTATAGTCGCTTGAGTGCAATCGTCATATCAAGCGGTCGACCGGTTCACAACGGACAAAACCAAGCGGTCGACCGATTCACAACGGATAAAATAATTTGTCTTCCAAGCGGTCGACCGGTTCACAACGGATACCTCAAGCGGTCGACCGATTCATGCAGAAATCTATTTTGACAAATTATCTTTCTGAATTTCTTGAACCGATTGATTATGACTTAAACCTTTTAATCATCAAATCCTTTTAATGCATGCACTGTGAAGTGTGTGAATTCATTTTAATTTGTGCTATCAAGATAGAAATTGAGATTTACACAAAGCACTAAAATGAACACTTATTCTAAGTCTTCACTTGCTTGCATCTTGGACTTCTTGAGTGATTTCTTCGTGTACTCCATTATGCTTGTTGATGAATTCTTTGTATAAAACCTGTTTATAGCTTAATCTCATCCAAGCATATTATAAGTCCATTTTCTTTTATTGTTATCATCAAAATATATAAAGCATACAAAGTATGACATTATATGTCAACAAAGGAGAAATCAAGTTTGGCATCATCAAGGAGAGTTAGACCGGTTTCAACAACATGACGGTGACGGCGCTCGACAACACCATTTTGTTGTGGTGTATGGGGAGCAGTAGTGTAGTGAGCTATCCCATGGGTGATTAAAAAAATTTAAAAACAATAAACTCACCACCATTGTCAGAATAAAGGGTTTTTATGGAGTTTTGAAAACGATTTTCAAAAAAAAATTTAAATTGAGGAAAAATACGACTCACATTGGATTTATTTGTCATAGGATACATCCAGATGTATTTTGTGTGATAATCAACAAATAAAAGATAATATTGTGATCCATCAATGCCAATGTAACTGGCAAGACCCCATACATTGATGTATATAAGATCAAGTGGCGCATGACTTATAAGACTTTTGACACTAAATGGTTGACGATGGGCTTTATTTACAGAACATGGTTGACATAGGGATGACAATTCTTTATTTTTGAAGACAGGAAGAGAAATTTTTTTAACTAAATGATGAACAATTTTGGATGACGGATGCCCAAGACGCTTATGCCACCCGTCAATGGAGGTCCGTTCATGCATATTGGCTACTTTGGGTGACACCACCATAGACTCCGGAAAGGTATAAATGCCATTGTTACATGCTCCTTTTAGCAGAGGTGCCCTCACAAGAAAATGAAAGGGGTGAAGAGATATAAACACATTATTTTGCTTAGTAAAATGATGGAAAAAAATTAAATTTTTGCAAAGATGAGGAACATAAAGTGTATCACGAAGAGTAAAGGTGTGAAGAGGAGATTGTAAATCTAGAGAACCAATGTGAGAGACAGTCAAACCTGAACCATCACCAAGAATGAATCACCCGTGATGTTATGAGAGGCAGTGAATCAAGTAACCGGCTTTTATCCATGCCATTTGGTGATGAAGTTGGTGACAATATTTCACAATGTGTCCGATCTGATCACAAAAATGACATTTGGGTTGTTGCCTTCTATTAAAATTGTTGGACCAGCCTGAAAAAGTGTTGGGTCTGCGCCCATCACGTTGGGCTCCATAAAAAGAGCGATTTGTCCTTTAAGGCCCATCATAAAAGCCACGGTTTGGCCCTTGAGACCCATCATAAAAGGATCGATGTGGCCCTTGGGGCCCATGGTTGTCATTCTTCTTCATCCATGGTTGCTTTCCTGTTGGGTGCGATTTCTTGGTGAAATTGGCAGAGGCAACCATTTGTTGCGTTGCAACTTCTAGCCGTCGCAGGTAAGCATCATGCCCTACTAGTAGGTCATGTAATTCTTCAAACGACAATGAGTTTTCTCGAGCACGGATGGGTCCTGAAATCTCCCTGAATTCGGAGCCTAACCCATTTAACACATACAGTGTTAAATCATCCTCGGAGATGGGATGATCGATAATGGCTATTTCATCAGCCAAAGCCTTCACAGCATGGAGGTATTCCGTAATCGACCGGGATCCTCGCTAAATCAAGGTAATCTCTTCCTTCAACTGCATAGCCCGAGTCCTTGATCGGCTAGCATATAAATTGTTGAGTTTCTTCCATGCTTCACTGGAGGTTTTTGTTGTTGCAATAAAGGGGGTTATTGACGAACATGTTGATGCTAAAATAACACTTAGGATGAGTTTGTCCTATCTTATCCAGTGGGTCTTGCAGAGCTCGTCTGCAGTGGTGCCATTAGAGGAGGGACAACGAAGTGTTCCTTCAACAAATTTGAGTAGGTCATACCCGATGAGAAGTGTTTCAAATTGACCACACCACTATGGGAAGGTAGAGGGTGTTAACTTTTCGTTGATTTGGGCAGTGATATTAAAGGCAATGAGTTGTTTCTCTGTTGCAAAGGAAGCTTGGGTGTTGAGATTGATGGTTGTGTTTTGATTAGACATAGTGATGGGTTGGATCGGTGACTCGTTGGAGGTAGGTAGCTCTGATACCATAAAGGAACAATAGTGGAGTAGAATGATAACACAATTGATACAGAAAATGTATTCTCAGACACACTTTATTGATTATGAGATTGCGGTTTATATACAGATCTATGAGGTGTAAATTTTGGTAGCAAATCCATGTTGTCGTTACAATTGAGTCGTTACAGGGAAAGTATAAATATAGCAGTATTGACTTAACATTTAAAGCCCAGATATCATGTTTGCTATTGTCCTGGATTTGTGTGCAGGTTTCCCTTATATAGAGAACATATAACTCTTCATGTGTAAACCAATACAAGTATCGCTGGCATTATCTTTCGTTTTTATTGTTAGTTTTTAAAACGTATATGAATAATATCAACTTTAATGTAATTATTATTTTATTCACATTCCTAAATTGAAGTAGACTTTGCGCAGGAGAGAATAAGCATCTATATTCATATATTGATGTAGTATTCAAAGACTAGGATAAGATGTGCTTCGGCTCTTCGTCCATTCCTGCCCCAAACTCTGGTGAAGAGCACCGGACAAGCTCCTCTAGCTGAGCTGGAAGAATGCTACTGAGGACAATATTTATTCTGAGCATCACCTGCAAGCCAGACCGATTGGCTCTACAAGCTGGGAAACTTCTCCGATTCTCCCGTCTGAAAAGACTAACTATAACGGTCAGAGAACGAAGTTTTCCCTACGCGAAATCAAATCACCCGGCCATGCCGAGCCACTTAACATGATCGATATATTCATGGAGTAATCAGTACAGGGCTACTAATGTGATCGGTTTGAACTGAGACAAGAATTTGATTAATTATAAAAGCACTCCCTATACATAATTTTTTTTCTTTTCTATCATCTGGCTATAATTTAAGTTATAGAGATTTTGATTACTAGGTTAGGTCTGGTTCGCCCATAAGAGATGAGGTTAGTCCTCAAGGAAGTTAGTAAACAAAATAATTGTTTCATCTATTCTATAAATAGAGATATAACCCGTATAAAAAGACAAGTTTTTTCATTATTGAAAAAACATAATTTTTTCTCTCTTTTCTTTTTGAATTTTTGTGTTAACTTCACAAGATTTGTAAAGATATTTGTACTATGTGCTGTGAAATATCATTTTGATTCTAGTAATTGAAATGACTGTAAAATGATTAATCCGGGAATAAAAAAATGAATTCTAATAAGCAAGTTTTCTTTTTCGATTCTCAAATCCAGGAAAACAAAACACATGCAAGAGAATGGATGGTATGGTCGTATTGAATGTGGGGGTGTGGTGATGATTTTCTTTTTGCACTCCAAATACATGCATTTGTACCAAGATTACATTGGCAATCCCCCGTTGTCGATCATATTTACATGCGTAAGATGTACTTGTCGTGGAAGGAGATGGTACTTAATGCCAAGGTTGTCAAAAATCTTCTTCAGTTCAAAAACAAGCTCCGATCTTCGAGAGCTCTTTTCCCCGTAGTTTTGATGGTTCATGGTGTGTAGAACACTTAGGGTAAGCTTCATCTTGTTCACATTCTCTATCTCCTTCACCAACAATGCGTGCTTTGGGTTCCAGTGCTTTGGTTTGCTCTCAATGTATCTGCAGTATTCCATGATGGTAATCTCTCAAGCTAATTACTTGAAGAATTAACTGTCTAACACTAGAAATATTTGAATGCAAATGAGATTAATAACCTACACTTGTATAGCTTTCTTGAGAGCATTGAAGTCATCAACAGAAGTGGAGACATCAATGGTGATGTCAATTGCATCCCCCATGTCTGGACTTCTTCTGAAATTGCTGATAGGCTTTGTAAGAAGAACAGAATTGGGATAATATATTTTCTCCGAATCATACCGTAAGAACACAGTTGTCAAAATGTTCATCTCTTCCACAATCATCTGCAATATTAGAAATATGTATATGCATCTTCTCACTCAATTAAGTTCAATTATGTAGCGACTAGATAGAGAGATAGGGCTAAATAAAAATTACCTGTACGCCATCGATAACACAGCGATCACCAACATCAAAAGGATGCATAACAAAGACGAAAATGATGGACTCAAAGATAGTTTTGCAGGTGTTTTGGAACATGAACCCCACTAGAAGCAGTTGAGATGTGAAAACAAATAAAACCTTGGTCGTCGCCAATCCCGTTACCAAAAGGGAGATCACAATTATAATTACAGTAACTATTGCACTTGCTAACTTGTGAAGTTGCTGGACAGCAGTCTTCGTATCATTCAAGGAATGCGCCAATGCTTTCCTCTCAACATAAGCATGTACCTAGCAATTGGAAACATTCCAAAGAATAAAATCATCCCTCATTGAATAAATTGGTGATGTTTGTTAAAAACCATCTCTTCTAAAAGCTCAAACTTAAACTATTAGGTATGGTTCTAGAATATGATTTATATTATTCGTTAACACACACTCAAATGAAAGCTCTTTAGATTTGAAACTTACACACATTCACATTACCTTGTGATTGATTTTTATCACAAAAAAATTAGGTAATGAGAATCGAACTCATAACCGCTAGGTAAACAAGGTTCTAATATACCATGTTAAAGAATCATCTCTTCTAAATATTCAAATTTAAAATGTTAAATATGATCTTAAAATATAATTTATATTATTTTCTAACAATATTGTTTCTCATAGTTTCAGGGAAAAGTTAATCCAATTTATTCATTCGGATTAAACGAGGGGAAATGTTACCGTTTATGGAATCCGGGAATCAAATCCACACCATGTGGGCTTGACAAGTTGGTGATGATGTGAAAAATAATTAAGTACTTGTCAGCTATACAACAAATTATTAATCCTAATTTGAAAGCAAGCATCCTTGAGCCTTGGAGAACTCTTCTTGTTTATTGCATGTAAACATAGTAAGGTGAGCCTTTATCACCTAAAAAACAAAAGTGGGTTTAGGGTTTTGCTTACCACCCAATTTCTGAAAGAAGATTTTGTGATTTTTCCGGTCTCAACAGCTCCTTCAAAAAGAGGAAATATGGTATGAACCTCCACGGACTTTAAGAACCTTAGTAGATCTTCCTCTTCTATATACCTTAAAACATTCATAAATGGGGAAAATATGTCAACAAAAATAGGCAAATACAACACCAAAATAAATCAACAATAGTGAGTGAAGTCGGTCATTCGAGCAGCTTAAAAGCAAGTGAGTCGCGAAACCTTTGGACGACTTATATAACCTACTTCATTAATTATTCATATCTATTTTAAGTGTTGTTATATTGATCTTATTAATATTTTTTATGACATCAATGATGTCATTATCAGAACTTTGATATGACTTTGATAACATTTTTATTTTTTCTTTCTTATTTTTCTCCATTTTTTTCCGTGTAATTCGTGAACAGTAGAGAGAGAAATAAAAATAACTTTAAAGAATATTACTATTACATAGTAAGAAATTGATGTTCCTGGGATAATATTGCTGTTTTGCATTATTCGTTTTACAATATACCCTAAGGGCACACATTATGAAGTTATTTTTTTTTAATCTATATATCTATGCGAAATGGGAAGATTAACTTCAAATGTGGTACCTTAAATCTATGTATCCATTTCCTTTTCTTTTTTATTGAATTCCACTTGCCCTAAATTTGAACCAAACTAGCTAGACCCCACCCAACCCTTCATGATTATTCTCCTGGATTGTTGATGTAATTATTATGATTGGTTTTCAAACGGTAAAATAGAAAAGGAAAAAAAGACTTTTGGAAAAGGGATTTTATAAATATGACAGTGCAAAAGTATTGCAGAGGTTTTCCAGGCGTGACTTTTGAAAACCTTGAACGACTCTCTAGCCCCACAACGACATCAATGGTGGATATATGGAGCAATGACCACTTCTCTAGAAAAGTAGAAAGTCTTTTAAAAAACAAAGAATATTTTATGAGAAAACATAAAATTCAATTCATTTTATTTTTTCAAATGTTCTTAAAAAACAAATAAATATGGAATGATAGGTATCTTGAAAAGCTAATTTCAATGTTATTATTTTTTAGTATAGTAAATCAGATTGGTCGTTATCTTATTTATTCTTTTTTATTATTATTTAAAATATTAAATTGATTTTAAAATTACACTAAAATGCTTCTGAACATTAAGTTTCATTAAGATTTTCAAATTCAATTCAATTCAGAAACTTCCAAACACGTTAAAAATTAAAAATTTAAACTTTAGAATTTTGTTAAAGTAAACTGACCCAATTTTATAATAATTTTTATATAAATAAGAGATTATTTCTAATTAAATATATTATGACTTTTCTTTGAATCAAAAACTATAAAACAACTTATATCAATTTACTAATATTAAACATAGAGTGAGTAACAAGAAAAATTGACTTTGTAATTAATAACCTAGCTTGAATTCCTTCCTTGATGCCACTTTTGGATGCTTGGGGTTTTATTAGATTTTGATTTGATTTTAAAAAATTGCATTACCTCACACTCCCATCCATTAAATTAGGAGAATCTTTTTTTTCTTTTGGATATATATGAATCAATAGCAGAGATGTGATTTAGATGTTATCTACCATAAGTATCATTTCAATTTCTAATATATACATATAAGATTAATAAGTAAAACTTTGTGTGTGTATTATAATACAAATTTGAAGTCACAGTAAATAAGATTCTTTACTAAATTTAGACTATTCAAAAACAATTTCAATTTTGGACAATATAATTTAAGCATTGTCGAGAGTTTTTAATAGTCATGATATGATTCTAGATATGCTAACCTTTAATAATTACTGATTGTTAAGAAATTATATCATTTAAAAATTTAAATTGTTACGTGAGATCCTAAAATATAATTTATATTATTCTCTAACACACTCTTAAGTGAAAGCCATTTGAATTTTAAATTTACACAGACTCGTGCTACTTTACACTTATTTTTATCAAATAAAATGGGCATAGTAAGATTCAAAATTACTATATTAAAGAATCATCTCATCTTAAAATTTAAACTACTAAAGTCTGGACTATATTTATATTATTATGTAACAAATAATATCATAATTGAAAATGGTAAATTCCATCTACTGTATAGTAAAAAATCTGGGTTTTTTAAGGAAATATATATAATATTAAATGCTCAGATAACCCGAAAGTTAGCAGATTAAACTTACTTGGCACCAGATTTGGCAACATTCCTAAAAACTCGTTGAGCATTGCCTCTAGCCTCCCATTCACTAGTTATCTCCGACTCCACATTACCAAAATGATCGACCGTCCTCGAAATCGTTGACAACCCTGAAGACTTAATGTAACTCACCAGCCTCTTTACATTCCAGGCAGTTGGCCTGTTAGTCATACTTAACTTTCTCAGCTTCTCCATGTCGATGCTCCTCGGCTTATACCTCTTAGATCTGGACAGCATGCCCGGTGAGCCCCTCTCCCTCAGTTTTGCCGGCAATGTCTTCGAGTGCCTGAGAGTCCGTGGCCAAGGAGTTTCTCTCTCGTCCTCCTCTAATGGCGGACCTGAAAGTGTATCGAGAATGTAGTGGTGGAAGACGCTTTCTTTCATGCGGTCAAAGAAAGTCGCGACATGGAAAGATGAGGCAAGAACCTTGACGAGCAAAATCTTCAGTAACCATATGGTAGCTCCGATGAGGACAGCAATTAGAGCACGGAAAACCTTCTTCAAGACCTTGTTGTTTTTGTGGACGTCATGGAACATACTCATCCATGCAAGGAGAACCAATCCTAGCCATGCACAGTGCTGAAAACTCTTGCGCAAGCCAAAAACAAAGTAGAGTACTTTTTCTCTGAGCATGAAATTGCGCTCTATGAGAAAAACAAGAAAACCTACAACCCAGACCGACACAAGGCGGCCACAGAAGAGAACCAGGACCATAAGCCACCATTTCCATAAAACTAAACCCCATAGGATCTTCTTTTCGAGGGATTCGACGGTTAAAGAGAGAATTAAGCAAGTCATGATTATGAGAAACAGTATGAACTCAATCAAGGCTCTCTTTTTTATCTTCCTTTTCCTTTTCTTTAGATAACTGTAATGTTTTTTGGCCTCTCCAACGTCACCTTCTTCTTCCTCTTCATTTTCAAACCATTCCTCATCATCATCTTCATCTGTGGAGGTAGTGCTTCCGGGAGGGTTTAAGGGTTGATATTCTTCGGGTTCAGCGGTGGTTTTGGAAGGGGGAGGGTAAGTAGTTTCAGTGAAACGTGATTTGGGTTTGGAGAAGTTGAGACGGCGGAGGGTTTTTGTTCTTGCTTGGGTTTTAGAAAGGGGGTCTTTAATGTCCGGTGGCTGTGGTGGTGGTGACTGTTTGAGTTTGGAATCTTCTTGCTGTGGTGGTGGCGATATTGTGAGCTTGGAGTCTGGTTGGTCTACGAGTAGAACCACTTGGTCTGGGTTGGGTTTTTGGTGCTCTTGGTTTTGAACCTCCATGATAGTCAGCTCCACCTCAGTAATTAACCACACACAGTGGTTTGTAGTTTCAGAAGAGAAATTGCAAGGATATATATATAGTCACAACAGAGAGAAGTGATTGAGTAAATTTCGGACAGCAAACATTCAAGGAGCCACAGAAATGATGGAGAGCAATTATTGTGATGGACAAGAAAAGGGAGGGAAAGTAGGAAGCACTATCTTTTAGCTATCAATATATTTGTAGAGAGAATGCCATGATGCCAACCTTCACGCTGTCCACCAATATTCCTACGAAAGCAACTTCCTTTTAAAATATTATGATAAAGTCAATTGATACATTTAAATAAATAAATTGATAGTCATGTATCTTAATAAATATAAAAGAAAAATTATAAATACTAACTAGAACATATATTAAAATATATGACATTGTTATAAAAAGAATAAATAATTAACATATAATAGCATGGATATTCAAAACATAATCAAGAGAGACAAGAGAGAAATATTTTATTTAAGATGAATTCTTCTATTATTCCAAAGTTATGTAGAATACAAGATACAAGTGGTCTATTTATAGGAGAAGAAAATGAACTCAAGGATTATGGAAATCCAAGAGACTAAACTTAAAAGTAATGGACATTCAATGTTAGTATTGGATATGTTTGCAGAAAACAGAGGACTTGATACAGAGAGATCAAGATATTTTGGAGAAGATGGAGAGAATTTTTGTTTTCTCTTTCTATATTTTGTTATTCTATTATCTTCACACCTCACACACAATACCTGAGTTGCTATTTATATGCAACTGAATATTGCCACGTATGCATACACACACATGTATGCATACACTATATCTCTATACCCTATCATCCCCCCTCAAGCTTTGGCTTGTACAAACCAAGCATGAGATTGCGACAATGGGCAAGAAACAAGGGAGAGCTCAAACCCTTCATAAGAATATCAGCAAATTGTTCCTGGGACGAGATGAACTGGACAACAAGCTGATTATTAGCTACCCGTTCTCGAATAAAATGGACATCTATTTCAATGTGCTTTGTCAGTTGATGTTGCACAGGATTGAAGGACAAAGCAATAGCGGAGAGATTATCACAGAAGAGAACTGGAGGCTACAGAATTGGAACTTGCAAAAATACCAGTAATTGTTTAATCCAATCAAGCTCAGCAGAGATAGTAGAGAGTGCCCTATTTTCAGCTTCCAAAGAAGACCTGGAAACCATGTGCTGCTTTTTAGAAGACCAGGATACTGGATTGAAACCTAGAAAAACAACCAAGCCAGTAGTAGAACGACGATCATTTGGGTCGTATACCCAAACACCATCAACTAAAGGCAGTGAGATCAAGGGAGCCTTTTTGAAAGGTAAGGCCACAATGACAAGATCCCTTTAGATACCTAAGAATCCATTTGACCGCTGTCATCACCCAATTTTTGGGTGACTCCCCAAAATATAGTAAAAATAACAAAAATAAAATAAAAGAGGTTAGGGTTGTTAGAAAAATCAATGTGCAAATTTTGGTTGTTTTCGAGAGTCTAATTGTATCTCTTTTGTCCCAAAAAAATAAAGAAAAATACAGATTTAAGGAAAAACAATATATCATTGGGTAAATCTGTGTAAAAATTAAGTCAAACAATATAATTATATTTTTACGGGTTGATTTGATTTTATCGTCAACCAATTTAAAAATGTAATTATATTTGAGAATTAATTTAGGGTCCAATTGAAGGATTTAATTAAGTGCAAGGACTTAATTATACTTTAAATTGGTCTTGTCAAATTAATTAAGGGCTTAATTGATAAAGAATAAAATACTTGAGTTTAATTTGGGTTCAATTGAGAAATTTGGAGTTTTCGAGGACCGAATTACATTTTTCCAATCCAATTGCACGAAATTAGGGTTTAAATTGCAACAATTCAGAACCAAGGGTTAAAGTGCAAATTATGGGCAAATTTCCCTCTATAAATAAAGGGAAAAATGCCCTAAAAGAGGAGACCCCCGGAATTTGACCCCGAAATTGGCCTGAAAAAACCCATTCAAAAAGAAGGAGCCCTAATTTCTCATCTTGAGGGCTGCAGCCGCCAGACCCCAAGGGTGGCAGCTGCAGCCCCATAATCGGCCGATCAACCCCACTTTCCCTTTCAGATTTCCCTTTAATCCTCCAGCGACCAGCCTCCCTCTCAGCTCTCGACCATGGCAACCCTGTTGTTTAGCCATGTCCTTCATTTTCTCCATGTGAGCCGTCCTTTTTCCTCTCCATCTCCAGATCAGCTGCTCCCCACGGACCTAGTCATCTTCTTCCTGTCAGTCACCTCTCCTCTCCCTCGCCGACGACCTCCTTTCCCTTTACCCGATCGGCAGCCATCCACGATCCCTCTCTCTCGGCGACCCATAACAACATCCCTCACCCTGGGCAAAGCGACCCACCTGCCATTCGAGGCCGAGAGAAGACAAATCAGAGCAGCAGATCCGAGAAGGAGGAGAACAGATCGCCGAGAAAAAAGCCAAGATTTGAAGCACCCAACTAACTGATTTTCCTTGTGTTTGTGTTGCTTTTGGTTTCGTTTGCAGGTCTTCGGGAAACCCTCAACTGCGAAGAAGAAGAAGAAGAAACGGCCGAGAAGATAGATCTCTGATCTGAAGGAAGAACGACCCATCTGCGAGAACAGATCGGAGAACAGATCTCCGATCTAGAGGAGAACCACCCATCTGGCCTTGATTGTGTGTTTTTTGTGTTTTACAGGTCACCGTGGAAACCATCGCCGGCGAGAGAAAGATGGGAGGAAGCTGATCTGCCCGTTGTCACTGTTCACCGGCGTCGCGTGGAACCACGCGCCGCCAGTGGTGGTGGCGCGTGAGCAGACGCGCCACCACTGCCCTCTCCGCCGACGACATTGTTCCAACACCGTTACAGGGTTTCTCTTTGTAATTTTCCTTATGTTTATGTTTTTATTTGAATTTATTGTATTTTAACTATTAGTTGTGAAATGTAATGAAAAAATGAAAAATACAATGTGTGTGTGACATCTATTTCATTTGTAAAATATAATGGAAAAGAAAAAGAATGTGTATTGTGTTTTGTTTGTGTTCATTGAATTTTATGTTTTATGTTTGTTTTGATAAAAAAAAATAAAAAAAATATGTTTTCTTTGCATATGTCCAATGTTTCAAAAATTGGAATTTATTATTATTGTCGGTACTCGGATAAATAAATCTTAAGGATTAAAAATCCAAAATATGCGAGGAACAATATGCTATTATTAACTGTTCGGTGTTTGGATAAACAAATCGGTATCCAAAATATTCGACGGAATAATATACTATTACTCACTTTTGGATAAATAAAATCTAAGGGATTAGTATCCAAAATCGACGAATAATAATCAATAAAATTCACAGGATTTTTCTAAACCGTGATCGATTTCTTATTGTAACATTTTTGGGAGTAAATACATGTTTGAAATTTTCAAAGTCACATCAAGATATACAATGCAGCTTACCTCAGGTAAGGCGTAGAAGGGGTGCTAATACCTTCCCTTTGCGCAATCAGTCCCTTGCCCTCGAATCTCTGAGCAGACCGGTACATATCGGGTGATCCTAGCGACCCTCAACAGCAAGGTGGTGACTCCTCAAAATCCACATGCGAGAGCCAGGATCCCTCCCGGGACGCCGCGCGGCGACGTGCGATAACCGCAGTGAAATGATCTAGCATAGGCTTCTGCATAAATTGGCACACTTGGTGAACGGAGAAGGCAATGCCAGGTTTAGTGAAAGTAAGATACTGTAATGCCCCCACAATGCTTCGATATAAAGAAGGATTGTCAAAAGGTATCCCATCATCCTTGAGTAATCACTAGGAAGACACGGAGTGGCACATGCATTGGCATTAACCATGTTTGTCTTAACAAAAAGATCCTGAACATATTTTGATTGAGACAAGAACAAGCCAGTAGACATTTGAGAAATCTGAATGCCCAAAAAATAGTGAAGTTCACCCCAAGTCTTTGACGTCAAACTCAGCTATAAGAGACTGAATAACCTCCCGGATGATAGTGGAATCACTACCTGTGATGATTATATCGTCAACATATACCAACAATATAATAAGACCAACAGGAAGGTGTTTGATGAAAAGTGAAGAATCCGAGTCGGTATTACTAAATCCCAAAGAAGTCAAGAATGAAGTGAACCGCTCATTCCATGCTCGGGGTGCCTCCTTTAGCCTATACAGGGACTTATGAAGAGGTACATTGATTTGGGATATAAAGGATCCACAAAATCAGGAGGTTGTGCCATGAAAACCTCCTCCTAAAGAACACCATGCAAGAATGCATTTTTAACATCAAGCTGCCACAAGACCCAGCCAAAATGAGCAGCGAGAGCCAACACAACCCTCACAGTGGTTGGTTTCACCACGAGATTAAATGTTTCTCCATAATCAATGCTAGGCTCTTGACTAAACCCTTGAGCAACTAGGCGAGCTTTATAACGAGCAATAGAACCATTTGCATGGCGTTTGATCTTAAAGATCCATTTACAACCCACCAAATTCTTATGAAACGGAAGAGACTCCAATGTCCAAGTACCCTACGCTCGTAAAGCCTCAATCTCCTCATTCATAGCTTGAACCCAAACTGGAAATATCATCGCAATTTTATAATTGGAAGGCTCAATCTCGGTGGAAGCAACAGATTCTAGAGAGACAGTAACAGATGGGACAGTATCCGTAGAAGTAGAAATAGCAAACACAGAGTATGCTTTATTCTTCGAAATCCCACTTTTACTTCTTGTTTGCATAGAATGGACATTCATATTAGGAATATGAAGAACAACCGAGATAGCCTCAGGTCCAAATCTGTCAGTCGATGATGAATTAACCTCTAATGAACTTTGAAAATTGAATTCAGAAGCCATAAGAGAAGAATGTAACGGGGCATATGCAGATTTGGACGCAGAGGAGGAGGGGCTGTGAACGAAAGGTGAAGGAGGAACCGGATGAGACATGTCCACATGAGGTGGAGATGTAGTTTCAACCAAGGGGAATGAAACAACAACACTGTTGGACGTGATAGCAGAACAAGGCATGACAAATTGTATGACAAGGGAGATGACAGGGGAGTTGACAGTATTAGGCTTATAATTCTTCACACAAGCAGACCAACTGCCATAAGGGAAGTCAAGTTCATCAAAAATAACATTTATAGATATGTATAGGCGTTTACAAGCAACATCATAACATATATAACCCTTGTATTGAGAAGCATAGCCTAAAAAGACATATTTAGTGGTTTTTGGCTGAAGTTTATGTGCACGGTAGGGCTACAAAAAAGGATAACATGCACACCCAAAAATCCTCAAGTGAGACACAACTGGGATAGTGTGAAATAAGACCTCATACGGAGATTTGTTTTGAAGAACTAATGATGGCATTATGTTAATTAGATAAGCCATAGTATGAACTACATAAGACCAAAAACCAGCTGGGATTTTAGCATGTTGTAAAAGAGTAATAGTGGTCTCAATTAAGTGATGATGCTTGCGCTCGGCAAGACCGTTTTGCTCAAGTGTATAAGGACAAGACTTTTGATGAATAATGCCTTTAGTGTGAAGAAAACTTTGAAGGTGTTTACTGACATACTCTCCTCCCCCATCACTTTGCAAAATTTTAATACAGCAAGACAATTGATTGGTAACGTACTGGTGGAATTTATCAAATATTGAGCAAAGATCACTTTTATTAACCAAAGGAAACAACCAGCAATACCTTGTAAATTCATCACTTGTGCCTTGTATTCTACATACCTTGTAAATATTATTCCAAAGGTATGTAGAATACAAGACACAAGTGGTCTATTTATAGGAAAAAAGATGAACTCAAGGGTTATGGAAATCCAAGAGACTAAACTCAAGAGTAATGAACATTCAATGCATATAAATATAATTTATTATGTATTTATAACAGACGTTAAGTTTTGATAACCTTGTTTTTTTAAACCAATTATTTATTTTATCAAGCATTGATAAAAAAAAATCATTAAAACTTAATCAAATAAAATTCAAGACAAAAAAAAGTAGTATACAGAGTTGCACAAAAAGAACACATTCTAATCTTTTTTGAAAACCAAGTAAAAATGAACTGATATTTAAGAAAATCAAATAATTAGTTTAATTAGTTTAATCTTAGCAACCTCAATTAAAATATGATGATCACTAAGTAAGGCTTGCTACAATTATATTTTGATTAATACAAATATAAACAAGGAGATGAAGCTAAAAAAAATTGTCCATAATCTACGCTTTTGTGAGCTTCTCTAAGGAAAAAATATTTCTAGACTTATTTTTATCTAAAAACATTTATTAACCATCATTTAATATCAACAAACTAATTTATCAACTCAAAACACCCATAAATTATATCTAAAAATACAAAACTAAATAGAAAACATATTTTATCAACTCTTATCTAAATTTTCCAAAAAGTTCAAGGGCAAAAAAAAACACTAAAGAAATTTCTTTGATTGAATAAGACTCTTTATCACCAAGACAATTTTTCATGGCTAAAATGTAGTCAATTCATGAATTTTTCTATCTTTATCATTTCTAATGACTTTCACTTTTCTCCATCAAAAACAAGGACCAAAAATAAAGTTTTAAATCAAAACAAAAAAAAACAGATATTACAAGAATCAAAAATAATATCCGCCAAAGACCAAGGCTAAAAATGCTAAAAGACATTAGACAAGCATTGCAATATTTTTCTATTTTTTGTGCAATTCTCCAATTTGGTCCCTTTTGAGTTTTCTTGTGCAACTCTAAAACCTAGATTTATTTATTTTATTCTACTCTATTCTATTCGCATATTCAAGAATCATCACAAAATCAATAAAACACTATAATAACCTTACAGGAAGAAAATCAAAATAATTTTTAATGTAGAATTATCCCTTGGATTGCTAATTTGAGGTTTTGAAGAAAGTTTGCAACTTAACCCAATGAGAACCTTTCCTTGAAAAACAATAGTGACTTCCACTCAACAATGAAAACTACAAACTTTCACTTTCATCTAATAGTGAAAGCTGCATAATAGTGAAAATAGTGACTTCCACTCAATGAGAACTACAAAAATATTCATGTAAAAAAAATTTCTCATTTATTAAGCAATGAAAAAAATAAAAAGAAAGATGACTATAAAAATAAAATAAAAAACAATTCCAAAATAGGTGGTGGTTTTAAAATTTTCTTGAAATCCCAATTTAGTCCTCCAAACTCATAAATAGACACTTTGTAATCACTTGAGTTATCTAAATTTTAATTTGTAACAAAAAAATATTATTTTTTAGCCTCTAGTTTGAGAAAGAAAGACTAGTCATATAATTGATTTTGGTGTCAACGAGTTTTATTCGATAATGAAAGTTCTATCAAGGTGTTTTGTAGAATTCGCATTGTTTGAGATAATAGATCAAAGCTTGATAAGTATTTATTTCGGGGTTTTAACTGATTTTTGGATTGTTAGATGTCATAAATTGGTTTATAAAAGTTTATATGGTGTTTCCTATATTATGTGTGTATGTATGTATACATATATGTATGACCCGACCCAACTGGGTTGGTAATCTGGTTCGTACTAGGGAATGAAAGGATAGCAATCCATATAAAAAAAAAATAGTCTTTTATAAGCCGGTACCTTATATCTTAAATAGCACTAAGAGCACTTCAGCATACATATTCTAACGCCAAAATAAACGAGGTGGGCAGGCTTGCAAGCCTCTGTATCTCATTAGCCCTCTTTTGTGAACATTATATTAATAACTACAAGAGTTAATTATATAAAAATAAACATTTTAGTCTGAGACCGGTACCACTGAATGATTAAAGAATTTTTCTATTTTTTTTTTTTTTATTAACGTGGGTGTCCGGATCAGCTTACGCGTACCTCAACTAATCCCACGAGCCCTGCAGAATTTTTCTATCTTTGTAGTTGAGTAGGTTGTCGGCTTGCAGAACATGGGAGTCTGCCTGCATCAAAATATAATGGCAGCACTGAGTGCGGTGCTGAAAAGTTAAAGGGTGATATGGACGGAAGGAAAACGTGAAAGAAATGTAAATGACAACGTGTTTTAGTGGGCAGTAAAATGTAATTGGATTATGAATGTAACTAGAAAGAAATCCAAACATGTTCACTGTAGAATCATCATGGGTTAACCACTCTCTATTGGTCTAGCTTTATCTTTTATATTTCTTTTCTTCAAAGTTATCTTGTCATTCAACCTCTTTTGGTTGTCAATTTAATCTAAAAAAACAACAATTGAATGATTTTTTTGATAAAATTATGAACATATATAATATTACAAGAATATTATCATCAATCTCGTAAGGTCATTACATTCTTTAATTGCTCTGAAATTTTAACATAGTATATATAAAGATGTCAAAAGACTCCTCGTAAAATTTCATAATCAGATTAAGAGATATGATTAATATTGTAAAATTAATCATTATTTAAAAAAATACTATTTGGCTGAAACAGAACGACAGAAAGAAACCGAAATGTTTCGGCCAGAATTTGAACCGGGATAAAAACGACGTCGTTTTGTCTCGTGTTTTTAATTGGTACAAAATACTTCGACCGAAATAGAATAAAACTGAAAACCCTATCTAAACCCAAAAGCAATAAATAATATATGCAAAAAAACATGAAAAAGGCACAACAAGAAGAAATGCCTCCTAATATTATGAGTCCGGAATCCTCTATGAATTAGAGTCCAAGTTTTCAAAGTGCAAACAAACATCTATGGTCTATCTAGGTACTGGTTACCAGGTGAGGCAGGGTTTTCTTTTTTTCCTTTTGCATCCCAGACCGTTCGAATAAACCTATCAATCCACTCTGCATCTTAAAACATTTCTTTTCATGTTACTTTATATTTCTTTACTATAGAGTATATACTCACCAACATTTTTAAACATTCATTGAGCGATCAATCTCATGTCACTACTATATACTCTTGTATTAACCCTATTTATTAATTCTGTTTCGTTCCGTTCAAAAAACCGAGACAAAACGGCGTCGTTTTTGTCTCAGTTTTAATTCCGGCTTGTTCCGGAAATTCCGTTCAAATTCCATCCAGAACACCTCGGTTTTAATTTTATATGTATATATTTTTTAAAAACTATTTTTGACATCTATACATCAAAATAATTTTAAAAAAAAGAATTCAAATTTTAATTGTGTTTGTTAAATTAATATTTTTTTCACATATATATATATATATATATGCATATAAAATTAATTATATATGAACAGTACGACACCGATACAGCATGCCAGAACGTTCTGAAGCCGAACGTTCCGTTCCAATCGAAAAAACGGAACGGTATTGACAACTATGGTATTAATTGCTTTTGGCTTTGAATTAAAAATAATAATTTTTGAATTATTTTGACATGTTGCATATTAAAAATAATTAATATTGTGTTAAAATATTTTTAAATAAAGAAGACGTTTTAATAATTAATTTCAACCACGCGCATAACTTGCGGGTCCTCTTCTCTGAAAATGGCATGAACGAGCCACAAACATCACGGCACCGCCGTTGAGACAGAACCTAGCCGAGTGGACGAGACATCTAATCATGCTTGTGGTCCATCTCTTTGAAAATCACAAAAACAAAGCCATGAGAAGTCAGAAGATGAAAAAAACAACAAAATGAGGCAAACACTGGAGGATTTTTGCAGAATGTTTTCATAATTAATCTTGCTACTCGTTGGAAGTGTTGTTTCTATCAAATCAGTCTCATGTCAACAGATGGCTTCTACTCTTCTTTAAAATAGCGAAATTGCCCAAGTTCCTTGATTGAAGCTGAAAGAATTTCTGCAGTGCATTTAAGAACCATCATGAAAAACTGATCAAATGGGCTAAGGCTTTGCACAAATATTTTGGATTTTAAACTGAAAGGATTAACTATATTTTTTTCTATGACTAAATAGCAGTTTACTCTTAGATTTCTTACAGAAATTCAAGGAAACGGCCAAGGGAGAAGGCAGCAACTTTAATGCCGGTATAGTGCGCCGAGGTACTTCCTTCCATTTCTCTCAAAGAAACTTGATTTCATCTTAAATCTCTCCATGCTTACCCCCACAAAAATGTCAAGCTATTGATACCAGAGAGAGCCAAGAATATTAACACTTGAATGTTAAGGGAATTGTGGAGGGAATGTTTTGGCTACACCAATTAAAGGATTGAAGAAGAGGAAGATGGTGTCTTATCACATGAACACCAGTATTCACATGGGTTTTCTCTGAGAAAGCAATTAATATACAGATTTATCTAGTTTTCTTCCTCTTTTTTGTGCGTTTTTGATGCGTAAATGGAATACAATTTTTGAAAGTTTTTGTTTATTATAGAGAGGAAGCAATGATAGCAAATGTAACAGAAGAGGCCCAACTAAATGTCGAAGGCTCCCTTAATACCCTCGAGGGACTCTCCCATTGATTTCCTGAAGAAGAAAAAAACAAATTAGATAATCTAACTTGTAGGACATTAATTTAATTGAGGCTGATATAAAATTTTAAAGTATATGAAATGTAACAGACAAATATTTCCCAAGTTCCATATGAGAGCAAAAACAATTTTGAATCAAGATCGAGACAACAACTTGACGGTATGATCTGCAGTCCCTGAGTACGCAACTAGTTCATAACATACCAGGAGAAGTAGAAGAAAGAAGATTCAGAGAAGCATACAAATTATGTGCTAGTCACAAATAAAAAATCATAGGAGGACAGTTTAGTATATCACATTTTCACGCCATCGTAATACTGAAAAATGTGATCATGTAATGGAAATAAACTTTCAAGACTTCCAGTAGCATAACTTCATTGTTAAAGTTTCTTAGAATCACATTTGCGTGAAAAAATTTGTTACTCATCCACATAATGCACCACAAATTATCAAACAAACAACATGATAAGTCAGCTAGAGGATTGCATCAAATAGAGAACTATGATGCAACTATGATTGTGACCTCAAGTTTGCAAGTTAGAGAAACAAAGATGCCTAACATCATTCTATATGTTGGGTTTGTCTTGAATTGTGGGCCTAATTGAGCGAGAGAAAATACTTTAGTCCATATAAAAAAAATTGTAATATTTTTGGGGAAGACTTAGTTGAAGTGACTTTATCCTACACAATTTAGTTGCTAGAGAAAAGAGAGAAAGGTGAGTTTTGTGAAACCTTGTACTCTTTTACTTTCTGACCCATGAAATATGCCTAAATTGCTGAACCACATAAATTCCTTGTGCGATTGATTGTGTTTTGTCTTTTATATTTTTGTACTTGTCAATTGATTTGAGATTTTAGGGTTGATTCCACTGCACTATAATTAGGACCACGCCCTCGATTTCACTTTCACTAACTAAAGGTAGGTGTCTAATAATGAGGACCACACTTTCAATTGTTAAACTCGCTCCTGTTATTTCCAGAAACAATGAGCAAAAAACCCTTTTCACAGAACCAGCTTATAAGTGTCGAATAACCTCTTGGCACTCTCTCCCTTTCTAAACAAATGTATGAGGCAGTGTCCCCCAAACTAAATGATATATCAGGAATTATATTACCGGAATTGAGAGAAGGAAAATCTTCAAGGCATCAGCCAATAATATGATGCCATATCAGAAACAAAAATGAGGGAAAAGTAAATTACACAAATCAAGAGAGCACAGAGAAACGAGAAAAGAAAACTGTCAAAATTGAATGAAATTAAAGTGCCATCATTGTTCATGATATTTGATGTCATGAAATTCATTGTGTACCTGTACTCTGAAAAAAAAATAGGGATACAATTTGACCAAACACAAGCAAGGAATTTGAGCACCAAGTGAAATATTTCATGTCTCGAACCCCAAATCAGTTTATTCAATAACAAAGCCCCACCATATTGCCCCCTGTCCTGTAAGTCCATCTACTATTTTTAACAAAACATGTTCATTTTTTTATGAAGTGTTTCATCATAAGTAATAATACATTTTTGGCAATGCATCATGTTAAAAAAAAAATGTGATACATTAGCTAAAGTATGTTTTTCAATGTTGTGGATGATGCAACTTGATAGGTCTTTTTTTGGCGTGTACTTATAATTTAGGATCAGAGTAACTCAAACACAGCACAAAAGCTAACACAATTAAAGGCCACAAGCCAGGTTGTAAAATGAGCCGAGAAAAACTATAAATAGATGAGAATAATAACCTAGTATCTTTCAGTCAAAGAATCTTCTGCAGTATCCTACTTGTATATTTCATTTCAAATGCTACAAACAAGGTCAACAGTCTCTAGTCTGAAAAATACCACATAACAACTAAATAAGTATTTGAGCATAAAAGTTTGAACCAGCCAATTTTATGACAATACTAGCATAAAATTCCTTAAGAGGACAAACAAGCAAGAAAACCACCCCACATTGACTACGATGGCAAAAAAGAAAAGATCAGAAAATGAACACCAGATTAAAGTTTCATTGCATATTCATCTCCAGCCAAAAAATGTAACATGCAGATCATCTGCTTTTCATGCTATGCCTCAATTCCACAAAACTGTTTTGTCCTACCTAATATCTCGGCAGCACTGGCATCATGACTATCAATCTGAGGAAAGTCATCAAGAACACCTACACCAGGTGCCTTCTTTTCATATAATAGTAGTTTAGTATCTTCTTCAACTGGCATTATCTCCAGAGAAACAAATTTCTCCTCGGATCCCCAAAACTACTTCCACAAAGGTGTTATACATCATAGAACTTAACAGAAGACCAAGGTCCAGGAACACATTTCTCACCAAAATTCATTCCATCCTGCTTAAGAAGTGATCTTCAGGCTAATTTTAAATTCAACTGTACAACAACACAGCATAAACCATTCAATTTTCAATACCATTGACGAAGTCATACATTGAAGGCAACACTTGCATACATATAACTCTAACAAACTTAAACTGATGTTGGTTAATTCTTGAGGAAAAAGGAGAATGTGGGCAGAGGTAGAGGAACTTTCATTACAACCCAAATAGATGAATGGCTAGAAAATTCACTCGATAAAAATGTAGGAATACCATCCACTAGGCACATCAAAAACCAAACAGATACCTCCAGATGTTTACATATTGATAAAATAATCAACCCTCTCACTCCCCTTCTCATGCTGCATTTGCATAAATTTACATTTCATGCTCCTTAGTAGGTCATAAGGCGAAAACATGGAGGGAATGGTCAAGACAATTTTATTTCAAAGAGCTGAATGTCGCTGAATAGTAAATTGGATAAGCTCTTGAACTTCATTCGATTGAATATTAATATATCATACTACTAGGACCTCAAAATGTGGGTTGTACAGTGGCCTCTCAGTGTTCCACTTTTAGAGGGGAATGGTTAGATGATTAAGCATTAAGAACGTCACATTCTCCTCCTCATTTGGCTCAATGAACTTTAAAAACTGACAACACAAAATTCCTTTTGCAAGTCAGCCTGGCACTGGAAAAACTTGCACAGATTGGCATTATTCTACATCCGTGTTTCTTGCTAGATATCAACCCATTATTGACTTTCTTGTCCTTTCCTTTCCCTAAACTTAAAATTATCTTCTACCCTCTGCAATATCTATTTCCTGATGCACATAAAAAAAAACATCATCAACATTCTTCTTTTGTCCTTTATGAAGCCTACATGCAGTCTTAATCCCTGTGATTTCTTGCCACTCATCAAACACGCTCATTTATGATCACATTAAAGACAAATTACTTCTCAGTAGCCTAAATTTCATCCCATGTTGGCATCTAATATGATACTAACCTAAATTCCGGGTAGTTCATCAAGAACAGAACATTATCCAGCTACCAGAAACTTATTCACACAAGAATCTCGTTGTTATATTACATATAAATCTAATCACAAACACCCAACACACTCGAAAGAATCTTCATTGAAGAAATAATTCATAAGAACATACGGCTTCATCACAGCCACTCTTGATCTCCACAGTGAAGTTCATGACATTATAGCATATAACATTGAGATTCACCATCTCTAGACGATAACAAGAAGTAAAACTCTAGGAATGTCAGCATGATTCAGATAATGGCATATCAAAGATCTCAAAGCAGCTGCATCACAACCAAAACCATGAAAAAGTTTTAAAACTTACTTATACATACAGTACTTGTACTCTTGACTCCTTGTGAGATCTTTCTCTCCTTCTTCAAGCTAAACAAAAAGCAATAAAAAAACTATTAACTTTCAAACAAAAATCAAACCCAAGTAAAGAAACCCACTTTCAGACTTAACTCACCGGGTCACTCTCATATATAAGCTCATAACAAATTGGAGAAAGACACTTCAAAGCGCAATTCTCCTTTGCTGTCATCGATGTTTTGCATTGTTGACCCCACAGCCCACTGTTTCCATCAACAAATCACAGCCCATCAAAGAAAAGAAACCGAGACGTGTGTTTGTATCACTAATAGCCTAATAGATTCACAACATGTTCTATCATGTGAATTTTCTCAAGAAACAAAAGATACGTGTGTATAAATAGTTTTTTAAATTCACCTCTCTATGTCAGCATAGCACTCATTCTTAATTTGCCTGATCTCAACATCCTGTAATCTCAATAAAAAAAAAAAAAAAACAAGAAGACAATCCGTATAAGAAATAAATAGAGAAATAATTACATTAAGAAGTCGTTGAAGAGATAGAGAGAGAGAAGAAAAATTAGGTTTACAGTAATCGGACGAGGAGACTTGGAGAAAACTGAAGAAGGGTTGATGAATAGTAATAATAAGAGAAAGAAAAGGGTAAGAAAGGAATTTAGCTTAGACTTCTCATCAAAGTAATGATAAGCCATATCTATCTCTACTCAGATTCTATCAGTGACAGAGAACACATGAAGAAGTGGAAGATAGAACTAACTAACTACGAAGGCTTCTTTAATTTTATAAAATAAAAAATATTATTTTGTGTTATAAACTCATATTTATATGTATTGAACTCTGTATTGATTTTAGTTTTTTGAATTTTTATACTTCTTGAGTTCATTTTCTTGTTTTATAGATACACCAATAATCTTGTATTGTTTACACTTTAGAAAGATAGAATGATTTATAATAAATAAATAAATAATATATTTCTCTCTTGTCTCTTTTAATTAAATTTTGATCTTTATGTTATTTTATGTTAATTGTATATTATTTATATAATATGTTATCAGCACGATTATTATATGTTTTATATCAATTTTAATATATTCATTTTTTATTATTGTAATTATTGTGGCAAATTTTCTTTCATTTTTATTCATCGAAAGAGATTTATAATTCCTGAAGAACAAGTATAACAAGTTCCTAAAGAATTAAATAAATTAAAAACCGTTCCTCAAGAACTAGTATCACAAGTTCCTAAAGAATTAATGAATTAAAAATCGTTCCTGAACAACTAGTAACACAAGTTCTTGATGCATTAGTATTTCTAAAACTAAATAAATTCCTAAAGAACTAGTATCACAAGTCCCTAAAGAATTAATGAATTAAAAACAATTCCTGAAGAACGAGTAACACAAGTTCCTGAAGCATTAGTATTTCTAAGACTAAATAAATAATAGTCTTAAAGGAATGATTTTCTTGGAAAATTAAATAAATTAAAAATAATTCCTGAAGAACTGATATTTTTCCTGAAAGATTAAATAAATTAAATGTAGTTCCTGAAGAACTAGTAGTTTTAAAGCTGAATAAATAAGAGTCTTAAATGACTGATTTTTTTGTCTTCTTCTTTTATCTTCATGATTTTATTTAACAAGTTATTTCTTGTTTCTATAGATAAAGATAATATTAAATCTAACAGAAGTTGAATTTATCGTTCTTGATATTCTTAGAAATAATTATTTATCTTGAAATATTAACATCAAGATTCATCTAGAAGTTATGAATCTTTGAGAGACCATTAAAGAAGGAAATAAAATGTGGTAAAATCTAAATGAAAGATATGACCACCAAAATTTATCATACTTCTTCAAGCTTGTTAAGATTGGTTGCACTTGAAGTTGCAAGATTTTAAATCGTGAATATAATTTTTCTCTTTTTAAAATTATCTCCCAACTAAAATTGTGTGGTAAAGATATATAATCAAATATTAGAAAAAATATTCTCTACTTTTCATACCTCAAACATTGTCCTGCAATAACAACCTAGAATGTATAATTTCAAAAGGTTCTAAGTTATTCTGAATGGAACTTTTGTCTAGAAGACAAAAAAGAACCAAGGATATAGGTATGAAAAAAAATAGAAAATAAAAAGAGATAATCCTTCTAAAAAGCAACCCATCATACCACCAGAAATGGAGACACAATGAACTTAGACAAGAAAAAGAAAAAAAAATGCATAAATCTAAAAGAAAAGTGTCATAGGTGTTGTATGCATGGTCATTGGTCGTACCTGTCGTACACCAAAACATCTTCCAGATTTATATCAATTCTATCTAAAACAATATACAGTTAAGACTAATTTCATTCATAAAGATTTTTTGAAAATCATAACGCTTGTATTGATGTTAATACTTATATCGATGTTTCTGATTTTTTTTAAAACTCGGATAAGATAGAAAACATACTTAATGGTGGAATCATTAGAGATGATCAATAGCTCTTATTTTATGTTACTCTATTTACAATAAACATCATTAGTTTGGCTCAAGTTAAATAATAAACTTTGATTATCTTTTAACTAGTGACATGACTTTTCATGATGTAGATTTATGTTTGGAAGACAGTGCAACAACGAACACAATTTTTAAGGAAATAAATACTTTGAATATTTGACACTAACCAGAGTTAATGTCACTACAATATCAGGTCCAACAAACATGATTAAAAGATCTAGAAAAGCTAATATCGTGTTACTAAATAGCACAAGACTGAGCATTAAAAATGCATTATATCCGCTTGAGTCAAGAAGAAATTTACTCAGTTTAAGGGTACACACGCTAATGGTTATCATATTAAAACAATAGATAAAGATAGAAAAGAATATATTTATATAACTGAATGTATTTCAAGCCAAAAGCTTGTACTTGAGAAACTATATGTTTTCTCTTCTAGAAGTTATTGTATGATCATGAAATCTATTGAATCAAACATTGTGATACACCAAAATTGTTCTGAACCAAAACATTTTATGTTTTGGCATGATAGACTTGGACATCCAGTATCAATAATGATGAGACTAATTATTGAGAATTCATATGGACATCCCTTAAAGAACCTGAAGATTCTTTTACCAAGTGAAAATCCATGTGTTGCATGTTCTCAAGGTAAATTAATTACCAAAACATCTTCATCAATGTTCTTATAGAATCATCATCTTTTCTCGAAAGAATTCAATGAGATATATGTGGGCCTATTCATCCACCATGTGGCCCTTTTAGATGTTTTATAGTATTTATTAATGCATCAAATAAATGGTCACATATTTGTTTCCTTTCCAGTCAAAATATTGAATTTGTAGATTAATAGCATAGATTATCAGACTACGAGCGTAATCAATTGATTATCCTATCAAGAAAATTCAATTAGACAATGTTAGTGAGTTTACTTCTCAAACATTTGATGGTTTTTGCATTTCTATTGGAATTGATGTTGAACATCATGTTACTTATGTACATACTCAAAATGATCTAGTAGAATCATTTATAAAGTGACTTCAATTAATTGCAATGTCATTACTTATGAAATAAAAATTGTCTACATCTGTTTAGGGACATGCTATATTACATACTGCATCACTAGCTAGATTTAGACCAAATGTTTACCATAATTATTCTTTTTATAACTTGTTTATGGTATACCACCAAATATATTTCATCTACGAACTCTTGATTTAGTCTCTTGGATTTCCATAATCCTTGAGTTCATTTTATTCTCCTATAAATGAACTCAGTTGTCTTGTATTCTTTATACTTTGGAAAAATAGAAGAATTTATAATAAGAAAGGTATTTCTCTCTTGTCTCTTTTGATTACATTTTGATGTCTTTTTTTATTACATTTTGATATCTATATTCTTCTATGTTAATTATTTATTCTTTTTTATAATATTTTGATATATTTTTCATTTATTTCACTACATGGAGATCTACAAATTTTTAAAGAAAATGGTACAAGTCAGAACTCGTTGTGCTTAATTTAAAGGATAAATTAAAATGCCTCGCAACAAAGTTAAGGAATTACATCTACAAGTTTTACAAAGATTAAGAGCAGACATACATACCTTGAATACGAGTAGGAATATTGGATTGATTGGCAACCAAGATAGTTTAATTGAATTGTTTCGTATTCGTTAAGGAAAACCTGATTGTTGGATTGAATGGAGACCAAAATGGGTTAATTGGATCATTTAGTAATTGTCAAGGAATATCATATTATTGACTTTTGAATGAGAATGTTGGATTGATTGACAATCACATGAGCTGGCTAGATTCATCGGTATTCATTAAGAAAATACCAGATTATCTGATTGACAGCCAAAATAGGTTTGCTATGTTGAATGATTTTCGTTAAAGAATACCAAATTATTAGAGTCTGAATGGGATGTTTGGGTCAATTGGCAGCTAAGATGGGTATTTAAAAGTAATGAGCATTGCAATGTTGGTTTCAAAATGAAAGAGTTAGAGGTATGACTTTATAGAAGGGTGTCACCGCTATCGTATGAGAGAGATGAGCGGTGAACCCTGCTTGGGAGAACAAGACGCTGAAATAAGTGGGCGATGGTTATGGAAGATAGAAAGAACTTCGAAATAGCTGGCAATATCAGATGATAGGAGGGGGCGTTGTGTCACTACTTCTATCAGATAGTGCTCAACCTGGCGGGGGGTGATGAGAGGGAGAAAGGCAGAAAGGAAAAGAAACGCAATACAGGCAGTTCAAATAGAGAGAGAGAAACTGAGGAGGAAGCGTGATGAGTGGGTTTCCTCGAGGCACTCGGAGTGGGTCTGTAAGCTTCATAATGAAAAATAGCAGCAGCATTCATAATGACAAATTCAAAACCCTTTATCCAATCAAACCATTAAAGATTCTAGGAAATTACATTTTTCAAACCCCTATTTTCGAAACAAACATAATTCTACGAGGATGAGGCCATCTCTACATCACTGTGTGCAGGAAGCACGATGCCTTCTGAGATGATGAATTTCTTTGCTGCACCAAAGATAGTGGCCATCTGCAGAACCACGGTTTGACATGCCATGGAATTGGGCTGGAGAGATGTCAGAAGAGATGGCATACACTCAGGATGAAATTCCTTCTTCCCAAAGGATGGTGCAAATAGTGCCAGCACTGCCCGGCAAAATAAGAATCTGCAAACCAAAAAATGAAACTTTATCGCATAATCAACTGTCAGGTAAATCAACTTTATCCTGGTGGAAATCTTTGAAGGGCAAGCTCTCTTATAAAATTAATTCCGTCTCTAGAGGGGCCATCAAAGAGGAATGAGTTTTGCCAGTTCCAAACCCATGGAAATACAGTTGACTCCCTCTCTAGAGGACTTGTCCAATCATTATTGTGACTTGGTAATGAAGGCAAACAAAAAATCACTAGAGTCATAAGGAAATACTAGATTTGAAGTCACAAACACTTTCAGGTTGGAAATGACAATTCAATCAACATGCTATTGATTTTTGTCGTGGTTGTAGCTATAACAATGACTCTGGCTATGGTGGTGACCTTAGAGAAGGTTTGTTAACATGTGCTATTAAAATATCTTTACAAAATCTTAGACCTGATATTTTTCACTAATTGAGAAAGCTTGTGAAAATTCCTCCATAAACACAACCAGCTGAGGTGCCTTTATCCTGTCCGTACATGTGATGCCAACACTTGGACAAGCTGGTCAGTGCTTACCAAAAATGCAACCATACAAGGACCAAAAGTTTTAACCCAGCAAGACCATAGGAACAATTGAATGGTACCTCAAAAGAAGACGCCTAAGAAATGGGTCGCCTAACATCTGTGCCCAAACAGGATCAAGAATGTCCGATGTTGCCAAAGTCAATCCCCATGCATTCAATGATGAAGAAAGCAGCTTCTCAGCCTTGTTATATGTATCCTGAAACCCATTTGGTCAATTAGTAAACAGCAGAAATTAAATCACCACGATAGAATTAGAATGGGATTAAATCTTTACCATTTCAACATCAGGTCCTGACAAACCAATTAACAGACAAAAAGCCTGCAGAGGAGCTGTCAGAAACATGGTGAGCAGACTACCACTGTGATGACGAGAAGAATCAGCAGTGGTAAGAGGAATTGAACAGCTTGGTGATAAGATGATTGCAGCTGGCTCTCCTTTCTCAGCTCCACTTATAGCCTGCAAAAATAAAGATCGTTACATGACCCAAGTTAAGGTAGTTGGCATTCTCAACTTGATGACCATATCTTCTCAAGTAAAGAAAATGATACAGGCCAGAAATTAAAAGGATAAATTAAAATGCCTCACCCCTTTTCATTTAAAATAACAATAATAAAGAGAGTGATTATAGCTTTAGGCCAATTCTACAGAACAAAGTTAGGGCACCTTGCTAGTTAGCTTCTCCATGTTATTCAAAGTATTCAAGAATTCTATCCACTGTCCACCACAAATGTACTATTCAGTTGTCACTTTTTCAAACCCACGGACATGAATATAGAAGACTTTTGAAATGATCAATAGATTATCCATTTTGATTATCGTTACACGTGAAAACCTTTACATGTAAAACCAAGTTAAGGAATTACATCTACAAGTTTTACAAAGCTTAAGAGTAGACATACTTGCCTTGAATGCTTCGCTGCTATCACTGTCAATGACTATAAAAAGTGGCCTTCTCGTAAATGGGATTAAGTCAGTGGGATAAATGCTGTTTAATCCTGGAAAAGGATTAGTTTAATGTCAGCATAGCTCTCCAGAAATATTATCCAGTAGTGCAATGGTCAAGTTTAGTTCATCTATTGACGAGATTTAGATCATACACTTTTTTCTGTTAATATAAGTGACCATTATGCATTATTTACCAATCTAATTGTACAAACACAAATGAAGACTTCTCTTAAGCAAGTCCCCAGAAGTGCCCATTAATGGTAAGAGGTGCTGCAATATAAGTGCCTTAAAAAACAATTGAACAGTGGTTGAGCCACTTTAATAATCTTATGTTCCTTTTCCCAGCCTGACATGAGATGCTTATGTTTTCTTTTCAATATTTGTTACATTCCATTAAGCCTGGAGTGGTAGTGTTTAAGCTGATGATGTGCTGTGAGGGGTGATATGATGGTAGGAGAATGACATCACTTTGAAATATGAATTCTTTGCAAGGAATTATTAAGCCTTTGAAGGAGCAGATTGACTTATGTTAGGTATGAAGACTATGGTGTTGGAGAGCTTGTTCTCTTAGTTTTCATTTTTAATTGGAAGCTATTTCTTATGATCCTTTCTAAAGTTCTTGAAAGTTTTCTTTTTCCTTTTCTTCTATTGTATTTTGCCTCTGGTGCTGTCTTGTAAAGAATATTTCTCTTGTATTAGGTTAAATCCTTTTTTCAATAAAATTAATTTTCAGAAATGCATTAACAATAAAGGTCTAAGAATATGAGGGTACAAAAACAATGAACAGGTGGAATTACTAATTTATTATCTTTGACTCTGCACCAAAGAGTTGATCAAGCTATAACATGGAGAGCAAAACAGAAAACTGGTTACTTTTGCATGAAACTAGGTGCATTAAGCTGGCAAAGTTCACAATATTGTAAATAGTACCTCCATTCCCACGTGTACCAAAATGCAAGCAGTCCGATTTACTTTGCCTTGAAGAAGGATTTGGACTATTACTTGATGAGCTAAATGGGGAAGTGGAGACTGCATCCAAGTACATGCCATGAGACTGAAAGTTTCTCATGGTGTTCTCAGTAGTGTTGATAGAAGTTCCACCACCTGAGGGAGGTGAAATAGGGTGTCCAACTCTTCCTGAAACAATTTAAATGATGTAAGAGGCAAGCCAGCCTTGCATTTCCTTAAAGAGAGGAAAGGGCAGGCTATGAGCTCTGAGATAAAGCAAAAGTACACAACCTGAAGCAGACAAATATATCAAGATAACTCCATCAGGGGCTAGCTCCTCACAAATTGTACCCAGAACCTGCCCAGAGAATGCACAAGTCCATCATGAAAGTTTTAAACATGACAGTCCCACCATTTGGTAATTAATTATGTCAATTATTTGCTTCATGAAAGTTTTGAGGCATGAGACCCTTAATTCCCCTAGTGTTGCCCATCTCAGTTTTTACATTTCAACCAATCGCTTTAAACCTGAAATCAGAAATGTAACAGTGGACCATCCAAAAATAGACATTTCAGTCAGTCTTTTGACTAGGATGACAACATGAAACAATCGTCATTTGAGCGATACATGTCTTGACTTGGTTATTGCATGACAACACGAGTCAACAAAGAAAGGACAGAGTATTGGAGATCAAGTAATGATGGAGCTGATATATTACACCATACTCACTGCTAAGAAATGAGTTACAGATGGTCGATACAGGACAGCTTTCCTTGAGTTTAGTGGCAAGGTAGGATCAGCTATATCCTGGGCATGGTTAATGCGACTGGACCCTGAACCACCATTCTGACCATTTTTACTGCTGCTGGACTGATAAAATGAACCACTTGGTTCCCACTCCAGGCACTGAAGCATCCTGAATGTGTCTAGTGTCAGCTCTGAAAACTTGACCTGATAAAGAAGCAAAACAATAACAGTTTATACATGGCATATAACACGAATTGGATAATACAAGTCAACAAAGCATCTCAGTTCAAATCATACACGCAAGATCACTCTGTCAACATGGACAAAAAGGGAGAAAGAACCTTAATACCTAACCTCATTATGATGGTAGCTACTCAATATTGCATCTCGTAATTTTAAGCTTCTTCTAGTTGCAACACATGGTAGTGAATCTGGATGAAGATCCAGTACAAGACTATATCGTAAAGGCCTGATATTCATAAAAGCGGTTTCAGCTTTCAAAAATCTACTTATTTCCTGAACCACCAGCTTCCATTCTTTAAAATCAGTTTCCTGGAAACAAGATCGAAAGAAGGTCATCATTCACCACTCAATCCAAGTAAAAGAAAAGGCAAGATAGTGATATTTTGTTGTCATTCATTAATTTAAGAGGGGCGCTTCTACATGGTCGCATACACATCAATTGGTAATATTTGTACACTAAATAAGGCAAGCATCCATCATATAAGATGAAAATATGCGTAAAAAAGTCACATGAGTTAACAGTTTGCACAACTGACAGTGTATCATTATCTTAATCTTAAAAGGTAAAAACAAATCTATTTCATTATCTTAATCTTAAAAGGTAAAAACAAATCTATTTCATTATCTTAATCTTAAAAGGTAAAAACAAATCTATTTCATTATCTTAATCTTAAAAGGTTAAAATGCAGCGCTAGTTACACAACTTAAAAGCATATCATCAGTTTAAGATTGCACAATACTGACACCAATTCACTATTGAGCCTTAGCTAATTTGAAACATGTTGATTAATGATTTTCATCTCCATGACAAATCCATAATCAAGATCAAGACATGAAATTTCAAAACTTGAGTATTTAGACATCTGATCAAAATCAGAACTTAGAACATGAACAACATAAGCTATAAAACACCAAAATCTACCTATCAAGCTTCAGTTCTGTAATGCACATGACCTTAATGAAACAAAAAAAAAATTGTTAAGCAAAGAGCATTCATAATTCATTGAAACCAAGACAGCAAACAAGAAAAAAGGAGACCTGGAATGCCCTCCTACATTCATCAACCAAGATTTTGAGTAGATTAACCAACTGATGAACCATTTCGCGGCGGTTCCAAACCAAAGAAACCATTAGAAAGCGAGCAAAAAACCTGAGCTGTTTATTGGCTAGATTAAGATCCTGAAGCAATCCATCTTTGAAATACTCCCTGCTCAAAATTGCTTCATAAAAAACATAGGATTCGGACAGATAGCTGGAATCACTCGTCCTCATATACTGCCCGTAATACAGCTGAGCAATCCGCGATGCAATCTCCCCTATCTCCCATCTTTTTAACCCCGCTTCTACTAGTTTCTGCCGGTTTTCCTGTTGAAATTTCCACAATTGCGTGTACACCTTGAATACCTTGTAAAAATACGTATCATACCTAACAGCACCATCACCACCACCCAAAATAAAACCATAATTAATCAAAACAAAACAAAAAAAGAGTGAAAGAAGAAGAAGCGAGGAAGAACCTGTTGCGTTCATAGTAAGGTAGGTCTCTTATTTTAGAGAACTTTTTATCGGCTTTATCGACGAGTGACCAATACACTTCGCTCACCGGAAAATTACTGTTGGTATTGTTGCTCATAATATGTTGTTCCGTCATTTGATTTTTCTAGGGTTTCTAATTGACTCACATAATCAGAATCGGTTTTCAGATGATCTGGTCGGATAAAAAAAGGTGGTGGTGGAGAGGATTGACTTGTCACAGGGAAATTCCGGTGGAGAAAGGAGGAGAGTGAAGAGGGCGTAGTGGAAATTTACAACAATAAAAGAATTAACATGGTATATTAATGTTATCATGTTTCTCAGAGGTTCCTATGAGAATACTTGCAGTTTTTTTTTCAATAATCATGTACATAATATATATTAAAAAAATCTCATGAATATTCAAGTTAAATTGATTTATTCTTTTTAATAGATTTTTTATATAATTTTATCAAATTTATTATTATTTTAAATATTTAAATATTTTTTAAATTACTTTTAAGATCTTGATGGATATATTATTTTATGATATTATCAATTGTTTTATGGATAATTTTATATAGCTCATCATGGAAAATATTTTTGATAAGTTTATTATTAATGTAAAATGAGGATAAAGTTCCTTATTATTTTATTATAAGTTCTTACATGATATGTTCAAACGTATAATTTTCATTTTATGTAGTACAGATGTTCTATTTCTAATTTGTTTTCAAATTTGAAGTTTGCTTTCACTATCACTTGAATTTTTGCTTATCTCTTATCTCTCAATGTTTTGTATTGCTATTGTTGCTATTCAATGAAATATACTATTTTAAAAAAATAAAATCACAAAAAAATAACACTAATCACAGAAAAATATTTAGATTTTTCAATACTTTTATTCATTGTATTTTTATAAATATATATTTTCTAATATTTTAATTGTTTAATAAATTAAATTTAAAAATAAGGTTATTGAACCCGACTAAAGCCATGACCTAGATCATGGACCAAGTTAATAAAAAAAAAATGTTGTTTCATTAAGTTTTGTATAAAAAATATTAAATCAATATTTTTTAAAAATACTTCTGCAAGATTTACTTTGAAACTTATCCAAGCTCAAAACAATTCCAAAATGAAAATTATCATGTCCCAAGACATAAATTATTATTCATTATAATGATATAATTATTATATTGCCTCTTGTCAATTAAGACTTTAAATTGTTTTTTATTATGGCATAATTGTCTTTTGTGAATTGTATGAGATTAATTTGGTAATTTTATTTTTTTATATATACAGTCAAGTTACTCATTTAATCTTAAAATAAAATCATCTATTTATCTATATAGCTAAATCAGCTCACGGTTTTATTGTTCATTTAGACTCATAAGCGCTATGGACTTGAATAGTAAAATTACTTAATAATATAAGTATCATTTCTATACTACAACTATATAACGAAAATCTTTTTGTCAAGTGGTCTACACGTGTGCCTAATGTTTCCTTACAACGAGAGTTCGAATCGCTCAGGCTACAAAATGATTTTAGATTTTGCTTTGAAAAAACTTAATAATGTAAGTATTATTTTTATACTACAACGGCACAACGAAGTTGTTTGGCCAAGTGGTTAAGGTGTGCACCATTCCCCCACAGCGAGAGTTTGAATATCTCAAGCCACAAAATGATTTTGGAATAGTGATGAACAGTGTTTTTCACTTCTAATTACTGTTCAAAAAAGTATTTTTTTACCAGACTTTTGTTTTTTATAACCTAGGTGTCCAAGTCAGCTTACGCGTATCATGATTAATCTCTAGACCCACTTTTTTAAAACTTTTTGTTTCTTTTTTTTCCACTTTTAGATTTTTTTTATAACTGGAGTGTTTGAGTCAGCTTACGAGCACCATATTTTTTTCCACGTGTACTTTTTTTTTTATCTCTGGACCCATTTTGTTACATTTTTTTTCTTATTTTCCCCCCACCTATACATTTTTTTTTTTGTTTTATTTTATAATTGGAGTATTCGGGTCAATTTACACGCACCACGATTTTTTTTCCACGTATACATTTTTTTGTTTTTGATAACAGGGATGTCAGGTGCAACTTATGCACTTCATGAATAATCCCCGGACCCATTTTTTTTTACATTTTTTCCACGTATAATTTTTTTTATAACCAGGGTATCCAAGTCAGTTTACGCGCACCATGACTATTATTTTATAGAATAGCTAAAGGAGATCACAATTTCACATAGTACTGAACATTGGTTTCAACTACGGTTTTCATTATTCCTTACTATTTGAAAAAGGTGAATTGAAATATAGTTTTGGTGGGAGATGACAAAGGGGTTTGGGAATGCTTTTGAAAATCACTTTTGAAAAAAATGAATTTTTATTTTATTTTTTATTTTAAATTAAAATAATTTGGTATTTCAAAATAATTTTGACGTGTTGATGTAAAAAATGATTTTAAAAAATTAAAAAATATCATTTCTGAACGAAAAACACTTTCAAAAGCAACCTCAACCACACTTCAAAATAGACACAGCATGTTGTGGAGGTGAAAGGTAAAAGGCGAATTGAACTACTAGCTAAATTTTGTCCTTTAAATGACATTCATTATATATGTGTTTTTCATTTTGGTCCTTATACTTTTAGTCTTTGATTTTATTTTAATTCCGTTATTTTTCTTATATATTTCTTAAATGGTTCCTATTTTTGTCTATGTTTATATGTACACGCTCTTAGTTTTTGTTTCTTATTTTTATTATTTTCACTATTATTAAGGTTTTTTATTTAATGTTTAAATTTTAATTTGTGTTGGTGAACATTTGAAATATTGATATTTATTATTTTTCTCTTCATTTTTTATTTTTCATTTTTATTTATTCTTCAAGTCAAATAGTTTTTATAAATATAATAATATTTTTTTTCATTTATTTTGTTTTTTAATTGCTTTTTTTAAATATTATTAGGTGTTGAAATTTCTAATAATTATAGATAAGACATTCAAAAAAATAATTATTTGTAAGTTTTTTTTTTCTTATGAATATGTTAGACTAATTATATATTTTGATATTTATTTATATTAGTGCCTTAATATATATATATATATATATATATATATATATATATATATATGACCTAAGTTTTTTTTTTTTAAAATAATATTAGTAATTTGAAGTAATTTTAATATAATAATATCAATAAATCTTATAAAATAAAAATAATAATTTAATCTATTTTCTAAAAATAATTATGGTGTCATTGATAGTATGAACATTAATAATTAGAATATAAATTATTTATAATAATATTTATAATAACAACTACAATAATTGTGACAATTTAACAATCATGATAATAACAATGACAATAATAATCGAAATAATTCATTAGTTGATATTATTTTTCTTAGAGGTTGACTTTTGCGACTTTTTTTATGTATAATATTTCATATCTTATATCACATAAACAACAAATATACAAAGTGGCACATAGATTAAACAAGTGGAAAAATTGGGGTAATTTATCTGCAATAAAAAAATATACAAGCCACTTATCCTCCACCTCGATATAGCCATTTAAATAATTTTTTAACATGCAAAAAATATTAATCGTCTTAAATTTTTTTTATAATGCTATATGTTTGAGTTAAATAATTAGCATACAAAATTGTTGGTTCCTACTATAACAAAATTATTTACAATAATAATTATTGTATATTAGGTTTTTATATATTCATTTTATTATGAAAAATGTATTTAAAATAATGATGGCGATTCTTTTTAAGGATTTTTCTCTTAAAAATAAATATATTTATTGGTATTTTTTTAATATTAACTTCTTATATATATATATATATATATATATATAATGAACTAAGGTTTTGTTTTAAATTTTCAAAGTAATATAATCTTAGTATGCTGGAATATTTCAAATATAATAATATGAAGAATAAATCTTAAAAAATAAAATAAAAATTCTTTTTATAACGGTAATGATAGTGGCAACGATAATATTGTCATTAATGATTAGAATATTAATTATTTATAATAATTTCTACATTAACAACTATAATAATTGTGACAATTTAACAATCATGATAATAACAATAAGAATAATAATCAAGATAATGCATTAATCAATGTTATTTTTGTGAAAAAATGACTTTGTCTTTTTACGTATGATATTTCAGATCTAATATTACATGAATAAAAAAATATATGAAGTTGCACATAGACAAAACTGGTGAATTGTTTTTTTCAAACTATCTACAAATACAAAATATACGAATCACTTGTCTGCTCTTAACCGCTGACAAAACCAAAATTTATAATATGTAAAAAAAATTAATGGTTATTGGATTTTTTTTAATAATGCTATACATTAAAAGGACACAATCAATCTGCAAGACTTTCAATTATTTATTTTTTAATATGTATTCATTTTATTATAAATAATGAATTTAAAATCACGAGAAAAATTATTTTAAAGGTTTTTTCTCTTAAAAAAATATATATTTTAATATTTGGTTAATATTAATGCCTTAAAAAATATAGCAAATAACTAACAACTAAAAATTAACTATACTTGTATAAGAGAGATTTTTACTTTCATTTACACCACCAAAGGTGAACTTACTCTGTTTTTAAACCAAAACTACATTTAATACAAAGATAAATTCTAATAAAAATTAAAAGTCAAACCTAAGAATATAGATACATAAATACAAAAACAAATTATTTAAATTTATACCAAAATTACAAAAATAAATAAATAAAGAGATCGAAACTAAATCAAAAAATAATTTTTCTTTTATTTTCATTACAACACTTTTATTTTTTTATTTAATCCTTCCATTTACATTATTTACATATTTTATATTTATTTCGACCCATATACTTTTAATTCTTTTATTTTTTTAGATATATTTCTAAATAATCTCAATATTTTTCCATGTTTATATATATATATATATATATATATATATATATACACACGCTTTTAATTTTGATTTTTAATTGTTTATTTTAAAGGAAAAATTTCTAACAGATTTAATTTATTATAATTTTATCAATTAAATATTAAGATAACCAATTATATCATGCATAATAATTTCTATATGACAAAATCTAGGCATCGTGACGGCAAATAGTCCAACTATTTAAGGATTTATTTTAGAATAGTGCAATTACTTTGATGCATTTGAAAACAAAACCAATTCAATATCTCACCCGGGAGATCTTTTGTTATTTTACATTATTTTTATTGTAATTTTAAAGAGTTCTTAAGAGCATTTTTTTAACTTTTATTTATTAAAATATAATTAAGCAAAAAAAAAAACATTTTGGCGCGTGCACGACATGTGTCAAGTCGTGGATGACTTGTAGTTGTAGGCCCTTAAGGCTCGCCCCAATGCAATGTTTGAAACTTGAAAGCTCTGAACACTCCTTGGAGATAGAAGGCTCGTGATCCAAGATCAATGACAGTTTGGTACCAACGACTCTTTCTTCTTTCTCCCCCGCTAAGAATTTTACATCAACTCCTTAAGAAATCAAGACTAACCCTTTAATTTGTTGGTTCTTTAATTTGGTCCCATTTTTTTTTTATTATGATTTGTTTCTTGAGTGATTTATAAAATTTGGCTCTTATTCTTTTGATTTTTATTTTTTTTTACTTGGAGTTATTTTTTAAATTAGTTTTGTTTTACGATTTCACTCTCATTTGCTTCTCTTTTTTCCTATCAAATTTAACCCATGCTATTTTGATTGCTAAGTTTTTAGCCTTGAATAGTTTTTATTTTAAATTATAAATAATTTTATTTTATGACTTTACCTTTTGTTTTTTTATCATATCAAATTTAATCCCTATCTTCTTATTACCAATTTTTTTTTCCTTTGACAAGTCTTTAAATTGGCTCATAATTAGCTTCTTGCTTGGACCTCAATTTAGGTTTTCACGGGTTGCAAGGCTTTAAAATTTTGATCGAGTTCAAGATATATGTTCATTTTAACTTGGTTCTTACAAATATTTTTCAGTTTAACCCTCACTGGTTTTTCTTATCTTTAAAATTTGACCCTCATTATTTAATTTTTATTTATTTTATTTAATATATATATATATATATTTTAAAAATAAATTCTCATTGGATTTTCTATCAAATTTTATCCTTATTATTTTTTCGGTACTTTGTATTATTTTTTTGAGATATTTTTTTTACCTATCTCATCCTTGAAATAACTTGTTGAGAATTAGACTTCTTGATTGGATCCATATGAAATATTTAAAGGGTTATGACTTGAGGAGATTAGATTAGGTCTAAGAGATTTTTCGAGATTTCTTGTTTTTTTCCTTTTTTATAATATTTTTTTTATCATTTTTTGTGAAAAATTGTAGTTTGATTCTACCGAGTTAATCAGCAATAATTTCTTAGTATTTAATCTTTATCATTTTTTAATCTTTAAATAATTTATAAAATTACAAATATTTTTCAATATTAGCCCCTATTATTTTTTTTTATTTTTCAATTTTGTTCCTTATTGTTTTAATTGTAATTTATTATATTCAGGGTAATTTTTTTTATTTTTTATTTCAAATCTCATCCTCTCGAGTTTTTTCCCATCAACCTCTATTCTTATTCACTTCTCAAGCTATAGTTGAATTACCCTTTTAACCTTCTTCCTTGGATTTTTAAAGCTTTGCCAGAGGAGTAGGATGATTTTTGCACATGGCCATGTTGTTGTTCTTGGAAAGATCCATGCTGGCACTGTCTATCCAGGCTTTCTACACTGTGGGCGAGCTCGATTTGCCTTCGCCTTCGCCTCTGGTTTGGCCTTTGGTTGCAAGGTGGTTTGGCTGGTTCCTCGGCTGAACCTAAAGCTGAACTTTGACCTTTTGCTATATCTGTGGGCAGGCAAATATGTTATCATCACGTTACACCTACTGGGTTTAGTGACTGTTAGTTACTGTTATTGCATTTGTTTTTAAAATTATTATTTATTTATAAATAAATCAGAATAATATTTTTTTAAAAAAATTATTTTTGACATCAGCATATCAAAATGATTTAAAATCATTAATTTTTTTAATTTAAAATAAAAAAATTTCAATTTTTTTCATAAGTACTTTCCGATCGCAATGTCAAACAGCCCCTAGTGGTACGAGGTGATTTGCGGGGGCTCTAAGTTTTTTTATGTAGAGAATTAATTGATTTTTTTATATATTATAATTAATTATTTTAATATTTAATTAATAAAATTGTAATAAATTAAATCTGTTAAAAATGTTTTTTTCCCACCTAAAATGAATAATGCAATCAAAATATAGAGAAAATGGTTCGTATATTTTTTAATTAATATAAATGTCCGAATCAGTTTGTACATGCCTCAACTAATCCCAGAAATAAAAATTAATGATTATGTAATTTTGAAATGGTTATCGATCAAACTGTGCCACACCAATCTTGGCGGCAGCTACTGTAAGGGCTTCCAGTCTTGAGGTTTCCATGCTCTCGAGGCGAGTTTGCATCTTCATTTAGGTTATTTTGTTGTCTCATTTATTGCTGAAAATCATCATGACTATGATTGGATTTACAATTGGGTGGGATGGAATCGGCTTTAAATGTGTTCTTAAGAGTCTACAATTCATCCATTAATGCTTTTGCTTTTGCTTTAAAATCAAACTGATTTTATTTTACTACACTTGAGCACTAGATTCAGCATTTATATTTTGACTTAATTCTCTTAAAAAACACAAAGCTTGGGTGCCACAAAGCTTGAAGTACTTGCAAATGTTATGGTCTGAAAACATATGTTAGGAATGAGAATCTCTTCAGAATTATATGTATACCAAAACAAATATTATTATTTAAAATTTATTCTCTAAATAAAATTAGAGAGAGATCACCCATTCTCCTAGATATAAATAAAAAATGACAAAAACAAATATAAAAAAAATAGTCATTGACCATGTGTTAATAGATTTCACAAGTTGTAGCTAGGTTTTAGAGATTAAAATAGATTTAGGAGGTTTACAAGTTGTAGCTAGGTTTTAGAGATTAAAATAGGTGTAGGAGGTTCATTTAGGTTTGTTTGATCCCTTTTTCTTTTCTTTTTTCTTTTTCTATTCTAGTGTTTTCTTCTTCTTTTTTTGTAATTTAATTCTATCCATTTATTCACAATTAAGTCCTTTCTATTTCACCCCTGTCATTTTTTAATTTATAAATAATCTTTTTCAATGTCACCCACTATGATTTTTTTAATCTCTTAAGCATTGTGGTGCTCATTCTTTTAGTTGCAAATTATTTAATTCAGGATCATTGTTTTTTTTTTTTTTTGAGTTCCAAGTTCAGGCCACCTAACACCCCCTCCCTCCCTCTCTTGAGCTAGAAATTGCCCCCTTCAATGACACATGGAGTCCATTTATTTATTTATTTAAACATTGATTTTGAAATGGGATTGAGCCTCTAAAATTGAAAATCCTTAATGGTGACTCACTAGCTGTTTTGGTTTCTTATCTGTAGATTTATTTGTTTTTATTTTTTAATCGGCAGTAGATGGATGGCTTTGTTTCATTTAGAAAGGACACAATAAATAAATATTAGGCAATAATAATAATAGTTATATAAGGCGAGATGAATGATAAAGGAATCTAAAAAAATAGAGATATAAATGTCGTGCGTGGTATTTTAATAATGTTTTCTTTCTCGGAGACTTTGATAATACACATCAAAACAATACAATAAAAATAAAAATGAAAGCTTTATAGGATCTCACGACATTTATTTTGCTGCGAATGTCAACCAAACCTTAAGATTTTCAAACAACTCACTCACACGGCATTACAAAAGCAGTTTTATTTTTTATTAGTTTGATGCCCGGTAGACTTGGGGGGACAACCTTGGCCTAGGGTGCACCATTAAGGGCACGGCACGTTGTAAAGTCAGACCATATGCTTCGTCCATGTTCAATTTCTCAGGGGCCAGTCCGTCTGCCAGATCCCAGTCAAAGGCATGGATCAAAGATGCCGTCAGCAGCTGAACCATACGCAGCCCCAGGCTCATCCCCGCGCATATTCTACGCCCAGCTCCGAAGGGTATCAGCTCGAAATCATTCCCCTTCACATCGACCTCGGCCTTTTCTCCCCCCGGAAGAAACCTTTCGGGGCGGAACTCGAGCGGCTCAGCCCACTCATCCGGGTCACGAGCTATGGCCCATACATTCACCAGAACAGTCGACCCCTTCGGAATGTGGTAGCCGCCGATCTCGCAGCTTTCCGCGGCAATGCGTGGAAGGGACAACGGTGTAGAAGGGTGGAGCCGGAAGGTTTCCTTGACCACGGCCTGGAGGTAGGTGAGCTGAGCCAAGTCCAGCTCGGTTACCAAACGGTCTCTACCAACCACGGAGTCGAGCTCTTGTTGGACCCGGGCGAGGATGTTAGGGTGGCGTATGAGCTCTGCAATTGCCCATTCCACGGTGCTCGATGACGTGTCAGTGCCAGCAGTGAACATATTCTGCAACCACAAGTCAAAGTCAAAGTTAATCGTCTAGCTGTGCCTGCCTACCCTTGTGACGTGCAAGATTCGTTCCCTGGTCCATTAGCTATTATAACTTTTCTTGTCATTCTATAGCAAAATAAATTATGCATTAATTGAAATTAAGGGTTTTTTTTAATGATTATAAAAGTATATTTTACTGAAGGAGAATGGTCAGGCAGACGGGAAGAGTAGAATACCAATAGCAATGCTTTGATTTCAGTGTCAGTGAGCTTCCCTCCACCATCACCGTCAACATCCGGCTGCTCCTTCAGAGAAATCAGAGTGCTCAGCAGATCAGTGTGCTTCTCCGATCTAACGGCAGAAGAGCTGCTGTTCACTTTATGCTCCTCTACAATGTTGGTCAAGAAAGCGTCGAATCTTTTATGAAGCTTCTTCATTTTAGCTGCTACCCCCTGCAAGTCAAGCCACTCCAACGCCGGAACAAAGTCGCCGATGTTAAACACACCGGCCAACACCATCACCTCCACCACCATTGATTTGAACTCATCTGCCTTTGCGTCACCGTCACCGCTACCGTCACCGAACACCCGTCTCCCTAACATCACCCTCCCGAGAGCATTAGCCGTGCAAACATTAAGCAATTGACCCAAGTTCACCGGCGTGTTTGGACCTGCTCTTGTCAGTGCCCCCGTAAGCACCGCCACTTCTTCCTGCGTGGAGTAGCAGATAAACACGTCAAATATATATATATATTAAAAAAAAGCCCAAGAAAACAACCATGAATTTGGAGTCAATTACAGAGACAACGTTAATCAATGCTATTTATTACCCGCTACCTCCTACATACATTAGCTAAGTCAGAGGTCATGCGTAGTATAGCAATTATTTTGGGTTTGAATTTGTTTTTTAAATATTTAAAAATATATCAATATAATATTTTTTATTTTTTATAAATTATTTTTGAAACAAACATATTAAAACAACAAATAATATAAAAATACAAAAAAAAAATTGACACGACTTCTTCGTCATCCTCACCTCCTTCCATGAAAATAAACACAATATGAAAACAGACAAAATGAGATTAAATTAATTTATTCCTACCCATGTACGGTTAAATAAAACCACTTTTGTGTACGAACAGGGTAAACAAAAAGGAGTCTTTTTTTTTTTGGTTAATTTTTATCAAGAAAGAAACCAAGCCTCAGCTTATTATTGGAACACGGCTCTGCCATGGTGCAAATGCCATCAGTGGAGTCAATCACTATCCGATTTGTTACAGTAGCTGCCCTTTCCAAAGCAGAAAAAATATATGGATAGATGTGCAGATTGAGATATATCACAAGCGGTAATTAAGAAGGATGGGATGAAATGAACCGAACCTGTCTAATATGTCTAAAATCATCCAAGGACTTGGCCGAGAAGAGATGGACGGAGCTGATCTTCCTAAGCAAGCGCCACCGTGGTCCATACGGTGCAAACACAAGGTCCTGGTAATTATATGCGATATGTTTGGCGCCGGAGTTTGGTGGCCTGCTAGAGAAGTTGGAATCATGTGTTTTCAAGAACTGAGAAGCCACAGAAGCCGATGCCACAACCACCACGTCGACGAGGCCGAGCCGGAGGTGCATGAGAGGCCCATAAGTTTTAGCCAGGGATGTCATGGTGTGGTGAGGCACAGGCCCCAAATGGGGCAGGTTTCCGACGAGGGGCCATGGTTTTGGGCCCGGTGGGAGGGGTTTGCCGCGACGGTCGAGAAGGCTTCGCAGGTGAAGAAGGCAATAGACGAAGAAGGACAGCAGAGCTGGGTACAGAATTAGAGGAGACATGATTAGCCCTCGTTTCCTGTGTGGATTTGCTAAGAAATGTTTGCCCTGTGATCCTTATATCTGTGTGTTCATATAGGAGGGGAAGACGGAGCGAGATGGAGACTGGGAGATGGGGGGCAGGAGGTTGGTTGAAACGTGTGGAGAGTAGGACGCACACGTGACGGGTAATTTCTTATGTTTGAGCTACTTGTTCTTCAACTTTAGCGACAACATGTATTTACTATATAATAACACTACTGTCCCCGCAGCTGCAGCTTCATTAAATTTATCAACCATTCTTGTCATGAGTTTTATTAATTATTATTATCATTATTATTATTATCAATATACCTAAAACAAAACCGCAGAAGGAATAGTGGTCACTGTTCACCCAGGTAATTGGTCATTCCGGCCAGGTTCAACCGGGCGGTTATTTTTTCAATATTTCTTTACACAGTGCAGTGACCGTTTTAGCCCTCGAAAACGACAAAATAACGCATAGGGTGGAAGGGGTGAAACGGTAATTAGCTAAATATTTTTATTTTTCGCCTTGGTTTACTGTTGAAGCGTCCCAACACGCGTCATCCATTTCCGCGTGTGCGACGTCATACGGCGTCTCAAAATGATCAACCGCCATCTATAACGATGTTTTACCATGCTCTCTTCCACATGGGGCGGCGCGTGTATGCCTGTGGTTCCCAGGTACGTGTCAATGAACGTTTGAATCCCCCCCCCCCCCCACACATTTATCTCTTCTCCTGCGCAAGCTGATGTTAGCGAAACAATTTTTTTGGCAAAGTTCATTTTAGTCCTTGAACGTTATAATTTGTTTTTCTGGCCCATATTGCAATTATATAAGTTTTGATTTGTTTCAATTTCATCCTTCAATTGAAATTGATTATGTGTTGAAGTTCCAGTTCGATCCTCGTGCTTTTAATTTTGCGGGCTGGGCTGGAATTCTAAATATTTTCGGTATCAAAGTTTTGATTAATTGCAATTTCATCCTTCCATGCAAATTTATAATAAATCCTTAATATATTAGGTATCAAAAGTTTGATTTCTTTCAATTTTATCCTTCTATGCAAGTTAATTATGGATTTCAGTGTAATTTCAGTCTCAGTTCTTTTAGTTTCCGGTTTTGTTTTGAATTATTTGATTTCAATGTTTGGGTCTACTTCAATTTTGTCTTTTAAATTTAAGATATTATTGAAAATATGTCAAATTAAAGCATGTAAAACTACTATAATGTTCAAATATTTATTAAATATTATCGCCTAAAAATATATAGATGGATAGGAAAAATGACCTAGGATTTTCTCAGGGATAGAAATTCATGTTAGTATTCTTAAATATATTTAATATAATAATACGATGAATAAATCTTATAAAATAAAAAAATATTGGCTTCAAAATTAAATTTTATGCTCTTTTGTTTAAGTTTATTTCTTCAAATAAATTTGTAGTGTTTTGATTTTTTAATTATATATATATGTGTATTTATGTCAAATTAAAATATGTAAACCCAATTATATGTTCTAATATTTATTGGATGTTATCGCATAAAAATATATGGAGAGAAAACAAAATAGCTTAAGATTGTCCTTTAAATTAAATATATTATTGAAATTATGTCAAATTAATTATATATTCGTATATTTATGTCAAATTAAAATATGTTAAACTAATTATATGTTTGGATATGTATTGAATATTATCGCCTAAAAATATATTGAGAGAGAAGAAAAATGACCTAGGATTTTTTGAAGGACAGAAATTCATATCATGTTTTCTTAAATATATTTAATATAATAATATGATTAATAAATCTTATATAAAAAAAATATTGGCTTTAAAATTTTATTTTGTGCTCTTTTATTTAAGTTTATTTCTTTTAGTTTCCGATTTTCTTTTCAATTATTTGATTTCAATTTTTGGATTTACTTCAATTTTATCTTTTAAATTTAAGATATTATTGAAAATTTATCAAATTAATTATATATTTGTATATTTATGTCAAATTAAAATATGTAAAACTAATATAATGTTCTAATATTTATTGAATATTATCGTCTAAAAATATATAGATAGAGAGGAAAAATGACCTAGGATTTTCTTAGGAACATAAATTCATGTCAGTATTCTTAAATACATTTAATATAATAATACGATGAATAAATATTATAAAATAAAAATATATTGGCTTCAAAATTAAATTTTATGCTCTTTTGTTTAAGTTTGTTTCTTTAAATAAATTTGTACTATTTTGACTTTTTAATTATATATTTATTTATTTATGTCAAATTAAAATATGTAAAACCAATTATATGTTCTAATATTTATTAGATGTTAACGCCTAAGAATATATAGAGAGAGAACAACATAGCCTAAGATTATCTTTTAAATTAAATATATTATTGAAATTATGTCAAATTAATTATATATTCGTATATGCATGTCAAATTAAAATATGTAAAACTAATTATATGTTTGGATATGTATTGAATATTATCACCTAAAAATATATTGAGAGAGAGGAAAAATGACCTGGGATTTTTTGAAGGACAGAAATTCATATCATGTTTTCTTATATATATTTAATATAATAATATGATTGATAAATATTATATGAAAAACATTTTGGCTTCAAAATTTATTTTTTTGCTCTTTTATTTAATTTTATTTCTTTACAAGAATTTCCAATGTTTTCATTTTTAATATTTTAGATCTAATATTACTGGAAAAAGAAACATCTCAAAAAAAAATGTTGACAAATTTACCTGCATTATCTACAAGTCAAATTAAAAAATATACAAGTCACTTCCCGTTTCCATTAGACTGTTCTTTTTAGACGACAAATAAATAATTGTAGCGCACAAAAAAATTAAGTTTATATTTTAAGAACAAATTACAATATTTTTATTTCTAATATGTCTGATATTTATTAAATATTATTCTTCAATCCATAATTTTAAACTTGATTTTTAAGCCATATCAACCCTTTTTTATTTTATTTTTATTACTTTCATTTTGAGAGATTTTAGGAATAACTCAAAATTGAGTTATGAAAATAAAAATTAAATCAACAAAGATTAATTTTCCTTCAAAAAAATTTCCCTTCAGTTATGTGTTTCCCATTACACCTGTTATGGTCATTGTTCTTCATTTAATCATAACCTATTTTATGAATTTTGATTCTCTATATGCCTTATTTTCATTGAACATTAAGACGCATAACTTCATATCTTCAAAAGGAAATAAAATTCAAATTTGCCTCTAAGATATTTTTTCTCTTTTTTATAACTTGTTTAAACTACTAACAAAGTTGGCTACTAATCCATATCTGCAGTTAGAGCTCGGATTTTTCATATTATTCATCAAAACAATTTTTCAAAGAGAATCACAAGTCATTCCCTTCTAATTTCTCTTTCCTAATAGATTGACCACCATAATACCCTTCACATTGAATTTTTCTTGATATTTATATATGATTTCACATTCCAAACAATCATTATTTCCTTAATTTATATAATTCTATGCAGAAATACATTATCTCCAAATTTACTCAAGAATCCTAATTGACAATTTCAAAAGGCATAAAAATTCCTAATTGAATTCAAATTAATTTTTATAATCTAGTTTAAGGATCTTTATCGAAAGATAATATGGACTTTGATTTAGGCCCTGTTTTTTTGTTGAAAAGTGGTTTTTTTTTGGAAAATGAATTCCGGGGAAAGTGAATTCCTGGAAAGTAAATTCCGATGTTTGGCAATGTTATGGAAAATGAACTGGAAAACACTTTCCAGTGTTTGTTTGTGTTATGGAAAATAAACTGGAAAATAATTTATTAATATTTTTTCAATTTTATTAAAATAATGAGGAACAAATCTTACAAATTAAAAAGTTGAATGAGAATGAAATTAATTTTTTTCATAAATTATCTCAAATAAAATAAATAATAATCAAAATAATAGAGATCAAATGTAAAAATAAAAATAAAAATGAAAGGTGAATAAATTAAAATAATAATAATTAACATCTCATAAATTATTTCAAATAAAATAAGTAAAAATAAAAAAATGAGGACCAAATTTGATAGATAAAAAATGATAAGAAAAAAGCAAATAGCAATTATAAAAATAAGGACCAAAATTAATATAAAAATTAAATTTTAAGAGATGGAATTGAAAAATAAATATTCAAAACAAATTATATATAGCAATCAAAAGTTTGAGGATCAAATTTGATATAATCAATAAATAATGACATTTCTAAATTTTTCACAACTTCCGGAAAGTGTTTTCCGCCCAAATTTTCCGGAAAACACTTTTCTGAAAACCAAGCCAAATTTTTCTTTGACTGGAAAGTATTTTCTGTTGATCAATTTTTCAGAAATCAAACAAATACAGAAAAATTTGGAAAGTGATTTCCCGGAAAGTGAATTCGGAAAACAAATAAAGCCTTATAACGAGTCAAAAAATTCCAACTCCTCCCTTTATTACTCCAACTAACCCTCTCTCTCTCTCTTTTCATACAATTTTTTTCGCTTGTTTTCTTGTTAAATCTTTATAGAATATTGCTCCTTCCACCAATTACTCTAGTTACTAGGTAAATTTTAGCTAATTTTATGGGTTTTTTTCAATGTTTTTTTGGGTGAAAACATCAACTTTCTCTCTTCCTTATTAATGTTGCAGGTGTCTACAATAAAGAAGAAAAATAGGGTCATTTCTACTCTATTTTTCATAAATTACATAATTGACCTCATATATTTATGTGTTTAATGTTTGATCCCTCCTTTTCCTCCTTTTACAGTTCCATTCATAGCCTTTTTTTTTTATCTTTTACAATTCATACCTCAATATTTAGTTTTTTTTTTAAATATTTTAATTTAAACATAAGATTATTTCAAGGTTTACACACTATTTCAATTCGCTAGGTCACATGTGTGTTTGGTAATTTGCTACACTATTTTTTTTTTAATTTACTTCATATGAATAATGAAGCTTCGTAATATATTTTTTAATTTTATTACGTACTAGAATGAAAAATCATGTTCAATAAGGATTGATGGTGAAAATTTCATAATAACTGAAAGGAACAAAGATTTTCATGTCTTTAAGCTGTTCAAAATACAGAGGAATTGAAAATGGTGTTAGATGAATGAACATCATCAATCACATTAACCCTAAAAAATGGCAAATAGCGTTGAAGTTCATTTACCAGAATAAAACTCCTTCCTTTTCAAATATTTTTCTTTTATAAAAATGTTAAAATGATTGGTTTTTTTTGGAATATTTTAATATTAACACATTAAAATAATCTAAAAAATAAAAAACATAATTAAAATAATTTTCTTTTATTGTTTTCAAAAATATTTTTAAAATACAGTGTCAAACAAACATTAAATCTCCAGAATACTCTAGCTTAAGCAATAAATCTCTCAATCAAACCAAACTACGGTCTCCAAAACTCTTCAAGAAGCTAAGGTGGATATTATGTAGTATAGTTCATTAGTCTCAATTGATTATTTTTAATTATTTTGTATTTGATTTGAAAAATAATAATACTAATAATAAATTGTTCATGAAAATTTAATTCAAATTGATTTTCTACTATTAAAATATATTGTGAACATGGTTTTATCATACTTTTGATTTTTTTTAGTTTTTTATCACATAAAATATGAAAACTTTATTATCATACTTTTTTTTATTAACTTTCTTTAACAATTATAAAATATTTCTTGAGTAAAAAAAATATTTTAATTAAAAATATTGCATTAGTTAGGATAAATAAGAAATATATTAATATAAAAATCTATCTATCCATATATGTATATAAAAGAATGTTATTTTTAAGTTTGGTTAAAAGGTGAACAAAAGTTTCTAAAGAAGTTTTTTTAGATTTCAAAAATGTTTTTGAAAAAAAAACATTTTTTTTCTTTACTTCAAATTATTATATTATATGTGTTTTTAAGCTATTATAATTTATAATATACTATACTAGAGTCAAAAATAAATTTTATAGAATAAAATATATTATTTAATATATATTTTAAAATAAAAAAATATTAATATATATAAACCGCGTTGCTCTTTTACTATTTGAATTCACAGTACTACTAACTATTTATATTTGTTGTCGTGAGTTAAAAGCGATATGATGGTGTAGCCGAGTTGGTCCAAGGAGAGCAAAGTTATAGGAGAGGGCGCGGGTTCTAATCCTACTCTCCGCAAGTTTTTAAATTGCCATATATAAATTCTATTAATATAAATTGTCTTGAACTATATAAATCCTAATCCAACACATATTTATGTTTCTTTTTTTTTATTACATTTTTTTTCTTTTTTTTCCATGATTTTTTTATGGTTATATTTTTTTCATTTTTTCCCCACTTACATACATACATACATACATATACATACATACATACATACATACATACATACATACATACATACATACATGCATACATACATACATACATACATACATACATGCATGCATACATACATACATACATACATGCATATATATATATCTTGGCTAACTTAAATACACTACGATTAATTCTCAAATTCATTTTTTTAGAATTGTTTTTTGTTTTTTTTCCTGATCATGTTTTTTTTCATGAAATATTTTTAATTTTTCTTAGAAATGTGATTGATTTTTTTTAAATATAAATCTTAGCTAACTTAAATACACTACGATTAATTCTCAAATTCATTTTTTTAGAATTGTTTTTTTGTTTTTTTTCCTGATCATGTTTTTTTTTCATGAAATATTTTTAATTTTTCTTGGAAATGTGATTGATTTTTTTTAAATATTTTTTGCTTAGAAATTTTTTTCCTTATTATATTTTTTGTTTTTATTTTTCCATGATTTTTTTTTATTTTGCTTGGAAATATGATTGATTAAAAAAACAATTTGTTTAGAAATATATTAAAATGATAATTGTTTTTTTAATTTTTTTTAATAGTAACACTTGAAAATAATCTAAAAAGAGTGTTTGTTTTCTGTCCGTATTTATTCATTTATGCTTTTAGAATTTGTTTTTATTCATTTTTTGTAAGAGTTTTATTTTTATCGGATTCTGCTCTAAAATTTTAATTTATATTTATGAAAATTTTAAAATTAATATTGCTTTTTTTTTGTTTTTTTTTATACGTGTTTTTTTACCATGTTATTTTTCAGATAAAATAATTTTATTATTTGCTATGTTAAAGAAAATATGGTTGGTGCCGCTAAATCAGTAACAGAATATCAAATGAACTATTTAAAAGTTAATTTATGGTTAAAATAATCTGGGGTACAAAGTTAGAAAGTAGTTAATAACACCGTGGAAAAGTCGCGTGCTGGCGGCAACTAACTAGATCGAGAGGAAAATAACCCTCAACGACGACCCTCGCCCGTCTATAATCGACAAACTCCTGTCCTCCTCATTCCTCGCACTCTCATCCGTTTTAGCGCTTCAAATAATAATCAAGATCTTCATCTTCTTTCTTGAGCTCCTTCACAAAACACTGAAACAGATCTCCTTGCAGCTCCTATACTGCAGGTACTTTTTTATTTTTATTTTTTATCATGGATTCTTTTCCAATTGTAGACCGCGATATTATAATTTTGAAATCTTTCTTATTTTTTTTTAATTCTGAATTTCATTAAATTACCACTCACCAATTGCAAATAAATTCAAACTATTTCATGATCTTGTTAGAGAACTTATTTATTTGCCAGTGGTAATAGTGGAAGGAAGGCGTCGGTATGTTACCGTTGATCACAAAAGTATTATTTAATGCTGTCAGGTGTAGTAGGCTTCCATGACCCGTTTGAGTTTAGAGGACATGTGGTTTTTTTTCATGTCAACCTTGAAATTTTTTTCTTCCTGTTTTTTTATTTTTTTGGGATCAACTACCACGGCTTGCTAATTAAACTCGTAGAAAGTGTTAGCTCTTTCAGTTTGAGGAATATATCCTACGATTTGGTCTTTGTTCATTGGGTCAATCTTGTGTGTTTGTGCAATCTTGAGAATTTCCCTAATGATGATTCCACACCAGGTATAATATAGTTATATCTTCAAAGAGAAGTACTGTTGCATCTTCGTTTTCCTCAAACTGCCTATTCTTTTAATAGGTGGAAAGGGATAGTTAATTGAGAAGAGAGTATCTTATATATAAATATATAATGATTTTCTTTCTATTTGGTGCGGCTAGGGGAGTTTACTGCCTTCTAATCTATTGATATGTGTCCATTTTAACTTTTCAAGTTGCTGACTTGGATATCCGAGTGTGATATGCATTTTCTTGTGGTCTTGAAATAGTCCAATAGCATACTTTAATCTTTGTGCTTCATGTGGCAAGGTAGATACATGATGAAATTCATATATGGCTAACGTGGAAGTAATTCTAGCAATTATTATTCCTTTACATGCTCTTTCCTTCATACATTTGTAGTTTAGGCTATAATGCTTTTTCCATGGATCGGTTTCCTCACATGAGAATCAATATCTACCCTTTTCTCCTTCTATTTGTACATATATTAATTGGTAGTTGTGCCTTTTACAGCATTTGGGGGTTATGACCTATTAAAAGTTGCTGTGCCTTTGGACGAAGGGGAACTAGGAATAAAATGAGGTAAAATGCATGGTGAAATTAAACAGCTGAATAGCAGTGGTTGTCTTGAAGAGTACCTAGAACAACCAATGTGTGTCTTCAAATAAAAAACCACATGCAAGAGCTTAACAACAAAAGTGTTCGCACTAAGAATTCTGATTCAATAAACAGGTAATGCCTAAATCCAGGACTCTGGGAAGAATTACTATACTCAAATGCTTATATGAGGGCCAAATCAATTTGAATTTCTGTATCCCAAATATCCAAGAGTTGTTCAATTTGAATTTCTGTATCCCAAATATCCAAGAGTTGTGCAGCATGTTATTTAAAGTATTTTTGTTTTATCTGTAGGCATGATGCTGAGGCACATCTTGCTCCTAGGAAGTTGAAAACTAATGGCAATCTCAATTATTTTGAAGACATAGAGGCAATGGTACTGGTGCTTTTCAAGGTTTTCCATGTAGAAATTTTGTTTCTTTACTTACAGTGAAGCTTGATGTGGCTTGCTTACACTTTATGAATTTGCAAGTAGGAGCTTGATTTACGAATAAGAGCACAAAAGGAGGAGATCCATATTCTTCATGGACAAATTGCCGCTGCCTGTTTGAGGGTAAATTTATATGAAGGCCTTTGTTAGTCTACATCTAGATGAACATAATGGTTAATGTGTTATTAGATTTCTGACTTATGTGCAATTGCTTTGTTTTATATGGTGCCAGGAGCTTCAGTTGCTTGATGAGAAGTATATTTTGGAGAGGAAATTCTCATACTTAAGAATGGTCTGTCCATCTTGTAAAATTGCAGCTCTCTCCCTCTTTCCTTTGATGCAATAATTTTCTCTATGTACCAAAATGGATTTTAAGTTTTTTCAATCTTTGATCTATTTGCTGAAGCAACATCTTTTTGAATGATAGGCTATTGATGAGAAGGAAACTGAAGCAATTACTTCTGCTTCAAATGAGTTGGCTCGCAGAAAAGGTGATCTAGAAGAAAATTTACAATTGACCCATGACTTGAAGGTCTAGTACAGTTTCTATTTCCAGCTTATGCTTTTCTGTTCCTCTTAATAAATTTTAGTATTTTCCATGCCGCATGAACATTGATATCAATCCATGATTAAGTAAATCTAACGAAAGAAGTATTTATTAACAACAAAGATATTGGGGCTAAGAGCACCCTGAGATATCATTGTCTTTTCAAAGAAATCCCTTTTTTATGCTTTGGAAGGTTGTAATGGTAACATTAAATCACAATCAGGCGATTCTGACCAGTTATTTTAAATAAATCCTTATACGACTACCTTTTACTGTTTAATTTTGTGACATGACCAAGCACAGGGTTCATAGTGAATACAACATAGTGCAAATGAAAATTTGTATGATTATGATTCACAGGGTTCAGCAACAGACTTATGTCTAAGGGCAATGCCAAATAGAAGATTCCTCTAAGATGGAGAAGATAAGGTAGTGAAAGTCTAGAGAAAGCTCATGACCAGATCTTCTTTTCTTCTTTTTATGCTGGTCAGAATGAGTTCTAATTTCACAAAATCTCCCTTTTTCTCTAACTTAATGTGTTCAAGGACGGGATAAATGTCCATGTTTCTAATCTGTACTAATACAAAATTTGTGGAGCATTGGACCTTTAACTCCAAACTCTTGGACACACAAGATGCTAAGTTCTCCTCCTCCTCCTCTTCTTTAAATAATCATAAACATGTTATTGCAAATACTCTACATAATTTGAAAACAACAAAATTTTAAGTGAAAATACTATTTTCTTTTTAAAAAATAATAATGAACCGATAATTTTCTTTTGTATTGAAAGGAGTACTAGTATTTTTATTGGTTCCAGCTTTTTGACAATCCCTTTTCCATATGATATATATGTAAACATTGTCTACAAGAGGAAATTATTTTCCTGTATTCAACCAATCTACTATAGAGTTACATAAATTAGTTTATATTTATCTCTCTTTTTTTTGATTATGCATTTAGTTTTTTCTTAAAAAGCAAATATATATGGAAAAAAGCATATATATATATATATATTTCATAATAAAATTTGTTTTTCTTTCCAAAGATGCTAAACATCTAGGAAAAACGATAAGACAATAGTTAAGAAGAGTATAAGCATCAATTCAACTTCTTAATGTTGGGCCGAATGGTGGGTCCCACCACAATGATATATTACACTGTTATGGTGGAACATATAATTTTATCATATGATTCCTGGAACAGGAGGCTCCCCCTGCATGTATGTAAACTGATTATATTATTTTGCTAAGTCAAACAAGTAAGCATGTCTATTGACTATAATAAATTATACCTTCAAACAAGTCTCTCAATAACTAAATTAGTGAAATCGCCGCAAGTTATAGCTTATTGATGAATTAGGACAACTAGTGCGTGTACTTGACCTAGCACAACACTTAAAATTTCAAGAGCGTTGTTGTATTGCCCATTCACCTACTTGGCACTCTTAATTTTGACATACGCCTGTACCCCTCTTTTCCTTCTTTTGTTGTTTTTAATTTATTTTTACTAATGTACTCTAATTTTTATCATTCTTTCTTTTTCTTCCATTCTATTGTATTTATCAAACTACACCCTTCATTAAAATTTAAAAGAAAACTAAAACTTCTTAGACATTCACTGTAGATCAAAAGAGAAACCGTTGTGGATTGGAATGATGTTTTTCAGTGTTTTTTATACTTGAAACATTTTCTATCTTAGTCCTCGACTATTTTTATTTTTTCAATTTTGTCATCACACTAGGAATTGATTAGGATATGAGGATGAAAATTTGTTGTGATTAGACTACTAATGGGTTTTCATTGTCTTCAATAAATATTCTTGACATTAAATTAATGTTTCATTTGATAAAATAGATATTAAACTAATTGAAACTTCAGGGAGCAAACTTGACATTAAAATAGAAAAGATTCTGACATTAAATTATTGCTCCATTTGATAAAATAGAATATAAAAATAATTGAACCTTCAGGGACCAAATTGACATTGAAACAAAAAAGCAGTTTTTATTTCAGTGTGGGTCGACCGACTAGTATTTTCTATTTTTACTAGCTACATATATAAGAAAAGTCAAGATAACTTCTATATTCTTTAATGTATCACACATGCTCTAGAGTATAACTTTCAATTCATTGCTACATTTATTTGTTATGTAATTTGAAAACATTCACAATTTTTTTTTCTTTTTGTGGAAAATTGTGTAATTCTCATTATGCTTCTGCATAGAACTTGGAATATATACAACATCTAGATTTGTAATTTAGGATACTAATTAACTATACATGAATAACTATTATTTTTAAATTCTAACTATAAATTACCTTGTTTAATTCATTCAATACTTCCCCTCAAGCTGGATGGAAGAGGTCTTTCATTCCAAGCTTGTCTAGTGTGTTCTTGAATGTAGGATTCTGAACTCCTTTAGTGAGTATATTTGCAAGTTGTTCTCCTGTAGGCACATAAGGGGTGCATATCAGTCTACTCTTTATTTTTTCCTTGATGAAGTGCCTGTCAACCTCCACATGCTTAGTTCTGTCATATTGTATTGGATTGTATGCTATTGATATAGTAGACTTGTTGTCACAGTACAACTTTATTGGTCCTTCCCACCTGATTTTTAAGTCTTCTCCCGAAATTCTGCCTCTACACTTGATCTTGAAACAACATTCTGCTTTTTACTTTTTCATGTCACCAAATTCCCTCCTAGGAGTGTACAATAACCTGAGGTTGACCTTCTATCTGTTAAGGCTCCTGCTTAGTTTGCATCTGTGTAGCTTGCCATGTTTTTTATACAAAATTCCCTTTCCGAGAGTAGTCTTCAAATATATTAGAAGTCTGTAAACTGCCTGAAGGTGTGATTCCTTTGGATTGTGCATAAACTAGCTCACTACACTGACAACATAAGCAATGTTAGGTCTAGTGTGAGCTAAGTAGATCAGCTTACCAACTAACCTTTGGTACTGGCCTTTGTCAGTCGTGGTCCCCTCTTCATCATTGTCAAGCCTGTGCTTTAGGTCAATTGGTGTCTCATATGGTTGCATTCCACCATTCTTGTTTCTTTTAGAAGATCCAAGATGTATTTTTGCTGGGAGATAAAAATCCCCTCATCTGAGTAGGCCACTTCGATTCCAAGAAAGTATTTTATCCTTCCTAGTTCTTTGATGTCAAATTCTGCAAACAGTCTATTCCTTAACTTATCCCTTTCCATATGATCATCTCCTGTTATGATAATGTCATCCACATATACAATTAAAATGGTTACTTCCCTTGAATTAGAGTGTTTGATGAACAAGGTATGATCTCCTTGACTCTACTGATATCCCATAAGTATCATGGCTCTAGTAAACCTTCCAAACCATGCTCTAGGAGACTGCTTCAAGCCATAGAGTGCCTTTTTAAGCAGGCATCTGTATATACTTCTGGTGGTGGATCCGTATATACTTCTTCCAACTCTCCATGTAAGAAGGCATTCTTAATATCATATAACTGCATACACCATCCAAGATTAGCAGATAAAGAAAACAAAATTTGTATGGTGTTCATCTTATCAATAGGAGCAAATGTCTCCTCATAGTCTATCCAAAATGTTTGTGTAAACCCCTTAGCAACTAGCTTGGCTTTATACCTTTCTAGGTTGCCATCTGTTTTGTATTTCAAGGTATACACCCATTTACACCCTACTGCCTTTTTTCCTCTCGACAGTTCAACTATGTCTCATGTTTAATTCTTTTCTAGTGCATTCATCTCTTCTCTCATGGCAATTTTCTAATTCTCATTATTTAGGGCCCCATGTAGGGTTTTTTGGGATAGAGATGAAGTTTATTTTTGAGAGGAATGTTTTATGTGAATGTGAGAATTTCTGGAATGACATATAGTTAGCCATAGGGTATAAGGGTTTCTTAGTGCACTCTCTCTTTCCTTTTCTAATAGCAATTGGCTAATAGATATTTGGAGAGAGTTCATTAATAGTAGGAGAGATTTCATTACTTTGTTTAGGTTCAGATTCTTGGGCTTGCAGAGGGGTCAATTCAGGCTGCTGTACTCTTCTTTTATACACCTGTAGTGGTTTGTTAGTAGTAGTAGTTTCTCTTTGTGGATTTGTAGTGTTTGGGGACTCACATATTTGTGAAATTGATGTTGGAGACTCATGTGTTTGTAACATAGAAGATGATGATTGCTGTCTAGATGAAATAGGAAATGAAAACATATCATCCATAAAAAAAACAGTAGCCTTTTCTTCTATATTTTCCTCCCCTGAGGTGCTGAAATAAGATTGATTTCCATTGAAACCAACATCTTTGGACACATAATATTTTTGTAGAAGGATGATAACATTTGTAACCTTTTTATGTTATAAAATATCCTATAAAATGCATTTAAGAGCCCTAACATCCAGTTTATCCCTTTGATGTTTGTGAATGTGGACATAAGAGACACATCCAAAGATCCTAGGAGGGAGTTTTGAATAAAACATATTTGTTGGAAAGAATTCTGATAAATATTTTAAAGGACTCATAAAGCCAATCACTGTTGAAGGTATTCTATTTATTAAATAGGTGGCTGTTAACACTACTTCTCCCTGATAATTCTTTGGACCATATGTTGAAAAAGTAAAGCTCTAGCAGTTTCAAGTAAATGCCTATTCTTCCTCTCGGCCAACCATTCTGTTGGGGAGTGTTTACATAATATGATTGATGGATAATTCCTTCTTTGTCAAAGTATTGTGACAAATTTGATTAAAGTAGTCTCTAGCATTATCAATCCTAAATTCCTTAATGTTAACCCCAAACTGTTTTTTTTTATCATTGCTGTAAAGTTTAGCTTAATGTGGCTTACATCAGATTTTCTTTTAATTAGATAAACCCAAGTCATTCTAGTGCAATCATCAATAAATGTTACAAAACCTTTTGCTCTTGAAATATTTGGAATGTGATATGGTCCCCATATATCATAATGAAAAATGAAAAAAAGGAGACATGGATCTTGATTCACTTAAAGGAAAAGGCACTCTATGGTACTTTGCAAACTCGCAAATTTCACAATTAAAGTTTTGAACATCAAGATTTTCAAATAGAGATGGAAACATGTTCCTAAGAGTCTTAAAAGGTACATGTCCTAAACGACGATGATGATTCCAAACATCAACTTTATTTGATTATATTAAAATAAAATGATAGGAAAGGAGAGTTACTACTGCTGCCTTGCATTTCAAGCATGTACAACCCATCCTTGACCCTAGCATGTCCAATCATCCTCCCCGTAGCTAGGTCCTGAAATATACAGTAATCAAAGAAGAATGTTACATTGCAATTTGTCTTTAATGAGTTTTCGAATAAACAGTAGATTTGTAGTGAGTTTAGGAACATGAAGAACTCTTTTAAATATAAAAGAGGGATTAAATGAAAGTGTTCCTTGGCCTGCAACTGAGGTTGCAGACCCATCTGCCACTGTAATTCTCTTACTTTCATCACAGGGTTGGTAGGATGTGAGGGCATTTGCAGAGGGGCTCATGTGATCTGTTGCACCTAAGTCAATGACCTAGGTGCTGGAATGACTCTGGTTTGAGGCACAAAGTGCATGAGAATTTAGAATTTTACCATTTTGAGCAAGAGAGCATGACCCAAATGGTTTATCCATGGTATTGAGTAGGGATCTTAGGCTCTCAATCTCCTCCTTGTTAAGTCCTCTTACCTCTAGAGTGTGAGTTTCTAAGGCTGTCTCTTCAGCATTAGCCAAGTGTGCATGTCCCCCTGGCTGATTCCACCTGAATCCTCCATTACACCCCATCCTTATTGGGGCTATCTAATTCCTTGACAGTGGTCTGCCATGCAATTTCCAACATATCTCCTTTGTATGACATGTTTTCTTGCAGTAGTTACAAAATTACACTTCTTTAGGGATCTTTCTCCCTTCAATTTTTATTCCTTTTTTTGCATGTTTGGTTTCATTTCTGCCATGAGTTATCATCATAGCAGACCCTTTTGTGTGAGAGGCCTCCACCATCATTGTCCTCCTTCCTTTTTCTTCCCTTATCAATGAGAAGACTTCATTGAGTGAGGGCATAGATTCCTTTTCTAGTATTTGGACCCTTGATCAAACTCCATGTTTAGTCCGGCAAGGAATTCAAAAATCCTTTCTCTCTACATATTTTTTTAAAATTGTTGCATCATCACTGCACTTCATTTTAAAATCTTGATAATAATCTAACTCCAACCAGAAACTTTTCATGATGTTGTAGTATTCAATAACCATCATATTACCTTGTTTGGTCGTCGATAGCTTGGTCTTGATCTCATAGATTAAGGCAGCATCCTTGACCTTAGAATAGGTCTGTTTACTACATCCCACACATCTTTTACTGTGTTTAGGAGCATGTAGGGCCCACATACTTTTGGCAGTATAGAATTCCGTAGCCATGACATAATCATGAAGTCTTCCTCATGCCACAAGGTGAACTTTGGATCTTCTTGACTTGGAGGGTTGTCCATCAAATGATTAATCTTTCCTTTTCCTTTGAGGAAGGTTTTTACTATCTGTGACCATTTAAGACAATTTCTCCCATTCAGTCTATAGCAGGATTGTAGATTCTGGAACTCTCCTGCTGTTTGGGTTTCTTTTGTAGTGTTTTCCGACATGATTTTTGGTTTCAAGGTGGAAGCGAAGGCTGGATCTAGGGTTTTATGAGGTAGGCTCTAATACCATGCGGAAAATTGTGTAATTCTCATTATGCTTCTGCATAGAACTTAGAATATATACAACATCTTGATTTCTAATTTAGGATACTAATTAACTATACATGAATAGCTATTATTTCTAGATCCTAACTTATAGGAGAGTATATTTGACATTCCTTTTATATTTCCTAAGAATCTGCCCTTGTTCAATTCATTCAATACTTTTATCATATATTACTTGATTTATATAATCAATATGAATTGATAAGTATTTTTTTTATACATGTGTTTGAACATGTAACCATTATATAATATTGTATAATTAATTCCATGTTCAAAGATTAGCTTGTTGGGACACTCATATGGAAAGTAGTCTTGTCCATTGTAATGGTCTTGCTATTAATGAGTAGCTTTGTAAGTTGATCCATTATTGTTTTTATGTTAATATAGAAGTGCATTGTGATCTAGATCATATCAAGCACAGTACCCAGCGTAGCTTTGCTATATAAATTGCTCAAAGTGAATGTCGGATATCATATTATCATCATACATATACAAATTTGTGTGTGTGTGTGTATTTTGACATCTACTAATTTATCAAGGTAGAATGTTCTGCTTAGGAAGTGTAAACATATGCTTCCCATCCTTGCTTTCTATAAAGCATAAAGGACAAACAATTTGGTAGTTATTGTATATGTGCTTGACTTTTCTGCCCTCTCAGTTTAACAACTTGTGGAAAGTGATACCATCAATTGCTGTGATGAATAAATATTAATACCTTTTACTGTGCTCCTAATCTATTTGCTTTCTGTATTTTTTTTTTGCTATCAAATTATATTTAAATGTGTTTTGGTTAAAATGAATCTGTGAATCGTGTATTTGTTCTCCAGGTTGTGGATGATGAGAGATATATTTTTGTTTCATCCTTGCTTGGCTTATTGGCCGACTATGGAATCTGGCCCCATGTCGTAAATGCCTCTGCTATTTCCAATAGTGTAAAGGTAACCAATGACATGGATTGTATATCTGTGAGAAGTGAACATGGTTCTGCAAGACAATGCATGGACTTTGAGGTTGCTCTCATTTATGTTTTCATTTCCCACTTGTTTCCAAAAAAGAAACAAGAAAAAAAGATATCCTATAATCAAAGCATACTCTTGATTTTATATATTCTGCTGGGCCATTCCCAGGCACCTTTTTCCTTGATCAAGTTCGCTGGGAAGGCGTGTGAAATGCCTTATGTTTTGTGTTGATCCTTGAAAAAGTTACACTCTATCCTTGTCTGCAAATCTGTATCATATTTGATCCCATGTATCCTGTAAATAGGTATTCTTATGGGAAAGATCTCTTAATGCCTGCATCTAGATGATGTCAGATGGATGGATTTCATTATCTAGAGAACAACATTCCACTATCCATCGAATAAAAATTTAACTAATTACTCTTTTTTTCTTCCAGCTCCTGCATGATCAATTACAGTGGAAGATTAGAACTTCACATGTAAGCTATGAGACAAGCTGTGGTAGAGCCTTATTTTTTTTTTTTGCCAAATTAAGAACTTGCCATTATCGTTTTCTATTTGATTTAGATTCCAAATGCTTCATTTTATCTAATTTATGCTATATGTTCTCGTGAGTCCCTGAGGTTTAACTTTATTTTATTTTTTTATTTCCATATGCAAACATGTATTTAAGTATGTGCATCTTAGACTTGAAGATCCAACCATCCCCTTACCATGCATATACGAAAGCATTTTTTCCTTTACCCACTGTTACATCTCCTGCATCAATACTTGATCTGAGCATTTTTCCTTAAAAACATTTATTCTGGTTTGTTCTTAAATTGTTATGCTGGGAATCAGATTGCTCATATTTATCAGAGTTTTGCCTGTATCGAGATCTGGTTGTTTATTTGGTTTGTTACGGGTTAAAATAACGTTACACTTGTGATTTACTTTTATCACAGGATAGAATCAGAGAGTTATCATCTGCGCTGGGCTCTAAAAATGGAAGCAGTTCTCATGATATAGACAACCCTGTTTCTGGCATCTTGACTGGTCAAATAATTAATCCATCCATGGTATTACTGGCATGTAATTGTTTTCTGTCTCCTTATTGTCACCTTTTTAGTACATGAGCTTGGCTTTATGATTAAATTATTAACGATTTTTTTCTATCCTTTGGTTCTCTCTTTTTCAATGCAGGGTCAGCATGGGACTTCTGCTTCTAATCACCATATAGCTGAACAACATCTGGAACTGAATGACAATGTGCCAAAATTTGTACATGAGGCAAATCTTGCTGATAAATCAAGTTTAACACTTCATAATGGGACACACCAGCTATTTAATGACAACAATTTCCCAGAGTTCTCATTTGATCGAGACAGGTTGGTACAATTTATGTAGGTTGGATGGAGTGCATTCATTACTTTTCTTATGATGGATAATTTTGTTGTTAGTTAACTAGCTATATATTGCAGAACATATTTTTTCGGTTTAAGATTTGTGAAGTTCAAGCAACTGTAAGAGATTTTTTCTATATTTCACAAGGAGTCATATTTGGTTAACACAAACTTTCTTAAGTTTTTACAATAGTCATATTGAATAAATCTGAAAATGTTCTCCCCTCAGCAATGTTTTCAGAACCAGAATGGTTATTGAAGCAGAAAGGTCAGAGGTGGTTATAAATGTGTAAGAAATATTGGTACATATTATATCAAGAGAATTATTATTAAATTAATCTGGAAGCATTTTCTACTAACTATTCATAGTCTTTAGATCAATTAATTAATGTAAGAAATTTTTATTTGACTTGGGAATCAATATTAGTTTCTGAAGAGATTATGAACAAAGCAATTTTTAAGATTTTGTTATCCTCAATTGGTTGTTTTGGAATGGATAATTAAGCAAATTAGGAGTTCTCTATGTGTATGTTTTCCCTACTTTAGATATCTATTTCTATTTTCTATGCTAGAAAATAAAATTTAAAACCATTTTTGGGGTTTTAACTAATAGGTTAAACTTTTATGTTGAGTGGTTCTCTAACATGGCATTTGAGCTTTTGGACCAAGTGATCCAACCTTTGAATTCTACCACTGCCCTTCTCTTGTAATTATATTAATAAAGATAAAATCATTCTTGGGGCTTCACTTTTTAGATTAATTGTTTGAGTGATTCTTTGACATGAAGGACTTCAATAATGGAATCATGATTATTTTGGTTTAGTTTCTGTCCAGGATAATGGAAACCTACGTTCATCTTGAAGACAATATGTGCAAGAAGTGGTAAACCAAATCAAGGCTGAAACCCCTTGGAATATTACAATACTTACTGGAGAAAACTAAACAAAGAAAGCGCATTAACTCAGAAATATAACAGAATGTTCACAGCTCTACAATGCGCAGAACATTTTTACATATATTTGTGTTTGAGTGTTCTTTGTCTTCTCTTTTCTCTAAGCACTCTTTTCTTCTGCTGCCTTTATTTCTCTTTCTTTCCAACTTCACTCCCACAATAAAATCTTAAATTCTTCTTTAAATATATAATTCCCCAAACCTACCACATCTAAATATTTTGCAGAACACTATCGCAAGTTGTTAATGTCATGCTGTCTCATATAAGTTTAATATACCAGAACTTTTCAGGATAGTTATATTTGATGCTTTGGTTCTCTTGTTTCTTGTACAAGAACTAGAAGTATTCTTTTTCTCTTCAGTGATAGGACTTATTGTTATATATTACATGCACCACTTTTCTAATTGTATATGATTTTGTCACAGGAAGGTAGCTGGCCTTATTTCCAATAGTTTATTAGGAAAAAGTGAGATGAATGTGCCCCATCCTTCCATCATGAATGATGAGATCACATCCTCCGTTTCAGATGGTGAGGATGCTTATATGTGGAGACAAATTTATTGTCTCTGATAAAACCTAATGGACTCATTTCATTTTAGATCTCCCTGGCATTGAGGGTTTCCAGATTGTTGGTGATGCTACACCTGGAGAAAAACTCCTTGGGTGTGGATTTCCTGTCCGCGGGACTTCTCTTTGCATGTTTCAGGTGAACTGCTTAAGTTTTTTTTATAGAAGAATTGCCATCAATTATGACATTTGAAATACAACAAATGTTATTTTATCCATACACCAATGGTTTATTTTTTTTTGTCTATTAGTGGGTTCATCATCTTGAGGATGGCACTAGGCAGTACATTGAAGGTAATAAAAAGAATGAATTGCATTTTTGACTTTCTGATAGTGCCCTTATTTAAAGGTTATCTCACTGATATATCATTTATGATAATATTTGACTTAGGAGCAACAAATCCAGAATATATTGTCACGGCTGATGATGTTGACAAGTTGATTGCTGTCGAGTGCATACCTATGGATGACCAAGGCCACCAGGTGATTTTATGTCTTAGCAAGCATTTCCTAAGGTTTGAAAATCCACGTGTAATGTATTGAGAGTAATAACATAGTTACACACACACAAAAAAAAAAAATATCACTCAAAAAATCCTTTTCTTGCCTTTTTTTTTTGCTGCTTTATTTGATCTTCTTACTTAATCTGCTTCACTGTTTTCTGAATCTAGTTGACTTGTTGCACTGAAAACTTTTCAGACTACGTATAAATGTAACTCTTGATATTATGATTTATTCCAATTTTCTTATGTTGTTAGGGGGAACTGGTGAGGCTTTTTGCTAATGATCAGAACAAAATAAAATGTGGTAAGTGGGTCTGAAATGGATGCATCTCCTTAATAACTTAACATCTTGAAGTACTTAGTATATGAAGTGAGTGACTGCTTTTTTTAATCATATGAAACAGAACTTTTATGTGTCTATTTTTTGTAGGATGAGGCCATGTTTTCAAATTATGGTAGAAATATGATTTAAGTCCATACATGTTGAAAGTTTGAACTTCAACTGGGCATAGCATTATCCGTTTTATCTTCTCCTTTATTTATCATAATGGTCTTACCTGTGATCAATACATTGTGATAGTGTCAATTTATATAGCAAATAACTTTTTTTTTAATTTTTTTTTCTGTTCATGGTTTTGTTGAGATTATGATTTTTCTGCAACTTGGTGTTATATTTAAGCTGTTGTTGTGTAACTTGTGAATTTTTGTGACTTCCAATCAACTTCTTTATTGAATGACTTAATCATTGAAGATTGAAAATCAAGTTGCCATGTGCACCTTTGGAAGCCTTTTGCTTATATTTGACCTTACGGCGTTGTCCTTGTTGAATGAGCATATACTTCTTGCTTGCTCTCACATGTATGTATTGGTCAACAAGGAGAAAGGTGAAAATGCACATGAATTGATTTAAGAAGCCATGTTTTCTTGGATCCCTTCATGATGCTAATTACCATTACTTGCAAGTTTTCATCCTTTGTGCAAACTTAACTGGCATGATAACATGAATTGAAGATTTTCTTACCTGGCAATTGCTTATTGTTTTTTATTTCCTGACTGCTATATCTTTCATGCTTTATGATGATCTACTTGTAGACCCAGATATGCAACGGGATTTGGACAATTATATTTCTAAGGGTGAAGCAACATTTAGTGTTCTATTGCTGGTAGGTATGGTTTTGTTTTAACAGAAGTACTAGTATGTGGGACTAGTTTCTTCTAATGATATGTTATGGTATCCCCCCCTCTCCCTTGATTTTTTTCTTATTCCTATCCTTGACAGTGATTTGGTTGGTACATATAAATACATTTTTACCATCCTTTCTTTGGATCTTCATTTCCATTAATTGCGGGTAATGAAAACATGGAAATTAATAAGAACTTAAATACCTTGTGTTGACCTTTGGCTGCTAGTTTTGTGTGATGATAATTTTTCCTATACTTATCTGCTACAGTTATTTCTGTGGCTCTCAGTGGAAAGGCTATGGTCAGGATTCCTTTTATTGTGTTCCAGGGTGGAGAAGCCAGTAATGTCAACCCCTTGGCAAAACTGTGAAAGCTATCAGTATCAAGAATTGTTCTATCATGTTATAAAGATAATGAAACTGAAATCTAGACCAAACTTTCAATACCCATTATACAGTTGATAGAGCACATCAAGGTGCTCTCAGAAATAACAAATTACTGTCTATTTGCTTTATGAATGACTCATGGTTAGATCATGCGCTAAAATAAAAAATCTTTTAATGTACACTACAAAAGCCATGGTTATAGATTTTAATAGCCATGGTTTATTTTAGCTTGTCAATTTCTCCTGTTTTTGCTTCTGTGTATGGTGTAAACAACATATTCGAGAAATATCCTTGTGATCTAAAACTGTGCACATTTTCATTCTTCTTAGAGCAATATTTGAGCCAGTCAACGTGCTCTGGACATGGATGCTAAATTTCCAATTGTTTGGGCAGTTTAAGATTTTATTGTGCTGTTTGATGCTGAGATATTCTTTGGGGTTCTGTCTAGAGATTTTAAAGGAACAAAATGGGGTTTTTTGCTTAAGGGGTGGGTTTCATTGTGAGGTTTCTTTGTTGAGTCTAGGTGAAATTTTAATTGACGCATGTTATTATCCCATGTATAGATGATTTTTATTCCCATGAAACTTGCCTTGATTGTAAGATGCTTCATATTCAACTCTTCAGTGGTTATACTGTATCCAATTCTATGACTTCAAATATCTTCTAACAAACCTTTTCTTGAACTCCCTTTTGTAGACAGACTCTTCTGACAATTGGGAGCCAACAACTCTAGTTTTGCGACGTTCCGGGTACCAAATTAGGAGCAATGGAAGGGGAAATGTAGTTGTTGCGGAGAAATTTTCAAAGGATTTATCTGTATGTTTTTCTTTTCCTTCTTTTCCATTCTGCATATTAATTTGGTAATATGACCATTTCTCTTGTACATGTTTGGAGTAACTGTGGGTCTTTTGCTACATAAATCTCATTCTATCAACTAACTATCCATTGAGCCAATTTATATTACTATTTTCTTTTCTTAAGAGTACCATGTAGATGACAAATCTTTGCAAATATATTTGTTATGTGATTGTTAAGCATGGTTGTATCTGTGTTATCGTTTTGGAATAATTTTTTTTTAATATATCTTTTTCACTCTGCAGATAAAAATTCCTGCTGGACTCTCAACACAATGTGTTTTAACATGTTCCAATGGATCTTCTCATCCTCTCAATACATATGATGTTCGGTAATTACAACCTTATGTTAGATTTTATATATTTATGTTGATTTGAATGTAATTTCCATGCTCTACTTGTTTCAAATGGATTGCCATTTTATTTTGGCTCAGCGTCAGAAAATGTAAAGCTCATTGATGGGGATGTTGACAAGAAAGATAGTAAATTCCTTATCTAGCCCCTAGACCTGGCAGGTTTACTCTATGGAGATATAGAATGAAGGCAATACTGCCTCCTTTACAATAACTCCTCCTTACCCCAGTTACCCCTCCCATGTTCATAAAGTTCAGATTGCAATTAGAGTAGAATTACAGGAAGAAACTGTAGAGAGGTGCTATTAAGCCTCATTAAGTGTTTCATGACTTGCTACTTATATTGAGTCCTTCAATGCTAGTTCAACTTGATGGAAGGTCAACATTTTAGTAGTTTGTATAACAAAGCAACTAGGTTAATACTTTTGCTATTGGAAATTCTGCTATTATTAGTAAAACCATTTCTTTTGATTTGATAATCAATATAAATAATCTAACATAATGAGATATGCCATGGGGAAGTGATTAACTTATAAAAAAGTTATCTAAATAACCATATGAACAAATATGGCAACCAACTAGTGAACTGTGGATCTCGGAAATTTTAAATGATGAGCATAAGAAAAATTAAGTGCCACATCAGTCTTTATGAAAATTTTGTATGGTTTATTTATTTATTTAGTTGTTTTTATTGCAATACTGTCTGCAATATTTGGCAAAAAGTAAAATGGTGACCTTATGGCGACAATGGCAATGTTGGACGATCCACAATGGATTTTAGATGTTTTATTTATAGTGAGAATGTGGAAATCATTTATAAACACTTTCATTTCTTTATTTGTGTGAGTTTAAGAGTTTGGTTTCTGATATTCAAGTACCCATTCTTTCTAAAGGTTTTGGTTGATAATTGGAAACTTAATCGATTCTCAACCTCTCTTTGGTTCAACACTCCTCCTTTCATCTCTTTTGTCTCACATTCTTCCTGAATTTTCCTCTTTATCCTATGTCGCCCGGACAATAACCCTATGTTTTAATCTTTGTTCTGCCTCCAAATGTTGTGATTCTCATAAACAATTTTGTGATATAGCATGTTTTTTTATTGAAACTTCTCTGATAGCTTGCTTTTTTTCCCCCTGAATATTTCTTCTAGAATAGTTTGCGTGGTTCAATTTATACCTAACGTTTGTTAGCCAATACAAATCTGTTAGGATTCTCTTTTCTAAATCAGATGGTAGTGTTAATGAACGTGACAAATGGTTAATATCACACCAAATGTTTTTCTTTTTCCTATGAATGCAATGATGTTTAACCTGATGTTATTGATAATACTTCCTAACATTTGTTGGCTGATAAATATTGTGAGGATTCTTTTCTAAATCAGATGGTAGTATTAGTGAACTTGACAAATGGTTAATATAACACCAAATGTTTTGCTTTTTCCAATGAATGCAATGATGTTTAACCTGATGCTATTGATATACTTTTGCAGAATGCGAGACACTCTTGTGTTGGCCATGAGAATGTTTCAGAGCAAGGTATCTTATTCTTGCATGCAAAAAATTGGTGTCAGTTATTTATCATCTTATTATTATTTTAATAAAAGACTTGTCCTATTTTGGTTTCTAACATTTATAGTTCTGATATTTGTGGAAATGCTATATCATTCTTAAGAATACAAGTGGCATGAGGAGAGCTCATCTGAGAGAAACTTTGTTTCCTATTTTCACTAAAAGATAGGTAGTTGAACCACAAATTGTCCATGTGGACGTAGCTTTTGTAAGCCTGTAAATAACATTGAGAGAAATGACTTTAAAGTTGTCTTCTTGGATGAAATATTTAAGAAGTCAAACTCACATCAGCTAATGCTCAACATGACAGTCAAGTGCAAAAGTTAACAAACATCTGCTTTTGGCAATGCATGATATTTAAGCTAACGCTCGCTGCCTTTTCTGATTTGATTTAAGTTTTGATCATCCACTTGGTGTTCCCCTTTTGGATCAGGCATTGGATGAAAAGAGAAAAGGTAGAGCTTAGAGCCATAGATCTCTTCGTATTTCAGCAAAATATTCCACGTTAATGTTCATTCCATACAGAAGACAAGGAGAATAAATCTTCAGGGAGGTTTGCTAATTTATGCTTGATTATTATTCCTTAAATAGTGGTTCAACTCATTTTTAGACGGTGAATCACGCATATATGTAGCAGCATATAGATAGCAAATGGATAACAGTAATGTATTTTTGTGTAGTGTTGTCTCATGATTGCCACACAATGTAGCATAAATTGTCAGGTGACTACGATCAAATTGCAATCACAATTTTTCATGCCAGAGTTGAATGCTATCTTCTGGTAGAATTTTCTGCTCCTGTTTGAAGGAATCAAACCTTTTCCCAACTAAAACTATCAATTAGGGGAGGAATGGGTGGTCAAGAAATGCTCATCATTTGTTGATTTCGCTCTTCTCTTGAAACTTGCCAGGATGAGGCCTGTAAAAAGCTAATTGAATGTCTGCTTTTATTTTCAAGAAATAAATTAAATAATTATTTTTAAAAAAAGTTTGGTGGTGGTGGGGGTGTGTGTATTAGAAAAGAAAAAGATGTCGAGAAAATTAGAAGGGGGAGCAATTGTGAACATCGAAATGCCCTTCCAGTGTTTGCTGGTGCAAGAATGGATGAGGGCGGTGGTGATTGTGATGGTTGAGATGGCGATTGCTCAACAATCAATATACTCATATATTGCAGTATATAATATCACGATATATATATTTTTGAAGCCCATATATTTCACATTGATAAATTGAAGAAATATGTGAAATTTATTTATTATATGATTTGAAGAGTCAATAATTCAAAAGAAGTCAAATGATTGACATCTCTATATGTGTGTGTGTGTATTAGAGTCTTTGGCTCGTAATCTCCCTTTCCCCATCATTTAAGGAGTTGAAATAATTGCCACCAAGCTTCTATTTTCAAGATAATTAAATGTAAAACCAGATCGTCCTTTTATAGCATAGCTTATATATAGTTCGTCCGTTTTTTCTCTCCCCCCGGGGATCAAATTTCAGGACAAATAAATTTCAAGGATCACTCGACTTAATCTCAAATACAAGGATTGGATAGTATATATATTCTTTAAAACTTGGTACTTATTTTTTCCCCCCATTTTAAAGCGACGCTGTGTTTATTAAATACACAGTTCCCAATGAATAACACAACTTAAGTGGGGGAGGATGAGGAATGGATCTTAGTTTTGTATAAAATCTTGCTATATCATTTTTTTTAAATTCCAATATTTATATAAAAGCATGAATTTTATTTTTCTAAAAAAATCAGTCAACTAGTTATCTATGTTTTATTTGAACTTAAATGGTCTCGGCTTACTGAATGTTGAACATAGAATTTTTCAAAGAAAATAAAAAATGTTGCAAATAAGGTAATATTTGTGAAATAAAATAATAGTAAGCAGAGCAAATGGTGTGCAAAAGCAGGCTTTGTATGTGCAAAGGGGTGTTATTTTTAGACGTTTCCTGTCTAGGAGCCACAGAAATAAATAAATGGCATGTAACACACACCCAGCTATTTCTTATATCGATGCCCTCCACACACTGCATCGCTTTTCCCGAAGGCTCTATCTATTCCATGTACTTGCAGTCCTCTAAGTTTTAGATTTTGGCTCTCGTAAGCCCCTCTACTTGCAGTCTTAGACAATACCAGTCCTTCCTTGCACAAGACCCAAAGATGCCCAGGATCTGAAAGTGTGAAATGGAAGTACATGGGTCGAGATTTCTAAGCATGCCAATCCCCGTCCCTAACTTGGCAAGCTACAGTTGTGATTGAACGAGTGGTAGCTTTCACAGGAGATGCAAGTTAGAGATCACTCACCTACGCTTTACCAACCAATTAAGCTTGGACGGTACTTCACCAATTGATTAATCATCACTGGATTTGAGAACAGATGAATAAATTTAAGTTCCAATCAAGCCCACATCACGCAAAGGAAAAAAAAAAGTAGAGACTAGAGAGAGAATAAACTCATAAAGTAGAGGGAGAGGCAAAGGGACACATCAACTTCCCTTCTCCTCTTACTTTGCTTACCTTCCCATCTAAGCACCTCCTTTTCCTACTTTGTTTTTCTAGTACCACTTGCTCATCCCCTTCCTCCCCCCCACTTTAATTTCTTCTTCGCCCATAAAGTTTGTATGTAAATATTCTGATGAAAGCATATCATGCAGAAACTGTTTCAAATTTAGAGGTGTATCAGGATTGAAAAGAAAATTAAAAAATGGGTTCTACTACTGGAGACCAAAATCCATGGGCGCCATACAGTAGTGCCTATAAAGATTGTTCACAGGGGATTTGTAGCATTTACTGTCCGCAGCGGTGTTACATCATTTTCCCACCTCCACCTCCTTTTACTCTTGGCGATGATGATTCGAATACTGATTTGTCTCCTCTTATTATAGCAGTCATCGGCATTCTGGCAAGTGCTTTCATCTTGCTGACATACTATACTCTCATATCCAAGTATTGCAGGCGGCGAGGCCAGGGCGATGGTGCCACTGATTTGAACGAAAATCATGAAATGACTGGTGAAGCATGGCAAGGTATCCCTGCTGGTGGATTGGATGAGGCACTCGTAAAGTCAATCACAGTATGCAAGTACAAGAGAGGCGATGGCTTCGTTGAAGGCACAGATTGCTCAGTCTGTCTCAGTGAATTTCAAGAAAATGAGAGCTTAAGGCTTTTGCCCAAGTGTAGCCATGCATTTCATCTCCCTTGCATTGATACATGGCTCAAATCTCATGCAACCTGTCCTCTTTGCCGTGCCAATATTGCTCCCGCTAATATCTTGCCCATCGAAGCACCAGTTCTTGAAGCTGTTCCAGTCCAAGAAAACCTGCCTAGAACTCATCTTTCAACACTTCAATACCAGCCCAGGAATAATGATACTGTTTTAGTGATCCGAGACTTAGAAGGGACCACTTTCCGGCAAGAGGGTGTTGTTGTCGGTGATGATACTCCCAAGACTCCGGTTAGTCCAGATCTTGAAAGCTCGCAGACTGCAAAGGAACTACAGAGTGGCCCGATCCAGCCACTTGGAAGGTCTGTTTCGTTGAATTCTTCTCTCTCTCAAAACCACATATCTATTGCTGATATACTACGCATCAGTGAAGAAGATGACGATGAGGGTAGAAGTGATTACCGGAAGAATGGAGGAGGTGGGATCTTGGATTTTGTTAGCGGTCCATTTGGAATGAAGAGATCCTTTTCCACAGGAAGATTTATGTTCACAAGGTATGAGAAAGGTAGGAGCTCTATGATTCCCGATTGAGCATACAGTTTAATCCTGACGATCGACATACCATCAATTTCATCATCATCTTCTCTGTAACTAGTTAATTGAAACTCACCATTATAGACAGAGATATGGTAATAACTCTAAATTTGAGATGAATTTGCAGCTAATGGAGTTTGTGTTCTTGAAATGGAAAGGTACTGTTTGTGTAGATGCTGCCACAGCCTAATCTAATTAATCACTTCAAATTTTGTTTCCAACATCTTAGAAATTGGTTTTATTACTTTTTTAATTAACGAGAGATCAAAACCCTACATAGCAGCCATACGTCTGAGCTCACCATCTTTCTCATCCATAATCTAGAGTTGGCGTGCAGATCTTAAGCAATGCCTGCCAATAATTAATTGCATGGGCCGGGGCGCCAGACAAAAACACGATAAGCCGAGGCGGCAAACAATGACGATCAAGAGGCAGCCTTGGCTCTTTGTTTTTAATAAACAAAAGCACACGGCAAGATGACAGGCAAGTTGCAAATGTAGGGTTCATGCTGGCTAGAGGTTACAATCATAGGACGGAGATTATTTTTTTTATTAAGATTTGTTTTTTTCTCATAATAGCATTTAATAAAACTGTAGAATAATTGAATCTGATAAATATAAAAAAATAAAGCACAACACCTAACCCGTATTCGCACGCTAGACCTTCATATTTGACCCTATTAAGATGAAAGCTTAATACTTGAGGTTTGATTGGAGAGAATTGGAAGAAAGGGTTGGAATTCGTAATGATTAGAAGAATTAAAATACCAAGGATAAAAAAAAAAAGACAAAGTTTGAAGTCTAATTAATTCAATTTGAGGGTCTACCTCAGGAAAAAAGATGGAATTTAAAGGCAAAATTTGCTGGATTTAAAAGTCATGGGCCAAAATGAAATAGATGAAAAGTTTGGAATTCCAATTAATTCAATCATATACTTAATTAAAGAGATAAACCACCAAAATCTAGAGTCAATTAGACAGAAAAAAAATAAAATAAGAGAACCATGGACCAGAATGAAAGAGACTTGAAATTTGTGTCACTCTTAATTCAATGCAGGGAGTAATTGAACATAAAACTAAAATCTCTCAAAAACTTGTACGGTTGCTAGAGTAAGAGATGATGAATAGTGTAGTGGGTGTGGTAGCCCCCCTTTTCTGGACAATTCATTTATCTATTTATAATCCATAAACTTTCTTATCTTCTCTTTGGTTATTTGATCCACCAAGTAACTCATTTTTGTTTCTGTCATTGTTTTCTATTGTTTTGAACTTTGGCCCACAAGTTTATTTGCTCTCTGTATTTTTAATTTTTATTTTTATTGTATTTTGGTTTTTCCTTCAATTAAAGTTGATGATAGACAGAACATTTTCTTCTTGTTTTTTTTTTTATGTATTACAAAAGAAATTTGTTTAATTCCTAATAATCTTAGTAATGCAATATGAATAATTTTGAGAAAATATTTGTTTGATTAAAATATATTATAAATTAGATTAAAAAAATAGTAAAAAATAATGATTTAATATGCTTTAAAATGTAAATATTCCAACCTTATGAGTTTATGGAGTAATCTAGCTTGGGTTGAGTTTGATTAAGTGTTTGGATTTTTTTTTAAAATAATTTTTTTGGTTGTGTAATGTTATATTTTGCTAAATTAAAAGCTTGATTTTCAGTTTTTTTTGAACAAGTATCTTGACCACGTGATCAAAAGATTCACATCGGTATGGTCATGGATAATTACTTTCTCTAACTCATTGTCTTGTATAGTTTTTTCTTTCTTTCTTTTATTGCATGGAAGAAGCATGCTTCTCCCCTTGCTAAGCCGACCCTAACAAGTTAACTACTTTCTTGTACATTTCCTTCTATACATCCTTTGATTATTCAAAAAAACATCTTTTTAGGTTTTGTTTCAAAGTCAAGTCATCATAACCTTGTCTAATCATATATTTTCTCCAATATTTTCTTGCAATTTTCTAATTATGTTCTTATAGAGGATAATGAAAGTTGTTAGTGGAGAAACCTCATCACTTTTGATATTGTCCTAATCTTGATCTTAGGTTTGCTCATGATTGAGTACAATTCTTTTGGTTTATTGGACCTTATTTAGGAATGCAACTAAATGTCATAACCCTATTTTTTACCCTTGTATTTTTATATGTTTTTAAAACTATGTATTTCAAATTTTACTCTTTTTGTTACTTTTATTTAATTTTGTACTTGAAATAGGTTAGAATAGAAAACATTTAATTAAACATAGTTGACGTGAAATTGAATAAATGATTTATGTGTGGAAAGTTTTAAAAATCAAGAAAGATTGGGGTTAAAATTGAGAACTCAATTAAAGAGAGATCATTGAGAAAATAAAAGTCTTAACTTGGTTTATTTTGGCTAATAATAGAGAAATTGACAAATCAAGGATTAATTTGACATAAATATCGAAAATAGTAATTCAATTAAGAGCTTATTTATATAAGAAATAAAAATAAAGAGTCAATTTGGTCGAAAACAATTTTATTTAAATTCAACTAATAAAAAGTCAAAAAATAAAATGTCTAAAGTGAGAAACGATAAGGGTTTATTTAGGTAAGTTTAGGTTCAATTGAAAGAAACAATTTCATATTAAAGTTAATTTGAAATAAAGTAGAAAATATAAAAAAACGAGGGTAAAACTACAAAGGTGAAGATGTTGAGGGATCAAAATGAATTTTAACATAACAAAGTGATTCCACTTCAATCACATTTGACCATAAACATCAATTCATATGAAGCTTTTAACTTTTCATTTTTCAGCCTTAACCTTAATCGATCTACTTCTTCCCAGGTCAAATTGTTCTCCATAAATCTGAACATCCTTTGTCTAACAATTAATTTAGTGAATAATCACTAAAAAACTCAAATCCTAGCCGGCTATTGACCTAGCTGTTATCCCAAAAATCATTACAACCAACAAATTCATTGATTGTTAGCCTTGATTTCAAATTGAATGAGGAGATGATAAAATGTGGTTATTATCATTCTCTATACAAATTGATAATTTTAATAAATCTATAGAAAAAAAAGGAGAATAATACGGGAAGGAAGATCATTTTATTAAGAATATCATGATTGATTTGTATACAATAATCATGTATTTGATTATTGTTTTCCATTTTAGGTAAAGTTATTTATGTCCAAGTGTTGTATGATTGATCTATAAAATATCATGATTGATTTGTACACAATAATCATGTATTAATTAAATACATTAACTAAACAAATATAATTTTATATAAAAAAAACCCTAGCATGCACAAATCACACATCCATACAATGAATTTTATAAGAAAAAACTATAAAATAAGTAAACACCCAAACAAAATTAATAGACTTAAAAAATATGCAAAACAAATTAAGATTTAAATTAAATTAAAAATGATATTTTTGATTACTTAAAGTGGACAACCAAAAATTATTGAATCATGCCCGCAAAATAAGAGTTGTGGTTGTCAGATTTGTTGTGTTGAAATTGGGAGGAGGAGTGATTATTAGTTGCAGGGGGGAAATGAAGAAGGAAGAAGGAGAGAGAAAGGAGGAATGATGATAAGGCTATAAATTAAAAAATTACCAACAAATTTACCATCGGAATAAATATGTCTGTAATAATTTCACATCATTATATTTTCAGGGTTTTTTGAATCCCATTGTAATTCGCAAATCTTTTATACATGACCAACAAATTTACCATCGGAATATATATGTCGATAATAATTTGACATCATTATATTTTCAAGGTTTTTTGAATCCCACTGTAATTCGCAAATCTTTTACTATATATATACATGACCAATAAATTTACCATTGGAATATATATGTCGGTAATAATTTGATATTGTCAATAATGTATATATGGAAAGATATCACAACAATTACAAACATGGAAAGTAAATCGTAACCACAAATATTACATTAATTGTATACTTAATTTCTTATTGTAACAACAAATATTACATTGATTGTAGATTGTAAATTAGGGTTTTTTGACATGTATTTAGAGGCATGAGATCCTCCTAGAATAGACAAGAAAGTACACAGAAATTCAGTATTTGTGACATGGTATCAGAGCTTTAATTTTGAATTGAATTGTCAGCCTTTTCTTCAATTTTTTTTAGATTTTAAAGATGTTTTGAAAGACTTTTCTTACTCAATTCAATGGCAAGAATTATGCTAGTTGGGATTTTCAATTTCGGATATTTATGAAAGGGAAGGAATTATGGGGGCATCTTGATGGAACTATAAAGGTTCTAACTGATGCACAGAGATGGCTGCTTGGACTACCAAGGATGCCAAAATTGTTTCATGGATTCTGGGGTCTGTTGAACCCCATATGATCAACAATCTCAGAGCATTTGACACAGGGAAGGGGATCTGGGACTACCTTTGCCGTATTTATTCTCAGAATAATTCGGCTCAAAAATTCCAACTTGAATTGAGTATTGCTAACGACAAACAAGGTAATCTCTCAATTGAACAAATTTATGACGGATTCATGAATTTATGGAGTGAATACACTGGTATAATCTATTCTAAAGTACCAAAGGAAAGCTTAGAGGCACTACACCTTGTTCATGCCGATAGCCAGAGAGACCAATTCTTTATGAAGCTCCGACCAAAATTTGAGGCCGTGAGAGCTAGCTTAATTAATCAAAACCCAGTACCTTCATTGGATGATTGTTTGGGAGAGATATTAAGGGAAGTACAACGACTTGTCACTTAGCACGAGTTGACTCAGCCGAATGCTACGGAAATGGTGCACATGGCATACATGGCTCAAGGAAAGGGACGACATAGAATAATGGGTTTGCAATGTTTTAATTGCAAAGAAAATGCCATATTGCCCGAAATTGCAGCAAGAAGTTCTGAAATTATTGCAAGAAAGAGGGCTATTTTATCAAGGACTGCCGTGTGCGACCACAACATCGACAAAGGGTAGGGATGCCGATGACCACTGCTTCCATGGCTGCCGCAGCTGTCTCATCGTCGACACCAGAACCGTTGTCCACAATGAGCTCTTCATCGACAACCCTCATGCTGGAGATGGTGGAGCAAATGCAACAGATGATAGTCTCTGCTCTTTCGGCATTCGGGTTCCAAGGTATGAATGCTAAACTTAAATCTATGGTTTCTGCAAATGATAGAGATTTGGCAGTTGGGTTTCACGGCAAGAATTCTGAATTTGATTCAGATATGGTTTCGGAAAATTATAAAAATTGGTTAATGTATTCGGCAACATCAAATCATATGACAAACAGTGAAAATGGGTTGTGTAAAGTGCAAAAATATATGGGTAATCAGCGTATACAAGTAGCAAATGGTGATAATTTGCCGATTTCGTCAATTAGTTACATGGGTTCAAATTTTAAAGATATTTTGGTGTCTCCAAAATTATCTGCAAATTTACTCTCTGTTGGGCAAATGGTAGAAAATAATTGTGAAATTCGATTTAATCATAATGGTTGTTATGTGCAGGATCAAGTGTCGGGGAAGGTGATCGAGAAGGGGCCTAAAGTGGGACGTTTATTTCCAATACAGTTTTCTAGTATTAATTCCTGTGCTTATTCTACTTTCATTAAAAATCATCAATTTTGGCATAAAAAATTGGGACATCCGAATTCTAGTGTATTGACTCATCTTATGAGACATGGATATTTGGGAAATAAAAATTTTTATTCAACAGAATTTTTGGATTGTAGTTCCTGCAAATTGGGAAAAAGTAAATCATTATCATTTCCTTCACATGGCAGCCGAGCTTCTAAATATTTTGATATTATTCATACTGATGTATGGGGAGTAAGTCATGTTCTCTCTCATGCCCAGTATAAATATTTTGTCACTTTCATTGATGATTTTAGTCGTTTCACTTGGATATATTTTCTCCGATCTAAATCTGAGATGTTCTCAACATTTTAGGCTTTCGTTGTGTTTATTGAAAATCAATTTTCTACTCATATTAAAATTCTACTTTATGATTCTGGGGGGAATATATGTCTAAAGAATTTCAAGAGTTTCTCAAAAACAAAGGAATTTTTTCTCAAAGATCTTGTCCTTACACTCCACAACAAAATGGAGTTGTCGAGCGTAAGAATCGTCATCTTTTGGATATTGTTCGTACCTTATTAATTGATTCTTGAATACCTACTTGTTTTTGGGTAGAAGCGTTGTCAACAGCTGTTCATCTAATTAATCGTTTGCCTTCCCAAGTTCTAAAATTGAATCTCTATACTCTATTTTATTTGGTGTTATTCCTGAGTATGATTCTCTCCATGTCTTTGGGTGTGTTTGTTTTGTTCACTTACCTTTTACTGAACGTAATAAACTTACAGCCCAAGCTGCTCTCTATGCTTTTCTAGGATACAGTAATTCTCATAAAGGGTTTGTGTGTTATGACGAAAATGCTCATAGAATTCGTATGTCTCGAAATGTTATTTTCTTTGAGAATCAAATTTTTTCCCTTGTTGTTGATCTACACAATCCAACTCTATCCAACTTCCCACATTTGATGATGATTGTCCATCTTCTCACTTTGAACTTTTTAAGCCAGGAATTGTATATCATAGACGTTCCACTTTGCCCCTTTCGAACACAATCATCTCGGTTAATCTTCATCATTAACCAAGACGATCATCTCGGATTTCACGAGCCCCAGACAAGTATGGATACTCAGTTATTGCTATTGATAGTATTGTTGTACCCAAGACTTATGTGCATGCTTCTACACAAGACTGTTGGGCACAAGCCATGCAAGAAGAACTTCAGGCTCTTTAGGATAATCGCACATGGGATATTGTCTCTTGTCCTCGTGGAACCAAACCTATTGGATGCAAATGGATATACAATGTCAAATTAAAGCCTGATGGGTCTGTGGAATGGTATAAAGCACGGTTAGTTGCTCTTGGAAATTGTCAAGCATATGATATTAATTATGAGGAGACATTTGCACCTGTCGCTAAAATGACCACCATACGCACTATTTTGGCAATTGCTGCTTCCAAAAGATGGTCAATTAGTCAAATGGATGTGAAAAATGTATTTTTACATGGTGATATGAAAGAAGAGATCTATATGAATCCTCCCCCTGGTATATTTACTCAACCATCCGATAAAGTTTGTTGATTAAAATGTTCCTTGTATGGTCTAAAACAAGCACCCCACGCATGGTTTGAAAAGTTTCACACTACTCTGTTGGATCTTAAATTTATTCAGAATCAATATGATTCCTCTATATTTCTCCAAGGAAATACTAATAGTATTTGTGACCAACATCATTATATTTTCAGGATTTTTTGAATCTCACTGTAATTCGCAAAGCTTTCTTTATATTCATACATGACGAACAACACGATTATTAGAATCTGCCGACTTCAGTATATTTAAGACAATCATGAGACAGCCTCCACTTTTTTTCGTTTACTGAATAAATAATAACTTATTTCTCACGCATTGCATATGCTTTTATTCGTTAGCATATTTTCCGCTCAAAGCTTCTTCTTCACCTTTTCTTGTCACGTTGAACAACTTCGTGCTGTTTTTCTGTTCTTCTTCGTTCTAGAACCCAAGTGATAGGCCATTGCGTGACACTTTAGATCATTTTGAACTTGATTTTCAATTACTTGTGTATCTGAAAAATATATACAAGGTTACACGTGGATTGTTTCTCAAATTAAATTAATCATTTGAGATTGTATTTAATATATATATATATATATATATAACAAGGCGCATATTACACAAACGAATTGCCACCCCTTAACAAAGATTACTTTGAATACTTGAGTTCCAAGTACTTTCTTCTCCGATCAAAACACTCACTTCATCTAAAAAATCAGATAGACTTGCATAAATCATAGCTATCTCAGAACACTGTTACCACTTTACCAAACCAAAAATGGTAGCTGAGAGCTCTAGTACCAGCGCTGCCGCACCTTCCCCCATCAAAACGGTGGTGGTTCTGGTCCAAGAAAACCGTTCATTTGACCACATGTTAGGGTGGCTAAAGAATATAAACCCAGAAATCAATGGAGCCACAGGTTCTGAATCCAACCCCATCTCCACCTCTGACTCGAACTCAACTCTCGTATTCTACGGCGACGAGGCTGCCTACGTTGACCTTGACCCTGGCCACTCGATCCAGGACATTTACGAGCAAGTTTTCGGAGCTCCATGGAGCGAAGCCTCACTCTCTGATGACAACAAAGTGCCTCCAAGAATGAATGGTTTTGCACAGAATGCAGAGAGATTGCAGAAGGGCATGGCTCAGACAGTGATGAATGGGTTCAAGCCGGATGCAGTTCCGGTCTACAAGGAGTTGGCTGAGAATTTCGCAATTTGTGACCGCTGGTTCGCCTCTATCCCGGCATCGACGCAACCTAATAGGCTATATGTGCATTCTGCGACATCCCACGGAGCTACCAGCAATAACAGACAGTTGCTAATTGAAGGGTACCCTCAGAAGACCATATTCGAGTCCCTGGAAGAGGCTGGTTTTACTTTTGGAATTTACTACCAGTACCCCCCAGCTACTCTCTTTTACAGGTAACACTTTTAAATTTTATAATCAAGCTTTCTTTATATCATAAAATATGCTCTGGCTCTGATAATATTCCTCTTCTTTTTCCTTGCTTGAGATATGAAATTATGTATTTTAATCAGTATTTTAGTAGTCCTTGGCGTGTTTTAATACTTTTTTAATTATTATTATTATTATTATTATTATTATTATTATGATTAAGGATACAATAAATTAAAACCACGCCACATACGTGATGAAGACATTAGCAGACCATCAGCGAAGGAGATTGTTTGAGAGAACAAGCAATCTAGATAAGATCGTGTATTCATAAAAGAAAAGACAGACGGCATGGAAGCTTTTGAGGGGTTGTAAACGTGAAAGCGTACGTGATAGAAAGAAAGAAAAAAAACATTTTTTTATTAGTTTAAAAAACAGAGAAAGTAGCAATTGAACTTCATGAGGCTTATAACAAAAATTGAGATTTTGAATTATGGTCAGCCTTTTTCTCTCTTCAAATAATGTTTTTTTTAAAAAAAAATAATAGCACAATTAAAAATAACACATTATTTTTCATTTCTATATATATATAGGGGTCAAGTTGTTTTTTGATTTTCCTTTCCATCCCAGCTATAAAAAACAATTATGCTTGAAGTTCTAATCCACTTCTAACAAATAAAATCCCAAATTTTCGAATAAAAAGGGTTTTGGTCTCTTTCCTTTTGATTGAATCACAATATGATATCACAATTAGACAAATAAGGCACCCCATCTTTAATCCACTTAGATTAAACTTCATTTAACCCTTAGTTTTGCAAACAAATTAATTAATCCTTCTTTAAACACACCCTAGGGATTAGGGGTTTTCCCAAAAAACATCACATCACTTCTCCTTAAAACCCTATAGCTCAAACTCTATACACCATACCATAACCTTATTAATGTCATAAACCATAAGAATCACTAAACCCCTCTTTGATTTACATAATGATTTTATGTCTTGTCTATTGTATAAGGGAAAGTTTCAAGCACCAAAGGTTATTTATTTTTAAAAATAAATAGGTAATGCAACATATATTCATTAAGGCTATAAATATTCATTATCACCTTAAACAAAAACACATGCAAATATTCACTACCAGATCATTAACCCTTTAAAATAGTTTATTGGTACTTGTGTATGTGATTAAAAATTAATATCCAATGAGCCTGAAGAGTATTAGATAATCCCTTGAAATATCATCACCAGTGCAATTTCAATTCGTCGATGATTCCATCTTTAATAACCAATGACATTTGAGTGTGATTTTGTTTCAAACACTCTAGAATATACTGTAAGACTTAATTCATTGGTGATTTCATTTGTATGCTCTAGTGGCATGCATTGCATGCGTATTCTTTTTAAAACTCCATAGAATTTATCGATGAACTTAAGTCGTCAATGGTTCCATCAACATCAACATGTTTTTGTTTTGTGAGGGACTCTATTTATTCGTCTCAATGGAAATGCATTTAATTTTTTCCCATTTCTCTAGATTTGTTTTCCAACTAGAGAAATGGGAAAAAAATTAAATTTGGAACCATTTCTCTTTCAACTAGTTCATCAAGTTGAAAGAGACCATCTCCCGTTCATTGTTAACTTTCTGAACAACTTAAACATGACCCCTAAGTTTGGTTCTTACTCCGGACAACAAATCAACTCTATAACAATCTTTTCTAAAGAAAGAAGTGTGCGTGTAATATGTTTATTGATATTTCTTGACGAAAACAAATACATCATCGATATTTAGAGTTCGTAGATTCTCTAGATGATATTTATTCCAACCCTTCTCATATGTTGAATATGTAACTTGTTAGAGTATATATATTTAAGAAAGTAGTTGATCTTTGTTAGCATATCCCATGTCTTATTTAGTAATAAATCTTGGTAAGCAAGTATTTCATAAACACGTGGTAGTTATGACTCTTCATTATATATAATCAACAATCCTCTAAATTTACAATCCATAGGTAAAATCCATTCATAAATCTATTAGTTGATATTTCAATTTGTATTTATTAATTTTCTGGTAGAGTTTGAGTGATTTCTTTAGCACGAGTTCTCTGTCAAAAAAACTAATCAACCCACAAATCATATTGAATAAACTTAATTAATAATATAAGTGGATAAAAATTCATTGTAATTCATAAGACATGGATAATTAAGTTGTAACTCTTAATTATTATCCACCTTTTATTTTTCTTTATTTTTTTTTTAAAATAATTCAAACCCTTTATTTTTGAGTCACTAAATCACTTAAAAAGTGAACATGATTTGGCCTTGTCTTGGATTCATCAAGTTAGGCAATAATTATCCTCGGCCGACAGCAGCACTAGTTTCGGCATATGCGAGTTAATTTATTCAAACCCTATCTTAAACTTTTAGGTTTGTAGTGACATCAGAGCGACCAAGCCAAGAACCCATCGAATAAAAATTGCTGCTGACACTATTTTATAATCATGATTTATATGCCAGGCGGCTAAGGTCGCTCGACTGTCGATAGATGACTGAGAAGGTATCTTCAGAATCATTTTTGCATTAGCAGTAAATTAGTCCCCTAACTTGACTTCAAATTTCAACCCAGTCCCTTATTTGAGGTGGAAAGATATTCTACTTATTAAATAAATTATTTTCTAGAACAATTAGATGGAAGAATCAAAATTTTAATATTGCTACATTGAGAAGTCGGCATACATTTTGCTTATAAAAAGTAGAAAGAAATCATTTTGCTTGGACTTTTAGTTTCTTATCACTATTTTTAATTGCTTTCTTGGATAGCTGTCCAATTAAAGGCACTAGCTAAGGCCCGGTGGAGGCCAGCCTCTATCGTGATGATTGATTCCCCCAGTAATTAGGTGAGGATTCTTTATTATAATTAGATTTCAACGATAAACAGTGCACATAGCACCAGGATTTAGTGCAGTAACATGTGTGATTTTTTTTTTTAATTTTTTAAAACCAGCAAGGTTGTTCAAATTGCCTGGGAAATGGTGCTTGCCTGGCTAAATCATGGAGATGTAGTTTTTGTGGATATATATAGTGTTGCTGTAGATGTAACGGTGATTAGAAACACAAGATGATTAATTAAAAATTGTTCTTAGTTAAACCACTACTAAATTTTTTGTCAAATGAACAGGAACCTTCGAAAGTTGAAATACTTGACAAAGTTTCACCAGTTTGATCTGCACTTTAAGAAGCACTGTGAAGAAGGGAGCCTACCGAACTACGTTGTCATCGAACAAAGATTTTTCGATCTTTTATCGATACCTGCAAATGACGATCACCCATCTCATGATGTCTCAGAAGGCCAGAAATTTGTGAAAAAAGTATACGAGACACTGAGAGCCAGTCCTCAATGGAATGAAATCTTATTTATAATCATATACGATGAACATGGTGGGTTCTATGATCACGTTCCAACCCCTGTAACTGGTGTCCCTAGCCCTGATGACATTGTTGGTCCAGCTCCATATAACTTCAAGTTTGATCGTCTTGGTGTTCGAGTTCCTGCATTTCTCATATCTCCCTGGATTGAGCCTGGAACAGGTATATATGGTCAAATAACTTTTGTTCAATTTACAAGTGAATAAAATTTAATTTAGTAATCGTTCCATGATCTTCTTAAACTTTTCAAAGTTTTTTAATTAAATTGAGTAAGCTCGTCTCCTGCGTATCATTTATAATGTACCTGATGAATGGTGAATTAAAAATGCAGTGTTACATGCGCCTTCGGGACCCTATCCTACATCAGAGTTTGAGCATTCTTCAATTGCAGCGACTGTCAAGAAGATCTTTAATCTGAAAGAGTTCCTGACAAAGCGTGATGCATGGGCAGGAACTTTTGAGGGCATTTTGACTAGAGCGAGTCCAAGAGTTGACTGTCCAGGTAAGCTGAATACTATTTACACAATGTCTTTCTTTGTTAGAAAGTAAAAGGCTTGTACAAGTTATATATAAATCAATACTATTTGAGACGCATTTTGCAGTTACATTGGTTGAACCTGTGAAATTACGCGAGGGCGCAGCGAAAGAAGATGCAAAACTCAGCGAGTTCCAAGTAGAGCTGGTGGAAATGGCAGCTGTATTGAATGGAGATCTTAAGAAGGATATTTATCCTCAACAGCTTGTGGATGGCTTGAATGTATCAGTTGCCGCAAAGTATGTTGACAATGCATTCAACAGATTTTGTGATGAATGTGACAAGGCGAAGAAAAATGGAGTGGAGGAATCTGAGATCATTTGTTTAGAAAAGCCAGCAGCAAAATCCAAATCTCTCGCTCATAAGCTATTTTCTTGCTTGGTCTGTGGTCATAATTGAACCTGTCTACGTACGTATGCATGCATGGCGGCTTGCATATTCGATAATCCCAGATTGTTTTGACTCTGATTTATTCACTACTGCATGCTCTGAATTTGTAATTATTTTTCATTACCATTTAATTTTAATGTTATTTTCTTACTAAAGTTTTGGATGGATATGTAATTGCAAGCAAATCGATCGTGAAGGCTGCACCTCTCGTCTTTTGTGATGAAGTTACGTTATAGAATAAGTTGAACGGAGTGGTGTTTTCATTTACTATTGCTGGTCTCTCAAAGTCATTGAGCTTGGTGTTATCAGATTACTTGTGTACTCAAATAAACCCCATCAGACTTTCACATAGAGAAATCATCGCATATGTTTATAGAAAAATCCGTACAGGTGATCTCTAGATTTGAAATCAATACATTATTTTATATAGAAAATATTTATAACCGGTGTGTCCGGGTCAGCTTACGCGCACCACAACTAATCCTCGGACTCATTGAACATCCTGCAAACCCAGTGAGTATGTAAGGCACCGCGAGGGTGACAAACATGCATGGTGGGACTTGAACCCTGGTGCAGGGTAAGAAAACAAGTCCTTTGAACCGCTAGGCCAAGACCCCACTTGCGAAATATTATATTTTGAACCTATTACATATTGTCTTAATTAAGAGTAACAAACAGTCAAATACTAGGTATAACATGGAATATATGAAAGTATTTAAACAATCAAGAGATTATTCATCATCCTATATAAATTAGAAAATAATTATCATCTATTTTCAAATAGCATTGATTATAAATATTTGTGCAAGGTGGGATAACATTTGAGAACAAACATGATTTGACAAAATATACACATTGTCAAGGAGCCATCTGATTTAAAATTTTAAATTGTTAGGTGAGGTTATAAAATATAATTTATATTATTCTCTAGCATACGCCCTCAAGTGAAAGCCCTTTGAGCTTGAAACTTGTACTGAACCATGTCAAAATATTAATTTGTGTATGCACCGGATCATCACTCATCTTGAGTGTCTTGTTCATTAAATAGACATTAACTGATTTACATGAGTAGCTAGTAATTAGGGCTAAGTATGGAAGAATAAGAGTCCTATTACAATACTACTAACTACTCTTTACATCTCTAATTAATTTTCTAATTAATACACAATCATATCCCGTGACATCTCCCCTCAAATTGATGTTGGCTGATCAAGAAGCATCAATATGTCAACTAAGAATTTATGTCGATGCTGAGAGAGCTTTAGTGAAAATATCTGCAGTTTGATATTCAATGGAAATGTGAGGTAGTGTAATTTCATGTCAGCGAAAAGATTCACGAATAGAATGACAGTCAACTTCAATATATTTTGTACGCTCATGAAACATTGGATTAGCTGCAATCTGAATTGCATTGATATTATCAACATGAAAAGGAGTGCAATGATTCTGAGGAAAACCAAGCTCGCCCAATAACACACGAAGCCATGTAATTTCCTAACAAGCTGAAGACATAGCCCTATATTCGGATTCTATAGAGGATTTGGAAACTCTATCTTGCTTCTTACTCTTCCAAGAAATTAGTGCATTACCAAAAAAAACATATACCATCCAGTAACAGAACGACGAGTATCTGCACAACCGGCCCAATCAGCATCACTATATCCTTCTAATCTTAAGGAAGATTCCTTAGGAATTAACAACCCTCATGAAGAGGTACCTTTCAAATATCGGATAATGCGGTGAACAGTAGCAAAGTGAAGATGTCGAGGAGCCTGTATAAATTGACTAACCTGTTGCACTGCAAAGGAAATATTAAGACGAGTAATCGTCAAGTAATTCAAACTTCCAACTAATTGCCGATACACGGACGGATCTGATAGAAGCTCGTCTTCCTCCTGGCGAAGCTTAACGTTGACCTCTAATGGAGTAAGAACAGAATTACCCATTTGGAGACAAGCTAGTGAAATCACTTCCTCTGTGTACTTGTGCTGATGTAAAAATGTACCGGTCGGAGTAATTTGAACCTCAAGGCCAAGAAAATACTGTAAAGGGCCAAGATCTTTCATGTGAAAAGAGTCATGAAGATGCTTTTGCAAGTGTTGAAGTAACTCATTATCAGAGTCAGTAATCACAATATCATCAACATAGACCAGAAGTAATACAATTCATGCAGATGTCCGGCGAAGAAACAGAGAGGAATCAAACTGACTTTGAATAAAGTGAAAGGCAAGCAAAGTAGAGCGAAATTTATCAAAACATGTCCGCGGAGCCTATTTCAAACCATACAAAGATCTGCGTAGCCGACAAACCTCGGAGAAAGATGTTTTAAACATGCCCAGAAGTGGAGATATATAAATTTCTTCCTTTAAATCTCCATGTAGAAAAGTATTTTTCACATCCATCTGTCTAAGAGACCACTCCTGCGACGTAGCAAGTGCCAATATAGTCCGTACAGTAGTCATTTTAGCTACTGGTGCAAATATCTCTTCATAATCAATACCATACTCCTGTTGGTTTCCAAGAGCCAAGAGACGGGCCTTATACCTGTCCAGGGAGCCATCAGATCAAAACTTGACCGAGTATACCCATTTACAACCAATAGGTTTGACTCCACGTGGACAGGTCATAAGATCCTAAGTGTGATTGTCTTGAAGAGCTTGAATTTCCTCTTGCATGGCCTCCTGCCAACAAACTTGGGTGGTTGCCTGAGTATAAGAGTGAGGAACAAAAATAGTATCGAGAGTGGTAGTAAGTGAGGTATGAGAAAAGCCATACCTATCTGGTCGATGGGAAACCCAAGTGGATCGTCGAGGTGCTGGTAGTGTAGAATCAGATGACGAAGTGGTGTCTGAAAGGGGCGCTGAAGGAGGACATCTTTGATACACTATATTTGGTTTAAACCGCTTAATGGAAGGAGGGACATCATCAAATGGGGGAAGTGGAACAGTAGGAGAATCAGAGATGACATGAGATTGAAAGAAATATTGATTTTCAAAGAAAACTACATTTCTAGAAATTCAAAATTTATTTGCATGGTCATCATAGCATATGAATCCTTTCTGAGTAGGGCTATATCCCATAAAAGCACATTTGACAGACTGAGCGGTAAGCTTGTGACGTTCTGTGGGTGGCAGGTGAACAAAACAAACACACCCAAAAATATGAAGTGATTTATATTCAGGAGGTATACCAAATAAATGAAGATAAGGAGAATCATAATTTAGAGTGACTGTAGGCAAACGATTAATCAAATAAACAGCCATAGATAATGCTTCTACCCAAAATTTGGTAGGTACAGACGATTCAATTAGCAAAGTACGAACAACATCTAAGAGATGATGATTCTTACACTCAATGACTCTATTTTGTTGAGGGGTGTAAGGACAAGAGCGTTGAGAAATTATCCCGTTTTGTTGTAGATAATTCTGAAAGGAATTTGACATGTATTCCCCCTTGAGTCGAAGCGTAAAATTTTGATACAAGGACTGAATTGTGTCTCAACAAGCATGACAAATTTTTGAAAGACAAAGAACACATCAGCTTTAGAGTGATGAAAATAGATCCAAGTAAATCGACTATAATTATCAATAAATATCACAAAATAATGATATTGCCCATGAGAAATAACAGGACTAGCACCCCAAACATCAATATGCACAATTTCAAACAAAGTGGAAGCACGATGACCGTGCACTGTGTCATCACCCAATTTTTGGGTGACTCCCGAAAATGTACCAAAAAATAACAAAAATAAAATAAAAAGCGCTAGCGAGGGTAGAAAAATCAATGTGGAATTTTTGGTTGTTTTCTAGAGCCTAATCGTATCTCTTTTGTCCCCAAAACAGAGGAAATACAGATTTAAGGAAAAAAGTAATTTATCATTTGATAAATCTATGTAGAAATTAAGTCGCGTGACATAATTATATTTTTATGGGTTGATTTGATTTTATCGTCGACCAATTTAAAAGTGCAATTATGTTTCAGAATTAATTGAGAGCTCAACTGAAGGATTTAATTAAGCGCAAGGGTTTAATTATACTTTAAATGAGTCAAATTAATATTATTAAAAGCTTAATTACTAAGAAATTAAGTTTGAAAACTTAATTTGGGCTAAATTGAGAAGATTGAGATTTTCGGTGACGAAACTCTTCGGAATTAATTGAGAGCCCAATTGAAGGATTTAATTAGGCGCAAGAGCGTAATTATACTTTAAATGGGTCAAATTAATTTTATTGAGGGCTTAATTGGTGAGAAATCAAGTTTGGAAGCCTAATTTGGGTTAAATTGAGACGATCGGAATTTTCGGTGATGAAACTTTTCAGGTGAAATTGGAAGCCAAAATTAAAGATAAAAATCGTTCTTCCTGGTTTTTCCCATCAAATTTTTTTTTGTCACAACTTATTAATTTAAATTTTTTTTTAAAAAAAAAGCCCCACACCGGCAGCCATGCCTGCCACCACTCTCACCATAACCCAGCCATGCCCTGCACAAGATACCATGTCTCGGACAACACCCCATGCCTTTCACCATGCCTTCTTCAGCTATAAATAGCAGAAGAAAATACATGAAAGGAGGGGTGAACACTGAGAAATTTTGGGGGGAAATTTTGACAGTGAGGGGTTGTCACGGGAGTAAGAAAATTTTTGGAAAGAGGGATAAAACCGGGTTGAAAACACCGAAAAAACATGCACTCCTTCTCTCTCGTCAACCACAACCAACGGCAACCATTTTCTTCTCAATCTCCGGCCACCATCCCTCATCTTCTTCCCCAACTCCGGCGACAACACAACCTCCTCACCGAAGGCCACAGCAGCGCCAACGACCATCTTTCTCTTTCTCTGCAAGTGGTTCTCTCTCCCCGATGTGGTTCTCTCTCTAAAAAAGAGACGTGCATGAGCTCCTCTCGCTCTCCTTTAGCAAGCTCGCCATGAGCACCACGTCGAAGCTCTTCTCAGCTCCATCTCCTCCACCAAGCAAGCCACCCAGACTTGACTCCAGCGAGGCAGCACAGCCACGACAGCAGCAGCAGTCCAGACCGGGTACCTTCCAGCCCTCCTCCCGGCCACCACGGGCCTCCGTTTCGGATGCCACCACGATAGGAAGAACCACCTCGACGTCCTCTACCTGGTGGAAGTGGTAGGTGAGCTCCTCGTGGTGGTCAGCCGACCACCATTTCTACTGTACACGTTGCATGAATTCATGCAGCGTGTAATTACTCTCTCTCTCTCTCTCTGTATCTATATATATATGCGGTGTAGTGAGTTAGGTCGCTCTGGCCCAGGCTGCTCTCGGCCCGCCTGAGTTGGCTGGTCCGGGTCCAGCCCAGCTCAAGTCTATCATAGTGGGCCCTTGGTCGGGCCGACCCATTTGGTGGGCTAGGCCAGGCTAAAAATTTTATTTTATTATTATTTTAAAAAAATCAAAAAATATTATTAAAAAAAATGTATTTATTTTTGTGCATACAGCCGAATTCCATGATTTTTCCATGTTTATTTTTTGTAAAAAAAATATATCTTTCTCATATTTTAAAACAAAAATTGAATATCGTAACCGGTTTATGATTATCAATTGGAATTTGGCCAAAATATCAAAAAAAAATAAAAATAATAATTTTTTTTTTATCTATCTTGGTGTAAAATTACATTGTAAAATACACCCGCAAATAAAAAAAAATATTTTTACTACGGTGTAAAATTACAGGCAAAGAAAAATAGAATTATGTAAAGACTATCTTGCAAATGTGAAGGCTAGAAAGCTTATTAAAGCTTTTCTTCATGTGTGTTTATGATTGCGTAAAGTAAAATGGCCTTACAAGTTGGCAATGAAGTAAGGATTATTGTGTTAACTTTGATCAATTGGTTGATATTAGAACTAGTAATTTCTATTTTGTTCTAGCATTTTCTAGAAATATTATATCCATTTCTAAATTGATATACATTTATTATTAAAAGAAAATATTATTCCTTCTATAATAATTAACATAAGGAATTACGATTCTAGACCTAAAAAAATCAATTAAGGACTTGATTGAATAATTTTTTAAAATTATCTTGAACTAATATATATTTTATTATTCAGGGGACAAATTGGTTTTATGTTATTTATATAATTTTCAGGTTTTTCAATAAAAATAATGTTATGCTTCTTATTTTTTTTATGTAGTGAGACAATATAGAACACCTGAAAAACACACAAAATAAAAAAAAAAGTTAGCACTCAAAGAATATACAAATCTCTTTCCCCTGAAAGGGTTTAGGATAATTTTCACTCGTGGTTTGAATGGATTAGTATTAAATGTCAAACATATTGATGGTCTGTAGTTTGCGATAACTCAATTTCAAAGCAATTACTCAAAACCAAAAAAGAATATTTGATATTCAGCTAATTTTTATATAAACTCTAAAAAACTCTAGATTCATCTAACGAGATCTTGGGAAATACAGGAAAAAAAACTCATTTTCAATGTGTATATTTGTTTTAGAAAACCCCACAAGCAACTAACATAAAATACAAATTATTTATCCTCCCTATATGGTTGATACACCCTCAGTTTCACCAGGTTCCTCTTTCTTGATTTTTTCTATTTGATTCATAAAGAATTTTATAAATAGAAAAGGATGAAGAAGAGAAACTCATTTGTTAATTTTTATTTTCTTATTCTAATTCCTTTTCAATTATTTTAAAGATAAAAACTTTGAGTATATTAGTATCCTATGCTTTGCTTATTGAGTTTTTGTTTTAAAGGTTATGAAATAATCTTTATGGGTTCTTTATTTTTTCTTATGTATTTTTACAAGTTACAAAATAATTTAAAGTCTCTTATGATATGTAAATCTCCTTTGTTTTATATTTATTTTTTGAAAAATATTTACATTTGATTTTAATATTTTATTGGGCCACTAGTCTTGGTTTTATAAATTGAACTAGAATGGTTGCATTGTATGGTAGCATGTTGCGCTAGTGACCTATCACAATACTATTATATTATGGTATTCAGCTAAATCATGTAGTTGATGACTACTCGACTTAAACAATTTTTATAAAAAAAAATAATAATAACTTAAGAAAAATTGATGGAACAAATCTCTGCTGCAGAATTCATTAGTCGAAGCTTGCTTATTGAGATCATGCGGTGAAGCTAAAGAAGGAATATGATCCTGAGAATAAAAACGAAAAAACAGTTGAGAAAAACTCAGAATTTCTTCTTCCTCTTGGCTTGGCAGTTACAGTCATGAGTGCTACTCGCACACCCCAATTTCCTCTTCATTCTTCTCCACATGCTAGCTTTGCCCCTCTTTGATTTCTGATGGGTGCAGGTATGTTCTATCTCTTCCCTCATCATGCAGCATTCTCTCTCGAGCTCCATCACTTTGATGCTCATCTTCTCCATTTCAGCCCTCACCTCTTCCTCGTCCAAACCCTTCTTCCCCTCATCCTCCACCGCCTCTCTTCTCAGTTTATCATCAAAAACCTGCACCTCCTTTGTGACTGTGTCTCGCAACTGCATCTGCGCCACCAACAACACCTGCACCACAAACCTAACCGGAAACCTTTCATTCTTCGCTGCATGCTCGCAGGCTTCAGGTGACATTTTTTGGCAATCCAACACCCTGCATACCTCTTCTCTTTCCACCTCTGTCAGATATCTATGCTTGTCCAGGTAAATGTCGATGGCCCTGTATATTCCATCGGAATTTCTCTGTGTTCCCAATGACGCTGCCATTGACATCTCAGCTAAGGAAACAAACGTGTCTATCCTCAAATCTATGTCACTTGCAACCTCCATCAAAAATTCTTCTATGAGTTCTGCCACCGAGATTATCCCAGAAACATCAGTGCCACAGTAGTTGGAATAGAAATGTTTCAAAATCCTCCTCACGCACTCAATATCATATTGGATTTCCTTGGAATAACCTTGAGACGGTATCAAGAGGTCCTTCACTTCTGCCTGGTCTAATTGCTTCCCAATCCTAATCTCAAAACCACTTCTACAATCATTACTGCATTCGACACAAATTGCAAACCTGAGCATTTCAAACAACAATTTGCAAGGAAGAATTCCTTTTTCAGGAGGCAGAAGCCTTTCCACTGCTTCAATCACTCCCCTCTTGTAAATTGACTCATTCTCTCCTGAATTGGCCCACTTCTTTACATACTGACAAAGAGATGCTGCCACATATTCTGGCTGGACTCCATGCTGATTCATTGCATGTATGAGAGGATCATATAACTGGATTGACAGTGTAGTCAAATCCTCTGATTTCCAATCAGGAGAAAGAAGTTTTCGTCTCGCATTTGGCTTATAGGCCTCCTCATCCTCACTATCCTCACCGCATGTTGAAACCTTGATTGGTTCTCCAAGAAGTCGGGGATCGGCCAATGCTTTGTAAACGAGTGATTCCAAGCATGCTTCAACCAAACCTGAATGCATTGCTTGTTGAATGGTACTGCTCGCTGACCGAAGAGCCTTGATGGTTTCATTCCAGCTAGGAAGGACTCTATCTTCAAAAAAAGCAAGAGTCTTGTCCAGCAGATTATTGTCGCTGTGACTTTCAGTCATCTCCAAGTAGTAAGCAAGAGAAATGAGTGGTATGACATTCTCTGTGGACAAAATCAGTTCATACCCGTGGCAGAATCTAGCAACAAGCTCAAAGGTTTCTGGATCAGCAGGAATATCTCGGAGAAGAAAAGCCAGCTTTTCTGGGGGATTTTCTTCGAGCAGGGCAGCTATTTTGGCTGATCTTGCAGACAGAAGATCCTAAGCAAATGTAAATTATACCCCAGATATATCAGAAAAGTTTTTAAAAAACAAATTGATAATGGAAGAAGGATTTATATTGTTTTCTAATCTACACTTCCGCTGAAGAAATCTTTATCATTAGGGTTGAGGGAAAGAAAAAAAATTTAACAAGGCAGTTTTTTTAATGTTATATCAGCTTACTTTGTCCACACTGAAAGGCATGCCATGTACATGGAGCTCAAGTTCTGATGGGGATGGAGACTTGGACAGCCTGAAATGCATAGAGGCAATGAAACAGAATTTAGAAAATAATCAGAAGATTTAGGGTGGGCAAGTGAGGGAGAGGGAGAACTCAATGAAGGAAGGAGAAGATTACCAAGACGATGCATCTCTTCTGGCCATCTGGTGACACTCTTAATTAGAGTTTCTTGGCGTGACAAAGGTAAGAGTAGTTGTGGTTGGAAGTTCTGATCTTACAAATACTCAATGTAGTGTTTTTTTTAACTGGTTTATGTTGTGTTCTTGTTTCATCAGAAAATTTCAAAAACCAAACCATAAATCTCAACATTCAACTCTCAAAAGAAACGGTTCGCCCTAAACAAGTGCACTTTTTTGTTATTTGAATTATCTGATCTGATTTGTTGAGAAAAATATGTAGAAAGTATGACTGGTTTTTTCTCTTTTTTTTATTTATTATTATTGTTTTCTTAAACAAGGATGGCAGAAGTACAGGCTCTCTGATTTTCTTAATTTTTTTATTTTTCTGTTTTTTTTCCACCCATTTGTTTTCTATTTATTTACTTTTTTTTACTTTTTTATTAATGTTTATTTTTCTATTTATTTACTTTTATTTACTTTTTTATTAATGTTTATTTTTCTATTTATTTACTTTTTTATTAATGTTCATGTTAACTTGGTTGCATCTGTAATCTCATGAGCCTTGTAATTATCGACCATGTAAATTTATTAACAACTATATAACTCAATTCCGAGATCAGACTAAATCCCAAATTTGGATCACTGGGCCTCCTATACGGTTATTCTATTTATTTTCTTATTTGATGATGATGTTTCATTTTACTAGCAATATCATTTATTTTATTTTCACCATAAACAAGTATATTTTTATTTTCCTAGAAAAATAAATAAATAAATAAAGATATCCGATTGTATAGAACTCCAGTGCGCAAGAATTTGGAGTATTCAGGTTTAAATCCATAATTCTTGAACAATTCAAAATAATTTTTATTTTACTGTCTTATCATTTACGAAGTCCAAGAATATATTTTGGCCGAAGGAGAAGATTAGAAGTTGTGGGTACAACTCTGCAACTGAAAGGCAAATAGAAGCTTAATATAGTGAGTAATCGAACAGGAACATCATGTTCGCGAACAATAATAAGTAATCGAACAGGAACATGTTACAATCTCGATAAATTAACTATTTTTCTAATAACTTGGAACCTTCATAAGAGAATAGCCGTACTGCATTTGCATAACTCAGTTCTGCAAGTTCTTGCTTGGAGATGTCCAGCAACGATGCGACGTAACTTAAGACCTGGAGAAGTCACGGAAACTTGCTAAATACATTCTATATTTAACAAATAATGGTCCCAAGCACACATCTACACCTCTTTTTTAACCAAGTTTATTCAAGAATAAGAGAAGTGATGGCGCCGAGGACGGGAACAAATTAACACTCGGATATATTGAATAAAAGGAGACCATTACTCTAACTCCTTAGTTTTTATATCCAGTCTAACGAGAATAAATGAAATTAAAAGCACATGAAATGTGCCAGGGCCCTGGAACAGTTTTTGGTTTTTGCCAGAATCTCAGAATTATGTGTGAACTGGCCCTTTCCAAGATTAGCACTCCAAAGAGACAGACCCATTTGCTTTATGCATTATCAGATAACCAGTTCAAGGAAGAAACAAGCAAATGACGTACATTGTGTATATTTGCAGGATGATTAGGTGTTTCTCTTAGCAGTGCTGAAGGATGGGAATCACCATCATGGAGACTGTCAGCATTTGAAGATGAATTTTCTCCTTCAGGATGAAAAATATCCCCATCAACAAGAAACAAGGAACCAAACTTTCCATTTGGCAGGGCATCAGGTGCATCTGTTTCCAGCAAAATCCTATCAGAAGATACCTGCAAAAGGTTGGAGTTAAGACTTCGAATTATCAATTATTTAAAATATAAAACACAAATTAACAAACCGCTTTCAACATTTTTGTTGCCTTCTCTTTTTTCATGGACATGAGAAAACCAGAAAACGAAAAGTAAGCACCAAGATTGGCAAACTCAGGAACCATCTCAGCAGAACCAAGGAAAGAATGGAGAATGACACCAGCCGGGAAAGGTCCTGTGCTTCTGAAGATCCAGCATGTAATTAAAAAATTGTGATGCTACAATGGCATTAAGAAACAAATACAAATAGCTTCACATCATTACAAATCAGACACAACATAATCCATGAGGAAGAGGAAATAAAAGTTGAGACAATGTACGACAGGTTCAGAGAAACTTTATCCAAGTCAACGTTCAAGTATGGAAAATAAGATGCATAACAGCTCCTTGAAGCAAAGGCAATGACATCAATGAACTTTTCATTTCTATTAAACATGGAAAAAAATTGATCGAACTTGTCCATGTCAACCTACAATTTAATCATAGCACCTTACAGGCATCAAGACCTAAATTTTTAAAACTGACATATGTATGATGATATACAAAGTTGTGAAGCAGGCACTCATTCAAAAAGATAGGTGTTCCTATTTGTATTCTGAATACCTGATTATGATCTGAAATAATCACTCTACATTTCTTAAGATTACATTGGAAAGAAAGCTCAAGCCATACTACCATCAATTATCTGGATAATAACTTTCAGCGGATCAGAAATAAAATATAGTACCGTACTTCATTATCTCAAGAAGATCACCAAAAGCACGAACACAATGAACAGATACTGGTCTATTCAACTCTTTTGCAAGTTCAAGCTGTCTCTGGAATACTTCAACCTGGAATGTAAACTTTGAATATTAAAAATGTTGCATGAAACAACATTAATTGATGCACAGATTTAGCAATGACATCATATATGAATATAGCAAGACAGAAACGGATATGTACACCAGAAATAGGGACAGAAGTTCTTCCTCTATGAATGTTCTAGACTGGTCTGAGATGCATAAACTATACAAGGGAAAAGTTGTAGAGGCGAAAACCGGGTAGCAAAGTAAAGTGACACAAGCATATTTGAACAGGTATATATAGGGTTATTCAAATAGTAAAAAGTAATAGTTTTATCACACAATTTCAAGATGCTCTCAGAAGCAATAGGAAGTCAAGAAATTGGATCCTATGCAAACCCAAGGCAACAAGGAACAAGGTATATTTCACATTTAGTGAGCACAAACGAGGGAAGACAAGCCAAAATCCAAGGCCACCAGGAAAATAATAGATTTTAATTAAAACCAAAAACTAAATGTGTGCATGTCAGGTGCTAGCGGTGTAATTGCCTTTGAAATAATACACACAGATATGTTTCTCCTAGTTACCAGGTACATAATTTCCAAATGAGAATTGAACTAATTTGAAGCCAGAGGCGCATGCTCCTACATATCTCTTTCAATGCATAAAATTAAGAATGGACTTCTTTCAAGTCCAGTGGCAAAGGCCAGGTAATGAATTACCATATGAATCACTGAATGACACTAAGCCATGAAGAAGAGAATAAATTGCTTAAGTGTGTAATAAAACAGAGAGAGAGAGAGAGAGAGATAAACTCTCCGTGAGCAAAACCTGATCACTGAAATCAATCTTCTTTCCATGTGAACCCTTGTCCAAACCAACCTGAAAAGGTTCATTAGCATGCTGTGTTAATTAAAGGTTCTCTTGAGCATGATGATTTTAGAAGATTCTACCACCAGCAAGGAAATGGGAATTTAACCTCTCCAACAGCAGCAGAGGGTGTGATTTGAAAGAACTCTTTTAGTGTGTTGAACCAGTTAGGAGTCCTCTCCTCAATAAACCTATAGATAGATTAAAGACCAAAAAAATAACCATTACCATCGAGACAAGCATCAAAGAAGAAAACAATAACAGTGCTCTTTAGGAAAAAACAAAGAAAAACATAATTCATGAATTACTTACCCCCAAAAACAAAAACACAGAACACATGAATTTTGAGGAAAAAGAAAGAAAGAGAGGGCTTTTATTACCAGGGGTGGAGACCAAAGCATGGGATCACAGACTGATAGCTCTCACCCATCTCTTTAACCAAGTTCCAGTCTTTCTAAGAAAAAAATCAGAACCCAGAAGATTTTAAGACAAGAACAGTTATTAGATACCAAATTACACACACACACACCTCAGAAACCCCATTAACAGCAAAACGGACTACGCCAGTATCAAGGGCAGTGGCAATGAGTTGAGGAGTCTTGTTAAGGATTCTTGGGTCTTGCAGGTGACAGTGCGCATCAAATAGTTTCATGGTCATGGCTTGGCTCCTCTCAAAGTTTCTCGCAGTTTCCCTCTTTGATATTCTGTATCTTCCCTAGATACAAATCCAGAATTTGAGCCCAATCCAAAATATGGGTTATATTTCCTTTTAATTACAGCCACGTTAGGATATTAGATTTTAGAAAATATCTGACCATGATAAACGAAGGGGCAACGGTGACAAACAACATCTATGCGAATACCTCCATTGCTAGTTTTCCATCACTCTTTATAGTGAAACATTGTGCAAGAAGAATGGAAGGGAGCGGAAAATAAGAGAAATTTCTAACAATAGAGCAAAACTTGCGAATATTAAAAATTGTTATGAAGCGAGCTTGATTTATACGAAGTTCCAATTATATGGCATAAGAGATAAAGAAGGAAGAAACAAGAAGAACAGAAAAACGAGATGGAGATGGAGTTTGATAGGGATACATAAGATAAAATAATTTTTTTAGTATCTTTTTTATTAAAATATTAAATTATTAATAATAACTAGAAATAAAATTAAAAAATAAATGTAAATTAAAATACTTGATCTCATAATTTGAAATATTTACACACTTAGGTTTATAATTTTTTTATTCAAACCATTTTTTATTCAAACAAACCATAATAAAAAATGGACACACATAAAATTGACAAAAGAAAAGAAATAGAGAACTTTCTTTGCAATGATGCATATACAAATAATATCTAAAATAACTATTTTTTAAAATATATATATATATATATATAACATAAAACAAATTATAGATGAATATGAATGCTATCTTCAAAATAATTTAACAAAAGCCTCTATTAAAAAAATCTATGTAAGCAAATAAAAAAATCATAGAAGAGGTAGCAAATTTGAAAGCAATTAACAATAAAAACATGATAATTAAAGACTAAGAGTTTAGAGAAAATACATTAAGATTTATAGAGTTTCAACAAACCACCTACTCTTATACTTAAACATACATTCAAGAGTTTTACTATCACATATTAGTCATTTTAACAGGTGAGACCGAAACATTAAGTGATTTCTTTATGAGCATGAGATCAAACCGTTATTTCCAGTCTTTCATGGGCTAAAGACTACAAAATCTTTCACCTATACTTGTTGAAAAATAAAAAATAAACCACTCAAAATTAGTTTCTAAAAGAATTTATCAAATGTTTAAAATGTCATTTACATTTTTCACAATGCACTCTTTTATAGATAACAATGATGCTTTTTACAAGAATTTTGTCAATTCATATTTAACCTTGTTTTTTATGATTACAAGTGAAATAAAGGTATTAAAACTAGTTGTTTTGTCCAAGAAAATGATTATTTATAGGCTTAGAATAAAACTAGTTGTTTTTATAGAAATTTGAAACTCACCGATGGCTAAAGCAATCGATCGGTTTAGATTGGTTAGGTCAATCAATTGACCAATTCTTATTGAGTTCTCAAGTGTTCATCACTAAAGAATAAATTGTTGATCGATTCATTTGGTATTTCTAAATGGTTGATCAATTCTTGTAAATTTCCAAACTTCACATATTTAAACCTAGTAAATTCTTGAATCGATATCACTCTTAAAACAAGTCTTCACTTACTTTGCATCTTGGACTTGCTCATTCTTTCTTTTAGGTTTTTTTATATTATATGAGTGTTATGAGGTGTAAGTCAAGTGTTATTTGTCAAAAATACTCTTACAAAATCTTGATTGGTGAGGCTGATAACTATTATATTTAAAGGTTATTTGTTCTTTAAAAGTTCATGGTCAATAATCTATTTAAATTGCACATTAATCAAGTTATTTAACTGATACATATTATATTTGTTTTTATGAAAGGAAACAACTACTTGGGTGATACTTAAAACTAATATGTAGTATTTATTAGTTTATATGTACTCTAAATTGACCCATTTGAGACCTCCATATAGAGAGATCATCCATGTCTATGGAAAAACTTACGAATAATTGTGCAAGTGATTCTTAAACTTGAAATCATTGAATTATCTTGTATATGGTGTGTTATGATTTGATCCTGACTCTTTGTTATTTTAATCAAGGGTAGCAAATAAATAAATATTAAATGTAACATTAAATTTATAAAGGTATTTGAGTAATAAAGATATTATTAATCACTCTAGGTGAATTAAAAAAGTATATTTCATCTATTCTCAAATAATATTGTTAATGAAATCTAAGCAAATGAGATCTAAAAAGATTTTCAAATATTATTCAAAAAATCAATGAACGAAGCAAACATATTACATGCTATTAACTAAAAAAAACAATTTCAAGGGTTTTTTTTTATTGAAATCCAATCCATGGTGAAATGTGTCTTGAGTTACAATGAAATGATCATTTTACTCTTCACCTTGTTATAGTTAAAGCATTAACTTAAGGGTAGAATAATGCTTTCTAGGTGTAGTTACAATGCAATTACCAATTTTTGTTTCCTTTGATGCTCCTTTTCAACAAGCATGTATGTTAGCTAAGTCCATCGTATCATATCTTTATCGACTAATTGACCATTGATTCTAGCTTGTTTTTTTTTAATATTATTAATGATTATGTTTTGTGTATTTACATAAATAATCATTGATTTATTTAATTAGATGCTTGCATTAGCTTTTTGATATACACTTTGGTTTTTTTAGTTAAAAAACACATTTAAATAGCTTGCAAACCCTGTATTGTTTTTTAAAAAACTTATAACACACTCTGAGGAGCGGGTTAAATCACTTGTAATGTTAAATTAAAATATTATTGATGAAGTAATTATACTAAGAAACTAGTCACCAAAAATGTAAAATCAAACAACTTATGATTATCTTAGTATTTAAGAGATCATGATAAATTGTTAAACATTGTACTTAATTCTCAAATATAAATCATTTTAAAAAAATGATAATAAGTTAATTTATTAACTTCTTAAATCCTATTTTATCTAGTATTATAGTTTATATTTTAATCAAATTATTATAAAACCTAATGTGTCACATACATAAGAACCATTGATCAAAACTTAAAATAATATACGTGATTGTAAATAATTTTTAGAAATTCAGAACTAAAATATAATTTATACATATTACAATTTTAGACTCAAACAAATCAAGAGGTAAAAAACACAATAAAATCAAATTCATGCTCTCATCTCCAACCTTAGAAAAATAGTTTGCAAATATAAACAAATACGAATAACATTATACGTTTATTCTATAAGATCTTTTTTCTTATCATCCATCTTCTTAGACAAATTGTTTACATCTTTTAATGTCTTAAATAAATCTTTTTGAACTAACAAGGCACACATCTTGATATGCCATAAATTCAAGTGATTTCTGTCATTAAATTTCCTGTAATGGAACAATGCAATCTATAGTGTATTGTCCCTACGTAAATAATATCCATGGTGAAATGAAAAACCCATATCTTTTAATTTCAGAAAAAAAATATAATAACAAATCCACTCATTAATTCATTCACTATTAAAATTTTGCTAAGTTTCAACCAAGTGAGTTTGTGGAATATGGCTCGCAAATAAAAAAAAAAAGAAAGATAGGATAGGAACGATCCCTAATTTTTCCTCCACCACCAATATTAGTTAGAGCATATGCTATTTTGAAGAGTTAAATTGGTAATATAGATTTTTAAATAGTCTAAATATGAATTATTATGTGCATTACAATAATAAAAAATTATTTAGAAAAGTTAATTTTATTTTGATATATTTAGCATGTAATTATTTCAACAACTCAATATGACTTCATTGACTTGACAAGTATAAAAACACATAATATTCTCAATGAACTTAAAATTTAAATAATAAAATTGAAAAACACTAAATTAAAAAAATAAAACATTAATTTGAGTCAACCTAGAAAAACTTGTCATACTTTTTACATAAGTTATGAGACAACATTAATCTTATAAAAAAACATATATTCAATAAAAATAAATGAAAAGAACTAATGAAAAAAATACATGCATTTCGTATAGATCCATAAAAAAAATAACACCTCACCACACACACATTAAAAAACAAATAAAAGGTGTGGTCATTTCACTGTGAACCTAGACACAAATTATTATAGATTCCAACAATAAAATTATCATTCTACCCCTTGGGCTAAAAAATTTAACCCTAGAAACCAGGGGCATCTTGGACATCTCCATGGGACATGTATGGTATTTTTGAAATTATTTGGGTTTTCTGATATTTTTTGTTTAAAATTACACGATGAAACTATCATTTTAACCTTGGAGCTGACAAAAAGATATGGAACAGTGGAGGATGTTTCGGTTTTTCACATATTCGTGCATAGTGAAACTATACAAATACCCTTGGAAAAGAAAAAAAACATAGCCTGGAGCTGAGGGTATTGTGGTACTTAATTTTGATTTTTTTTTTCAATTGAAATTGATTATATATATTGTTTTTTTCATTTTAATCCTTAATCTTTTGATTTTTGGTTTGTTTTTAGTTCCTTTAAACTTTTCAGTATGCAAGTTTTGATTTGTTTTAATTTTATCCTTCAATTGAAATTGATCATATATGTTACTTTTTATTTCGGTCCTTATTCTTTTAATTTTAACAAAATTATACTGTATTTTCTAAATCCCTTTATTTGTTCGGTCCATAGGTTTTTATTTGTTTCAATTTTATCATTTGATTGGAATTAATTATATATTTTATTTGTCATTTCGACCCTTATTCTTAGAATTGTTTTTTATATTAATTGTTTTTGTTTTTTGTTTTTTCTTGGATAATGTTTTTTTGTTTTTTGCAATATTGATGCATCTATGCTTTTAATTTTTGTTATTAATTTTTGTCGTTTTATTTTTTATTGAGATTTTATTTTTATTCTGTTTAGTGTTGATATTTTAATTTATGTTAGTGATCATTTTAAAATCAATATTTCTCCCTTTTCCCTTTATTATTCTATTGTGTTATTTTTATTTTTTCTTCAGATCAGATAATTTTATAATTTTATTGTTTGCGTAATAATAATGATGATTTTAGTTATATTTTTTGTATTGTTTTTTTATATAAAAATGTTTTTTCGTTTGTTTTATTCTTTGGGGGCAATTTAATGAATTTAATTGTCTAGGGAATAATCTCGATTTAAAATTCATATATTCTATAGGAAACTTGCATTTCACAAAAAGTTTGCACATATTTATTATTTTACTCAAATTTATATTATAATAAAAAATTCACAAAATTAATATTTTTCTTATGTTAAAAAAATATGACTTCAGGCATGACAAGATGCTAGTAAGTGGCTAGTGTGTGTGTGTGTGTGTGTGTGTCTATATATATATATTTACTTCAAAGAATCAATGCAAGGCAACAAGACAATTAATATTTTTCTTATGTTAAAAAAATATGACTTCGGTCATGACAAGATGCTGGTAAGTGGCTAGTATGTGTGTATATATATGTTACCTATAATATAAATGGCGTGGGAAAAATACTATAGCAATCCACATTGTTTTTCCCACGCCATGTACTTCAAAGAATCAATGCTAGGCAACAAGACAATTAATATTTTTCTTATGTTAAAAAAATATGACTTCGGCCATGACAAGACGCTGGTAAGTGGCTAGTATGTGTGTGTATATATGTTACCTATAATATAAATGGCGTGGGAAAAATACTATAGCAATCCACAATGTTTTTCCCACGCCATTTACTTCAAAGAATCAATGCTAGGCAACAAGCTGCAATCAATACCATTCCAAAAAGGGAATGCATTTGGGCAGCTATATCGCTTGAGTCATAAAGGTCGTTGTTTTGCACTGCGGGCAAACCGCTGGTTTCATATTTTTCATATTTTTTTAATTTTATTTTATTTTAAATGAACATGTTTTGATATTTTTAGATTATTTTGAAGTGTTGATGTCAAAAATAATTTTTTAAAAAAATAACAAAAAATTATTTTGATATCTTGCATCACAAAATATACCTTAAAAAGCTACTGCAACCGCCTTCCCAAACAGGCCGATAGTGGCTTCAGTCTAGGTAGGCTGATCTAGGTAATTATTTGGTTTTGATAGGTCTATCTATGAATTGCGATAATTTTTTGTTCTTATGAGGCACAATGATTATGTTAAGTAAAGTAAAAGGATTAGAGTTGAAAAGCTTTTATTTTAATTTTATTATGATCATCTACCTATTTAGTTGTCATTTGTCAATATTTTACTTTTAAGTTCAAATATTTGAAACATTATGTTAAATTATCTATACTAAAAAAATATACATGTGACTTGCCCTGCACTTCTCTATATCCATAATCAATTTTTTAACATTTAATTTTTTTAATGATCCTAGATTTGTTTTATGATATTATACATTTGAGAGAAATAATCAACCTACAAACCTTTCAATTATTTAATATTTTATATATTGAATTTATTATGGATAAAATATTTTTTTAAATAATGATAATGATTATTTTAAAGGTGTTTACTCTTTAAAATATATGAGGCTAATTATATATTTTGATATTTATTTAATATTAATACCTTAATATATATATATATATAAAAAAAAATAAAGTTTTCTTTTAAATCTCAAATTAATTTAATCTCAGTGTGCTAATTTCTTCGATGGAAATTTTGATTTGTTGCAATTTTGTCCTTCAATTGAAAATGATTATATAAGCTGGTTTTCAATGTAGTCCTTACTCTTTTGATTTTTGTTTGCTCTTGGTTCCTTTAATTATTTTGGTATGCAGGTTTTAATTTGTTTAAATTGGGTCCTCTAATAGAAATTTGCCATATATTCTACCTTTCATTTGGTTCTTATTCTTTTTTTACAAAATACAGAACAATTTGTTTTTAAAATATTTCTATTTGTTCTAGTCATAAGGTTTTTATTTGTTTCAATATTGTCCTTCAATTGAAATTACTTATATATTTTGTTTTTCACTTGGATCCTTATTCTTATAAGTTTTTATTTGATATTAATTCCTTTGGTTTTTCGGTCCTTCTTAGATGGTGTTTTATTTTTATTCATATTTATGCATCTATACTTTAAGTTTTTTTTTATTGAAATTTTTATTTTTATTTGGTTTAATCCTGAATTTTTAATTTATGCTCATGATTATTTTAAAATTAATATTACTCTTTCCCTTTGTTATTTGTTTTTGTGTTTTCTGTTATTTTTTTTCCATATCAAATGATTTTATGGTATCATTGTTTGCGCAATAATAATAATAATTTTAGTGATTATTTCTATTGTTTTTTGTAAAAATGTTTATCTTTTTTTTATTATTCTTTGGGGCAATATCATGATCTTAATTATTTGGACAATAATGTTGACAATAATTTTAACTATAATAGTCATGATAATGATGATAGTGCAAGGATGAATTTTCAATGATTATTTCTTATTTTTTTAGATAGAAAATTAACTATGTTTTTTTTATTTGATTAATGTAGGTGTTTTCACAATTTATATTTTATTTGTCATGTTTAATTTAAATTAGATTATTAAATGAACTAATTCTAATATAATGAATTTGATAATTTACGAATCTTCTTGATTTTATAGGAAACTCGCACTCCATAGGAATTCTACATATATTTACTATTTTGCTCAAATTTATATTATAATACAAAAAATTTATATAATTAATATTTTTTGTATTGAAAAACATATGGTTCTGACCATCGCGAAGCATGGGAAAATAGCTAGTGTGTATATATATACTAGCCATGGCACCTGCGCCTCGTCGCGAGTGGAACCATATATTTTTAATGTAAAAAAATATTTATTATGTATTATTTTTTTATCATAACATAAATTTAAATAAAATAATAAATCTCTATAAAAGTTTTGTAAAGTCCAAGTTTTCTATAAAATATATAAATTTTAAATGGATATATATTTATCTATTTAGTAGGTTTCAATGAAATAATCAGTATAAAATAATTAGTAATTTTCTATCCACAAAAAAACAAAACAAATAAAAAATATATCGTTATATTATTGTCATTATCATTACTACAACAGTTAAAATTATTATCAAAATTTTTGTCAAAAAAAGTAAAATAATTTAATTGCCCTGAAAATTATTAAAAAAAAAAGCAAAAGAATTATAAAAAAGGTAATAAAAAACCAATCACCAAAATTATCATTATTATTGCGTAAATAGTAAAATCATAAAAATCATTTAATCCAAAGAATAAATAAAAATAATATAAAACTAAAAAAATTAAATAAAGGGAAAAATAAAGCAATATTAATTTTAAAATGACTATCAATTTAAATTAAAATCTCACGATTGAACCGATTAAAAAAAATCTCAACAAAAAAAAACTATAAAAAAACTAAAAGTATATATGTGTAAATACGAATAAAAAATATACATTGTCTAAGTTTTTTTTGAAAAAAAAAACTAAATGAATTGATATAAAAAAACATTCCAATAATCAAATAAAAAAATAAATAGTTAATTTTCTAGCCACAAAAAAATGAATACATAAAATGAAAATCTATCCTTATATTATTGTCATTATCATTACTATAACAACTAAAATTATTATCAACATTACTGTCAAAACAATCTCAATAATTAAATTATTATGAAAAATCATTACAAAAAAGAAAAAGATTTTTTATAAAAAAAACCACCAAAATTATCATGATCATTGCATAAATAGTCAAATCATACAAATCATCCAATCAAATGAACAAAAAAAGAGCAAAAAAAAATGAACAAAGAGAAAAAAAAGAGCAATAATAATAGTAAAATGATTATTATAACAATTAAAATTATTATCAATATTATTGTCAGAACAATTCAAATAATTAAATTGCCCTGGAAAATCATTAAAAAAGCAAAAGATTTGTATAAAAAACAATTAAAAAATAACAAATGAATTAATATCAAATATCAATATCAAATATAAATAAAAAATAAATTAATATCAAATAAAAATAAAAATTATCCAAAAAGAAAACAAATGAATTAATATCAAATAAAAAATTAAAAGAATAAAGACCGAAATGAAATTTAACATATATAAAATTAATTCCAATTGAAGGATAAAATTGAAACAAAAAAATTGGAGGACTAAAAATAAATAATGATAATTGATGTGATTTTATATAAAAAAAAAAACAGAAGAAAATGGACTGAAATCAAACTTTGTATATATTACCAATTTCAATTGGAGGACCAAATTAAAGAACTCAAAACATCTGTACCAGAAAAATTGAAGGAATAAAAAATAAATAAAAAATCAAAAGTATAAGGACTGAAATATAAACTTCTTATATAATCAGTTTTAATTGAAGAGCACAATTGAAAACAATAAAACTTTCACTTAAATAAATCAGTAATAAAAACGAAATCAAAACCTGAGGGATCCAGAAAAGTTTACTACAAACATTAGGGGTCGGAGCTAACTTAGCGGCGGCAGGAGATAGGGCGACAGCCGACAAAAAACCGTCTGTCGCCGCTTATCGAGACATTCATGACCGGAACGCGTCGCGATGAAAGAGAGAAAACCTTCTGACGCATCTTTTGGCATGGCGACAATTAATTTTTGATGGCGGGGCAAAGCCGAACACGCCTCCTAAAGGGCGCGTTCGCGTGTAACGCTTCTGGCGTGTCCGTATGACGCACCAACAGTTAATCCAAAAAACAAATATCAGATAATTACCAAGTGGCCCCTGACTCTACTGATATTTACGAAAAAACTGTCAGTGAAAGGACGTAGCTGCCCTCAGTCACTATGCTCTATTTTGTCTTATACGGGGGCTGTTTTCGTCAAATCACTATGCAAAGAAAATGAAAAAACCGGTAAAGCCCGTCGTTCCGATGCACTATTTTGTCGTTTTGTGGGTGTTGTTTCGATAATTCACTGTTCAAAACCAGATAACGCAAAAAAAAGGGCGCACGTACACAAATGCAAAATGTCCAGTCTATGCATCTCCTCACAATGCACAATGTCAAACAGGAAAAGAGGCACATTGTTTATTTTATACTTAATATATGTATGTATGTGTGTGTGTGTATATATATATATATTACCTATAATATAAAAGGCGTTCCAGTTTTACTATGCTTATCCACAATAATATTTACTATAAATATAAAATGTCGGGAACCATGAATTATATGTTGAGGCAGTCGTGTTGGTCGCAGGAGCACGACGTAATGGCCCTCCCTCAAGAGGGCGTGGGTTCAAATCCCACTATATGCGTATATTTATTCTTCCCACAATATAGTTTTGTAATAACATAAATGGTTGTATATTATCGGCCAAATGTATATTTATTCTTCCCACAATATAGTTTTGTAATAACATGAATGGTTGTATATTATCGGCCAAATGTTGAGGTAGCCAAGATGGTACACACCACGCACCATTATTGAAGAGGGAGTGGGTTCGAAACCCACTTTTTGCATTTTGTTTATTCCTTCTTCTATTTTTACATTTTTTTCCTAATATATATATATATATATATATTAATCCTCAAATTTAATTTTTTTATAGTTTTTTTTCATGATTATGTTTTTTTTCCCATCAAACATTTTTTATTTTTTTTAAATGTGATTGATTTTTTTTAAATATTTTTTGTTTTGAAATATATTAAAATGATAATTGTTTTTTAATTATTTTTAACATTAACACATGAAAATGATTTAAAATATAAAAAATACAATGGGTGAACAATGTTTGTTTTTTGCCTGTATTTATACATTTATGCTTTTAGATTATTATTTTTTTGTTTCATTTTTGTTAGGGTTGTATTTTTATCAGGTTTCGTTCTAAAATTTTAATTGATGTTGGTGATAATTTTAAAATTAATATTGCTTTTTTTTTTCTCTGTTATTTTCATTGTGTGTGTTTTCTGTTATTTTATCTGTTTTAAATCAGATAATTTTATGATTTTATTATTTACACAATAATAATGATAATTTTAGTGATTATTTTTTATTTTTTGTTAAAATGTTTTGATTTTTTGATCTAATTTAATAATTTTGATTATTTGAGCAGTAAAGCTTATAATAATTTTAACTGCTATAGTAATGAAAATAACGATAACATAGGGATATATTTTCAATTGATGTTTTCATCTTTTTATGGATAGAAAATTAACTGCTTACTTTTTATTTGATTATTGCAAGTTTTCTCATAATTTATATTTTATTTTTAAATGTGATTTAAATTGAATTATTAAATGAATTAATTTTAATATAATGAATTTAATAATTCAAATACCGAATCTTCTTGCTTTTTATATGATGAAAATTTTATGTTAATTATTTATTAAAACTTACTAAACAGATAAATTTATATCAATTGAAATTCATATATTTTATAAAAATAACTTGCATTCCATAGCAATTCTGTATAAATTTATTATTTTGTTTGAATTTCTATTATAATAAAAAAATAAAATTAATATTTTTTTACATTAAAAAATTATAGGGCCGCTACATCTTCTCCACTATGTCATACTCACCATGATAACAGGAACAAAAGCCTTTCCTCTTCTCTTCAAACCTCCCTTGACATCATCATCTCTGATGGACACCCTAGGTGGCGTTTTTGTTGGTGCTTCTGCAGCTGGGGTTTCTACCTTGCCATTTGATAATGGAGGAAACACAAATGTTTTTGCCTTGTCTGCTTCTCTTCTCAAAATTAACAAAGGAGACATCACCAAGTGGTCTGTTGATGGCTCATCTGATGCTATTGTAAGCTGCAAACCCTTCATTTTTACTTCCTGGGTTTTGTTCTGTTGTGTTGTTATCTTAATAGTTTCATGCTTCGAAAATTATGATTGTTTGTTTTATATGTGAAAACGGGGTTTCCTAAAATTTCGAACTAAGCCGCTTAATGTCCATGATAGAATTAATTGGAAAATTTGTTATTTTGTCTGCCGCGTTATAGTAGTACTAACCAATTAGCGTAACTGCACCAGTTGATAGGTACTTCTTGCAAGTCAATTTGATTTGATTTTTCTTTTGATATTTTGTTCTAAACGAGCCTTTCAAATTTCAGTAGATATGAAAACAATTGGGGGGGGGGGGGGGGTTGGGTGGGTTCCATAGATTCCTAGACCTGAGTTAGTTTGGTTTGGTGATGGGTTTAATTTTTCCTTCATGAGTTTATTGAAGTCACATGTAATGTACTCATCCATTTCCATGGGTGCAAATGGAAGTTCTTATATAGTACACACACTCGCTTCTTATATTTGATTGCTTGTATTTATATTAAATTCAATTATTCATCCTCTGCAGGTTAATCCAGCAAATGAAAGAATGCTTGGGGGTGGGGGTGCAGATGGAGGTATACTTTATTTAATATTTTTTTCCTTTTCATTATTTGTTCTAACAAAGCTTGTAACAACTTGGAATCCCAATTCATTCTGCAGCCATTCATAGAGCAGCTGGCCCGCAACTTCGAGATGCATGCTATACTGTCCCTGAAGTCCGACCTGGAGTGCGATGCCCCACCGGAGAAGCAAGAATTACTCCGTATACTCTTCTTGCTTGACTTTTTTCTTGTTATGATGGAGCTTGTTTTTCCACCTCTGAACTTATTTATCATTATATTGACATGTTGTATATATTCAGAGGTTTCAATCTGCCTGCGTCTCACGTGATTCATACTGTCGGCCCAATCTTTGATGTTGATGGTAACCCTGAAGCCTCACTTAGGAATGCGTACAGGTATATCATAACCTTAATAGCATCATTTCTCATCAGTTTAATATACCATTCTAAACAACATCTCTTGTTTGCCTACAATGGTTTCAGGAACTGCTTAACCGTGGCTAAAGACAACAACATTAAGTACATTGCATTTCCTGCGATATCTTGTGGTGTTTATGGGTAAGTAGTTGCTGATCAAAGGGAGCCACCTGGGCTTCTTACTGCATGAAATTTTATTTACATAGATTTGCATGGTCAAGGGTAAAACCCTGATTGCAATTGTACAATTTCTTGTTAATAGATGCAAAACTTTACATTTTTATAGTTTTAGCCCTTGATTTTTATGCCTTAGTTAGGATGATTTGATTGGGAAACGAATTTTCATATTTGTTACAATGGCCTTCAATAAGGGTCAAATCTCAAGCTTTTGAGTACCGGATTGAATACCAGATTTTGAAATATTCACATTTTGGTGTTTGTGAAAACCGCGTGACAATAGTATCCATCTCTCACAATTATTCTTTTCTTGATTTTTTTTTTATTTTCAGTTATCCTTATAAGGAAGCTGCCACAGTGGCTATATCAGCCGTTAAAGAATTTGCTGATGATTTGAAAGAGGTATGTGTTATGTTATTCTCATCATATGGGAATCCAATATCACTCCAACTTGCAAATTGGATCTGTCATTTTTACATTGCTTGATTATCTGACCATTTCAGAATTTCTTTCCTTAAGCAAATTGTTGCTTTTATGATCTAGAATAAACACTACATAGAATACTAAACCATAGATTGTCATTAGATCTCTATAGAACTCCTCTGCTAATGTTGTTGGTTCCTCGCATGCATTTTGTGTATAGAATAACATTTAATATCTCTTGTTGGAATATTAAAATAAAAATAAAAATTAAATTGACTAGGGATTATTCATATCAATCACTCCCATGTAACTAAAGAAGATTAATCTGTTGTGCTTATCACTGAACTTGTCAAATCAACATTTTAACACCACCATCTCTATCAACACTTGTCTATTGGATGCTGTAGCTTGCAGGTATCAAGCAAAAAAGCCTATGAGTTTTGATACCAGGCTAATTTATCATCTGTCTTCTCTAGATGTTTCTGTGATCTGATAGCAGAAACGTACCAATAATATATGGATAAATTAGTGTAGCCTTTATATCTTATTGGTGCTGTTTTAAATTGCTTTTTGTAGGTGCATTTTGTTCTGTTCATGGATGAAATATACAACGTTTGGTTGGAGAAGGCAAAAGAGCTGCTCCAGGCTTAGTTTGTGCTGAAGCTGGATTTAAGCACCTCTTGGGATCATTGAGGATGCAGAAGGTAATGTTTTGCTTTGATGTTATAGGCCAATGCATGTAGGCATTTATTGGATTATCTTATGTACCGTGACCTTGTAAGAGATTCGGTGAATGCTGGCTGCGCTATCAAATTCATGTAAGCTGTACTTGTGGACACTCTTGAAGCTGTTTTGAAAGTTTAGATCTGGAACCCCTTGGCTAGGTCTTTTGCGAACGTATTCGACTCTTGTCAGCTAATTAAGCTCTGGCTCAGCCTTTGTTCTAGAGTACCTCTGTACATTTTATCAAGGTTAACAAATCAAGTGGCATGCACTTTACTGTTATCATTCTATGTATCTTGGGCATACCATGTAAGGCTGAAATACAACAACAATTACTTGCAGAAGGGCTAGTTACATGTTGCCCCCGTTTGAGACTAGGAACACTGGGCTTATAATCGATAGAACTAGCTCTAAGAACTTAAATTGTGTAATAAAAAAATGTTGGGTCCTTGTGAATATGTTTAGGTTAATCGTTACCCTTTTCATGATGAAAAATCCTTTGATCTTAATATTTGAGTCCCCAAAGTAACTTTCGTTCGCTCTTAAGCATGGGAAATCACGGGTGTCTAAAAGTAGGCTTGAAGGTGGTCGGGTTTCGTCAACTATAGATGTCTTTAGAATTGACGACAGGGAAGATAACCAGACTAGCTGAGCTTCAAAACTTGATCTATTCACACATGCTAATGGTAATATGCTTGATTTGTTCACTGTAGCGAGAACAGAAATGTGGCATAGCAATCTCAGCTGATGAATAACATAGAAGACATTAAGCATACTTGTTTATCATAACAACTAAGTTGGCACGAACAAACCACATAACAATCTCAGCAACACAACAGAACAATTGTTATGAATGGTAATCCAGATCGCTCGAATATGAACCATGATGTTGTTGCAATGCTAATGACACCAGAAGAAACATGCTGCCATGGCCAAAGTAGTGCATCAACAACTGTAGAATAAAGAACAAGAAATTAGTAAAACAATATTGGCAAGCATAGAAAAAGATGGAAGGAAGTCAAATGCAGGAGTAGCGGTTGTGACGATAAAATCATCTAGTTAAGCATATGTATATATATATTGACATACTCTTACAAGTTCATCAAACAATTATGCAAGAACCTTGTATTGAGTTCCTGAAATTCATATACACATCGGAGACAGTAAGATAAAAAAGTATTTGAGAGTCTTTAGAATCCTGTTAAGGGCAGATCTAGAGTTATATAAAATCTACTTGGAGATCCGATCTTCTTCAGTTTTTATTAAATTTTCAAGGCTGGTTTATCACAAACTACAAGTTGTTTAACTGTCCAGCCCCTAATAGCAATCCACATGAACCACCAGTGATTTTTTTTATAAATCCGTATTTAAGAGAGGGGCTAAGTTCAGAGTGCTAGCTCTAATTTTGTGTTTACGTAGTTGTTCTACAAAAACTGTTTGAAATAATTTTTTCTCTGTAAAAAAATAGGCTTAACTTCATATTTACAAGGAATCCTAAAAACCAAATACATAGCAAAATATTAATATTTCCTTTAAATAATATTATATTTATATATTATTTAAGGGTATTTTTAGAAACTTAATCAATCAAGTTCCCACTTGGTTATTCTAGGACTAGAATTATAATCTCTAAATTAAATACATTCTAATGCATATTTTTTTAAATTATTTTCAATTAAGTCATATTTGATTAATTATTCAAGTTTAATTTATGACTAATAGTTCATAATATTTGTGACCAATTAGTTCTCTAACTAGCTGGATTGCCCGCACTACGTTGCGGGCATAGTGCGGGCAGAACAAATAATTTTCATAACTGTTGAGATTACAATATAATAATTTAATATATAAAATTTTATATTATGAAAAAAATCACCATTCTTTATTATAATAATAGTAAATCAAAGTCTTAACTTCTTAAATTATCATCACTATCAAAACAATAAATATTATTTAATAAATCTCAGAGAAAAACCAAACAAAATTAATAAAAAAAGCACGTAAGAACAAAAACCTAAAATTACTATTATTATTCTTAATATTTATATTATTATTGTTTAAATAACAGGAAGAAAAAAAAATTAAATCAAAGGCTTAAAAAAACCCTAAAAACATTAACAAAAGAGCAAATGAAAAAAATAAAATAAATGAAAAAAAAATTATTGACTTGAAAAAAAAATTATTTAACCCTAAAATTTATAAAAAAAAAATATTACACTACTTTGCGGGTTGAGTAAAAAGTTTGTATAACTATTAAAAGAATAAAAATTATCAAATTACCAGCCCAACAAATAAGAAAATCAAAAAATCAAAATCAAAACTAACCACAGTATATATATATATATATACACATGGACAAAAGTAAGGATTATTCTTGAAATTAAAAGAAATAAAGGGATTAAAATGAAAAATTATATATATATATATACACACACATGGACAAAAGTAAGGATTATTCTTGAAATTAAAAGAAATAAAGGGATTAAAATGAAAAATTGTACACACACACACACACACATGGACAAAAGTAAGGATTATTCTTGAAATTAAAAGAAATAAAGGGATTAAAATGAAAAATTAAAAGTAATACGGCTGAAATGAACATTAAATATAAAAGGATTAAAATTCACAATTAAAAGTATAAGGGCCGAAATGAAAACATCGAAGTCTTAAAATCTAAGAATATTATTACTATTACAACTAAAACAATAAAAATTATTAAATTATCATGATGAAAAAATAAAAAAACATAAAAAAGGAAGCAATAAAAAAAACTAATATTATTATTCTTATTGACTTAATAATTGAAAAAAAAAACAATAAAAATATCAATAAATTGATTTAAAAAAAACATAAGTGAAAAAAAACAAAAACGAAATAAATAAAAAAACAATGAAAATAAATATAAATAAAAAAACATAAGTGAAAAAAAGCGTCAAAATCAATAAAAAAACAAAACAAAACAATAAAATAAATAAAAACAAAAAAAAGCAAAGTATTAAAAAAGCAAAAAAAAGTAAGAATAAAAAATTATTAAATTATTATGATGAAAAAAATAAAAAACATAAAAAAAAGTTAATAATTGGAAAAAAATCAATAAAAAAATCAAGAAATTGTTTTTAAAAAAAACATAAGTGAAAAAAACAAAAACAAAATAAATAAAAAAAACAATCAAAATAAATATAAATAAAAAAACATAATTGAAAAAAAAAAGAAATAAAAAAACGTCAAAAAAAGCAAATAAGTATAAAAAAAGTAAGAGTAGAAACAGGCTAGGCAGGGGTCGAACCCTGCCCAGCGCCTTACTTCTCCCCCCATCCCCTCATCTTTGCCGATAGGCTACAGCCTTTTCTTTGTCTCTTTCTATAAAATAATATATAAATAGTATATGTATAGCTCAAAATGAAAAAAAAAATACTGTTGAAATCTACAGTGTTTTCACTCACATGCTACAATGAAACACTGAGCTATTTTAGTTTATTTTATAATATGTTGATCAAAATATAAATTATATTTTTAAATAAATAAAATAAAATATTTTCATTTATTATCAATTCAATAACTGATTAATTTATATTTGAAAAACAAATGCACCGTCTAGAACGTGAAATGAAATGCGTCGTGTGTGGAGTTATATTACATGGCAGAGAGCTAGGTGACACGGCAAAATCCCAATTTTAACCACCTGAAGATGCCGCAAACACCACCCGAGGCTCATATGGGTGGAACACTACTGGTGCTTCCATACAATGCTCCTATAGTGTTCTGAAAAAATAAATAATTTGATCAATTACCTATGCACCCCTAGACCCGACTATATCTATGAAAAAATCGAGGGTGAAAATCTTGAAATCCCCCTGGTTCCAAAGGTTATTTTTTGTTGTTTTCGGGGGCTATTTTCGTAGTTTTACTATGCATAAATTCGGAAATACCATCCATGTCCCTTGGAAATTGCTAAAATACTTTTCGTTCCGGGGTGCCTTATTTTGTCGTTTTCAGGAGCTATTTTCGTAGTTTTATTGTGTAATAAATCCCGTAATACCATCCATGTCACCTAGAAATTTTGAAAATACCCTTGGTCCCCGGGGTTAAATTTTTTTGGTCCTGGAGGTAAAATGATAATTTCACTGTAGCAATCTACAGTGAACTATGTCTAGGTTTACAGTAAGGAAATGAACAGTAAAAGAGACGTGACGTTTATATTTTAGTTAATATTTAAAAGTATTTGTTTTTATACTAATATAAATATACATGTTCAGGGACTTTCTATCTTAGAAGACTAATATTACATGAATGAGATTGTCTTCCACCATGTTTTTTTTTTATTTCTCTTCAAATATTTATACCATAGCAATTAAGTTAGTTGAATCTAACGAGGTGTTTGGCTTGTAAGAAATTTAATTTAATATGACCTATATAAAGGAAAAAGATCCTTATTGAGATTAAACATATATAATTGCTTGGCAGCAAAGGTGGAGAGACAACAATACTAGTTTTTTATGGTACCTTTGAGAGTATTAATTGAGTTATAGGGAATGATTGTTTTAGAAATAAGTTTATCCTTATCAACACTATACTCTATTCCATAAGATATCAAAGTCTTAAATATAGGCTTCTAAATTCTAATAGGTTTTTCTAACCCTTAAATATACAATAAAATGCATCCGTATTCCAAGTAACCTCTTGACTTCTTGGACTCATTATAAAATTGTAGTGCCAATAAAGAGCCGTACCATCAAGTTAATATAAAGCTAACTTAAGCTTATTAGAATCATTAAATTCTTTAATATCAAAGTACTTGTTACATTACAAAACCATTTATGCACATCATCACCATTAAAGTCAGAAAATTAATTTTTAACTTTTGTATATTGTAACAAGTAACTTTTTTTCCCCACTTATAGATTGTTTTAGCTTCTATAAAATAGAGCTTATTGATAAAGATAACCTAATAATAAAGTCTTTTAGTTCCTAAACTTGCTTCATAAATATATTAAATGTTTTTAGTGATTAGTTTCATCACTCACTCATGCTTTGTCCTGTTGAAATTTTGAAGCCATAACAATTTTAATTAATATGATCTATATAAAGGAAATAAGATTATTATTGGGATTATATATGTATAGCATCTTCTAGCAGCAAAATAGAGAGACAACAATACTAGTTTTCTTATGATTGTGGACCTCCTTTAAGGTAGCTTTCTTGTTCTACAAGGACAAGTATTTTAATAACAAATTGATTCTTTATTTTACATGGAATTCTAGCTTTTGAAGGTGTTTGAAATTAATTATTTTGTAAAGAATTTTCTATTTCACATTACATGGTGTAAGTGTAAAATAAAGTTAATTTATTGAAAAAAAAGAAAAAAATTTACATAATCCAAAAAAGATTCTAATTTTATGAGCATAACTAGAATGAACGAACCATGCTCTTAAAAATAATCTTTTTTTTTTACGAGGACACAAAATAAATTCATGATATATTCTCCATGTTTCAAATTTTAAGAGAGAAAAGTCAAAGAGAAGAATTTGAAGAGAGATGGTTCTGAGAAGCCAGCCTTGGGATATCTCACACTCGAAAACAAATTTCATAACACTTGGTGTCGTTCCAAGATCTCCATCACTCGAAAGTTTGGAATTAATTAATTAATGAATGAATATTGATGTGTGCCCTTCCCCACCTTCATGTGTTCCTGGTGGAGGATGGACCGTGTGTGCTTTGGACTCAAATTGGAAAGGAAACATGCCACGAAAAAATGTTAATGGCCACAAAAAAAAAACAAATGGGAGGAAAAGAAAAGATCGATCTGCAAGAGGCCACGTAAGCCTCGAATCCAACCCACACACCCAGAGAATCATGAGGGCAGCCTATCACAGCACTCCTTGTAAGATCTCCCCGGCCCCACCACTCCCCTGATAATGACTTATCCTCCCCCCCTCCCTCTGCTTTCACACAAAAATCTTTTATTCATAACCCTCGTCTGAAAAGAATCTATTAAAATTGTTTGTTTTTAATTAATCCATCCGGAAATAGTTGCTGTTTATTGAAATAAAATAATAATCCATCCGGAAATAGTTGCTGTTTATTGAAATAAAATAAAATCCATGTTTAGCCAATTTGAAAGATGTTCAGTGAATTCATGATTATCTGTTTTATCAGATTTATAGGATATTTAGTAAATTCAGGATTAACCATTAAGATTAATTGAGGTGTGCGTAAACTAATCTATATTAAAAAAAAGTTAAAAAATACTCATTTCCTCTCTAATATTAATATTTTGGGGAAAGAAAATAGGAAGAAGTAAACGGACCTCAAATAAATATCATCGTTTTGGGTGTCGTGCTGGAACCTCTACATGCATACAAATAGAAACTAGAGAGGGGGAGAGGGGAAGGGTAAAAGGAGGTGGGGGGAGGTGGGCTGGTTTCCAGATTGAAAAACGAAAATGGAGACGAGCAACATTTTATTGAAGCAGCTACCGAGCTGGAATTGCTTGAGCCTTCCCTGGCCTCCTCGCCATGTAACCATTTCTTCCCCACAGTTCCTTGCTCATAAATCCCGTTTCCTTTCTGTTTCAACATCCCTACAGTCCCTAACTATTTGGAACAGCAGCAGTAATGGTTCTACGAAGCACAAAACCTCGACAAAAAAGAGAAGATCGCTCAGCAGAAGCAGAAGCAGCAGCAGCACATCTATTGATATCCCTAAACCTAACACAACACTTTCCTCTAGTGATATCCATGCGCCTGCGCCTGCTAAACAAGTTGTGAGAGAAAAGCAAGAAAGAAGAAAGAGTGTGCTCACGCTTAAGGAGAATGGAGACCCGCTGGGGCGTAAAGATCTTGGAAAGAGCGTCGTGAAATGGATCTCTCAGGCAATGAGAGCAATGGCCTGTGAGTTTTCTTCAGCCGAGGCGCAAGGGGAGTTTACGGAATTGAGACAGAGAATGGGGCCTGGCTTGACATTTGTTATACAAGCACAGCCTTACCTTAACGCTGTTCCTATGCCGCTTGGCCTCGAAGCTATTTGCTTGAAGGCTTGCACTCATTATCCCACCCTATTTGATCATTTCCAGAGAGAATTGAGGGAGGTTCTTCAAGACTTGATGCGTAAAGGGTTGGTTCAAGATTGGAAAAAGACCGAGTCCTGGAAGTTGCTCAAGGAGCTCGCCAATTCAGGTATTCTTTCTTTATCTTTGTCTATTTGTTAGCTTACAATTTCGGAGGAATTGACTGTTAATTTGGGTCATATAGTTCTTAAGTTTGTTTGTACTAGCAATTCCTTACCTAAATTTTTTGGTTACACGGTTGATAAAATCTTGCTTGTTACCCTACAAATATCTTTCCATTTCAATTGTGAACATGAAGAATAACTAGTTGTTTAATGCTGTATACAAACTGAAAGCAACTCAAATTGTGCATGGTTGCTTATTGCATCTGTGGTTTTTTTAATGACTATGTTTTAGAGCTTGGACTGAGATAGTGCATTTGCAGCTCAGCATAGAGTAATTGCGAGGAAGGTGACTCATCCGAAGCCTCTCCAAGGGGTATTAGGGATGAACTTGGAGAAGGCCAAGGCCATACAGGGCAGAATTAGTGAGTTCACAAATCAAATGTCTGAACTGCTTCGTATAGAGAGGGATGCTGAATTAGAGTTTACACAAGAAGAACTGAATGCCGTTCCAACACTTGATGAAAGTTCTGATTCATCTAAACCCATTGAATTCTTGGTTAGCCATGGCCAGGGTCAGCAAGAGCTCTGTGACACCATCTGCAATTTGTATGCTGTTAGAACATCTACAGGTTACTTAGTAATTATCTTTATCAAGAGTTATTGTCCATGTTTTGATATCTGCAACTCATAATGGCTGAATAAAACAATAAATGCCATTTAAATAATATTGGAATTGTGCTGTTTATACAGGATTAGGAGGAATGCACTTGGTACTGTTTCGAGTTGAAGGAAATCATCGATTACCTCCTACAACCCTTTCACCAGGAGATATGGTTTGTGTGAGAATATGTGATAGCAGGGGTGCTGGTGCAACTTCTAGCTTACAGGGATTTGTGAACAACTTTGGGGAAGATGGCTGCAGCATCAGTGTGGCTTTAGAATCTCGTCATGGTGATCCTACCTTCTCTAAGCTCTCTGGCAAGAGTGTGCGCATTGATCGTATTCATGGATTGGCTGATGCTGTCACCTATGAGGTATTTGTTAAATGCATCTTATTTAGTTATCCTTTGCTTGCTTGCTTTTACAGGTAAACATCACTCTCTTTGACCAACACACTCTGTCTTGCATTCTGAAGAGGCCCACTTCTCTTTATGAGCTATCTTGCCCCACAACTTTAAATTAGGCTGTCCAGAACTTTCCTAGGAAGTTTTGATACATCAAGATTTTAAGAAAAATTACTCCAATCTAGTTCTACATTGAGTATCTTAACACACAATGCTAAAGTCATTTTTTTAACGTTAGGATTCTTCTTAAGCTCCCTGTTATGCTAAACTTCTTTTCTGGTGTCACTTTTTCCATGTAATTTTTGTATCACTCACATGTGGAACTCATAGATGTTCTGAAGCTTTGGTTCTAAGCCTCTCTGGATTGTAAGAGACGGATCATTTAGCAATATTCATCAAATGGACAGGTTTCTTGGATATTTTATTCTTTTGGTTTGTTTCTGATCCCTTTTGTACCTTTGACTTGTCTTCAAATTGCCAACAACATTACCAGTTGAAATTACTGTTTTTTTAAGACCATTGTGCTATATTTGCTGAGACATTGAAGAATTTAAACAAACTCTTCCATAGATAAGTGCAAAAACTATATCCATTTAGCATCTCAAACTGTGGTGCGGTGAATGATAGCAATAGCAGGACTACTATGATTTCACTTTCACTAAATTCTACCTTTGGCAAGCACCACACCAAGTATGAGTCGAATATAGTAATATCATGATGGAGAGAGAACTTCTCACGTTTTGCTACTTGTATAAGAAAAATGGGAGAATTTAATGGGAGATTCAACTTAAAAATACATTTTAAAGCAAACAGAGTACAGCAAACAATTCATGGATTCATGTTTTTTTTTCAATACCTCATTTTGTTTTCAATTAGTTAGTTGCTTTATAATGTGTTGAGACTACCCATAAATCATAGTGGAATGATTTCATGGTGCAGCAATGCAATATAACTCCAATACATGAGGTGCAGATTGTCAGTAGGATTAGGTGCCTTCTCTTGGCGCCATATGTTACAGGCATCAGTCTGCCACCTTCTTTAATACTACCATTTGAACATAGTTGGGTGATTCGTCTCTACTGCATGTTAACATATGGTGGAAAATCTCTGTTCCATGTTTCTCAGATTCTCTTTTCAATCGTAACAGCAGTTTATATTTATCTATATTTAACATATTGTACTGTTCTTATTTTGAAGCGCAATTGCGAGGCCCTGATGCTGCTTCAGAAGAATGGTCTGCACAAGAAAAATCCTTCAATTGCTGTTGTGGCTACATTATTTGGTGACAAGGAAGATGTTGCTTGGTTGGAGGAGAATGATTTGGCAAGTTGGGATGAAGCAGACTTTGATGAACGTTTGGGGAAACCTTTTGATGATTCCCAGCAAAGAGCAATTGCTTTAGGGTTGAACAAGAAACGACCATTGTTGATAATCCAAGGGCCTCCTGGTACTGGGAAGTCTGACTTGCTTAAGGAACTTATTGCACTAGCTGTTGGGCAAGGTGAAAGGGTGTTGGTGACAGCACCTACGAATGCAGCTGTTGACAATATGGTTGAGAAGCTATCAAATATTGGGTTGAACATTGTGCGGGTTGGTAATCCAGCACGTATTTCTTCATCCGTTGCATCAAAGTCTCTGGGTGATATAGTGAATTCTAAGCTTGCAACTTTTCTAACAGAGTTTGAAAGAAAGAAGTCTGATTTAAGAAAAGACCTGAGTCATTGTCTAAAGGATGATTCTTTAGCTGCTGGTATACGCCAGCTCTTGAAACAGCTTGGAAAGACACTGAAGAAAAAGGAGAAAGAGACTGTGAGGGAGGTACTCTCAAGTGCACAGGTAGTACTTGCCACTAACACTGGAGCAGCTGATCCATTGATTCGAAGGCTGGATGCTTTTGACCTGGTTGTTATAGATGAAGCAGGGCAGGCAATTGAACCTTCTTGCTGGATTCCTATGTTGCAAGGAAAAAGATGTATTCTTGCTGGGGATCAATGCCAGCTTGCACCAGTGATCCTATCCAGAAAAGCCTTGGAGGGTGGCCTTGGAGTCTCTCTCTTGGAAAGAGCGTCCATTTTGCATGAAGGGGTCCATGCAACCAACTTAACAACACAATATCGTATGAATGATGCAATTTCCAGTTGGGCCTCAAAGGAGATGTATAGTGGATTGCTGAAGTCGTCTTCAACTGTCGCTTCACATCTTCTCGTAGATTCTCCATTTGTCAAGGTAAAAAAACTTTTCATACTTCTTCCACAGAGTCTTCTCTATTTTTCCCCTGGTTCTTTAAGCTTGTAGGGCATCCCCCCACTTTGTTGCTTTTGAAGTTAGTAACACAATGAAGTTCTCCATGGCACATGGTTAAGTTTCCACACCATCTTTCTTGATTAATTGTAGCGGAGATAGTAACAAGTCAAACTGGCAAATAAAAGAAAATACTTCAAGCTGAATAGATTTGTGAAACTTATCATTCTCTCCCTCTCTATATGCTATATGGACAACATAGCAAGTTCATCAGATTCTTGAAGGCATAGTAATCTTGAATATCACCATATGGAAAATCAATGTTTTTGTGACCACAATGTGTTTTTTTGGAAGTTCTTGGATCTGATAGTTGCAATTGTCCTTGCAATATATGTACTTTAGATGTGAGGCATCACCTTGACTACTGTCTGTGTTGTTGCAGCCCACTTGGATCACACAATGCCCATTGCTGTTACTTGATACAAGAATGCCATATGGAAGTTTGTCAGTGGGCTGTGAGGAGCATTTAGACCTAGCTGGAACAGGCTCATTTTATAATGAAGGCGAAGCAGATATTGTTGTGCAGCATGTGATCTCTTTAATTTTTTCAGGTAAAATGCTCATTGCTCGTATATATAAATTAAATGCTAATGTGTTTCAGCATTCCCATTGTTATCAGAAATTTGATCAGTGATGAACTAAGCTCGCAGATATAACTTAAATTCGTTTTTGTACTTTCCCAAAGATTGCATGTACTATACAATTTGTATTTTAGAACACTGTTTACTCTTCTGCATCACACGGTAATGTTTTAGAAACACTACTTTGATTTGTAAATTCACTGAACCTAACATCTGTATTGTTTAATAGTTTTTATAGCCTCACATGTGCTATATGAAAGAATGGCCCTAGACTATCATTCCTAGTCTCACAGAACCTACCTTTATGGCACCATGAATTCCTTAGCTAAATTAACTCAACTGTGCAGGTGTTAGGCCAACAGCTATTGCGGTGCAATCACCATATGTTGCTCAGGTACAACTCTTGAGGGAGAGGCTAGATGAACTTCCAGAAGCGGATGGTGTAGAGGTTGCAACTATTGATAGCTTTCAAGGCCGAGAGGCTGATGCAGTGATTATATCAATGGTATAGATCTTATGCTTCAGCAGATTTCCTTTTATACTAACTACTAATACACCTCTATTCCTTCCTCTGCTTAAAATTAGAATTGCCAACGCAGCAGAATATGTTTACAGATTTTTCTTTCTCTATGATTTTAGTTTTCTACCGGCCTTATCATGGTGGTCAGATTGACGTGCACATGGATTTAACAGTCGTGTCTTATTCTACTTTGTACTTTGTAATGCTAAGAAATCAACCCAGTAGTTCTTCATCCGAAACCACCCTAGTGACAATAACATCTATGAAGTAGCAACTGATAACTATTGGTGGGAAGAGGGGCATGGTTGAAGGTTGACAATGACGGTTCAAATTTTTGAGATTCTGGAACAGGACTAATGAAACATAGAGGTTAAGCAATGAGGAGAAAAGTAGCATGTTCTTCTTCAGAGCCTATCATTCTGAATTCTAATATTTACCTGACATTTAATACAAATGACATAGTGTTTACATAAATTTTGAGACCAAAAGTGTAGAATGTATGGAAACAATCCAACAATTACAATACACTAACCTTTCCCTGTTTATCAGGTCCGCTCAAACACTTTAGGAGCTGTTGGTTTCCTGGGGGATAGCAGGCGAACGAATGTTGCCATTACAAGAGCGCGCAAACATGTAGCAGTTGTCTGTGATAGCTCAACAATATGTCATAACACCTTCCTAGCGAGGCTTCTGCGCCACATCCGCTATTTCGGTAGGGTTAAGCATGCTGAGCCTGGTAGTTTTGGGGGATCTGGATTTGACATGAACCCCATGTTGCCATCAATCAGCTAACATGGGGAAAGGAGGTTGTTGGCTACAACGTATCTACATTTTCCCAATTGATGATTGGGTTGGGAGGACAACGATGATTGGATGCCTGCTTTCCTTCCAGCATCTTCTTTTACATCCATTAAAACTGTACAGCAAGCTTTAAATTTTTTCAATACAAGATACTTGCAGCATCAATCAATTGTTAGATTTGTGTATAGATTAACAATATATAATTTGTATATAATGTGAACTGCGTAAAATATCAATTGAAAATTCACACAAAGTGATGTTGGACGCTTTGAATGGAGCTTCATTGTGCTATAAGCAATATTATCTTTCATCTGTTCAAGGTTTATTGGCATTTGAGCATGCAAAATCTTCTGGGGCTGCGTGCTTGATTCGGCTTAATGGGTTTATGAATTGCATCCAGTTTAATTGAACAGTAAACAATCCTCCATATTTATTGGTTATATTTTAATCTTATATTTTTTATTACAAGCATTTTCTACTCTTTTTCTTCACTTCTTGCTAGATAGGTAATCCTTGTACAGCGGGTTGAATCAAATTTTTCGTAACATAAATAAAATAAAATATATATGGATGATGTTTAAAGGAGCCAAAATAATTTAGGACTCAATGGTATTGGTTTAATGATCTAAAAAGACAACAGCAGCAATAACAAAATAGATAAATAAAAGTCTAGCTGATTAAAAAATGAATGCTCATAAATATTGGGAAAAGATGCTCTCTAAATATTCTTAACATGTTTTAACGATTTTATTTGATTACATAGCCAAAATTAAATAAACCTAAAGGATTCAAAGTTAAATTAGACTGATCTTTGAAACCAACAACTAGTGTCATGAGACCGGGGTCATCTCATAATGAAAAACACAAAAAAAATCATAGAACAAATTCTTAATCATCCAAAATTAAAGAAATTAAAAAAAATGAGAGCCAAAATAAATTAAACAAAATGTTGATGGAAAAAGTTGAAAAGAAGGGATAAAAAGATAGGAAGCAAAAAAATAAAGACCAAAAAACTAATTATACTACAGAAAAAACTTTTCACCCTAAATTATCTTACATAAGATAAGTTGTTTTTATATTTTAAATTGTAATTAGGTATTTGTAATTGTTTACATAAACTCAACATGGATTTTATACGAGGGTCTAGTTTCAAAGCTCAATAATTACTTCTAAAACATGGGCATTGGACCTTAAGAGATGGTAAATGTTGAAGTAGCTTTTCAATCCTATTTTCTAATTATGTTTGAAATTAGGCCTGTGACCATGAGACGGGGTTGGTGCTGGGTTAGGCTGCTGCTTAATGTTTTGGTTTGCTAGCGGTTGATTCCGGTGGAAAAGGTTGACCGTGGCGGCGGCTGCTGGCGTGTTCTTGGGTGATAAGTGGTGGAGAGAGGGAAGTTCTTTGGGGGATAAGTGGTGGAGGCTAGCGTTAAGGTTTATAATTGGAATTTACGGTGTTTAATTTGGTGTATACGTATACCATATATGGTTAGCTATTTGTTGATTATCTTGGGAAGGCAAGGAGACTCCTTTCCATCTATCTATCTATCTTTAAACCTAATATGTTAATAATTAACGTCACTTGGATTGAAATGTCAAGGTGTAATAATTATGGGATTGAACGAGTAAAACTATTTATATCCGGGTCACTTTGGTGATATAATACAAACAGAAGGGCCCATTCTATAAACATTCCACCTCAATCCAACACAATTGTTTTCTCCCAGGTCAACCCGGAGTTGACAAAATGTATACACATTACACGCAGCCGGTTTAGAACATGAAGAAGAAGAATAAAGAGATTGGTCCGACAAAAGTGAGCAGACACCATATAAATGAGAATCCCAGGAAAGGGCTGCTGCTCTTCCACAAGTGGTAGCTTGCAATGCTGCTTTAATTTCATCTGTTTCTGCCTCAGGAATCCCAAAATTTGTCTCTTCTTATTGCTCCCCTTAAATCTTCAACTCTCTCCTTTTCTCGGCATACGTTACGCTCCAACTCTCTTTTATTTTTTGACATTTTCTGTCTCCTTTTGCACAGCTTGCCTTGGATGAGCTCGTTCGGCTTGCCCAGATGAACAACTCTCTTCGTCACTGCCCTGGTTTTCCTCAAACACACCGTCATATATAACCACCGCAGTGCAGCATCAGAAGACCACACAAATATTCTGCTCGAAATCCTGTTAATCTCACCATCTATGGCCTGGAACCACACTTTTCTGCTCTTCTTTCTCTTGCTTGTCGTCTCCCCTTTAAGCAATGGAAAGAGATATAGAGTCCATAGCCTGAGGATCCACAAGATAAACATCCATGCACCGGTGACGTTTGGATTCCTCCCCAAGAACTTGCCTGCTCCACCTTCGGCTCCGTCGAAGCGACACAATAATCACAGGGAACGTGAAGGTCCGGACAGCTCGGCCAAAGATGGTGGTGATCGTGAAGCTCGTCCGTGATATATACTGAACAACGTGGTCACCACACAGACAAGACCATCAATTGACGATCGCTACTTCAATTTTATAAGTGCCCTGGTTGATTAATACATCTGCGATGGCAAGAAAATGCATGATGGTTTCGAAATGTATTTACTTAATTTTAATTGAATTATTTCAGTTGCCGTTGTTATTATATTCATGACATTTCTCGGTGACTTGGTACTTTTGGCATTCAAGGTCCCATGGAGAGTGCTTTCCTATCTCTGTCACTCAAAACAAAACGATCACAACAACTACAAGCTACAAATGCAAAGTGTTGCATCAGCTAGTAGCATAAGTTGATGATTTCGTGGGTTTTTAGCACTTCGTTTTAAAAATATTTTTAATATCATTATATGAAAATGATCTAAATACATCAAAAAATAAAATAATTTAATATAAAAACTAAAAATAAATAAAAAATATTATTTTGATGCATATCTATACGAAAAACACTTCTAAAAACAACCTCAATCATACTCCAAAACAGACACATAAATTGAGTTTCTTTTCAATATGTTTTTCATTAAGAAGTGCAATGCTACATGTCTTAAAAGTCCATTTTAATTAAAAAGTAGATTGCCATTAAAGATAACAATGATATCAAATAATGTAACGAATTATTTGAAAGTATATCATATTTTTTTCAAGATTCTATTCATTATTATCATGATATTAAAATAGGTGGTAGACCCTCATATGCCTTTTTAAGAAACAATTAAGACACATTAAAATGTTCTAAAACAATTATTGATTTCATAAGATATATGTTGATTGTTAAACATTCACATCCCTAATTGAAAGACAAATGTTCAATAACAAAGCATGAGAACTTGGAAAATTAAGATCATGATGACATTAGTCTCAAATAGTTAGAATCTAGGCGACAAGATCTCAGCAGGAAATAAGTGATCCTACAGCCTATAACCACCATTTGATCCTTATAATTTTCTATTCATTTATAACCACAAGCCTTAGCCTGTATTAATTGCCTCTAAAAGTATTATCTGATAAAAAAAAATGTTTACATTGAAAGATATCAACCTCTATAGAGAGAAGAAAGATTATGGGAAGAAAATGACTAACAAGTCATTTTCTTTTCAATGAATCATTTAGTCTTTACTATTAAATAGACAAGTCTAATGCAATATAAGCAATATGTTTTATTGTTGAAAGACAAAAAAAAAAAATACAATTAGAATCATTTCTTGCCAAATTTATCATGCATTCAAAAAAATCTTTTGATTCAAATAATTTTTCTCTGAAACCTAATTAACATTTGACTTATATACCAAAGTGAATTACATCATTGAATGATATATTTTGGGTTCTGGACAAAATAAATTTAATCTTCATAAAATTCTTTTAAAATTTACATCTTGTTGATTTCTTTTCAGCAATTACATGTTAAAGAATATAATTTTAAAATTTATGGTGTATTTAAAGATAAGAACAATAATATATAAAAAAGGGTCATCAACTAAACTTGGAATTTTTTTAACAAAGATGACATTGATTTAGGAAAATATCATGCATCCTATAAGATATATAAGTGGTCAAAGCAACCTACAAGGTATATAAGTGGTCAAAGCAGTCTAAAAGATATATAAGTGGTCAAATTTAGCTTCAATGAATTTTAGAAGTAATGACATTGATATGATTGTCTAAGAGGTTGAACAATGATGATAGATATGAGTTATTTTAGCTTAAAGACAATGTTGTTCATGGAAAATTTATCAAGGGCAATTATACAAGAGAAATGTATATAACAAAATCGATTGGTGGCAATGTGGCTAGCAATAGTCCATAACAACAAATGATTTGGTGAACTCCCTTAATAGTTGAGAATAACACCACACTTGAAGAACATGGTTTAACTTGGAGGCATTTTCATGGTTATAAGGTAGTTTTTTCTTTTAAAAGATGATAACGATACCTAACAAAGATGGTGTTACGTAAGTACCTTTTTATCATCATTGAAAGGTTTTTCACATCCATATGAGCTGAGAGAAATTTAAAATAGTACTTAGTAGTATAAGAATTGACAAACTCTTTTAGAAAGTGAGAAAACAAAGTATTGGTTCTCAATTAAGGAAACATATTAGTGCAAAATGACACAAATACCATACTTGGGGCGCACTATTTGACAAGAGGGCAATTTATATGGCATAATATCTAAGTTGCATGACAAAGTGGCAGTTAAACATATTAATCACATGTGCAAAATTTAAGTGGGCTGAAGAGTCTAGTGACCAAAAAGAATCATCTCAAAAATTACAAACCTTATCCGCTAAGCAAGAGAAAGATTGAGAAGAAACAAATAAGGAGAGTTATATTTTAAACCAAGTAAGGATACTTATATATAAGCTGACCCTAGAGCTCTGCATGATTTTTTTTTTTGTAAAAACCTCAAAGATATCTCAAGATAATATGACAATCTAGTTTACAGAGCATGGATATCTTGAGATAATGATTAGATCCTTTCAAGAGGTTAACTTTTTCATTTTGGATAAGTCATTTCTAAACCATAAGGTAGGTCACCTTTGTTATTGATTATTTTCATATAAATTAAAAATATAACTAAAAGGCATCAGGAAAACACTGTTCACTATGAGTGAAAACACTGTGGATTTCAATAGTTCTTTTTTTTTTGAATAGTGATTTAAAGAAAAAAACCCTCGAAAAAGACAAAAAATGCTGCCAGACCGAGGGGCTTTGTGGTCATTGCGCATGTCTGACTGGACTGGTCCGGTCTGCCCTGCCGATCTTTTTTTTTTCATTTTTGAACAGTGATTTAACGAAAAATCCCCCTGAAAACGACAAAAAACGCCGCCAGACCGAGGGGATTCGTGGTCATTGCGCACGTCTGACCGGACCGGTCCAGTCCACCCTGCCGGTCTTCATCTTATTTTATTATTTTTCAATATTGGCTAAATACGGTTTTAGCCTCTAATAAGACAAAAACGATGCCTTTAGGAACAGGGGTAGGAAGGTAATTCACCTCATTTTTTATTATCTTTTTCGGTGGCTGTGAGTGCATGATGGTCACGCGCCAATCGGTTTTTCATCCCATGCACTATTTAGGTGGCGCGTGCGGCGTCGTACGATGGATGGAGACGCCATTCCAAATTCTGTAACGATGCATCTCCCATTGTCTTCCTCCTGCGGCGGCGCGTGTCGTCTAAAAATGGTTGTGGATGTGGCAACGACCAGTTAAAGCCGCTAGCCACGTTTCTCTCTCTCCTGCACGTAAAAGTACAGGATAGTCCCCCTAATGTTCAACGTTTTCACTTTTATCCCTCCACTTTCACTTTCTAGTCCTCATTTCTGGTATATAAGTTTTTATTTAGTTTGATTGCGTCCTCCGATTGGAATTAATTCAGTGTCCATTGTGCAATTCCGACCTCCAGCTTTTAATTTCCGGATTGGATTGAAAAAGATGAATTTATTCGGTACAGTAGTTTCAATTTCTTCATTTTTCTCTTTTAATTTTAGATTGTAATCTCTTTATATTTAATGTTCATTTCAGCCCTTATACTTTTGATTTTTTATTTTCATCACTATATTTCTTTTTATTTCTAGAATAATCCCTACTTTTGTCCATGTATATATAAGTGTGCTAGGCTTTGATTTTTAATATTTTTTGCTTTCTTATTTGTTGGGGTGGTATTTTTTCCAAAAAAAATTAGTTCTTAAATTTTATTTTGTATCTATGATCATTTGGAAATTGATATTTGTGTTTTTTCACTCTCCATTTGTTCGTTCTCTTAGCTTTTTATTCGTTTTTTATTTTTATTTTTAAGTCATATGACTTTTTTTTATCTGATAATTTTTATTTTATTTTTTTGTTTGATATTTTGTTCAAGTTATTATGATTTTTTTTGTCTTTTTTTATTATTAACACAATAATAAAAAAAATTATTATGATTTTTTTGTCTTTATTATTAACACAAAAATTAAGTTATTTTTCTTACGTACTTTTTTGTTAATGTTTTTCAAAAATTTTTTGTCTAGGGATAATTTGATGTTTTTTATTGTTTTCTCAGTAACTGCAATGATAGTTTTAGATGTTACAACTTCGATGTTGCTATTTTCAGAATAAGGTGTGGTGATCTTTTTTATCATATCAAATTTTATATATTTAAATATTATATTTTAATTTTGGACCAGCATATGCTATTAATTTCTTTCATCCCAACAATTATAAATTTTTTTCTCAGCCCGCAACGTTGTGTGATAATATTTTTTATTTTCAGTTCAAGTAATTGTTTTCCCAGTCAATAATTTTTTCATTTATTGTATTTTTACATTTTCTCTTTTGTTAATATTTTTAGGCTTTTTTTAAGCCTTTGATTTAATTTTGTTTTCTTCCCGTTATTAAAGTAATAATAATATTAATATTAAGAATAATAATTTTATTTTTTGTTCTTGCATGCTTTTTTATTAATATTTTTTTTGTTTCCCTCTCAGATTTGTTCAATAATATTTATTGTTTTGACAGTGATAATGATGATAATTTAAAAAATTAAGACTTCATTATTACTGTTATTATAATAGAGGATATTGATCTTTTTCATTATATCTAATTTTATATACTAAAATATTATATTTTAATCTCAACAATGAAATTCATTAACACCAAGATTTTGATGACTGAAATTGGTTTCAAATGAGATTTTATCTACTTTCCACCAAATTTCGGCAACTTTCTCTTTCTCTTATCTGAAACTAGGGACTAAAATTCTATCAATGAAAAGGTAGGATGATCAAAGTTAACTTTTGCGCCAATTTGAGAAAGCCACCGAGTTAGGCTGGAGAATCCTTTGCGTGGTTCCTTCAGGGACTTCCTCCGCTGAGTCGGATTCACTTGAATGGGAAAGAGCAGCCCGAGGCGGAGCTATTTAGGATGATGCCTGTGCGATGTATGATCGGAATCTTCTTATTCTATTCCCGGTGCCTTGTTTTTCAGCGAATGAAAGAAACCGCTGATTCCACCGGTCCTTCATCAGATTTGGGTGCTTTTGATAGAGCTGCTCCTGCTAATGGCGTGACGGATATTGCTAAGGAATGTTCCCATGAAAGGAAATGGGAATTTATTTTTGCTTTGTTACTTTCCTTCACCAAGTGGAAGATAGTAGCCTTCAATTTGGCCATTATAGGGCGAAATCAGAGAGAAAAACTGTTATAACCACAATAAAAGAAAATCACTTTGTGAATCTACAGGTATGGATATCCTGATACAAATACACTCCCAACAGGTTCTCCTACGATGGCTGCAACCACAACCAGAGCTCACGTTCAATGCCAAACACAAATTTAAAGCTTAGTCTCAGAGATTGTATGTGTCATCTCAAAAAACCCATAATGATTGTGTAACTGCGAGTGAATTTAACATTCGAGCTCAGAGATGTAGTGTCTTTTTCCTTCAATGCAAGGAAACCACGCGGACGAGGGTGTTTGAATAAAACTGAAGTACTGTATGGTTTCATCTGCAACGTGGCTTTGCAGAGAGTCGCAGTTCAGGAAGTGAAGGGTGGGTTATGTAAAGCAACAAGTTAATTGTGAAGGGGATCTTTAAGAGGGCGGGGAGAGTTGCGTATGCAGGAAGGCACAGGGTTTCATCTGCGGCACGCTTTTTCGAGAAGGGAAGGGAAAGTCAATTTAATAATTTTGTCGCTAATGATGTAAAGTGGTGTGAGATAGGCTTCCTCAGTTAGGACCCGGAGAGAGTTTTAGGCAAAGATCACTTCACCTTTCTAGAGGTTGGGTCAATAATTCGCTCCTCTCTTTTTACTGTTTATGTGCCTGCCTGCCTTCAGTTTTCCTTTCTACACAATCTTATCCATCAAGTTTAGTGCTCTGGGGTTCGACCTCTCGAGAATGGTCTTCTTTTTATTGATGGCAACCCGAAACGCAGCTTTCCATGAAAAAGGAAATGGAATCATACCACAGCCCCAGCTAGGCCAATGATCATCCGTACAAGTCACAAGCCTATCCATTCGGAGGATGAGGAATCATTCACAAACACTCTTGGAAATCAATTAATTCGGGCCTTGAGTAGCAAAACAAATTGTCACAAATAGCAGATACATTCATTGAATTCCAATTTCATTTCTGATTTGGTTGAATCGACCTTTGGCCGGATTAAGAAAAAAATCTCCATCTTTTACTTGCACCCTTCATCTACTGTTGAGAGGATCCACGGAAGTCCTTTCTCTACGGTTGACAATTTGCTCTGATAATGTTCGACACGCAGATTTAAGTCCTGGGACTAAATTAAACATTTATATTTGGATTAATTGTAGGATTATTAATGGGGGCGTATCATTGATACACAGACATCATCAGTGGCGAACCCACATGGATCATACACAGTTTAAGCACTGATGCACATGTCAGGCTTGCACAAACCATGGGAACCATTAATTGGAGAAAACAATTACTACAAAACAAGAGATGTGGAAAAGCAATACCAGACGAATGGTGTGGTAATCCCCGACGTCCAGTCCCTTCTTTAGGCTCCAAAGATTATAAATTCTTGAGGTAATAATGTAGGCTTATTATGAAAGGCAACCAGAAAACCGAATACGGGAAGTTTCAACTTTAATTGTCAATTTCATAAATTTTCCATCACTTCTGGGCAGCTGCTTCAGTTGGGGTTCGGGTAGTCATCTGATCAACTGCATGTACTGTGCTCTGAAGCTCCTCCCAGATGGCTTTGTATACCATCCTCTGCCTATTCACAGCTGACTGTCCCTCAAAGGCTTCTGAGATAACATCTATGCTGCAAACACACGGCACACAAATTCTATTAACACAGCTAAGCAGAAAAATCATGGCTGGTTACGAGTACTGCTTCGGCTGAACACAGCATGATCTGAAGAGTGTCATACATGTCAAAAGACATTAATTTTAATGGCCAAGTGAAAGGATTTGTTCCGAGAAGGTTCATTATTGTCATAAACAATGCTTCAATTCATTAGAAGGGCTGTGCTCACGGGAGTCAATAAAAAATGAAGGCTATGGGGCCCTTTGAATGATTATTTAAATCGAACCTTATCGCATTCATAAAGCCTAATTAACCTCCTTCCATATATTTAAGCCCTGAAACTACCCACTGCTTAAAACAGCAGAATAGTAGAGCGAAGCTCTACTAGTATTTTTTTAAGCAAGAACAGCAACGTTTATTCATTAGATGAAATGACAAGGGATTTACAGCCCTAACCTATTAGACATGCAACTCTTGTTATCAGATATAATTAATATCTCTTTATATATGATAAATGATCATGTTGAGTTTCTCAGTCAAACAATTCTCTAAAGCTTTCATATGATGTTGTGAAGGACACACACAAACAGATATATGAGCAAGTAGATCTCTGGTGATAATGCCTATATAAAGAGATCAAAACTCCATAATGAAAATAAACTATGAAAACAATCTAATTTGTTTACTCATCTGAAACTTAAATACAACTAACAATACAAGGTACCAAAAGATTTACATACAGTATAAAACCTTATTATTATCGCCTGAAACCAGGGCCCATGGTAGTACTAATCAAGCACAACCTACTAGCAACATAAGAACAGCTCCATTTTGGTATGTGTTTTCATGTGGAATGACCAGCTAAATAACATGTGTATAAACAGATGGCCTCTTTAAGGTTTTTCGACAAGGGTAATGGTCAGATGAATAATTTCTCTAAATTATTATTAAAAAAAAAAACAATACAGATTAAAGAAACCAGGGGGGATTACATTAATTTGTTAGGAAAAATAAAGTTTCGCCATTAGCTTAAAAATTACATAATCAACTGAATAGAAAATTCCCAATGGAAGAAGATTGCTCATTATGCCAATAATACAAGGACAACATCCTATAAACCTTAAAAAAAGCAAGAGAGGAAGGATCAGTTCTTTAAAGACTCTTGTTTATTCCCTCCACAAGATCCAGGAGAATTCCTTAGTTAGAAATCAACACTGTCTTCTCTGCTTGAACATAAGCTACACACTCTCAAGTTCAACTCTACCTTTACAAAATGTGCCATTTCTCGAGAAAAGCCCATGGCATCATGTACATCTCATGTAAAGCATTTAGCCCAATCTCAAAGTACCAGTCAAAAGTTGAAAGATTCATTCATTTTGCAAAGTATCAAAGAAAGAATCATGTTCTAAGTTACATCTAATGGAAAATAAAAGGGGACATATACTCATTCATATTGCAACCCAAGGAAAATCTTTGTATCATTAGATTTAACAAAGGATTTTTCCATTTTTTATGAGTTATCCATCCAGACTTATCATCACCCCCTGCACTCTAGATTTTACGGCCTCTAAGCATATCAATCTTTTTACCAGAACTTGGGCTTTTGGGATATATCCCTAGGTTTCTTTCTTTCTGTTCTCTCCAACCAGGTTCCCTAATTTGTAGACATCGAATATTGTTTTCACTCTGAATAATTTTATATGCATTATCCCATTTCTCACTTATCTCTGCTTACAAGAGTTGCAAAGAGCAGTTCCCAAATCATCACTCCCCTCCTGTACTAACCACTGATGATATTCATAAACTCAATGAAATCAACTTTTATTTATTTATTTCACTTTGAAGATCTCTTGGCAAATTCGGTTGTTCTTTGAACCAAAACAAAGGGGATTGACTTGGGAAAAAAATAAATATCACTTAATCGTTCACAATAATCTTTTTTTCATGGAAGAAAGAAAATAAAAATGCAACGCGAGACATATAGAAAACATTATCTTGATCTCAACTGAGTAGTGTTCCAATGATTTCATAAAAAAGGAGCGCAATCATCGGGTTGTACATAAACAATAATTTTGCAACAAGGCTTGACATACTCTAAATGCAATGCACGCCACTTCAACATTCTAATGCCACTCTAACAGATCCAAGTGAAAGTGGCCAGAAGCTCCATTAACTGATTTATGAAACAATGACACATCGACCATAGAATTTAAAACATCATAGAATTCATTTCACGCAATCAGAAATAGATAACGCATACCTGACATGTCGACCATCACCGTAAGCATCTTTTACAGAGACTGATTCTGCAGTTAGTTCTTCCTTAATCTGTTGCACAAACAAATAACTTTTATTAATGTTAATTTGAAAATCCACCCATAAAATGCATGAATTTACCTTGTTCTCCATGGACTGCATAAGAGGAGAGTCAATGGAGCCAGCATCATTAACATCACGGGTAGCTTCAGCACTGAATCTGCGATTACCAACAGATCCAAACCCTAATTTAACGAAGCCATGGGTTTCAAAGTGGAGTTTGGTTCTGTTAGTGCGAGAGAAGAGCAAGTTTGGTTGTTTCTTGTTTAACATGACCAGGTGTGGTTTGGAGAGGCGGAGAAGAGATGAAGGGAGAGCTTGGCGAAGCCACGACGACATGATGATGATGTGGCTCTTTGCCATTTTCAGGGGAAATTTTATGGTGTTTACGTATTGGTTACTTAACCCATTTTCAAGGCAGGAAGGTTTTCAATGGGCTTTTTTTTCTCTTTCCAACCCCGATCCGCTCATTTTAAGTCTACATTATTTTGTCACTTTTTTTTTGAAATTATATTAACTCAATATACACACAGACAATATAATTTCTATTTAAAATAAATTAAAATTTTAAATTATACCATATAAATACAATGTCCAATGAATATAATTTGAAATTTACAAAAAATCTAAATATTCAATATGATTCGAACCTTGTGGTCACGTGGTCACGCAACCCACAACCAAGAATGAAATCTAATCCCGAAAAGCTGAAATAGATATGATAGGAGTATGACACAATGAAAACCTGCCTTAAGGTACCAATATTATTGGAATGAGTAGAATGATGCCACGAAACCAATTAATCTTTGATAAGTCGGATTCAGTTTGTTTAAGAACTAAAAAAATGTAAGAATCACTCGCACACATAAACTAAAAAGTTCAAAATTAAAAGTAATCAATGAATACCAAAATTTGGCTAACATGAGTTTACATAGAATGCAAAAAAAACTAACCCTAATAGACCTCTTATGTGGACTTAAAATGAGATCCACTCAAAACTGATCAAAAACCCTAAGTTGGAAAGCCCATGACTCAATTCAAACAAACCTTGGATCCTAACTGGAAAAAAAATCTTAATTAAGCCCAAACAAATCTTGGGTTGTAGTTAACAAAATTAAATAAAGCCCATAAGGTTTTTTTTATATAGTCTTCCATCAAACCCATTAATCCCATATTGTAGTAGGATTTTTTTGGCTCCTTTGCTTTCCTCACTTCATGGCCCAAATAAGGTTGTATTGGACCCTTCTTAAACATAGATAGGATGTACTATGGTCTCCTCTTGATACTCCAATGGTCCTTGCAATTCCGACCTTGTTGAAACCTTCAAAAACAATGTATCCATTGCCTCTTTCAATATCTTTGTCTTAGATCGTGTCATTGAACCATTTGAAACATGTAATGGGTCATTGCTGGTGTTTTTGGACTGGTCCGCATCATCCCCTCTCTCCTCGAAAGGATTCAACCTCAAATCAATAAATGTGTCAAATAACATAAGATCAACAATATTAAAGATAACACTAACACTATACTCACATGAAAGACCGCTTTTGTATGCGTTGTCATTATTTTCTCCAAAACCTAAAATGGACCATCACCACGAGGTTGTAATTTTGATTTTCTTTGGTTTGAAATTGTTCCTTCTGCATGTGCACCCAAACTCAATCATCCGGTGGGAAAACAACTAGTTTACGTCCCTTATTTGCTTTATAAGTATAAAGTTTGTTCTTTTTCTCTATTTGAAGTCAAACTCCTTCATAGAGTTGTCTCACCATCTTTGCCTAATGTTTACCATCTAAATTTACTGTTTCTTCACAGGGCAAAAGAATTAAGTCCATAGGAGTTAATGGATTAAAACCATAAATAATCTCAAAAGGAGAAAAACTACTAGTCGATTGCATAGTTCTATTAGAAGCAAACTCAACAAAAGGCAAACATTCTTCTCAACTTTTCAAATTCTTTTGTATTATAACATGCAAAAGTTGAGATAATATTCTATTGACTACCTCAGTTTATCCATCTATTTGAGGATGACATGTTGTCGAAAATAAAAGTTTGGTTCACAACTTTCCCTATAAGAACTTCCAAAAGTAGCTAAGGAACTTAATATCATGATCTGACACAATATTCTTAGGAATGTTATACAAACGTACAATCTATCTAAAAAACAAGTCTGCGATATGAGATACATAATCTGTTTTATGGCATGTAATGAAATGTGTCATTTTAGAAAACCTATCAACCACAACAAAAATAGAGTCTCTACCTTTCTTTGACCTAGGTAAACATAAAACAAAGTCCATAGAGATATCTACACAAGGTTCAGTAGGCACAGGTAATGGTGTATAAAGACCATGTGGTTGTAGTCTAGATTTTGCCTTTCGATAAGTGATGCATTGTTCACAAATTCATTGCATATCTATTTTCATCTTTGACCAATAGAAATACTCATGCAATACATACAAGGTTTTTGCAACCCTAAAGTGACCCATTAAACCACCCCATGTGCTTCACAAACAAGCAATTCTCGCAAAGAACTAGCAGGAACACACATTCTATTCATTTTGAACAAATAACCATCCATCAAATAAAACTCATCGAAAGCCGAATTTCCACATGCATTATAAATCTCAGCAAAGTCAAAACTGTTACCTTACAATTCCTTCACATAATCAAAGCCTAGCAATCTAGTATTCATGGTGTGTAAAAAAATATATCTGCATGAAAGTGCATCGGCTATGATGTTCTCTTTGCCTTGCTTATACTTTATCATGTGAGGAAAAGTTCAATGAATTCAACCCATTTTGCACGTCTCCTATTCAACTTACCTTGTCCTTTGAGATGTTTCATGATCTGAATGGATTACAAACTCTTTTGGACACAAGTAATGTTGTCATGTCTCAAGTGCTCTTACCAAGGCATAAAGTTCTTTGTTGTAAGTGGGATAATTCAAGGTCACTCCACTTAATTTATCATTAAAATACACGATAGGTCTTTGATCCTGTATCAAAACAACACCTATTCCCATTCCAGATGCATCACACTCTATTTCAAAGGTTTTTCTAAAGTGAGATAAAGCCAAAACTAGTGCAAAGCATAATTTGTCTTTCAAAAGAACAAAAGTCAATTCTTGTTCCTCCTCCCCATTTAAACCCAATTGAATTTTTAACAACTTCGTTCAAGGGTGCAGTTATTGTACTAAAATCTTTAACAAAACACTTTAAAAAACTAGCTAACCCGTGAAAACTCCTTACCTTACTTACCAATTTGGGTGTAAGCCACTCCTGGATGGCTTAACTTTCTCCCTGTCCATCTCGATACCTTGTGCAGTTACAGCATAGCTAAGAAAAACAATTCTCTCCATGCAGAAGGCACACTTTTTAAGATTAACATACAATTTCTCACTACACAACACACTAAGTGCATTACACAAATGATCAAAATGCTTAGTTAAGTTCTTACTATAGATCATAATGCCAACAAAATACACAACCACAAACATACTTATGAATGCACGTAAAACATGATTCATTAAATGCTTAAATGTACTTGGTACATTTGTAAGTCTAAACGACATTACTAACCATTCATATAACCCATACGTAGTCTTAAATTTAGTTTTCCACTCATCACCCTCTTTTATCCTAATCTAATGGTACCTACTTTTCAAGTCAATTTTAGAGAAAATGCAAGATCCATGAAACTTATCTAACATGTAATCAAGCCTAGGAATAGGGTGTCTATACTTTACCGTTATGTTGTTGATAGCTCGACAATCAATGCACATCCTCCATGTTATATCCTTCTTAGGCACAAGTAGCACGGGTACGACACAGGGGTTCATACTTTCACGAATATAGCCCTTTTCCATCAGCTCAACAACTTGCCTTTAAAGCTTTTTTGTCTTCTCAGGATTGCTTCTATATGCTGGTCGGTTAAGAATTGAAGCTTTGGGTACAAAATCAATCTAATGCCTAATCTCTTGTAATGGTGGTAATCCTCTTAGAGTATCATTGGGGAACACATCATCAAACTCCTGTAACAGAAAAAAAGCAACACTGGGTACAATATGATCAAGATCATTAGTATTAAAGTAAGCCTCCTTGTACATAAGTAAAATCATTGGCTTGTTAGTGAAATATGCAGATCTGACCTCACTCTTTCTAGCATAAAAATTATGTTATTTGTTTATTTTTTTCCACATAATTCTTATCACTCTTCCTGACTTTCTTCTCTCCTCTGTCTTCCCTCCACTCTCGACCAAATTTGGGCATTTTTTAGTAGTGGTTGAATGGTTTGATTTATTTGGATTGTTGGCCGAATATTTGTTTGTGTTTGGATGGGTGGCTAAATGGGTTGTAGAGGTTTGGGTTCAGGTCAAATCTCATGGTTTTCTCTCCTTATGTTCCTCACCTTGATTTTCTCTCCCCATCGTTTTATGCTCACTTTTTAGCTTTATTTGATCATCATAAGATTGTTTTTAAAATATTGGAAGAATATTTTTCTTATTATTAGTAAGTGTTCAATTTTTTAGTTAATCATTATTAGTTTTATGTTTAATTTTGTTTATTTAGTATTGGTGGTTGTTCTTTAAATCATATTATTAAATTATTTAAACTTAGTGAACTTATTTTATACTTGAAACAGAAGTTGAAATTACATTTCTCAAAATTCTATATTTTTATACCATGAAAAAATATAAATATATAAAAATATTTTTGTAAAACAATAATTAACAATAATTACCCTATCTCTAACCGTCCTAATTGAGAACGTGGTTGAAATTATTTTTGAAAATATTTTTTATTATTATTTTTTAATATTATTTTTTTAATGTAAAATAAAAATAAAAATAATTTTTTTAAAATTTTGTCAAAAAATACTTTCGAAATGTAATTACGGATTAAATATCCTTTCGGTCAAATCAATACCCAAATTTTGATATTTGTTTTACCTTTTAAAAACACCAGTATTACTAGAGCATTTGTTTCCATCGAAAAAACATTTTGTTTTACCTGTTTACTAGGCTTTTTATCTATGTAGAAAATTAATTTATTTTATAAATATTGTATTTTATTATTTTAATATTTAATTAGTATAATTATAATTGATAAAATCTGTTAGAAATAATTTTTTTCAACCAAAATATGATTGAATATTGCTATTGTTAAAAAGTTTTTAATAAAATTTGTTAGAAAATTTGCTAAGAAGGTGAAATGATTTATTAGAAATTTGTTGTCACGGATACTCTGGTTAAAAAAGAACAAAAAAAGAAACCCGGTTAAAAAAGAAGAACTAACTTGGACACTAAAAAATAAAAAAATACATTTAAAAAAAATATCACCGTTTTTTAAAGGAAAAAAAAAAGAGTCTAAAATTAGGATTTTAGAAGAAAAAAAATAAACCCAAATTTTAGAAGAAGAAGAAAAAACCAAATTGAGTTTTGTTGGGGGAGTGGTTTGAACTCCTACGCGCTCAGCACACAGGAACCACTAGATCATAGCTATTTTTTGTCATTTTTAATGTACAAATAAAAACAAAGAAGCTTGTTTTTTATGGTGTTTTATGTTTTGTTTCTTTTATTGTCTTGCTTTCGGTGAGGGTTTTTACTTTCATTGTTTCTTGTTCCTGTCATCGACCAAAATGTTGTCTTGTCAAATTAATTAATATCAAAGCGTCATCAGCAACTTTTCAATTAATTAATATAAATAATATAAATTGCTTTGTAAATTGTTCGGCAACTTCCAAATAATTAAATACAAAGTAACACCAGTCTTAATAAACCGTATTCTTACATCAATTTTTTGTTTAATTGATTGATGGATATGAGACAACTAAACTGAACAATAACTTTTCTTTAATCGGCATTCCGCATCCCAAGTGAAGATTGGAGGTTTAGCTTTATTTTGAATGCAATTTGCACAGACATATGAAGGACTCTCTGTTTATTTTTTAAATCGGCCAAAGTGAAGCCTTAACACATAAGCCTTGTTTTAATTTTTTGATTTACGTGCACTTTTGATTTTTTAATAGGCAGCAAACGTGAATAAGTAACCTTTCTCTCTGACTCTCTTTGGATGGCAACTAATAATCCACCCTTTTTTGCTCATTTCTCGTCCTATTCTAATATTGACCATCCAATGGTAGGCCCTTATATTAAATGCCTTGTAATGGCCTCTCTTTTCACTGCACGTTTGATTTTTTAAAAAGTGGCCTCTCTTTTTGTCTACTTCCTTACTGCAACTTTGATCTCTTAAAATGTACGGAAAAAAAGGCAATTTAAAAAAAACAATAATAAGAATAAAAAAACGACTTCAAAGAAAAAAGGCAGTTTAAAAACAAATAATAATAAAAACAATAGAGAAAAAAACAACAACTTTTACAGACATTTGCTTCCCAATTAACAAAAACGGAAGGAAAAAAAATCTGCTGGCCGAAGGATTCGAAGGCGAACCTCTGAGCCACGCTAATTTATCTGTCTATCTCCACCATAGAAAATAGAAAAATAAGGCCTGTATAGAAAAATGGAGCACAAACTCGTGAGTCCACAGTATTTTCAGTCTGTGTCAACAGTGCAATTCTGAGCTATTTTACCTCTTTAGGTAACGAAGGAGTAAACAATTTTTAACTTATAAGGAAGATGGCAATTTAAACTTCGATTTTTCTTCATCACTACCTAGCTGACCCTTTAGCATGCCTTCAAGCTCCTTGAAAAATCTTTCCATGGCAGGAGCTGGCAAGCAAAATGGCACTACGATCCCATCCTCTCCTTTCTTATTTGTAAACGGAACACAAAAGCTTGCAAATTCAGGGACGGCTTTCGCAACCCCACCGTATATAGCATCTCCCCATCCGAAATCTACCATTTCAAGTCCCACTCGTCTCAAGTCCGACACTATGTAGGTCCCTGCTACTGTAAAAAGAGGCCTTCCCCTAAGCACCATTAGAGATGCTGTAGATTGCAAATATTCCTCGGTCATTTGCAAAGTCAGGATTTGTTGAAGAAAAGGTATAATAATGAACCTATATGCCCTTTTTTTCATAAAAGTTAGAATAAGATTTTGCTATCATTATTATGTATGCTAATGATTTAAATATTATTGAAACCTAGGGACAAATATCTAGGATAATAAATTATTTTAAGAAAGAATTTGGGATGAAAGATTTGGGAAACACAAAATTTTATCTCAAGTTAGAAATCAAACATTTAGCAAATATATTTTTTGTTCATCAATCAACTTACACCAAAAAAAGGTCCTTAAAATATTTTATAAGGCTAAAACACATCCATTGAATATCTCAATGGTTGTTCAATCATTTGATGTGAAAGAAGACTCTTTTAGAATTTGTGAGGATGGCAAAGTACATACCTCAATGAAATTGGTTCACTAATGTATCTTGCTTATAAAATACGACTTGATATACAAATTCTTTACGAATTTGCTAGTAAGATATAGTTCTTCTCCTAACTAGAGATATTGAAATGGATTATAAAATAATTTTTGTTACCTTCAAGGGACAATGGATATGAGTTTATTTTATTCAAGTAATGCCAGTAATAAAGTAATTGGATATGCTGATGCATAATAATTATCAAGTTCAAATAAAGGTCAATCTCAAATAGGTTATCTATTTATGTGTGACAATACTGTTATATTATAGAGATCTACAAAGCAAACATTATATTAGTTTCTACTTCATCCAATCATGCTGAAATACTTTCAATCCATGATGCAAACAAAGAATGCGTGTGACTACGATTCACAACTCAATATATTAGTAAGAAATATGGTTTATCCTCTAGTAGAGAACTCTAACCATTATGTATGAAGACAATGATGCATATATAGCTCAATTAAAAGATAGGTACATCAAAGAAGATAAAACAAAACATGTCTCATCGAATTTTTTTGTCCACACATAAACTTGATAAGTGTGGTGACATTGGTGTTCAACAATTTCACTCGGAAGATAGTCTAGCAAATTTATTCACTAAAGTATTACCAGCTATAATATTTAAAGGATTGTGACACAATATTAGAATGAGACAGCTTAAGGACTGAAAAGAGATAGATTCACGAGGAGATTAAAGGAGATATATACATGAGGGATAATTAATATGTATTGCACTCTCTTTTTTTTGTCAAGAAAGTTTTTTTCCGATTGGGTTTTTTCCATGAGGATTTAATGAGGTAGTTTCCAATGCATAGGCTATACAATGGACATCCAAGAGTAAATGTTATAAAACTATACGGTGCAAGTGTGGATGTCTAGGTTTCTTCATGCATATCTCTCATATTACATTCATTTATTATTTTCTATTTCATTTAAGTCTCTTTAGATTTATTTGAATCTACATCTTCTTATATCCTTTGAGCTTACAATTATTTATGTGCATGTGTCTATAAATAAGTGTATTGTTGAGAGAAGAAAGAACACATATATGTAATTACAAAGTTATATGAAATAAGAGTGTTCTCTCTTCATTCCCTTAAATTCTATTATTCTTGAGTATATATAGTTTCATAAAAAAAATTAGAAAAAAGGTCAATTAGTTATAAATATGAAAGAAAAAAATCTTGTAAGTTATAAACATAGAAAGGAGTCATTTTCTTCCACCACAAAATCATCAATCATGTGTTCACACACACTCATAGATAGTTTTACTATCTACAAAAAAAATATTAATAGTCATAGCAAAAGATGAACGAACATAATTGTAAATAATATTCTAATATTAATAAAGTAAAATTCAAACGAACCATACATAAATGATATCCAACCTAACTTTATTCATACTATTATTATTCATGTTATAGGCACTCATCCTAACTTTCACCCCATCGTTTTCAAATAATTACATTTTAGCTATAAAAGGGGAGTGATTTAATGGACTTTTCGGTTTGCATTTTCCATTTTTTTTGTGTGTTTTTCTAACTTAATTTTAGAAATCAGTAAATAGAAAACGATACCCAGCCTTCTTTTAGCTTAGATGAAGGAGTAAACAATTTTTAACTTATAAGGTAGATGGCGATTTAAACTTCGATTTTTCTTAATCACTACCTAGCTGACCCTTTAGCATGCCTTCAAGCTCCTTGAAAAATCTTTCCATGGCAGGAGCTGGCAAGCAAAATGGCACTACGATCCCATCCTCTCCTTTCTTATTTGTAAACGGAACATAAAAGCTTGCAAGTTCAGGGACGGCTTTTGCAACCCCACCGTATATGGCATCTCCCCATCCGAAATCTACCTTTTCAAGTCCCGCTCGTGTCAAGTCCGACACTATGTAGGTCCCTGCTACTGTAAAAAGAGGCCTTCCCCTAAGCACCATTAGAGATGCTGTAGATTGCAAATATTCCTCGGTCATGCTCGCCTTAGCCTTCCTTACCATTTCCAAAGCATATCCAATTGGCTTTTTGAAAAGCTCCCCGGCAGTTGCCACTGCTACCAGAAGACCAAAACCATTGCCATAATACCCTCTTGGTAATAATGGAGGGTTAAATTTTCCACGTGCATTGACGAGGCAAATTATGCGCATTTCTGCAGTAGGATCTGGTTGGAGAGCAATGGTACGACAGATCCAAAGACATGCTGTTAATATTTCGAAAGTAGAACAATGGCTGAGGTGAGGGGGGATCAGTTTTCGAAGAGCAGATATCTCTGAAGGGCCAAAGAAAAAGGAACGATGAGCCATATCATCAGGTGGAATAATTGTAGCCTTGTTGTCAGCTATCTCCTCGTACTCACGGTGTGTGCAGGTAACCCGTGGTGGGTCTCTTGCATTCAGAACATGCCTCTCCCACACAGCTGGGACGGAGGGGGCGGTGGCTCCGCGTGCCATCTCACCAACCGCCGTCAGGAATTGGACCAGGCCAGAGCCATCACTCATGGTATGGTTGAGGCGAACGCCAAAGAGAAAACCACCACACTTGAGGCGTGTCACCTGCCAATTTGCCATAGTATACCAGTCACCATGAATTGAACCATGCCTGGGTGATCACCTATGATTTAAACTATTCCTTAATTCCCGAAGAAAGTGCTTACTGAAGCTTAACTTTTAGCCTCATGTAACAAATATGGTATTGTTTTTTTATTATTATTAATAATAATAATATGGTGTTCAGTCAAGTCAATTTGTTTGTGTGTACCATATAAATCTACAATAATCATAATCATCATATTAATAATTACTGGTGTCCAGTTGGTGTCCATTGTTAATTGGTTTTCTTAACAAGTATATTAATTTTATGATAGTGATTTTATAAAAAATATTTTTCATTTATAAATATATTGTATAACTTTAAAACATCCAAAAAAAATTTATTTTAAGAAGATAATTTTTAAAATATAAAAACAAATAAGTTTTATTTTTTGTGTATAGCTCGTTAGTACATGTCCACTCTAACGTCATTACCTGGATGAGTAATAAAGGGCAGTTTAGCACCCCGGCAGAGCCAGGGACATCAAAGAGGAGCTCCTCGAAGCAAGGAAATGGAGGCTGAAGGGCATCACCGAACTGCTCAAGTGTGACATCAGCATCAGCTTCGATGAACAAGATACCCTCACCGGTACATTCCACCATAAGCTTCCGGTTATGCCCTTCCCTCAGTCTACCGGCAAATGGATAGTAAAACACTAGAGTTTCGGCGATGGCCTCTCGAATGACCCCGACGGGGTCTTTCCCCTGCACGGAGGGGCTGTGGCGATAAAACTGCAGGATCGGAATCTGGAATCGAAGTCCTTCCTGGTCATCGATGTCAGACAAAGGTTTGAACTCATGAGGGGTGGGCTTCGCTGGTTTGATTAGTTCGGGTTCACGCCTGTGAACTTTGAAAACTAGAGGAATGGGTGATGAAGCCATTGTAGAATAGAATGATTGCTGTGCCCAAAGGTGATGCCAGCTACCGAGTTATATAGGGTGAAGATGATAGAAGATCGAGCTATTGCGTGATGCCTTGATCAAATTAATTAGAAAAGAAAGGATATCTGTGTTTGATTTTGTGTCTGTTCATTAACATTATTTGAGGTGCAAAATTCATCGTACCATTCAAATTTAATGTATTTTTCACATTTATGAAAAGTAGGTGGAGGTTACGAATGAGATAACAAGAAAAGGTTAATTATTTGGTTTTCATTGTAGTCCCTGATTTTTCGATTGTTTTGTATGATTCTTATTTCTGTTATATAATTATTAGATTTTATGTTATTTTTGTTAAAAAAAATATTTTTACAGCATTTTTTTGTATAACATGTCAAATTTAATATTACATAAGCAAAAAAAAATATAAGGCAACACAAACAAAATGCGTAGAAAAATTTTCCCAAGTTATCTACAATGAAAAATATACGAGTCACTTCCCCTGCGTTTCGATTACAATGTTCATTTTAGGAAAAAAAAATCTCATTTCTAACCAATTTTATTTATTACAATTTTTACTAATTGAATATTAAGGTAATCAATTACAACACGTATAAAATCAAACAATTTTCTACATATAAAAAAGTTCAGCGCAGCGTGCGGGCAAGTAACCTCGTTTAGATACTATAACATGAATAAATGAAGTACAACATGTAAACTATATATTACTTTGTTCCTTAGTTTTGTTTCACATCATTAATGTTTTCTTTAAATCATGGAAAATAATTTTATTAATATTACAACTATTTTCTTCAAAATACTTATCTAGTCTTTTTATAAAGCCTTTTGAAGAATTAAAATGAAGATAATAAGGGTACTATAACAAAATAATTATTTTTTATCTCTTTCAAGCATGTGAATAGAATATTTTTATCAATGAATACAATTATAGTAGAGAAATGGTGGAGAAAATTTATGTAAATAAAAATATATCATAGAAAGAAAAACAACATTGCACTTTGAATATCTAATAAAAAATAAAAAACAAGCGTAATATCTTACAATTTCTAACAACTAGAAACTATTAATTTTATAAATTATGGCATTGATCTAGATCGTTCGAAAAATGATTAAAAATTGATCTAGAAAGTGATTTTTTTTATCTCAACCCTAAAATACTTTTTTAGAAACTTGAGAATCTAAAATCATCTTAGTGAAAGATTTTTAATGAAATGAAACTTATTAACACCAAGATCAATTATTGCTTTATTGAAATATTGTCATACAACAACTTTTTTTTCCCGATGGGTTTCTAGTTAAACACATATACTTGCGTTCTTTGCACCAACAACCACTTGTATGATAACTGGATGTAGAGAAAACACTCTCTGATTTTTATTCATATTCCACCCAATCTTCAATAACCTCATCATCCTCATCGAACTGCGGCTCTCCTCTAATGACAACGTCGTCGTCGTGCCCCTCGTCCGTTTTAGTGAATAAGACTTGCTTGCCCAGCCTCTTACATTCCGATTGACGATGGCCCACTTCACCACAATTAAAACACTTAAAACCCCCTACTGTTCTTGGTTGGTGGTTTGGAGCAGATAACATATTTGGTGTGTCGCTGTTGTTGCTACCCATGAATGCTAGACAGTTGGTGGAGCTGCTGATAGCGCAACCAAGTCTCCCTATCATACCACCACTGCCATGAGAAAACAGACTGCCTATCCCTCTCCATGAGACTGACTTCTCTATTTACATGGCCCACTGATGTGCTTCAGATACTGTGATTGGATCAAAAAGATTCACGACATCCATGATTTTTGCTCGCAGGCCCCCCAAAACCTGGATACTAATTGATCTTGAGTTTCTTGAATGTCATTGTGCACAATCAATTGATAAAATTCTGTTGTGTAGTCATTAACCGTCCTCAAACCTTGGCGTAAATTATGTAACCTTTGATACATTAACCTCTAAAAATTGTGAGGTAAAAATTCAGCTCGTAACTTATGGACCACCTTCTCCCAATTTGTGATTTTTTTTCCTATTCGAGTTCGTGTGAACTTGAGTTGTTGCCACGAAGCGGCGATGCATTCCCGTAGCCAAGTTGCCACCAAGGCTACCCTTGCATCCGCCGGTGCGTTTTTGAACTCCAAGATTTCATCCACGTCTCCAAGCCAATCAAGGAATTCTTCAGGCGAAAGATTGCCTTGAAATTCCGGAATTTCTATCCTTATACCTGACTCCTAACGCCGGTTGTCGTAACGTTCTGGTGCTTGACGCCGCTGTTGTGGAATCTCTATTTGAGGATCATTTTCCTCGTTACTCTCATCCTCAACGTCACCCGCATTCGAATTCAAGGCATGAAATGGATTTTGGTTGGCGAGTAACGTCGCGAGCTGCTCCATTATCAGTGTCATCTGCTGCTCCAAGTGTGCCACACGGTCACGTTTGTTGGCCTCTTCTACGGGAATCCGGTTAGGTACTCATCTCCTCAACGGCATAGTGATGTCCCGAACGAACCAAGCTTTGATACCAAACTGATGTAGTAGAAGCTTATACTAGAAAAACCCTATAACAAACAGTTAGAAAACAACCTACTAAAAACATTCGACTTCGCGCACGAAGGATTTGTTAACAGACTTCAATTAATTCTATCTTCGCAAAGATATGATAACTGGATGTAGAGAAAACACTCTCTGATTTTTATTCATATTCCACCAACGTCTTTAATGAAAATAAAACATATAAATAGGCAATAACTTAACAAAAACAACTCCAACTTTCACACCTAAATAAACTCTAAAACTGAAAGCTAATCCTAAAACAAAAGAATATTGTTGCAACTAAATCAGCCTAAACTTGGACTCTTCATTCCTAAACCGTTAAGGAGTTACTTGGACAACTAATGAGGTCTGCCACTCGCGGGCTATCAGCTCGACCTCTTTTCCACATCAACATTTTTTGTCCAACTCACTTCTCCTTCCAGCTGGTCCATCCATCTTTGCAATGCTATTATACAACTTTTTATGTTTTAATCAAAGGATCGGTTAGAGAATTCTCTCACGAAAGTCGTAGCAGAAAAGGTACGTGATGAATAGTTCAGATAATAAGTTAGAAATTATTGATATGAATGCAGCAACAAGAGAAAGATTGTTGACATGAGTTTTACTACAAATTATTATATAGTGAAGTGCATGATTTGTTTCACTACTATATATATAACCTCAACACAATTAACTTCAAAACAACAACTGACGTTAGACCTAGATTTCTCAAACAAAAAAACCTCTCCAGTAATGTTGTTTTCGAGCTGATGTGAAAATTTAGAACTAGTTTTGAACATTTAAAGGAAATATATATCACTACACCATGGATCCAACCGAACAAACAACATATATAGTAAGCAACCACAAAAGGTTATTGTTTTTTATTTATGTTTTCTATCGGGGACCAATTTAATTTATGAAGGCACCCAGTAAGAAAGTATATTCAGTATGTGGGCTATAAGTTTAAGATAGCCAATTCCAAATTTTATTTGCAAGAAAGGCTTTCCAGGGATATTACGAGCCTCATTTCAACTACCAGAATTGTGAATCTACTTCAAAATTAGCAAATAACAATAGAATTATCGATTCAAATATTTTGCTTAATAATTTCCAATGGAAATAGTGACAAGTAATTTCCGGTTCATGATTTTCTCCTCTTCCTTCTCCTTCTCCATCTCCATCTCCATCTCTATTTTGTTTGGATTTTTTTATTGTAATTAAGATATTTGTATTAAATGTTAAATTAATATTATTTTTTTCTTCAAATTTTTCCTTTTTTGTTGTCATGACAAGTTTTTTTAAAAAATACAAGGTTATAATATTTGAACATGGAAAAAATATTAGCAAACTCACCAATGGATATTAAAGGTTACATGGGTGATTTTATGGAGAATTTCGAAACTAGTTTTGTCAGAGAATTCTAAAATATTTTTGAACTTGTAAACTCGCCAATGAACATCATGTTTGTAATTTTTTAATGAGAAATAATTGCACATGGGTAGAGTAATAATGCTCTTATATAGCCTATCTCTCTCATTATTCCTATTATTGTTTTCTTCACCAACTTATAAAGGATATAATTACATTCATATAGCTCTAGAACAATATCATGCATATAGTTTTCTAGGGATAAATGGTGTGGTCAAGTGGTTGCATTTATGGTAGTCCGCCTCCATTTAGCCATCAATAACTTCTATAAAGATAGATATTTTATTAGTGAATGCATTTATATAATATTGATTTAAATATGATTAGATATAAAAACTTAACTTATCATAATAATATTTCATTAATTAACAAAGCCATGGTTAGTTAGTTGCACTAGATTCAAAATGAGCTAAGGTAAAATCGATCTCCCATAGAAACACTTAAGGTTTAAGTATCAGGTTACCTTCAAATAAAAAATGTTTTAATATGAATTTATATAAGTTCTCCATCATATCTTAGGTGTCAGCTAATTTGTAAGTAAATAACTAGTCTTAAAACATTTACATGGCCTAATAGCCTTACCAACAAGGTAATGACAATCCTCTCAAGACCCATTATTTAATAATAAATAAAAGAAGATTAATAAGATTAAATTGTCCTAAAATTTCTATGAGATAAAGCTAGATAATGGATTTATAACAAGGCTTATATACCATCATCCATATTATGAGTAGGTTGATCAACTCCATCCAATTAAAATAAGAATAAAAAAAATATTTCTTAAACCAAGAAATAGGTAAATGAGAGAACATATTATCAGATTCACTAAATAATATAAAATCAGTGTTGCAATTCCTTTCATAAAAAAAGACTATTTGGTTTTTTATTTACCAAAACTGTCTTTCACTAGATCTCCATACCACCATTTAATCCAATCAATAGTTAGAAGGAAACATAGGTTTATTTTCATGATCACTTCTACAACATAGAACCAGAGGTATCCTTTCTTCCCATGCAACCCACTTGTTTGTTTCAACATAATTCACATGGGTGAACTAGTGGGGTTCACCCTAAGTCAATTAACATGTTTGGCCTTTTATAGGTATAATAAGGTGACTTAACTAAGAATGTTATATTCCAAGAAGTATAATAATACGGTTTGTGCCCAAATTTTATTGGTCATTGATAGTTGAGCTTTCTATCGGTGGTAATAAAGTTGATTGTGATCAAATGTCCCGTCCTCATATTGGACTTACTCAAGTAAACTATTATCTAAGTCACTACTTTTGGTGTCATCTAATTCTTTATGGTAATAGGCCTCAAAGTAAGCCCTTTTCCGTCTTTCATCCATTTTCAAAATCTAGTTTTGTGGCTTTTAGTAAAGGGACTAGAGGCATATTATGCACATTTAACAAATTATAAACACAAGTGTGTGTGGACATATAACTATGTATAAGATGCATGTTTGAGATGGGTTATATGAACCAAAGGTTGATACATGGCTATCTTTGTTTCACATATAGGTATATAGGTACAATTCTAATCCTATCATGATTATCGAAGCAAGTTAATATATACCAATGCTTCAATCACAATCACTAGGTCAATAAAGTATTGAAATGCGCTTCCAACTAGGAACTAAGAGTAGGGTATCTTGAAATTTTTGGTAAACAAGTTGACCCTAGTAGTGAGGATTCATTGAATAACTACTCCATGCTATCTTTAGGTCATGCATGAATATAGTTTCGATCACTTTTTTTTTCTTATCTTCCAGGTCCATTCTATTAGGTGGGATATCTACGTTGAACTTATATTGATTAATAGAGAAAATCACTAGGTTTGTTATCTACTTGCATGTGCCAACATAGAGCAACATTACCCTAGTTTTTTAATGTCTAAGAAACATGTGATACTTTGAACTTATGGAGGACCATTATGTTTGAAACCAAAAATTTTAACGGCTTTCTTAAGATAATAACGATTGGTTTCTTCAAATGCCCTTATCTCTCTTAATAGCATACAAGATATTAAAATCATCATCTTCAATCTGTTTTGCCTCCTAGATTTCAACAAACAGGTCTACAATGCTGGCTAAGAAAATGAAAAAGGTTTAGTGAGCTAGGCGTTCATATAATACTTGTAAATAAAATAAATAAATAAATTTAAAAAAAAGCCATTGCTTCTATATTCGTAGTTTTGACAACATTTTGTGGAGTTATCGAACTATTGCACTTCAACCAAACGCCAATGATTAGCCGCCTTGCAAGGGAAATCAATACTCTTTCAAATTATTAAATTTACTTTGAATTCATGTATATATATCAGAACTACATCTTGATTTGTTTATGGGTCACGCTAGTAGAGAAGTTGAACACCATCTTGGAATTGCTGATTCATTGCTATAAATTTACATTAATCCAATATGATTTCAAGTGGACAATAATATTGGTTAAGTGCCAGTAGCAAGCATAATGCAGTAGTTGTTGATGTTGTTCATACGTATGCATGATCGATGTTTCTATCTAGGAAAGTGATAATTAATAGTTTGAAATTTAGTAAGTTTGGAAGAAAATGACTAAATATCCCAAGCAGTCTAAAGCTCCACTTGGCCCAGGAGAACAAGTTGGAGAGGATTCCAATTGACCCAGTATCATAAACATCAACAATAAGGTCAAAGAAATGGATAGATTGACCGAGTTTCGCGTTGTTGATTATACACGTTAGGGCTGTTATCCCAATAATTTTGCTAATTGAATTGGATCTTCGACTCCCAGAACATGTATAGCTCAGTTGTTTATTCCTTGGGCTTTTGCCCCCTCCTTTAGCTCAGTTCGATTTCTTGCTCCCCCTAATTTTTTCTCCATGGTCACTCAATTTTTACAATTGATCGTCTTCACCATCCTCACAGCAATGCTTGCAAGATGTTATTCGTGGCATTCCTATGCTTCTTCAATTGTAAAGAAAGCTCAAGAACAAAAATGGAGTTCGATTTTATTGAGCTTGATAAGGAATTGTACATGAAAAACCTGTCATACCTATGCAAGCAGAAATTAACTACTATCATCACAACTCATCTAGAGGTTATTCCTAAATTTTACTCAAAGTAAAAAAATTAAATAAAAGGAGTTGACTTGGTGAGAAAATCAAGTTAGAAATTTTACACATATTTGAGAACCCGATTATACCCCTACTTTGTTCAAAAATGAAAAACAAAAAAGCAAATTTAAAGTAAAATAAATAATTAGTAGATAAGTATGCATAAATATTAATTCTAAGAGCATGATTAGATTTTAATAGTCCAATTTGATTTAATAATAGGCCAAATAATAATTTGTTTATGTTTAAGAATTATTTTTGGTTCATTTGAAGGATTTAATAAAGTGCAAGGACTTACTTATATTTCAACTGGTCAAATTAATTTTATTAGGTGCTTAGTTGGTGAGAAATTAAGTTTGAGAGCCTAATTTAGGTTTAAGTAAGAAGGTTGGAATTTTTGAAGATCAAATTTTAATTTTTACCAAGTTTATTGGTTGGAAATAGGGGCAAAATTGCAAGAGAATCAATGTTTTGGGGTCAATTAGAGGGAAAATTGAAGAAATCCATAGCCAAAAACTATTTTGTAAAAGACGATGGATTATAGGGATTAAATTGGCCGAAATTATGGATGAGATTGAAAGAAAATCAAAGTTGAAGGGTTAATTGAGGGTTAAATTATATAAATCTAAGACCAATGATTGGAATGAAAAAAAAACATAAATTCAGGACTATCATTGAAGTTTGTGAGAGGAAAAATCAAAAGAAAGTGAAACTTTCGGGTCAATATGGAATGTAATTAATTCAAGATTGAATGATCAAACCGAACTTTGTCTTTAATTGAAATTTTAGTGTAAAACGATGTTATTTTGGAGACGAAGAAAGAAACAATGAAGGGACCGAATCCTGGTCCAAAACGATGTTGTTTTGGAGATGACTTTTTGTTTGGTTATTTTTCATTATCTTTTTCCTTATCTACCTGAAAAAATAGCTCAAAGGTTTACATTTGTAAGTGCATTTGATTCCTTGATATTTCACCAAATTTGACATGTGATATATTTAAATAATAATATGACATTTGCCTACATTTTGGTGTGGTTAGTGTCGATTGATGAAGACCACAATCATCTTGGTGACACCATTAATATTATAACTCAGGTAATCTTGAGTTGACAAATCTGACAGTTCAAGGTACCTATTTTAGGTCAACAGCTGATATGTTTATGAGTTAAATCAAGAGCTGATTTTTTTCTTGTAAATACCATATTGTCCTATTCCACCAACAATAACTAGGGACCCATTCCATGCTCATGACATAACAAAATCTGAATCCATATTTGGGGAAAAAACAATTAAAACCTAGTTTTGCAACACAAATTTTAGCAATCACTTCAGTCCCTCTTTTGCACCACCTTTAGTGATGTCACCAACTCCTTCAACCAACTAAAGTCTTCCCTGCAACACCGACAACAATTCCAGTCACCACTCACCTCCAACAAGGTAAGGTAACCCCTCCAATTTGCAACCTAAAATCACCATTTCATACAATAACCACCCTTTTTTTATTTCATGCAATTATTGCATCAATATAATCTAATATTATATTATATACTATTTACATAACATTAAAAAAAATAAAATGATTTTTTTAAAAAAAAATCTAGCATGTTTTATAATTCTTTGACAAAACTAGTTTTGATATTTTCCATAAAAACACCCATGAAACCTTTTATATGATATTGGGAAGTTTGTTAATATATTTTTTTCATGTTCATATATTATAACCTAAATTTTATGTTTTAAAAACCTATAATGACAACAACAAATGATGAATTTGAAGAAAAAAAATCCTAATATTTATTTAACATTTAATACAAATATCTTATTTGTAATAAAAAAATATTCAAACAAAATAGAGATGAAAATGAAGATGAAGATGAAGATGAAGATGGAGAAGGAGGAGGAGCACAAATCAGAAATTACCTATCACTATTTCCATTGGAAATTACTAAACAAAATATTTCAACCAATAGTTGTATTGTTACTTGCTAATTTTGTCGGAATGGAAGTAGTTGCACAATATTCACACTTCTGGTCAGCTAAAGTGAGGCTCGTAATATACCTAGAAAGCCCTTCTTGTAAATATTGATTTATAGACTTATATTGTATTATACAGACTCAACATAATTAATTTTATTTTCTACAAAATTTCCAAAAACAAATCCTTATATATATATATATGCATACAGTTGAATCCTAAAATTTCATCTTTTCTTATGTTTTAAAATGAAAAATGGGATATCGATCTTAACCAATTTATGATTATTCGTTAGAGTTTGGCCAAAAATATATAAAAAAAAAACTTTCACCAATCATTTTGTTCATTTTAATTATTAGAATTTAGTTGTAGACTTTAATATTTGGGGTTTAAAACTACAATGTAATGTACACTCTTAGATATTAAAAATACAACAAATACAGTTTTAAAATTCAAATCTTAGAAAGGAAGGAAAAATAGTTTTAATAGGAAAAAGTTTAGAAGTTGCTAAAAGAAATTGCTTCAAAAGAACAAATTATGTTCATCTTTGTGACTTAAGAAACTCGACACATATGTAAAAGAAAAGAAATCAAAATCACAATCTTAAAATATTCTTCGAGAATAAATTTAGAATTTTTAGATATTGTATTAATCAAGGTTGAGCTAGAACTTGTCTTAGAAATTCTTGGTGATCCTGATTAATTTCTTGTAAATTTAGGCTCAATAGAATTATCCTGTACAATTTCTTTAGTTTCTTTATTTCTTGTATTGTTTTTTTTTAATTTGATAGTTTTTGCTGCTCTCAATGATATTTCTTATTATTATTTTATATCTTTATTTTCATCACTATATTCACACAAATTTACATTGCTATTTGTAAGTTTGTCTTCAATTTTTATTTTTAAAAGTTTGAATAATTGTGTGGTTCGGGAGTCTTTAAACATAAAACAAATAATTATGTAGTTTGGTTATTTGTTTGATAAGTTCCTAAGTTACTTTTAAAAACCAAAGTATAAGAATAGAGGAAAAAAGCATAATAAGTATTAAAGTGAAAAGCCTGATAAAATATTTAAAACAAAAAAGAATTGAACTTTACTGTAGGAGTAATCATATGACGTTTGTGTGAGGAAAAATTCTTTTGCTACTAACCTTTATTTTAGGTTAGAAATATGAAGTAAACGTAGTGTGAAACAAAGGTTATAATGGAGGCATTAATAAGTAAGTTTGATGAGATGATTAATAGACAACGAGTTCTTAGTCATAAAAAGAGAAGGAGAATATAGTTGATTCTGGTAGAAGATTTTAAATGCAATAAAGTCTTATGTATAAATTACAGACTGAGAATCTAGGTCATAACTAATTAACATATTCAGTCACGGTAAGACTAACAAGGAGTGTAATGGTTTAGATCATAATTAAGGTTATCAAACTCAAAATTCTAGGGTTTTCAAAATATATGATTTGAAGGCTTACTTGGATTAGGAAAAAAAAGAAGTTTTTCTTTGATCATCATAAGCATTAAGATGAAAAAAGAGGTTAAATTGAATGTGGTTAAATTCACATGTTATAAAATTAGTTGGTAAGAGTAGCGTATTACATCTAGAAGGTGTAATGAAGAAAAGATTAAAATAAAGTTAAGAGGAGATGAAACCAATCATGAGAAGAAGGTTACTCATTATTATAGAGAGATCTATATTAAATTGCAAACATTATCTCAGGGTTTTAGGAGTGTTGATGAGTACTTTAAGGAGATGAAAATAACTATTATTGGAGATAGTATATATGAAGATAGAGAATCTATAATGGCTAGATTTATTAATGGATTAAATAAAGATATTCCTATTATGGTGGAATTACAACATTATATGAAGAATGAGGATATGACATACATGGTTGTAAGAGTAGAGAAATAAATGAGGAGAGAGGGTGGTGCAAAACTTTATGGATATTCAGGTTCCTTTCCAAGTTGGAAGTTAAGTTTTAAAAGAGAGGGTAATGCACAAGTGAAACCAATGACTGCCTCTAAAGTAGACAAACCTTTATTTGTTCAGAAAAAAGTTACAGATTTGAAGTAAAAAGAGAAGAATATTGCTTAATCGAAGCATAAACGAGAGATTAAGTCTTTTCAATCTCGAGGATTTGGACATTATGCTTATAAATGTCAAAATAAAAGAATTATAGTTATAAGAGATGATGGAAAGGTGGAATTGACTAATGAGGTTGATTTAGAAGGGATGCCAAAACTTGATGATAATAATGATATAAAGTATGACGTGTAAGGAAAATTCATGATAACGTATAGAGTATGATAATTAATAATGGTAGTTATACCAATGTTACTGAATCAAATTTGGTTAGAAAGTTGACCTTTAATACATCTAACCATGGTAAACCATAAGAGTTTTAATGGTTGAATGAATGTAGAGAATTTAAGGTGATTAAACAGGTTTTAGTTTTGTAGACAATATGAAAGTTTAAAGATGAAGTTATATGTGATGTTGTCCCTATGCATGTTACATCCCTATTGTTGGTGAGACATTGATAATTTGATACGAAGGTTAAGCAATATAGGTTTAAAAATAGGTATATTATGGACAAAGATGAGAATATTTACACACTTGCTCCATTGTCACCAAGACAAATAATGGAGATAAAAAAAGTTAAAGTTAAGAAAAAAATGAGTAAGCAAATTATGGAAACACTTTAGCTTTTATTCAAAATAAAAAGTTACTTTAATCATGCTTATGATTTTACTTGTACATGAGAAGACATATTTTAATATTGATAATTTGAAGTTGTTAAAGTTGTTTTACATGAATTTAAGTTTCATAAATTTTTAATATTGATGATTTGAAGTTCCTAAAGGTGTTTTACAAGAATTTAAGTTTCATGAAAAGATCAATTGTGGTTTCCCACTACTTTAAGGTATTGAGCAACAAATTATTTTTATGTCAAGAGCATCAATTCCTAACTTGTCAGTCTATAGAAGTGATCTCGAGAAGACTAAAGAGCTTCAAAGCAAAGTAGAAGAGTTGATCTTGAGATGGCACATTCAAGAAAGTATAAGTCCTCGGTTGTTCCAATGTTAATTGTGGTTAAAACAAAATAATAGTTTGTATTTACATTTATTATAAAGATAGATATAGACATATTATCTAACATTTTATCCCTATATTAGATAATATGCTTGATGAGCTGTATGTTTTTTTTCCTGTGTTTTCTAGAATTGAGTTGAAAACTAGTTATCATCAAATTAGAATGATAGAAGAAGATGAATGAAACACAACATTCAAAACTAAATATGAATTGTATGAATGATTAGTGATACCTTTCAATTTGATTAATATACCAAGTAAATTCATAAGGTTACTGAATCATGTGTTAAGGTCTTTCATTTGAAAATTTATTGTTGTATATCTTGATGATATCATGATTGATAACAAATGATTGAATGTTCATATCAAACATTTAAGATAGGTTCTTAGAATACTTAAAAAATGTTAATATGAAAAAACGTAATAGGTAAGAATTTTGCTTTTAGGTTTTATTGTTAATGCAAAAAGAATTAAAAAGAATAAGGCATACATCAAAACTATTTAAAAATATCTTGCATCTAAAATGATAAGTAAGGTAAAAACATTTTCATTGATTTGCTAGTTCTTATATAAGATTTATCAAATATTATAGTAATCATGTAATTTGGTATAATAGTTGAAATAGATTATAAATCAGTCTCTCTAGATTAAAAACTAATTTAAATAGTTCCTATAATTCTAAAAACTAATTAATTGTTTTTTAATCAATTTCATGTTTTTTTGGTTTATGTGAAAAAAATAGTTAAATAATATAAGAAGATTAATGAGAAAATAAGGCAATTTGGAAAGCATATTAATATAAAATTAAGTTTTAAAGCTAATTAATTAAATTATAAACATATGAATATAAAATTAAGTTTTAAAGCTAATTAATTAAAGTATAAGACTAAAGATATTATGGGCCTATTTGGTATTGTGGTTGTTGTTGTGGTTGAGTTTCAAACTGTGGTTGAGTTGGAGGTTGAAGAAAAAACAGTTTTGGGTGTTTGGTTTCCAAACTATACAAACTGTTTTTAACTTGTAAAATTACTTAAAAGGACATGGAAATATATACACATATTTATACATACATACATACATACATCCATATATATATATATATATATATATATATATATGTAACTTCTACAAATAAATTTAAAAAAAAATAACAAGTTATATTAATGTTAATACTTCAAATAAAATGGAAACATAATTTCATTTTCCCATTAAACTATTTGCAATGCTCTCGCGCATAATATCCATACGGAATTTCTGCTCGAATTCGACTAGTTTCACATGTTACAATATCCGGTAATAACTCGTCCAGGATATAATCGGGATTACGATCATATTAAACAAAAACATCATCATGTTGCGATCTCCTTCTAATATAGTTATTGAGTGTCATTAATGCAACAATAATCGCAACCTGTGTCTTGTAAGGATATGGTGGCATGCACTGCAAAATTTTCCACCTTTGCTTCCATACTCCAAATGTCCGTTCTATAACATTACGTAGTGATGAATGTGCACAATTAAATACTTCGCGTCGTCCACTTGGTTCACCCCGACGACGAAACCCTTCTAAATGATACATCTCCCCTCTATATGGACCTAAATAAAAATAGATGAAAATTTAGAGTATGATTGAGGTTGTTTGATTTTTATTCAGAAATACATTAAAATAATATTTTTCATTCAATACATGAAAATGATTTAAAACATAAAAAATATTTAATTTAAAGTAAAAAATAAAATATATTTTTAATTTGTTTAAAAATGTTTTTAAAATACAATGTCATACACAATTATTATTATTATTATTTGTATTTTTAATTTTATTTTGCTTGTATTTTTTCAATAATACTCTCCATATCATGATCAAAGTTTTATCTTGTCTCTATAATTTTCTCCTATCTCTTGCCCATAAAGTATTTTTACTGGATGCCACAATTTGGAATAACTATCATGTTTTCAATTGTAAAGTGCATAAACTATTTTATTTTATTAAAAAATTAACCATGTTTTTCTATAGGTATTTTTAATTAGTATTTTAATCTTTGTTTTTTACAAATAAATCATACACTAATTGCAATTTATTCGTGGATACTCATTTGGATTCCACAGCTTGTAGTATCCAAAGGGTGAAGAACACGCGGGGACGGTGAGAGTCTTGGCAGTGCCACACGTGTCACGTCGATTGCCATGTACACAAGAGAGCAAGGCCTAGGCAGAGACCACTCATCCATGGCGTTAGATCCAAAGAGGAATTAATGTGCGGGCAAGTAACCTCGTTTAGATACTATAACATGAATAAATGAAGGACAACGTGTAAATTATATATTACTTTGTTCCTTAGTTTTGTTTCACATCATTAATGTTTTCTTTAAATCATGGAAAATAATTTTATTAATATTACAACTATTTTCTTCAAAATACTTATCTAGTCTTTTTATAAAGCCTTTTGAAGAATTAAAATGAAGATAATAAGGGTAATATAACAAAATAATTAATTTTTATCTCTTTCAAGCATGTGAATAGAATATTTTTATCAACTGAATACAATTATAGTAGAGATTTGGTTGAGAAAATCTATGTAAATAAATATATGTCATAGAAAACAACATTGAACTTTGAATATCTAATATAAAATAAAAACAAGCGTAATGTACAAATAAAAGAAGGCATCTAACCAAGTAATAGTTGCAGGATTTCTCAAGATAATTTCAAGATATTTATAATTTCTAACAACTAGAAACTATTAATTTTATTAATTTTGGCATTGATCTAGATCGTTCGAAAAATGATTAAAAATTGATCTAGAAAATGATTTTTTTATCTCAACCCTAAAATACTTGCATTCTTTGCACCAACAACCACTTGTATGATAACTGGATGTAGAGAAAACATTTTTTGATTTTTATTCATATTCCACCTAATCTTCAATAACCTCATCATCCTCATCGAACTACGGCTCACATTAGTGACAACATCGTCACCGTGCCCCTCGTCCGTTTTAGTGAATAAGACTCGCTTGCCCAGCCTCTTACATTCTGATTGACGATGGTCCACTTCACCACAATTAAAACACTTAAACCCCCTATTGTTCTTGGTTGGTGGTTCGGAGCAGATAACATATTTGGTGTGCCCTTGTTGCTGCTACCCATGACGGCTGGTGGAGCTGCTGATTCCGCTCCCAAGTCTCCCTGTCATACCACCACTGCCATGAGAAAATAGTCTGCCTATCCCTCTCCGTGAGACTGACTTCTCTATTTGCAAGGCCCGCTGATGTGCTTCGGATACTGTGATTCGATCAAAAAGATTCATGACTTCCATGATTTTTGCTCGTAGGCCCTCGCAATACCTGGATACTAATTGATCTTGAGTTTCTTGAATGTCGTTGCGCACAATCAATTGATAAAATTCCGTTGTGCAGTCATCAACCGTCCTCAAACCTTGGTGTAAATTTTGTAACCTTTGATACATTAACCTCTAAAATTTGCGAGGTAAAAATTCGTATTCATGTGAACTTGATTTGTTGCCACCAAGCGGCGGCGCATCCCTATAACCAGGTTGCCACCAAGGCTACCCTTGCATCCACCGCTACGTTTTTGAACTCCAAGATTTCCTCCACGACTCTAAGCCAATCAAGGAATTCTTCAGGTAATAGATTGCCCTGAAATTTCAGAATTTCTGTCCTTTTACCTGACTCCCAACGTTGGTTGTCGTCATGTTCTGGTGCTTGAAGCCGTTGCTGTGGAATCTCTATTTGAGGCTCACTTTCCTCGTTACTCTCATCCTCAACATCACCCGCATTTGGATTCAAGGCGTGGAATGGATTTTGTTTAGAGAGTACGTTGCGAGCTACTCTGTTATCAGTGCCATCTGCTGCTCCAACTATGCCACACGGTCATGTTTATTGGCCTATTCTACGGGAATCCGGTTAGGTACTTGTCTCCTTGGCAGCATAGTGATGTCCTGAACGAACTAAGCTCTAATACCAAATTGATGGAGCATAAACTTATACGAGAAAAACCCTATAACAAACAGTTAGAAAACAACCTACTGAAAACATTGGACTTCGCGCATAAAGGATATGTTAACAGGCATCAATTAATTCTATCTTCTCAAAGATATGATAACTGGATGTAGAGAAAACACTTTGATTTTTATTCATATTCCACCAACGTCTTTAACAAAAATAAAACATATAAATAGGCAATAACTTAACAAACACAACTCTAACTCTGCCACCTAAATAAACTCTAAAATTGAAAGTTAATCCTAAAATAAAAGAATATTGTTGCAACTAAATCAGCCTAAACTTGGACTCTTTATTCCTAAACCATTAAGGAGTTACTTGGACAACTAATGAGGTCTGCCACGCACCGGCTGTCAGCTCGACCTCTTTTCCACATCACCATTTTTTGTCTAGCTCACTCCTCCTTCCAGCTAGTCCATCCATCTTGCACCGATCCTTGCGTTCCAAGTATTTAAGAGCCTATGTTGAAGCTGCATCACCATGTTGGATCATCTAATCTTGCTGGAGCTGCAGCAATAGAAGTCCCACCACTAGATGAGTTTTCAACCATGTGATTTTATTTAAAGAAAAAAAATAACACAAGTTAGAAATTAAAAGAAATTTTATCAAAACATATCCTAGATCAATTAAATATGTACGAGTCAATATCATTGCATCCATTAGCTCATGAGTGTGAAAAACTAAAAAGAATTAGAATTTCATTTCAACAACCATCCTTTCACAATATCATGACATAGTTTTATTGTTTCACATCAAGTCAATAAGAACATGGAATCCAATTACAACACTAACAACTAGAACATCATAGCCTTACAATGCACTGCAATCTTTTCAGCATTGTTTTTAATGTTCCTAACATTGGCTTCAAATAATAATCTTAAAATAAAATTCATTGATGTCCTTGGTCAAAACCATACATGTTTTGGCAGATATCACAAGAAATCAGTAAGGGACAAGCCCTCACAGCCATACAAAGAACAGAGTTTTGCTATCATAACTCAAACATGGGTCAAAATATGGATATGGTAAATCGGCTATTAGGAAATCAGGAGACCAAACTGAAATAATTCAAATTGCATGCAGTATCAGAGACAAAAGCTGCCATAACCAATTCAGACCTCCTAGTTCAAAACACAATGAAGCAAAACAACAATTTGAGTTATGCTGCCAGAATATAATTCTCCTAATCATTTCCATTGAACTATCAAAAATAGTCTCAAGTTTTAAATAAGATGCAGTTTCTCAAGCACATTACGTGCACACGAATTATTTAACTAACAACAACGTTGTATCAATAGCAGGGCTAAAAAATGTATATGCACAAGTCCTTAATAAATAAAGTCTTGACAAATTGCCAATCTCTCTTTCTACAACTTCTCCCACCTCCAATCTATTCAAAGTTTTGTGGTTTTGGCCTCAACTAAGACAAGAAAGATAAAAAGATAGTGGATGTGCAACAAGAGTTGACTATCAAGCCACTTCAGTTTAGGTGGTTCTCCACTAGCACGCAAGAGCTGACTATCAAGCCACTCAAGTTTTGCATCATATATAATAGCAAGTTTATCAGATTTATTGGCCATAAATCAAGACCTGATGTGAAGCTAAAAAAAATATGATTCAATGGGTGGTTGTTCATTTCAAGAAAGAACGAGGCCAATAACAAAACTAGTGAGAACTTCATGAAAGATTAGTGGAAGATGGAATGTGTACCTTTCAGTTAATGACGTAGAAGAAGCAACGATAGAGGTGCTGTCGTGAGAAGATTTGGGGAAGAAGTGAAGAACCGATGAGGGTGGTGTCGTCGTGTGGAAGAACAAGTTAGGGTTTGCGATTTTGAGTTGGGGATTAGGGATTGAGATTTTGAGGTGAGGGATCACTGGATTAGGGATTGAGATTTGAGAACTTGAGATTTGAACTGAGATTTGAGGTGAGCTAATGGAATTATGGAAAATTGATTTTGGAATTTTGGGGTGCTCGGGGTGTATGTGTGTGTTTAAAAACTGAGAAATTGACAAATTGAACGACGTTGTTTTGATTTTGATCTCGGAATGGAACCGAGGCGTTCCAGCCGGTATTGGGTCAGTATTTCCAGAACAGGCTGAAATTAAAACCGAGATGAAAACGACGTCGTTCCGTCTCGGTTTTCTTAATGGCATGGCATATTCCGGCCGGAACGTCATGGAATTAACAAGCCAGATTTCCATTATGTTTTGCAGTAGAAATTGAATAATGTAACTGCTGTAACAAAACCTTTAATTTCAGTTATATCTTCTATTAGTGGTTGAAATTGATGTATTTATAAATTCTAAAGGGAAATAAAGAAGGCAACAAAAAAAATTTTATCCTATTATTATCTTGTGGTACGTTCTCACCCTAAGAGAACAACGATGTTGTGCTATTGGCTCTTGACTGGGACCTCATCAGGTCCATGAGACTATGAATTAGTATGGATAAAACATGTGTTAGAAGAACAAAGACTAAAACACTTAAAGTCCATGGAGAGATATCGTGATATTAAGTTGCCATTAATATTGCACATAATCTTGAAGTTGATTTCATTTTATTGCATCATTTTGACAATGCTATTATACAACTTTTTATGTTTTAATCAAAGGATCGGTTGGAGAATGCTCTCATGAAATTCGTAGCAGAAAAGGGACGTGATGAACAGTTCAGATAATAAGTTTCAAATTATCGATATGAATGCAGCAACATGAGAAAGATTGTTGACATGAGTTTTACTACACATTGTTATATATATATATATATAAAACCTCAACACAATTAACTTCAAAATAACAACTGATGTTAGACCTAGATTTCTACAAACAAAAAAACCTGTTCAGAATGTTGTTTTCGAGTTGATGTGAAAATTTAGAACTAGTTCTGAACATTTCAAGGATAAATATTTTTCACTACGCCATGGATCAAACCGAACAAACAACATATATAGTAAGCAACCACAAAAGGTTATTGTTTTTTATTTATGTTTTCTATCGAGGACCAATTTAATTTATGAAGGCACCCAACAAGAAAGTATATTCAGTATGTGGGCTATAAGTTTAAGATAGCCAGTTCCAAATTTTATTTGCAAGAAAGGGTGATGTGAACCAACCCAAAAACACCAACATCGACCCATTACAGGTTCCAAATGGTCCAATCACGCTGTCTAGGACAAAGGCATTGAAAGAGGCAATGAATGCAATGGTCTTGAAGGTTTCAACCTGGGTAGAATTACAAGGACCGTTGGAGTATCAAGAGGAGACCTTAGTACATCTTATCCATGTGCAGGAGGGGTCCAATACAACCTTATTTGGGCCATGAAATTAGGACAACAAAAGGATCCAAAAGAGTCCTACTACAACATGGAAACATGGGATTGATGGGCTGGATGGAAGAGAATAAATAAACCTTATGGGCTTTATTTAAGTTAGTTAGCTACAGCCCAAGGCTTGTTTGGCATTAATTAAGACTTTGTGTTTCAGATAGGATCCAAGCCTTGCTTGAATTAAGTAATGGGCTATTTAATTTAGCATTTTGGGTCTGTTTTCAGTGGACCTCATTTAAGTCCATATAAGAGGTCCATTAGGGTTACTTTTAAAGACTATATAAACTCATGTAACCCTTACTTCAGCAGTCATTATTGATGAAACTTCATTCTAAACTCTTCAGTTTCTGTGTAAGAGAGATTCTTGCATTCTTCAGTTTTTGAATGAACTGAATCTGACTTATCGAAGATTAACTAGCTTCGTGGCGTCATTCTACTCATTCCAATAGTGTTGGTGCCTTGGGGCAGGTTTCCATTGTGTCACACTCGTATCAGACCTTCTTTTAGCTTTCCGGGATCTTATCTCATTCTTGGTTGTGGGTTGTGTGACCACGTGATCACGAGGTTCGCATTAGGTAGTATCAGAGCTAGGCTCCGAAACAAGGTCATATCATTCTGTTATTTTCGTGCTTTTTTTTGTCTGTGTTCCTTGAAGTTTTCCAGTTTTTGTGTTCATCTCTTTATTCTTCGTGTCAGCGTCATCTTAAAAAAAAAGAACTTATATTTCATCATTTTCTGTCTCTTTGTTTCGGTATCTTAAAAACAAAACAAAAAAAGAAGTAAAGAAAAGAAAGAGAGATAGGGGCATTAGTTGAAATCTTGCTGTAGAAAACACTAGTCTGGGAAATACAAGCAAATCACATCAAAATCAGTTGTAATTTCATATTGGGTCTATTGGAGATAAGATAGTATCATATATCAAATTTGGGCTTATTCTGATATTGATTTCTTGAGGGGTTATTTCGAAATTCATTTCTGCCGCAGAAACACTACCTTAGTGAACCCATATAAAAACACCTTAGAATCCATTGAAACTTTATATTCTGTGTCTAGGGGTTTATATCGCATGATATATTAAATTGGGGCTTATTTTGATATCGTATACTAGAGGTTTCAATTGGAGGTTCATTTCTGCCGCAAATTCACCACATAAGGGTTTGTGTACCTAGAAGTACGAGAAAGGCCTATAAATTGAGTGCTATGTTTTACTTAGCACTAAAATACTAAATATTGATTTTGAGATCGTTTCGAAATTGGTTGGTCTTGGTTTCAATTCAATTACGTAAAATTTTGTAAGAGGTTAAATTCTGCTCAAGTCTCAAAACAAGATCCCTACTGTTTAAATTTGTCCAATTCTCTGTTTTCATACTATTGTCAGCCATTTAGGAGTCAAGTAATTGTTTTCTCTAGTATTTGTTCTCTTTTATTTCGTGTCTTCGTATCGTCCACAATTCGTACGAATTTGCTTTGCTACTCGCGAAATCATAATCGTAGTTTTGTTTTGCTTTGTTTTCAGTATTTTTATTGCTTCTTGAGTTTGAAAATCATAATTAGAGTGCGCTGCGAAGGCTACTAACTTTGATTTGTTGATTTTCGTTCTGAAAGAACCAAAAGACAACAAGTTGTAAGGTAAAAGACGTAGTGAGCTTATTAGAGTGAAAAAAAAAACCTTGATTTTTTTTTTGGTGTGTGTGATACACGAGAGCTGTTAGGATATCTATATATATATATTTTTTTGCTACTAACCAAATTTTGCAGATTCAAAGGATGTCTGAAAACAACGAATCAGGGACACAAAATGTTGACGTGGCGTTCCAATTACGAGCTATGGATCAACAACTTGAGTTGATATCGAGGGCATTCAAAGATCTGAAAGATGAGGTGAATTCAATAAAGCAACAGAATAGTGGGGCTGATCGCCGAGGAAATACCATCTGTATGGCCGTACGGAATAACAGATCTGATTTTGAAGAGGATGTTGATGAAAACACAGATATGGGAGAAGATGACTATGATTTTGCATCTGTTGGCCAAGGAGTTAGGCCTTGACCGAGCAGAGCTAGGAGGAATGTGAGTTTTCGTGGCATGGGGAATTATGAAGATATGGACGGGGACAACATCAAACTAAAAATTCCTAACTTTGAAGGTAAAAATGATCCCGAGGCTTATTTGGAGTGGGAGAAGAAAGTAGATTGGATTTTTGATTGTCATAGCTATTCTGAACAAAAAAAAATGAAATTGGTGATGATTGAGTTTACAACGTATGCAATGATTTGGTGGGACCAAATTGTGATCGGTAGGAGGAGGAATGGGGAGCGACCCGTTCAGAGTTGGGGAGAGATGAAAGCGTTAATGAGGAGACGATTTGTGCCAAACCACTATTATAGAGACCTATACCTGAAGCTCGAAGGTCTGAATCAAGGCTATAAGACAGTAGATGAATATCATAAAGAGATGGAAATAACAATGATTCGTGCCAATGTTGTTGAGGATAGAGAAGCCACCATGGCTAGATTTCTTAATGGGTTGAATTGTGACATTGCTAATGTGGTTGAGCTACAGCACTATGTGGAGCTAGAGGAAATGGTTCACATGGCTACGAAGGTAGAGAGACAACTCAGGAAGGGACATGTTCGGCCAGGATCTAATTCGGGTTCTTTATCATCGTGGAAAACAAATCTGAGAGAAGGTACTGTCCAGCCAAGATCGTTTGTTCCTTCTAAAACTGAACGAACAACGACTAAGGTTGATGTCCCTACTGGTACCAAAGGTAAATCTGAAATTCAACCTAAACGTACTCGTGATGTTAAATGTTTTAGGTGTCAAGGGCATGGGCATTATGCTTCAGAGTGTCCAAACAAGAGAATCATGATGATTAGAGCTGATGGTGATATGGAATCTGAAAGTGACCAATCTGATTGCGAAGGCATGCCACCATTGGAGGATATTGATGAGGATGAGTTAGCATTACCGGTTGCGGGGTCCTTAGTTATAAGGCACACACTTCAGGTTTAAGTCAAGGATGATTTGTCTCATCAACAAAGAGAGAATATCTTCCATACGCGCTGTTACGTACAAAGCAAGGTGTGTGGTTTAATTATTGATAGTGGAAGTTGTGTTAATGTTTGCAGTACCACCCTTGTTAGTAAACTGAATTTGAGAACTGTTATGCATGCGAAACCATATAGATTGCAATGGCTGAATGATAGTGGTGAAGTGAAAGTGACTAAGCAGGTTGTGGTCCCATTTTCGATTGGGAAGTATGTTGATGAAGTTCTGTGCGATGTGGTACCAATGCAAGCAAGTCACATCTTGTTGGGGAGGCCATGGCAATATGATAGGAAGGCAGTTTATGATGGGGTTAAGAATAGGTATACCATTGTAAAAGATGGTAAAACCATCACTCTTGTACCTCTTACACCCAAACAAGTGTATGACGATCAAATAAAGCTAAAAAGAGAGCATGAGGCGATGGGGAGAGAAAATCAAGGTGAGGAACATGGGGAGAGAAAACCATCAGATTCGGCCAGAACACAAACCTCTACAACCCCTGCTGCCACCCATCCAAACAAAAACAAATGTTTGGCCAACACTCCCAACAAATCAGACCATTCGACCACTCAAAAACACCCAAATCTGGCTGAGAGTGGAGGTAAGACAAGAGGAGAGAAGAAAGTCAAGAAGAGTAATGAGAATTGTGTGGAAAAAACTAGAGAAACAACTTAATTTTTATGCTAGAGAGGGTGAGGTCAGATCTGCATATTTCGCTAACAAGCCAATGATTTTACTTGTGCATAAGGAGGCTTACTTTAACACTAATGATCTTGATCATATTGTGCCTAGTGCTGCTATTTCTTTGTTGCAAGAGTTTGATGATGTGTTCCCCGACGATACTCCAAGTGGATTACCTCCATTGCGAGGGATAGAGCATCAAATTGATTTTGTACCCGGAGCTTCAATTCCTAACCAACCAGCATATAGAAGCAATCCCAAGGAGACGAAAGAGTTTCAAAGGCAAGTTGATGAGCTGATGGAAAAGGGCTACATTCGTGAGAGTATGAGCCCATGTGCTGTACCGGTGCTACTTATGCCTAAGAAGGATGGAACATAGAGGATGTGTGTTAACTGCCGAGCAATCAACAACATAACGGTAAAGTATAGACACCCTATTCCTAGGCTTGATGACATGTTAGATGAGTTACATGGATCTTGCATTTTCTCTAAAATTGACTTGAAAAGTGGGTACCATCAGATTAGGATGAAAGAGGGTGATGAGTGGAAAACTGCATTTAAGACTAAGTATGGTTTGTATGAGTGGTTAGTCATGCCGTTTGGACTTACAAATGCACCAAGTACGTTTATGCATTTGATGAATCATGTGTTGTGTGCATTCATAGGTAAGTTTGTGGTTGTGTATTTTGATGACATTTTGATCTATAGCAAGAACTTAACAGAGCATTTTGATCATTTGCGGAATGTACTTAGTGTGTTGCGAAGTGAGAAATTGTACGCTAATCTTAAAAAGTGTGCCTTCTGCTTGGAAGAAATTGTGTTTCTTGGCTATGTGGTAACTGCAAAGGGTATCTTGATGGACGAGGAGAAAGTTAAGGCCATCCGGGATTGGCCTACTCCCAAATCAGTAAGTGAGGTAAGGAGTTTTCATGGGTTAGCTAGTTTTTATAGGCGTTTTGTGAAAGACTTCAGTACAATAGCTGCACCCTTGAATGAAGTTGTTAAAAAGTCAGTTGCGTTTAAATGGGGGGACGAACAAGAATTGGCTTTTATTCTTTTGAAAGAAAAATTATGTTCTGCACCTGTTTTATCCTTACCTGACTTTACAAAGGCATTTGAAATAGAGTGTGATGCGTCTGGAATGGGAATAGGTGCTGTTTTGATGCAGGATCGGAGACCTATTGCATATTTTAGTGAGAAGTTAAGTGGAGCGACCTTAAACTATCCCACTTACAACAAAGAACTCTATGCCTTAGTAAGAGCACTCAAAATATTACAGCATTACTTGTGGCCAAAAGAGTTCTTCATCCATTCAGATCATGAGTCCTTGAAACATCAGAAAGGACAAGGTAAGTTGAATAGGAGACATGCGAAATGGGTTGAATTCATTGAAACTTTTCCATACGTGATCAAGTATAAGCAAGAGAAAGAGAACATCGTAGCCGATGCACTTTCGTGCAGGTATGTTCTTTTACACACCATGAATACTCGATTGCTAGGCTTTGAATATGTGAAGGAATTGTATGGTAATGATTCTGATTTTGCTGAGATTTATAATGCATGTGGAAATTCGGCTTTCAGTAAGTTCTATTTGATGGATGGTTATTTATTCAAAGAGAATAGAATGTGTGTTCCTGCTAGTTCTTTGCGTGAATTACTTGTTCGTGAAGCACATGGGGGTGGTTTAATAGGTCACTTTGGGGTTGCAAAAACCTTGGATGTATTGCATGAGCATTTCTATTGGCCAAAAATGAAAAGAGATGTGCAACGAATTTGTGAACAATGCATCGCTTGTCGGAAGGCAAAATCTAGAGTACAACCACATGGTCTCTATACACCATTACCTGTGCCTATTGAACCCTGGGTAGATATCTCTATGGACTTTGTTTTAGGTTTACCTAGGTCAAAAAAAGGTAGAGACTCCATTTTTGTTGTGGTTGATAGGTTTTCTAAAATGGCTCATTTCATTGCATGCCATAAAACAGATGATGCATCTCATATTGTAGACTTGTTCTTTAGGGAGATTGTATGTTTGCATCGCATTCCTAAGAGTATTGTGTCAGATCGTGATGTTAAATTCCTTAGTTACTTTTGGAAGACCTTGTGGGGAAAATTGGGAACCAAACTTTTATTTTCGACTACATGTCATCCACAAACAGATGGGCAAACTGAGGTAGTCAATAGAACATTATCTCAACTTTTGTGTGTTGTAATACAAAAGAATTTGAAAAGTTGGGAAGAATGTTTGCCTTTTGTTGAGTTTGCTTATAATAGAACTGTGCATTCGACGACTAGTTTTTCACCTTTTGAGGTTGCTTATGGTTTTAATCCGCTAACTCCTATGGACTTAATTCCTTTACCTTGTGAAGAAAGGGTAAGTTTAGATGGTGAACAGAAGGCAAAGATGGTGAGACAACTCCATGAAGGAGTTCGACTGCAAATAGAAAAAAAGAACAGACTTTACGCTTCTAAAGCAAATAAGGGACGTAAACTCGTTGTTTTCCAGCCCGGTGATTGGGTTTGGGTGCACATGCGGAAGGAACGGTTTCCTAACCAAAGGAAATCAAAAATTACAGCCTCGTGGTGATGGTCCATTTCAGGTTTTGGAGAGAATAAATGACAACGCATACAAAATTGATCTTCTAGGTGAGTATAGTGTTAGTGCTACCTTTAATGTTGCTGATCTTACATTGTTTGACACAAATATTGATTCGAGGTTGAATCCTTTCAAGGAGAGAGGGGATGATGCGAACCAGCCCAAAAACACCAACATCGACCCATTACAGGTTCCAAATGGTCCAATCACGCGGTCTAGGACAAAGGCATTGAAAGAGACAATGAATGCAATGGTCTTGAAGGTTTCAACCCGGGCAGAATTACAAGGACCGTTGGAGTATCAAGAGGAGACCTTAGTACATCTTATCCATGTGCAGGAGGGGTCCAATACAACCTTATTTGGGCCATGAAATTAGGATAACAAAAGGATCCAAAAGAGTCCTACTACAACATGGAAACATGGGATTGATGGGCTGGATGGAAGAGAATAAATAAACCTTATGGGCTCTATTTAAGTTAGTTAGCTGCAACCCAAGTCTTGTTTGGGCTTAATTAGGACTTTGTGTTTCAGATAGGATCCAAGGCTTGCTTGGATTAAGTAATGGGCTATTTAATTTAGCATTTTGGGTCTGTTTTCAGTGGACCTCATTTAAGTCCACATAAGAGATCCATTAGGGTTACTTTTAAAGACTATATAAACTCATGTAACCCTTACTTCAGCAGCCATTATTGATGAAACTTCATTCTAAACTCTTCAGTTTCTGTATAAGAGAGATTCTTGCATTCTTCAGTTCTTGAATGAACTGAAACTCTTCAGTTTCTGGTGCCTTGGGGCAGGTTTCCATTGTGTCACACTCGTATCAGACCTTCTTTTGGCTTTCTGGGATCTTATCTCATTCTTGGTTATGGGTTGCATGACCACGTGATCACGAGGTTCGCATCAAAGGGTTTCCCGGGATATTACGAGCCTCATTTCAACTATCAAAATTGTGAGTCTACTTCAAAATTACCAAATAACAATCGAATTATTGATTCAAATATTTTGCTTAGTAATTTCCAATGGAAATAGTGACATGTAATATCGGGTTCATGATTTTCTCCTCCTCCTCCTCCGTCTCCATCTCCATCTCCATCTCCATCTCTATTTTGTTTGGATTTTTTTTTTGTAATTAAGATATTTGTATTAAATGTTAAATTAATATTATCTTTTTCTTCAATTTTTTCCTTTTTTGTTGTCATGACAGGTTTTTGTAAATATACAAGGTTATAATATTTGAACATGGAAAAAATATTAGCAAACTCACCAATGTATATTAAAGGTTACATGGGTGATTTTATGGAGAATTACAAAACCAGTTTTGTCAGAGAATTCTAAAATATTTTTGAACTTGTAAACTCTTCGATGAACATCATGTTTGTAAGTTTTTAATGAGAAATAATTGCACATGGGTAGAGTAATAATGCTCTTATATAGCCTATCTCTCTCATTATTCCTATTATTGTTTTCTTCACCAACTTATAAAGGATATAATTACATTCATATAGCTCTAGAACAATATCATGCATATCGTTTTCTAGGGATAAATGGTGTGGTCAAGTGGTTGCAGTTATGGTAGCCCAACTCCATTTAGCCATCAATAACTTCTATAAAGATAGATATTTTATTAGTGAATGAACTTATATAACATTGATTTAAATATGATTAGATATAAAAACACAACGTATCATAATAATATTTCATTAATTAATAAAGCCATGGTTAGTTAGTTGCACTAGATTCAAAATGAGCTAAGGTAAAATCGATCTCCCATAGAAATACTTACGGTTTAAGTATCAGGGTACCTTCAAATAAAAAATGTTTGAATATGAATTTATATAAGTTCTCCATCATATCTTAGGTGTCAGCTAATTTGTAAGTAAATAACTAGTCTTAAAACAATTACATGGGCTAATAGCCTTACCTAAATATAACTAAACAAGTATTAAGAAGAAGAAAAACCCTTTTTTAGCTTCTTACCAACAAGGTAATGACAATCCTCTCAAGACCCATTATTTAATAATAAATAAAAGAAGATTAATAAGATTAAATTGTCCTAAAATTTCTATGAGATTAAGCTAGATAATGGATTTATAACAAGGCTTATATACCATCATCCATATTATGAGTAGGTTGATCAACTCCATCCAATTACAATAGGAATAAAAAAAATATTTCTTAAAGCAAGAAAATAGGTAAATGAGAGAACATATTATCAGATTCACTAAATAATATATTTACCAAAACTGTCTTTGACTACATCTCCATACCACCATTTAATCCCATCAATAGTTGAAAGGAAACATAGGTTTATTTTCAGGATCACTTTTACAAGATAGAACTAGAGGTAACCTTTCTTCCCATGCAACCCACTTGTTTGTTTCAACATAATTCACATGGGTGAACTAGTGGGGTTCACCCTAAGTCAATTATCATGTTTGGCCTTTTATAGGTATAAATTACAAAAAAAAAATTGCATGTTAAGAGCATGATTCTCTGATCCGCTCCACCTTTGTCGTTGCTTCTATATTTGTAGTTTTGACAACATTTTTGTGGAGTTATTGGACTATTGCACTTCAACAAAATGCCAATGATTAGCCGCCTTACAAGGGAAATCAATACGCTTTCAAATTACTTTGATATATATATATATATATATATATCAAAACTACATGCTGATTTGTTTATGGACAACACCATGTTGGAATTGTTGATTCTGTTGCTATCCAAATTTTGACCTATTTAATTTTAGGTTTCAGAAGAAAAAGAAAAAAATAGAAAAAAACAAAAAATCCAAAAATATCTTGGTGCAAGGGAAAAATTGAACAAATTGAGAATTTAATGGTCAATGCAAGGTCAAATTGTGCAAATTGGAAATCAAGGACCAAATTTAAAGAAGCGCGCAAGCTGAGGGTTGTGTTTGGAATTTCACCCTTGAAAACTCTATAAATAGAGTTGGTAATCCACAAGAAGGAAAAAAATAGACCCACACCCCCCCCCCCAAAAAAAAAAAAAACCTAAACCTAATCCACCCATCTTTTTCTCTCTTCTTCTTCGCGGGGATGCAGCCGCCCCCCCTCTTAGGTAGCTGCAGCCCCTACTCTTTCCCCAACCTGACTCTCCTCTCTCCGGCTAACACCCCCCTCCCTGCTCTCATCTCCTCTCCACTTCCATCCACCACAGTACCCATCACAGCCTCACAATCTCCCTTCATCCTTTACTTCCCATCAGCCCCCCACCACAGCAGCTCCCTTCACAGACCAGTCCACTCTCCTTTCCAGCCTCCCTTCACGGATCGACCACCCTCCCTTCACAGATTTGGCAGCCATGCTACCAGCCCCCTCAGTTCTCTTCCTTTCTTTTTCCTTCGGCCAGCAGACCTTCTATCAAACCCATTAATCCCATATTATAGAAGGATTGTTTTGGCTCCTTTGCTTTCCTTACTTCATGGCCCAAATAAGGCTGTATTGAACCCTTCTTAAACATGGATAAGATGTATTAGGGTTTTCTCTTGATACTTCAATGGTCCTTGCAATTCTGACCTTGTTGAAACCTTCAAAACCAATGCATTCATTGCCTCTTTCAATATCTTTGTCTTAGATCATGTCATTGAACCATTTGGAACATGTAATGGGTCATTGCTGGTGTTTTTGGACTAGTCAGCATCATCCCCTCTCTCCTCGAAAGGATTCGACCTCAAATCAATATCTGTGTCAAATAACGTAAGATTAACAATATTAAAAATAGCAATAACACTATACTCACATGAAAGATCGATTTTGTATGCGTTGTCATTTATTCTCTCTAAAACCTGAAATGGACCATCACCACGAGGTTGTAATTTTGATTTTCTTTGGTTTGAAATTGTTCCTTCTGCATGTGCACCCAAACTCAATCATCCTGTTGGAAAACTACTAGTTTATGTCCCTTATTTGCTTTAGAAGCATAAAGTTTGTTCTTTTTCTCTATTTGAAGTCAAACTTCTTCATGGAGTTGTCTCACCATCTTTGCCTATTGTTCACCATCTAAACTTACCCTTTCTTCACAAGGTAAAAGAATTAAGTCCATAGGAGTTAAGGGATTAAAACCATAAATAATCTCAAAAGGAGAAAAACCATTGGTCGATTGCACAGTCCTATTATAAGCAAACTCAACAAAAGGCAAACATTCTTCTCAACTTTTCAAATTCTTTTGTATTATGAGATACATAATCTGTTTTATGACATGTAATGAAATGTGTCATTTTAGAAAACCTATCAACCACAACAAAAATAGAGTCTCTACCTTTCTTTGACCTAGGTAAACATAAAACAAAGTCCATAGAGATATCTACCCAAGGTTCAGCAGGCATATGTAATGGTGTATAGAAACCATGTGGTTGTACTCTAGATTTTGTCTTTCGATAAGCAATGCCTTGTTCATAAATTCGTTGCATTTCTCTTTTCATCTTTGACCAATAGAAATGCTCATGCAATACATACAAGGTTTTCGCAACTCCAAAATGACCCATTAAACCACCCCATGTGCGTCACAAACATTCTATTCATTTTGAACAAATAACCATCCGTAAAATAAAACTCATAGAAAAAAATCATCTTCTTCCACCACAAAATCATCAATCATGTGTTCACACACTCATAGATAGTTTTACTATCATAATTACAAAAAAAAATATTAATAGTTATAGCAAATGCTGAACGAACTTAATTGTAAATATTATTATAATGTTAATAAAATAAAATTCAAAAGAACCGTACATAAATCATATCCAACCTAACTTTATTCATACTATTATTATTCATGTTATAGTCACTCATCCTAACTTTCACCCCATCGTTTTCAAATAATTACATTTTAGCTGTAAAAGCGGAGTGATTTAATGGACTTTTCGGTTTGCATTTTCCAATTTTGTTTTGAAATTTTTTAAAATAACAACAAACATTTTTTTTGTGTGTTTTTCTAACTTAATTTTAGAAATCAGTAAATAGAAAACGATACCCAGCCTTCTTTTAGCTTAGATGAAGGAGTAAACAATTTTTAACTTATAAGGTAGATGGCGATTTAAACTTCGATTTTTCTTAATCACTACCTAGCTGACCCTTTAGCATGCCTTCAAGCTCCTTGAAAAATCTTTCCATGGCAGGAGCTGGCAAGCAAAATGGCACTACGATCCCATCCTCTCCTTTCTTATTTGTAAACGGAACATAAAAGCTTGCAAGTTCAGGGACGGCTTTTGCAACCCCACCGTATATGGCATCTCCCCATCCGAAATCTACCTTTTCAAGTCCCGCTCGTCTCAAGTCCGACACTAGGTAGGTCCCTGCTACTGTAAGAAGAGGCCTTTCCCTAAGCACCATTAGAGATGCTGTAGATTGCAAATATTCCTCGGTCATGCTCGCCTTAGCCTTCCTTACCATTTCCAAAGCATATCCAATTGGCTTTTTGAAAAGCTCCCCTGCAGTTGCCACTGCTGTCGGAATACCAATACCATTGCCATAATACCCTCTTGGTAATAATGGAGGGTTAAATTTTCCACGTGCATTGACGACGCAAATTATGCGCATTTCTGCAGTAGGATCTGGTTGGAGAGAAATGGTACGACAGATCCAGAGACATGCTGTTAATATTTCGAAAGTAGAACAATGGCTGAGGTGAGGGGGGATCAGTTTTCGAAGAGCAGATATCTCTGAAGGGCCAAAGAAAAAGGAACGATGAGCCATATCATCAGGTGGAATAATTTTAGCCTTGTTCTCAGCTATCTCCTCGTACTCACGGTGTGTGCAGGTAACCCGTGGTGGGTTTCTTGCATTGAGAACATACCTCTCCCACACAGCTGGGACGGAGGGGGCGGTGGCTCCGCGTGCCATCTCACCAACCGCCGTCAGGAATTGGACCAGGCCAGAGGCATCACTCATGGTATGGTTGAGGCGAAGGCCAAAGAGAAAACCACCACACTTGAGGCGTGTCACCTGCCAATGGACCATGCCTGGGTTATCACCTATGATTTAAACTATTCCTTAATTCCCGAAGAAAGTGCTTACTGAAGCTTAACTTTTAGCCTCATGTAACAAATATGGTATGGTTTTTTTTTTATTATTATTAATAATATGGGTGTAACATATAAATCTCCAATAATCATATAAATCTCCAATAAATCTCCAATAATCCTATAAATCTCCAATAATCATATTAATAATTACTGGGTCACCTACTCACATACTAGATAGATAGTTAGTGTCCATTGATAATTGGTTTTCCTAACAAGTATATTAGTTTAATGATAGTGATTTTATAAAAAATATTTTTCATTTAGAAATCTATTATATAACTTTAAAACATCCAAAAACATTATTTTAAGAAGATAATTTTTAAAATATAAAAACAAATAAGCTACGTGAAAAGTTTTATTTGAGTGTATAGCTCGTTAATACATGTCCACTCTAACGTCATTACCTGGATAAGTAATAAAGGACAGTTTAGCACCCCGGCGGAGCCAGGGACATCAAAGAGGAGCTCCTCGGAGCAAGGAAATGGAGGCTGAAGGGCATCACCGAACTGCTCAAGTGTGACATCAGCATCAGCTTCGATGAACAAGATACCCTCACCGGTACATTCCACCATAAGCTTCCGGTTATGCCCTTCCCTCAGTCTACCGGCAAATGGATAGTAAGACACTAGAGTTTCGGCGATGGCCTCTCGAATGACCCCGACGGGGTCTTTCCCCTGCACGGAGGGGCTATGGCGATAAAAGTGCAGGATCGGAACTTGGAATCGAAGTCCTTCCTGGTCATCGATGTCAGATAAAGGTTTGAACCCATGAGGGGTGGGCTTCGCTGGTTTGATTAGTTCGGGTTCACGCCTGTGAACTTTGAAAACTAGAGGAATGGGTGATGAAGCCATTAATTGTAGAATAGAATGATTGTTGTGCCCAAAGGTGATGCCAGCTACAGAGTTATATAGGGGGTGAAGATGATAGAAGATCGAGCTATTGTGTGATGCCTGGAACAAATTAGAACAAAGGATATCTTTTTTGATTTTGTGGTTTAAAATGTGCAAAATTCGCTGGTCTGTTCATTATGTTTTTTAAGGTGCAAAATTCATCGTACCATTCAAATTTAATGTATTTTTCACATTTACGAATGAGGGAACAAGAAAAGGTTAATTGATAGAAGCATATAACTATCCAAATCGTTTTGAGGAATCCTAATTAGGTATTTCACGGTGGAGGCAAAACAACAATTTTATGATCGTATTGATGGTGACTACTGTAATTTTTTCTTGCAATGGGTCATATTCGAATACATGATTGTTATCTTTCTCCTGGTGAGGTGCACAAGGTTCTAGATGGTCAGAGACGTTTCAATGATCAGTTGAAATTTTTCCCCTATTTTTTCTCTTCTGCGTGTGAAAGCACACATTAGACCCTGTTGTTTATTTGGTTTTCATTGTAGTCCCTGATCTTTCGATTGTTTTGTATGATTCTTCTTTTTGTTTTATAATTATTAGATTTTATGTTGTTTTTGTAAGAAAAAAATATTTTTACAGTATGTTTTTGTATAATATGTCAAATTTAATATTACATAAACAAAAAAAGTATGAGGCAACACAAACAAAATGGGTAGAAAAGTTTTCCAAAGTTATCTACAATGAAAAAATATACGAGTCACTTCCCCTGCGTTTCGATTACAATGTTCATTTTAGAAGGAAAAAAACTCATTTCTAATCAATTTTATCTATTACAATTTTACTAATTGAATATTAAGGTAATCAATTACAACACATACAAAATCAATTAGTTATCTATATATAAAAAAGTTCAGCGCAGCGTGCGGGCAACCTTGTTTAGATACTATTACATGAATAAATGAAGGACGTGTAAATTATATATTACTTTGTTCCTTAGTTTTGTTTCACATCATTAATGTTTTCTTTAAATCATGGAAAATAATTTTATTAATATTACAACTATTTTCTTCAAAATACTTATCTAGTCTTTTTATAAAGCCTTTTGAAGAATTAAAATGAAGATAATAAGGGTAATATAACAAAATAATTAGTTTTTATCTCTTTCTAGCATGTGAATAGAATATTTTTATCAATTGAATACAATTATAGTAGAGAATTGGTTGAGAAAATCTATGTAAATAAATATATGTCATAGAAAAACAACATTGCACTTTGAATATCTAATATAAAATAAAAAAACAAGCGTAATGTACAAATAAAAAAAAGCATCTAACCAAGTAATAGTTGTAGGATTTCTCAATATAATTTTAAGATATTTATAATTTCTAACAACTAGAAACTATTAATTTTATAAATTATGGCATTGATCTAGATCGTTCAAAAAATGATTAAAAATTGATCTAGAAAATGATTTTTTTATCTCAACCCTAAAATATTTTCTTAGAAAGTTAAGGATCTATAATCATCTTAGTGTAAGATTTTTAATGAAATGAAACTTATTAACACCAAGATCAATTATTGCTTTAATGAAATATTGTCATACAACAACTTCAATAACCTCATCATCCTCATCGAACTACGGCTCTCCTCTAATGACAGCATCGTCGTCGTGCCCTCGTCCGTTTCAGTGAATAAGACTCGCTTGCCCAGCCTCTTACATTCCGATTGACGATGGCCCATTTCACCACAAGTAAAACACTTAAAACTCCCTACTGTTCTTGGTTGGTGGTTTGGAGTAGATAACATATTTGGTGTGCCGCTGTTGCTGCTACCCATGACTACTGGACGGCTGGTGGAGCTGCTGATACCGCTCCCAAGTCTCCCTGTCATACCACCACTGCCATGAGAAAATAGTCTCCTATCCCTCTCCGTGAGACTGAGTTCTCTATTTGCAAGCCCCAATGATGTGCTTCGGATATTGTGATTGGATCAAAAAGATTCATGACTTCCATGATTTTTGCTCGCAGGCCCCGCAATAGATGGATACTAATTGTATTTGGCTGCAACAGATTGGAGGTACTCAAAGCAAGTGTGTCAAAGTTCTGTGTGATAATTCTTCTACAATAAAACTTGCCAAGAATCCCGTTCTTCACGGTAGGAGTAAACACATTGACGTAAGATTTCATTTTATGAGGAATCTCACAAAGAATGAGGTAATTGACATAGAGTATTGTGGTACAAGTGAGCAGCTGGCTGATATTCTGACTAAGCCTATAAGGCTGGAACTGTTCGAAAGATTCAGGGCTACACTTGGAGTGAAATCAGTTGAAGAAGTAAACTAAATTGCTTCAAGCATGTTCAGTTTAGGGGAGCAATTGTTAGACCCAGTCTTAATTTTTTTAATAAGTGTCCTAGTTAATAGGACAGTGCTGTTAGTATTTGATATTTTCTGTTTTTGTTTGACCTATTCTTAACCAAGGATTCACATCTTCTTTTTTAGCTATTTCTGTTATGGCTATTTAAGCCTCAATCTCATTTGATCAGTTTATTGTATTATTATAAGCATTTACTGTGAAATAATAATATACATTAGTTGTTCTTTATCGACCCAACCTTCTTTTAGCTTAGATGGAGTAAACAATTTTCAACTTATAAGGAAGATGCCAATTTAAACTTCGATTTTTCTTCATCACTACCTAGCTGACCCTTAAGCATGCCTTCAAGCTCCTTGAAAAATCTTTCCATGGCAGGAGCTGGCAAGCAAAATGGCACTACGATCCCATCCTCTCCTTTCTTATTTGTAAACGGAACACAAAAGCTTGCAAATTCAGGGACGGCTTTTGCAACCCCACCGTATATAGCATCTCCCCATCCGAAATCTACCTTTTCAAGTCCCACTCGTCTCAAGTCCGACACTATGTAGGTCCCTGCTACTGTAAAAAGAGGCCTTCCCCTAAGCACCATTAGAGATGCTGTAGATTGCAAATATTCCTCGGTCATGCTCGCCTTAGCCTTCCTTACCATTTCCAAAGCATATCCAATTGGCTTTTTGAAAAGCTCCCCGGCAGTTGCCACTGCTACCGGAAGACCAAAACCATTGCCATAATACCCTCTTGGTAATAATGGAGGGTTAAATTTTCCACGTGCATTGACGAGGCAAATTATGCGCATTTCTGCAGTAGGATCTGGTTGGAGAGCAATGGTACGACAGATCCAAAGACATGCTGTTAATATTTCGAAAGTAGAACAACGGCTGAGGTGAGGGGGGATCAGTTTTCGAAGAGCAGATATCTCTGAAGGGCCAAAGAAAAAGGAACGATGAGCCATATCATCAGGTGGAATAATTGTAGCCTTGTTGTCAGCTATCTCCTCGTACTCACGGTGTGTGCAGGTAACCCGTGGCGGGTTTCTTGCATTCAGAACATACCTCTCCCACACAGCTGGGACGGAGGGGGCGGTGGCTCCGCGTGCCATCTCACCAACCGCCGTCAGGAATTGGACCAGGCCAGAGGCATCGCTCATGGTATGGTTGAGGCGAAGGCCAAAGAGAAAACCACCACACTTGAGGCGTGTCACCTGCCAATTTGCCATAGTATACCAGTCACCATGAATTGGACCATGCCTGGGTCATCACCTATGATTTAAACTATTCCTTAATTACCGAAGAAAGTGCTTACTGAAGCTTAACTTTTAGCCTCATGTAACAAATATGTATGTTTTTTTATTATTATTATTATTATTAATATGGGTGTTCAGTCAAGTCCATTTGTTTGTATATACCATATAAATTTTCAATAATCATGATCATCATATGAGTAATTTCTGGGACACCAACTACCATTGTTAATTGGTTTTCTTAACAAGTATATTAGTTTTATGATAGTGATTTTATAAAAAATATTTGTCATCTAGAAATATATTATATAACTTTAAAACATCCAAAATTTTTATTTTAAGAAGATAATTTTTAAAATATAAAAACAAATAATCTACATGAAAAGTTTTATTTTTTGTGTATAGCTCGTTAGTACATGTCCACTCTAACGTCATTACCTGGATGAGTAATAAAGGGCAGTTTAGCACCCCGGCAGAGCCAGGGACATCAAAGAGGAGCTCCTCGAAGCAAGGAAATGGAGGCTGAAGGGCATCACCGAACTGCTCAAGTGTGACATCAGCATCAGCTCCGATGAACAAGATACCCTCACCGGTACATTCCACCATAAGCTTCCGGTTATGCCCTTCCCTCAGTCTACCGGCAAATGGATAGTAAAACACTAGAGTTTCGGCGATGGCCTCTCGAATGACCCCGACGGGGTCTTTCCCCTGCACGGAGGGGCTGTGGCGATAAAAGTGCAGGATCGGAATCTGGAACCGAAGTCCTTCCTGGTCATCGATGTCAGATAAAGGTTTGAACTCATGAGGGGTGGGCTTCGCTGGTTTGATCAGTTCGGGTTCACGCCTGTGAACTTTGAAAACTAGAGGAACGGGTGAGGAAGCCATTAATTGTAGGATAGAATGAGTGTTGTGCCCAAAACTGATGCCAGCTACCGAGTTATATAGGGTGAAGATGATAAAAGATCGAGCTATTGTGTGATGCCTGGAACATTTTAGAACAAAGGATATCTTTTCTGATTTTGTGGTTTAAAATGTGCAACATTCGTTGGTCTGTTCATTAACTCTTATTTAAATTCATCGTACCATTCAAATTTAATGTATTTTTCACATTTACGAATGAGGAACAAGAAAAGGTTAATTGATCACCTGACAGAAGCATATAACTATACAAATCGTTTTGAGGAATCCTAAGGTATTTCACGGTGGAGGCACAACCACAATTTTATGATCGTATTCGCTGGTTTCAAACTAGATAGGTCCCATTCTATAGATGGTGACTACTGTAATTTTTTATTGCAATGGATAAGATTTAAATTCGTGATTGTTATCTTTCTTCTGGTGCGGTGCACAGGGTTCTAGATGGCCGGAGACTTGTCAATAGTTAGTTGAAGTTTTTTCTCCTATTTTTTCTCTCCTGCGTGTGAAGCACACATTAGATCCTGTTGTTTATTTGGTTTTCATTGTAGTCCCTGATCTTTCGATCGTTTTGTATGATTCTTATTTCTATTATATAATTATTAGATTTTAGGTTGTTTTTGTTAAAAAAATATTTTTACAACATTTTTTGTATAATATTTCAAATCTAATATCACATAAACAAAAAAAAAATAGGAGGCAACACAAACAAAATGGATAGAAAAATTTACCCAAGTTATCTACAATGAAAACATATACGAGCCACTTCCCCTCCATTTCGATTACAATGTTCATTTTAGAAAGAAAAAAAAACTCATTTCTAACCAATTTTATCTATTACAATTTTACTAATTAAATATTAAGTTAATCAATTATAACACACACAAAATCAATCAGTTTTCTACATATAAAAAAGCTCAGCGCAGCGTGCGGGCAAGTAACCTCGTTTAGATACTATAACATGAATAAGTGAAGTGCAACATGTAAATTATATATTACTTTGTTCCTTAGTTTTGTTTCACATCATTAATGTTTTCTTTAAATTATGGAAAATAATTTTATTAATATTACATCTATTTTCTTCAAAATACTTATCTAGTCTTTTTATAAAGCCTTTTGAAGAATTAAAATGAAGATAATAAGGGTAATATAACAAAATAATTAATTTTTATCTCTTTCAAGCATGTAAATAGAATATTTTTATCAATTGAATACAATTATAGTATAGAATTGGTTGAGAAAATCTATGTAAATAAATATATGTCATAGAAAAATAGCATTGCACTTTGAATATCTAATATAAAATAAAAAAACAAGCGTAATGTACACATAAAAGAAGGCATCTAACCAAGTAATAGTTGTAGGATTTCTCAGTATAATTTTAAGATATTTATAATTTCTAACAACTAGAAACTATTAATTTTATAAATTATGGCATTGATCTAAATCTTTCAAAAAATGATTAAAAATTGATCTAGAAAATGATTTTTTTATCTCAACCCTAAAACAAGATCAATTATTACTTTAATGAAATATTGTCATACAACAACTTTCTTTTTTTCTATGTTGTTTTTCATTGGGTTTCTAGTTAAACACATATACTTACATTCTTTGCACCAACAACCACTTGTATGATAACTGGATGTAGAGAAAACACTCTATGATTTTTATTCATATTCCACCCAGCCTTCAATAACCTCAATATCTTCATCGTCATGCCCCTCATCCGTTTCAATGAATAAGACTCGCTTGCTCAGCCTCTTATATTCTGATTGATGATGGCCCACTTCACCACAATTAAAACACTTAAACCCCCCACTGTTCTTGGCTACTAGTTTGGAGCAGATAACATATTTGGTGTGTCGCTGTTGCTGCTACCCACGACTGCTGAATGGCTGGAGGAGCTGTTGATACTGCTCCCAAGTCTCCCTGTCATACCACCACTGCCATGAGAAAACAGTCCGCCTATCCCTCTCCGTGAGACTGGCTTCTCTATTTGCAAGGCCCACTGGGTGCTTCGGATACTGTGATTGGATAAAAAAGATTCATGACTTCCATGATTTATGCTCGTAGACACCCGTAATACCTCGATACTAATTGATCTTGAGTTTCTTGAATGTTATAACACACAATCAATTGATAAAATTCTGTTGTGTAGTCATCAACCGTCCTCAAAGCTTGGTGTAAATTTTGTAACCTTTGATACATTAACCTCTGAAAATTGTGAGGTAAAAATTCAGCGTGTAACTTATAGATCACCTTCTCCCAATCTGTGATTTTTTTCCCATTTGAATTCGTGTGAGCTTGAGTTGTTGCCACCAAGCGACGGCGCATCCCCGTGGCCGAGTTTCCACCAAGGCTACCCTTGCATCCGCCAATATGTTTTTGAACTCCAAGATTTCCTCTAGGACTCCAAGCCAATCAAGGAATTCTTCGGGTGAAAGATTGCCCTGAAATTCCGAAATTTATGTCCTCATACCTGACTCCCAACGCCGGTTGTCGTCACGTTCTGGTGCTTGACGCCGCTGTTGTGGAATCTCTATTTGAGGCTCACTTTCCTCGCTATTCTCATCCTCAACATCACTTGCATTCAGATTCAAGGCGTGGAATCGATTTCAGTTGGCGAGTAACGTCGCGAGGCTGCTCTGTTATCAGTGCCATTTGCTGCTCCAACTATGTCACACGATCACGTTAGTTGGCCTCTTTTACGAGAATCCGGTTAGGTACTTGTCTCCTCGATGGCATAGTGATGTCTTGAACGAACCTAGCTCTGATACCAAACTCATGTAGTGGAAGCTTATACAAGAAAAACCCTATAACAAATAGTTAGAAAACAACCTACTGAAAAAATCCGACTTCGCGCACAAAGGATTTGTTAACAGGCTTCAATTAATTTTGTCTTCGCAAAGATATGATAACTGGATGTAGAGAAAACACTCTCTGATTTTTATTCATATTACACCAACGTCTTTAACAAAAATAAAACATATAAATAGGCAATAACTTAACAAACACAACTCCAACTCTAACACCTAAATAAAATCTAAAATTGAAAGTTAATCCTAAAATAAAAGAATATTGTTGCAACTAAATCAGCCTAAACTTGGACTCTTTATTCCTAAACCATTAAAGAGTTACTTGGACAGCTAATAAGGTCTGCCACGCACCGGCTGTCAGCTCGACCTCTCTTCCACATCACCATTTTTTGTCCAGATCACTCCTCCTTCCAGCTGGTCCATTCGTCTTGCACCGATCCTTGCGTTCCAAGTATTCGTGAGCCTGTGTAGAAGCTGGATCACCATGCTGGATCATCTAATCTTACTGGAGTTGCTGCTATGGAAGTCCCATCACTAGATGAGTTTTCAGACATGTAATTTATCTAAAGAAAAAAATAACACAAGTTAGAAATTAAAAGAAATTTTATCAAAACATATCATAGATCAATTAAATATGTATGAGTCAATATCATTTTATCCATTAGCCCATGAGTGTGAAAAACTAAAAACAATTAGAATTTCATTTCAACAACCATCCTTTCACAATATCACGGCATAGTTTTATTGTTTCGCATCAAGTCAATAAGAACATGGAATCCAATTACAACACTAACAACTAGAACAACATGACCTTACAATGCACTGCAATCTTTTTAGCATTTTTTTTAAAGTTCCTAACATTGGCTTTAAATAATATTCTTAAAATAAAAGTCATTGATGCCTTAGGTCAAAACCATACATGTTTTGGAAGATATCACAAGAAATCAGTAAGGGACAAGCCCTCACAATCATACAAAGAATAGAGTTTTGCTATCATAACTCATACATGGATCAATATATGGATATGGTAAATAGGCTATTAGGAAATCAGGAGACCAAACTAAAATAATTCAAATTGCATGCGGTATCAGAGACAAAAGCTTTGTATCAAGAGCATGGCTGAAAAATGTATATGCACGAGTCCTTAATAAATGAAGTCTTGACAAATTGCCATTCTCTCTTTCTACAACTTCTCCCACCTCCAATCTATTCAATGTTTTGTGGTTTTGGTCTCAACTAAGACAAGAAAGATAAAAAGATAGTGGATGTGCAGCAAGAGTTGACTATCAAGCCACTCGAGCTTAGGTGGTTCTCCACTAGCACGCAAGAGCTCAATATCAAGCCACTCAAGTTTTGCATCATATATAATAGCAAGTTTATCAGATTTATTGGCCATAAATCAAGACCTGATGTGAAGCTAAAAAAATGATTAAATGGGTGGTTGTTCATTTCAAGAAAGAACGTTGTGCTATTGGCTCTTGACTGGGACCTCATCAGGTCCATGAGACTATGAATTATTATGGATAAAACATGTGTTAGAAGAACAAAGACTAAAACACTTAAGTCCATGGAGAGATATCGTGATATTAAGTTGCCATTAATATTGCACATAGTCTGATACAGCTCAAGCATCTAGAAGTTGATTTTCATTTTATTGCATCATTTTGACAATGCTATTATACAACTTTTTATGTTTTAATCAAAGGATCGGTTAGAGAATGCTCTCACGAAAGTCGTAGCAGAAAAGGTACGTGATGAATAGTTCAGATAATAAGTTAGAAATTATTGATATGAATGCAGCAACATGAGAAAGATTGTTGACATGAGTTCTACTACACATTGTTATACATACATACATGTGTGTGTGTGTGTGTGTAATATGCATGTGAAACCTCAACACAATTAACTTCAAAACAGCAACTGACGTTAGACCTAGATTTCTTCAAACAAAAAAACCTATCCAGTAATCTTGTTTTCGAGCTGATGTGAAAATTTAGAACTAGTTCTGAACATTTGAAGGAAATATATTTCACTACGCCATGGATCCAACCGAACAAACAACATATATAGTAAGCAACCACAAAAGGTTATTGTTTTTTATTTATGTTTTCTTTCGGGGGCCAATTTAATTTATGAAGGCACCCAGCAAGAAAGTATATTCAGTATGTGGGCTATAAGTTTAAGATAGTCAGTTCCAAATTTTATTTGCAAGAAAGGCTTGCCAGGGATATTACGAGCCTCATTTCAACTATCAGAATTGTGAATCTACTTCAAAATTAGGAAATAACAATAGAATTATTGATTCAATTATTTTGCTTAGTAATTTCCAATGGAAATAGTGACAAGTAATTTTGGGTTCATGATTTTCTCCTACTTCATCTCTACCTCTATGTTGTTTGGATTTTTTTTATTGTAATTAAGATATTTGTATTAAATGTTAAATTAATATTATTTTTTTTCCTTCAAATTTTTCCTTTTTTGTTGTCATGACAGGTTTTTAAAAAAATACAAAGTTATAATATTTGAACATGGAAAAAATATGAGCAAACTCACCAATGGATATTAAAGGTTACATAGGTGATTTTATGGAGAATTTCAAAACCAGTTTTGTCGGAGAATTCTAAAATATTTTTGAACTTGTAAACTCGTCGATGAACATCATGTTTGTAATTTTTTAATAAGAAATAATTGCACATGGGTAGAGTAATAATGCTCTTATATAGCTTATCTCTCTCATTATTCCTATTATTTTTTTCTTCACCAACTTATAAAGGACATAATTACATTCATATAGCTCTAGAACAATATCATGCATATCGTTTTCTAGGGATAAATGGTGTGGTCAAGTGGTTACAGTTATGGTAACCCAACTCCATTTAGCCATCAACGAGTTGCGTAGCCCGAGCGTTGCGCCGAGCTTTTTATATGTAGCAAACTGATTATTTATGTGGTAAACAGAGAATTTTTTAGTTGATAGATAGAGAATTGTAAATTTTAAATCATGTTATAATTTTTTTTATGTATTGAATCAGTGTTTATTGTTATAAGCTTGAATACTCAGATAATAATTCAAATGCAAAATTTCGAAATTATAATTTATAAAATTTATGAAAGATAAGTGAATTGTAATTTGAGTATTGCAAGACTATAATTGATTAATTGTTTAGTGTGTACTAATTGTTTTGATGGTTATTTAATTGGTTGATGTAATATGTGATCAATAAAATGAATGAAAGATGATTTTTTGTTGTCTTGATTTGAATGTGTTGATGTTGATGGTTAATTTTTTTTAACATGGAAGATCACCCTGCATGCTTGTTAGTTCTAAGTTGTCCAGCCTTTCATTGAACCGGCGATAATTTCTCCCACCCTTCTTTTTTTAAAACATTAAAGATGATTATATTGACAGCAACATTTAAGGAAACACGGTTGGTGGCAATGACTCTCAAAAGCAACAAAATATGTACAAACATGGAAGATCAAGTAATCCCAACAAAACAACATTTGTATAATAATTTCTCATATGGTAATAAAGATCCCATAAGATGATGGCAATGGCCCTTTATCTTGAAAACATATGGGCCATATTGACGATTGATTGATTGATCAATATTTGCGTCCATGGATGTAAAAGTAAACATAGAGTTGTAGGCACGAATACTTTTGCGGAACTTGCTGGATTTCTTCCTAAATACATTGTTTAGAAAGTCATCAAGAGGATGAGGTGTTGGTGGTGGTCGTGGAAGTTTAACTTTGCCACTAAGACAACAAAGAGAGAATCTTGGGCTGCCCTGACTTGAATTTGTGAGACGCTCATTTAGCCAAAAAAATGCGTTACAATGACAACAACTAAATGTTTTGTCTCCAAAGTCAATGTACTCGTATGAAATTCCCGAGCATAAAAATTTATTGTGAATTTTGGCGACAATTACATTGGAATAAAACTTGCAGGAAAAAATAAAAATAAGTAAAATAAACATTGGACGAACTTTTTCTTTTTCTTTGATATGAAGCTTGTCCAATGGAATGCTGGTCATTGAGAAACGATGTTATATCATCATTGATAGAGATTGACTCCTATGGAACAGGGTCTTGAGCAAACAACAAAGATGTTGAATTTGATGCAGAAGACTGATTCCTTGTTGTCGCACCCCAAAAATGATGGGAGCGGCGTCGTGGCAACTTGTCCCCATGAGCGGGGAAGATTAAATGTCGGGGGATTATTTATTTTGTAACAAAGGGAGTCGCCACCTAGTATTACGGTTACTAGGAAACCTAGTACTGGTCTTTCAGAGATTCTAGGGTAAGGGACTAGTTGCGTAAAGGGAAGGTTATAGTACCCCTAGTACGCTCTACCTAAGGTAAGCTGCTTGGTGTTTTTGTTTGTCTTATGATTGCTACGATATTGAAAAATATATTTACATGTTGATGGTATCCAAACTCCGAAAGATGAATAATATGAATCACCAAAAAGTTTTTTTATATTTTTTTGAATATTGGCTAATACCCTTTGGATTTTACAAACATATTGTAAAATCTCAAAAATGCAAGAAATGATTTTTTTCTTTGCAAAATCCATGCTAAAACTCATTTTTTTCTTCAAAACCCAAGATAATATATATATATTTTTTAAAGAAAACAATTTTAAAATATGCAAGTGTATTGGCCTTATGCAAGAAAAATAACACATTTTTTTTAGATTTTTTGTATATAAAAAAACATATTTTTTATATTTTTTTATTATTTTTTATATTTTTTTATTACTTTATTATTATTTTATTATTATATTATTATTATTTCCGGGTGGGTTGGACTGCCAGCCCACCCATTTGCAAATCTGAGTCGCCGACTCAGTGGTCTCAGTGGTCGAGCTGACATCGACCTTTACTGCAGTGTCTGGGTCGTGGCCCGGATCGTCTCGAAGTCTGGTCGTGGCCCAGACCGACTCGGGTTCTGGGTCGTGGTCCAGACAGACTCGGGTCTGGGCCGTGTCCCAGACCCGATCCGGCCCGGTTACCCTCAACAGTAACCGGGTATTTTCGCAGAAAATGGAGAAGATGCACAGTAATATACAAATTTTTCAAGTACAATGAATGGAGATTCTATTAATACCTTCTTGTAGAGGACGTAGAGGGGGTTCTTCCAGTCATGGTGGTATCAGAAATGGTGGTCTGAGCTCGTCGGAAAAGGTGCTGAAAGGTGGCGGGCTGGTGGCGTCTGTCGTGGCTGCTGCTGTTGTTCTTCACCCGAGATGATAGGGAGTGTCTGGCGTGGCGGGGAGGTTGCTGGCAATGGTCTGAGGTGGGATGGAGGGTGGTCGATGGTGGCTATTTATAAACCGAGAGGGAGGGAGGGAGAGAGGGTTGTGTGTCTATTATGTTAGAGAGAGAGCAAACCGAGTTGAGCGAGAGGGAGAGACGAAGGAGAGCTGCTGTGGATTATTTTGGTCTATGAATTTCGTTGCGTCTTTGTCTTGCACAAATTTTCAAACTCCTCTTCTATGTTTCCTATTTCTCGGCTTTGGCTCTGCACATTCGTCCCTTTTTGGCATCTATATTTTGCTCTCCTCCCTGTAAAATCTTTCTCTCTTTCCTTTTTGAATTTTCCTCTCTTCGGCTTCGTCCCTCCCCCCTTTTTTTTTTACCCCCCTGTTTCTATTTTTCTGCCTGAACTTTTGTTTTGCTCCCCCTCCGTTTCTATCCCTTTCTCCTCTCCTCTCTCCTGAACTTCTCCCCCCTCGTTTTCTCCTCCCCCCTTCCCTTGTATAGAGACAGGTTCAAAAACCGGGGGTGGTGGCTCAAGGTTATGTCTGCAAAATAGGTTGCACGTGGGTTGCTCTATGTCTTTGTCTTTCAATTCCAAAGTCCCATGTGGATAGTGGATAGTGGATAGTTTTGTCTTCAAAGTGGGGTTTTTTCGGGTGGCTCAAGTTTTGTTGTTTTTGGGTATAAAATACAGTTTGGTCCCTCCATTTGTTACCCCTCTAATTGCACCCTTAATTGAACTTAAATTTATGATCTTGTGCAATTATGTCCTTGTGAAAAATTCAAAGTTAACTTTATTTTTGCGCACCTTTGGTCCTTGATTTTTTTCTGTGCAATATAGTTCCTCACTCGACCATAAAACTCTTAATTTGTTCAATTAGGTCCCCGATTTCTCTTAATTGGCTTGAAAAAAATTCAAATTGATCAACGAAAATTCAAATATCATCAATTGAGCCCGAATTAAATTTAAGCACTTGATTTCTTATTGACTAAGCCTTTAATAAAATTAATTTGATCAATTTAAAGTATAATTAAGTCATCAAGCTTAATTAAACCCTTCAACTGGACCTAAATTAATTCCTGAATATAATTACGCTTTTATATTAACCAATGACTATATCAAATCGGTCTATAAAAAATATAATTATATTTTATGACTTAATTTATACGCGGATTTATCTCATAATAAATTACTTTAGCTTTGAATCCGCGTTTTTTTTCATTTCTGGGCACAAAAAGGGTACAATCGATTTTTCAAAAATGTTCAAAATTTTAACTTAATTTTTTACCGACACCATCCCCCATTTTATTTTATTTTTTTGTTATTTTCTGATAGTTTTGGGGCATGAACCAAAATTGGGTTACAACACTTGTTATAAAAGCCAAGGAATGATCATGTTGGTTATGGGGGGATATCGATGTTTGATAGGAAGAAGCCTCGTCAGGATATAATGGAAAATGTTGACTATGGGTGAGAGAAGGATCATCATGTGTGTGATACCTTGAAGATTGTGTTAACACACCAGATGAACATGAAGGAACATCATTTTCTATATTAGGTGTGTTAAACGAACAATCTTCTTCATCAGTGAAAAAATGTGACCCTTGCAAGCGTTGCAATCGGCTAGTCATAGGTGCATGTATTGAAACTGGAGGGATCAAATATTGGAAGAATAATTAATATGAAATAAAAAACAAAATAAAATTTATTTCAAAAAAGCATAAACATGAGGGCAATGAGAACGGTGCAACAACAACTGAAGCTATTTGTTCATTTTCGAACGAAGTAGTAAATCACCTAATGCGTGAGTGTAGCAAAATATTTAACGTCTTAAGTGGCGGTGATATAAATCTTAAGCAATAAAAAATATTGTTTGGGAAATTGTATGAAGAATGAGCTAATGTCTTATAGTCAGTTGAAGCGCAATTATTTAATCACTATAGTTTAAACTAATGATTGCAAAATTAATCACTATATTTTAAACTAATGATTGCAAAATTTCATTGAAGATGAGGTAATGTTTTATTGGTAATCGATTGTTTAGGAAATTGTATGAAGAATAAGTGAATGTTTTATAGTCAGTTGAAGCCTAATTATTTAATCGTTGTATTTTAAACTAATGTTTGGAAAATTTCATTGGAGGTGAGTTAATGTTTTATTGCTAATTGATGAATGGTTGTATTTTGTATAAGTATTCGTTTATTAATAACATTGGGACAGAGTAGGAAAATTTTAGGGGTATGTTTGAGCTGTTTTAAAATTGTTTGTGTTAGCATTCTCTAAAACTTTAGTTGATAAGAGAATTTTATTGTTTTTTAATTGAATCGATGTATCTACCCAAATGAATGCTGAGATTGTTTTAGCCATTTTTAACATGATTTCATTCACAGTTCATGGGACTTAAACTAATAGAAGTAATTGAAGGTGATATTTTTTTAATGCATGCAGATGGTTTATTGTTATGTAATTTTTTAGATGTTGGGTTAATAAGTTAAGTAGGAAATAGCAAAATTGCAAACAATTTTTTTTGATAAGCACATGATGGCGTAACACCTTTCAAAGAGTTATTGGCTTGCAAAAAAAAATTGTGGCTTTTTAAAGTGAAGGAAAATCTATAGAAGTTGTAATATCATAACACTTTGAATTTTGTTTCTTCTAATAATATATTTGGTAATTGGTGGTTATAGCACTATAAGGAATGCTTTTAGAATTTAGTGAATATCTAGTTTGTACTATCTTCTATTGATCATTGAAATTGGTTTCATAGATGTTAGTTTAAACTATTGAAACAATGATTGAAGCAAAAAAAATTTCTTTGTATGTTGAACGTAAAATAGAAAACTATTTAAAGAGCGAGTGTAATGATATCTAAAAACTTGTTTAATTGTAGCGTAACATCAGGTAATACCATGGATAACAATGATAAAAAAAAAAAAGCAATCGCATAATATTAGGCTAAAAGAAAAATATAAAAGACAATGACAGGTAGAAATATATTTATAAACAAAAGCAAATAAAATATAGCTACAGCAGTTCGGTGAATGTAGTCTATACAAACAACATTCTTATTGGCAACATAAAATAAAATTCAAAGAGTGAATGAAAATTACATTCAATAACAAAGCATGGGGAATAAAGCGGAAAAAATATTAATGTTATTAAATTTTGTACATACCAGCGTAGGAAGTTGACGCAGTTTTAAACTGGAATAGTAACCTAATAAGAGAAGAGGCTAGAGTATCTCACAAAATAGTAATGACAACAGAAAAAAACTGTATTAATATGTGGAAAAGTAGTTTTTGATAGTAGAAAAAAATACAATTGAAAATGTGCAATGTCGAATAACAAAGTTTAACAAAACATGATAAGGAATGTGTTTTCAGCACGATGAGAAAAAGCGATCTAATTTATAATTGAAACAAAAAAAATTGCAAACAACAAACAGAAAATTGAACAACAATTTTTTATCAAGAAGTAAAACAATTGAGTTGAGATTGTTTTTATCATAAACAAATCAGCCACGTAAGTGATAGTTTAAACCATAAACATGAATATCTTAATTGAAAGGATCACCATAAATATCCATGAATAACCACTATATCAAAAAATGAAAGGCAATCAAAGTATAAATCCAAGAAAAAAATTGAAGCAAAAACAGAAAACAATAACATAAGCCATAATCATTATCATTTGTAGGAAGTAATTTATGACAATTGAACCAATGCCAAAGACAAAAAAAAAAGCTCCTGTGATTATCATAAACGGTGATTGGAAGCAGAAAATTAATCACAATTAAAACAACAAAAACATAGTAGCAACAAATTAAAATGGTACAACAATTGAACAAATGAGCAATCCAACAGGCAAGAAGAAAGAAACACATATAGTTACCTGAACATAGATTTATTTATCATAAACTTTCAAAGTTAAAAAAGCTCTTGTTAAAAAGTAGAACAATCCCATATCAATATAAATTGGTCAAAAAAAATTTTTTTGCTTTGTTTTGTATTTTTTGTTCCCTTGTTTTAATCTCATATTTGATTAAGAATTCAAACGTAATTGCCTTTGAATTAATTTGTAAAAAATAATATATTGTCATCTACAATGTTTTGTATATATATAAAAACAGCACCTCAACAATAAAATACTGCAAGTGTTTTAAAGTTTAGTTGGGGATAGTTTAATCTGCTTAAAGAACTATAACATAGATTCAATAAATCATCTCACTTTCAATTAAATGAAGGTGAATTGGAAACCATTGTTTTGCAGTTGTCAACCTACACGTAAATTTTGATAGAAACATGTCAATGTTGACAATAATTGTACAACTAAGAAATGCATGCAAAAACAATTCAAAAATTGCAACTAAAAAAAACCCTTACCAATCACAGCATAACTGATAATCAACGAACGGATAAAGCCACTGGAAACCAAAACAAAGCAGCCCAAAACTGCATAATGAAAAACCATAAGCTTGATTTAGTGCAAATTTTTTCCTTCTTTAACATCTGCTAGTAAACTTAGCAGCTGAGATTTTTGAATTGTAAATAGTTAATATGATGGCAATTATGTTTAATGAGCTTACAGTCTAGTTAGCGCAGGATTTATCTTTATGTAATATCTGCTAATAATATCAATAGCAACGCGATTAACACATGTGCGCTACTTTTTATATTTTCCTTCCTTTTCTAATAGTGTTTTGGGAACCTTGGTGAAGAACAAAGTTGCTCCTGATCCTTTTTATGGGTTAGAAAACGAAGCAATTATTGATATAGCTGATTCTGCAAGGGAGTACTATACATTCTGGTTCTTCACAACTTTTCAATGTAAGCTGGTATGCAATACTTTGTTGTCTTTTGGGTGAATTATGACTTAAAATTGTGGTTTGGTTTGTATATTGGAAAATATCATGATTTTGGATTTTCTCCAAAGTATTTCATATTCTGCATCCTGTAATCGATCAATATGGACACCAGATTGGTTCATTATATGTAACCTCAGAAGAGGCATAACCTACCTACTTAAACATTGCTGAAAATTTGGGTTTCTTTTGCCAACCTCCACAAATTATAATTTTTCATGGCCCAAAAAAAAATGAAGAGCTAATTACATAAACATGTCAATGTTGATAGTAGTGTACAACTAAGAAATGCATGCAGAAACAATTCAAAAATTGCAATTAAAAAAAACCTTACCAATCACAGCATAACTGATAATCAGCGAACGGATAAAGCCACCAGAAACCAAAACAAAGCAGCCCAAAACTGCAGAATGAAAAATTAGATGCTAACCAACAGCTTTTTCAACAATCAATGGGCCATGAAATTGACCGATAAAATTCAAGCAAGCCATTTAAGTTGAAGAGAAAACAGAAACAAACATAAATGACACACTGTTGATGCAAAAATGGGAGTCGCAAAATAGTTTAAGAACCAAATTTCACTGACAGAGAGAAAACGATAAATGAGAAGAACGAAGAAAGAGTGGAGATTTGAGGAAAGCGTGACCTTTGCCTAGTTGATGGGATTGGCGCGGGCATTGTTTGAAAAAGCAGCAAATCTTCAATGAACGGAGAGTGAGCTCTGTTTTTAAGGTGGCGACATTGAAGACAGAAGCAGGACACTCTGCGCCTAATATTTAATCTTCATAAGGCAGTGCATGGTTGTCTTCATAAAGCAGCGCATGGTTGTAAATTGGTACGCACATAGCTTTAATGTGTGTTTTTGCTTGGAAGTGGAATCCATATGAAGTTTAATACATGTATCATTGAGCCTCAAAAGCAGCGTTTATTGGAGAAATCAAATTAAAAGGACAGAAGTTGCGCATGATTTTAAAGACAGCACGTGACTTCAAATTGCAACCCACGCAGAAAGCAAGACAATGCTTGTGTGAAAAATGAGAAGAAGATGCGCACCCCCATTCAAATCAAAATTGGACAGCTCTTCAACTCCACAACCAGCGGCACACTCTGTTCTGACCGAGCTATGAGAGGCAGCGAACAGGTGTGTATGAAGTATTTTCAACTGGTCACTCCATCACTTAAAGTCGATGAAAGTCAACAGGGATGCAATTGAAGAGACGATAAAAATGAAATCAAAATATGAAACTGGGATTGGCGCGGGCATTGTTTGAAAAGGCAGCAACGCTTCAATGAACGGCGAGTGAGCTCTGTTTTTAAGGTGGTGAGATTAGAGACAGAAGCAGGACACTCTGTGCCTAATATTTAATCTTCATAAGGCAGCGCATGGTTGTAAATTGGTACTCACGCAGCTTTAATACGTGTTTTTGCTTGGAAGTGTAATCCACTTGAAGTTTAATACATGTATCATTGAGCCTTAAAACAACGTTTATTGGAGAAATCAAATTCAAAAGACAGAAGATGCACATGATTTTAAAGGCAGTGCATGACTTCAAATTCATTTAGCCTCAAAAGCAACGTTTATTGGAGAAATAAATTCAAAAAGAAGACGTTGCACCTGATTTTAAACTTCCCTGGGAGATGCTATGCCCAGCAGGTAAAAAGGTGTAAAAATAAATAAAAATAAAATTCAAAAATCTACCGGGAACTGTTTTTCCCGGTGGAAATCTTGCTTTGAAAACTCTTGGTGCTTCCTGGGTAGTCTTTGAGATTTGGGGAAAAAAATAACATTTAATTGTTGGAAAGCTAAATGTTGGAAAGCTAATCCACTTAATTTAAAAAAAAACCGCCGAATGCGTCGAAGATGGAGATGCAAAAGCCAATCGAGCCTGCTGCCTCACATGATGTGTAGCGGATGCTCTAACCAAGTACAACTTCAACATTTGTTTTTGTTTTTGCCTCAATCCACGGGAGCTTTACAGTTTGTGATCATTTTGAGATATGTTATAAATTCAAAAATCTACCGGGGAAACACCAGTTTATGTCTTTACCAGCAAAAAGAATTAAAAAAAACATCTTATCAAATGATGGAGCATAAAAGTAAGTCTATTTGTAAATTTGAAAGGTATTTTTAAAAAATAAGTTAAAACGCACATTGATAAATTATGCTTTTCAATTATGAAAAATATAAAAGAGTTAAAAAATGAAACACAACATTGACACCTCATTAACCATCTTATTTTGATGTCAAAAAACTTTCTCCTAAAGAGGAACACGTTCGAGAAAGAATCCACGCGAGGTTTAATTCATGCATCATTCAGCCTCAAAAACAACATTTATTGGAGAAATAAATTTAAAAAGAAGACGCTGCACCTGATTTTAAATTTTTATAAGGCAGCGCTTGCAACGCACGCAGCTTTAACGTATGTTTTTGTTCGAAAGTGTAATGCACGCAATGTTTAATACATGTATCATTGAACCTTAAAAGGGAATATAAGCAACGTTTATTCAAGAAATAAAAAAAACGGGCAGACGATGCAGCTGCGACGCACGGGCTATAAACATCGCGTCCACAGTGAATATGTGAGTGTGTGCACAGTGCCGGAACAGTCTTTGTCGTTTTGTTTTAGATATTTGTTAATAACTTCTATAAAGATAGATATTTTATTAGTGAATGAACTTATATAACATTGATTTAAATATGATTAGATATAAAAAGACAACTTATCATAATAATATTTCATTAATTAATAAAGCCATGGTTAGTTAGTTGCACTAGATTCAAAATGAGCTAAGGTAAAATCAATCTCCCATAGAAACACTTAAGGTTTAAGTATCAGGGTACCTTCAAATAAAAAATATTTTAATATGAATTTATATAAGTTCTCCATCATATCTTAGGTGTCCGCTAATTTGTAAGTAAATAACCAGTCTTAAAACATTTACATGGCCTAATAGCCTTACCTAAATATAACTAAACAAGTATTAAGAAGAAGAAAAAAAACCTTTTTAAGTTGCTTACCAACAAGGTAATGGCAATCCTCTCAAGACCCATTATTTAATAATAAATAAAAGAAGATTAATAAGATTAAATTGTCCTAAAATTTCTATGAGATAAAGCTAGATAATGGATTTATAACAAGGCTTATATACCATTATGAGTAGGTTGATCAACTCCATCCAATTACAATAGGAATAAAATCAAATATTTCTTAAAGCAAGAAAATAGGTAAATGAGAGAACATATTATCAGATTCACTAAATAATATATTTACCAAAACTGTCTTTCACTAGATCTCCATACCACCATTTAATCCCATCAATAGTTGGAAGGAAACATAGGTTTATTTTCATGATCACTTTTACAAGATAGCACCAGATGTAACCTTTCTTCCCATGCAACCCACATGGGTGAACTAGTGGGGTTCACCTTAAGTCAATAAACATGTTTGGCCTTTTATCATAGTTGTAAAATCCATTCCGGGTACCGTTCTGGTTTTTTGTTTGGAACGGAACGTTCTGATTTCGGTGCATTCCGGCATTCTGTTCCGATTTTGTACTGTTCATATTTATTTAATTATATATATATATATATATATATATATATATGTATGTATGAAAATAAAATAAAATATTAATTTAACAAGTATAATTAAAAATTCAAGATAAATTAACTTTAAATTATACAATACAAACACAAAGTCAAACAAACATAATCTCAAAACTAGCAATATCTCTGAAATTTCAAAATATTATGAAATTAAAATGTTCAAAAAAAAACATGAATAAAAAACACTCAATAAGAACACAATATTTTTTTCTATGAGAAGATGCTAGTAGACATAGAAAATCAAATATCATATAAAGTAGAAATCATTATGTGCTGCAAAATAATGAAATTGTGACGATATAGAAACAGTACAAATAGTATTACCACATTACCATACTTTATAGTTTAATATCATATAAAGAGAATCCCATCATGATGAACCCTAGCTAGCTCAAGCAGCCAACAAACTCTCACCAATCTTCCAAGACAAAAAGGCATCGAGACAAGCATATTGAACTTGGGCAGCAGAAAGCCACGCATTGTCCCACCTACTCAGAGTAATCCTTTTCAGTTTCTCTACCCCCTTCCCCAAAACTTCCCTCTCCAGCCCTTTTATCCCAGATTTCTTCCACTTCTCAAATCCTCCAGTTTCTCAGTAGCTAAACCCCTTAAATCCACATCATTTCCCACACTCAGCCCATAATCATCCATTAGCTTCTTCGCATCGCTCTCAAAATCTCAATACCGACCCCAACAAAAGTATAATCGTGTCGCTCAGAAAAGCATAGAGGGATTATGGGATACCAGTAGGACATTATAGGAGTTGAAAGATCAAGCAGTCATTGCCAGCTGTAAGCTGGAGTGGCGACTGGGATTTCGAATCGTCAACTCCTGTTGGGTCTCCACTCGATGTCAAGGCCAACTATAAGAGGATGGTGAGCAGGGTGGTTGTTTCGGAGGAGGTTTTGTTGGGTTTTTCTGCGATCCATGTGTTGAAGGAGCCCAGAACAGAACTTTCGGTACGGAACCAGGACTTTCCGGCCGGAATCCGGCCGGATTTTCGGGATCAGGGCGGTATTTTTACCGGGACAAAAACGTCGCAGTTTTGTCCGGATTTTGCACTGGAATGGAACGGGATTTATAACTCTGCCTTTTATAGGTATAAATTACAAAAAAAAAAAAATTGCATGCTAAGAGCATGATTGTCTCTGTTCCGCTCCACCTTCGTCGTTGCTTCTATATTTGTAGTTTTGACAGCATTTATGTGGAGTTACCGGACTATTGCACTTCAACCAAATTCCAATGATTAGCCGCCTTGTAAGGGAAATCAATAGTCTTTCAAATTATTAAATGAACTTTGAATTTATATATATATATATATATATATATATATCAGAACTACATCTTGATTTGTTTATGGATCACGTTGGTAGAGAAGTTGAACACCATGTTGGAATTGCTGATTCAATGCTATAAATTTACATTAATCCAATATGATTTCAAGTGGACAATAATATTATATTGGTTAAGTGCCAGTAGCAAGCATACTGCAGTAGTTATTGATGTTGTTCATACGTATGCATGATCGATGTTTCTAGCAAGCATAATATTATATTGGAAAGTGATAATTAATAGTTTGAAAATTTAGTAAGTTTGGAAGAAAATGACTAAACATCCCAAGCAGTCTAGAGCTCCACTTGGCCCAAGAGAACAAGTTGGAGAGGATTCCAATTGACCCAGTTTCGTGTTGTTGATTATACACGTTAGGGCTGCTATCCCAATAATTTTGCTGATTGAATTAGATCTTCGACTCCCAGAACATGTATAGCTCAGTTGTTTATTCCTTGGGCTTTCGGCCCCTCCTTTAGCTCAGTTCGACTTCTTGCTCCCCCTAGTTTGTTCTCCATGACCACTCAATTTTTACAATTGATCGTCTTCACCATCCTCACAGCAATGCTTGCAAGATGTTATTCGTGGCATTCCCATGCTTCTTCATTTCTAAAGAAAGCTCAAGAACGAAAATGGAGCTCGATTTTATTGAGCTTGACAAGGAATTGTACATGAAAAATCTATCATACCTAGACAAGCAGAAATTAACTACTATCATCACAACTCATTTAAAGGTTACGAGCTGATTTGCTCGCTTCGCTAAGCTTTTTTATCTATATAAAAAATTCATTGATTTTATAAATGTTATCTTTTTTTATTTTAATATTTAATTAGTATAATTGTAATTGATAAAATATATTAAAATGGTTTTTCTCAACCAAAATGTGATTGAATATTGCTATTGCATATATTTTTTTAATTGTAGATAATCTAGGCAAATTTGTTGACCTTTTGTTTTTTTGAGTTGTATTTTTTCCCGGGTAATATTAGATCTTAAATATTAAAAATCCAATTTTTTTTAAGAAATAAACTTGAACAAAAGAGCACAAAATTAAAATTCAAAGCCAATTTTTTTATAAGATTTATTCATCATATTATTATATTAAATGTATTTAAGAATGTTGATATTAATTTTTTTCGTGCAAAAAATCCAAGGTCATTTTTTTTATCTCTTTATATATTTTTAGGCGATAATATGTAATAAATATTAAAACATATAATAATGACTTGTTTACCGTTTAAAAAGAACAGTGTAATCGAGGCAAAAGTGACTTGTATCGTTTTTTAATTGTAGATAACCTAGCTAAATTTATCTATTTTTTGTTCTTGAGTTGTCTTTTATCCCCAGTAATATTAGATACAAAATGACTATTGCTATTATTGTAAAAACAATTAAAATTATCAAATTATCTCGAAAGAAAAAACATTCAAAAATATTAACAAAAGATTAAGCAAGAAAAAGAATATATTGTTGTTGTTGTTGTTGTTGTTGTTGTTGTTGTGTTAATGATCAATAAAGAACAGAAATAAAAACAAAATCATAATGACTTTAACAATAAAAAAATTAATAATTATCAGGAGAAAAAATAATAACAATAAAACCAATAAAAAATAAAAGAAAGAGCACATAAAAAAAATATAATAGATGATAAAACAAAACAAAAATTATTAGCTGAAAAATAATTTAATTTGAATATTTAAAAAAATATATGTTCTATGTTGCAGGCTGAGTAAATAATTTTTATAGGATTTGCTGGATCCAAATAAAAATAAATTATTTATTTATACAAAATTTCATATAAGAAAATAGCTCAAAAACCCCTAGTATAACAATAGCAAAATTAAAGTTTGAAAATCTAAAATTATCATTGCTCTTACTATTAAAATAATAAAAATTATCAAATTATTATTATTAATCTTATGATAATAACAACTATCATTGCTTTATGAGCGGGCATACAACTTTATACAGTTGCTTTCCAAATATCAAACAAAAAAAACTTTTTTCAGGAGAAAAAAATGTATTTCAGAAGAAAAAAAACCAATGAAAATCAAATTTATTGGCTGAGGGGTTCAAACTTCTGACCGTTGGATTTCCAGCGTGCAGAGAGCCGCTCAGCCATAGGCGTTTCTTTGTTATTTCTACTATAAAAATTATACAAAACATCTCTGTGTAAAAAAACAAAAACAGTACGTGCACGAAGCAAGAGCTGAAAATGGTCAGTCCATAGTGCACATGAGTCCGCATGCACAGTAGTTGGCTGATCTCTTTTAGCTCTTTTACTAATTCCTAAATTTTAGTCAAATTAAAAAATTAAATAAAAGGAGTTGACGTGGTGAGAAAATCAAGTTAGAAATTTTACACATATTTGAGAACCCGATTATACCCGTACTTTGTTCAAAAATGAAAAACAAAAAAGCAAATTCAAAGTCAAAATAAATAATTAGTGGATAAGTATGCATGAAAATTAATTCTAAGAGCATGATTAGATTTTAATAGTCGAATTTGATTTAATAATAGGACAAATAATAATTTATTTATGTTTAAGAATTATTTTTGGTTCATTTAAAGGATTTAATAAAGTGCAAGGACTTAATTATATTTCAACTGGTCAAATTAATTTTATTAGGTACTTAGTTGGTGAGAAATTAAGTTTGAGAGCCTAATTTAGGTTTAAGTGAGAAGGTTTGAATTTTTGAAGATCAAATTTTAATTTTTACCAAGTTAATTGGTTGAAAATAGGGGCAAAATTGTTGACATATAATGTCATACTTTGTATGCTTTATATATTTTGATGATAACAATAAAAAGAAAATGGACTAATAATATGCTTGGATGAGATTAAGTTATAAACAGGTATTATACAAAGAATACATCAACAAGCATAATGGAGTACATGAAGAAATCGCTCCAGGAAGTCCAAGATGCAAGCAAGTGAAGACTTAGAATAAGTGTTCATTTTAGTGCTTATGTAAATCTCAATTTCTAACTTGATAACACAAATTAAAATGAACTCACACACTTCACATTGCATGCATTAAAAGGGTTTGATGATTATAGGTTTAAGTCATAATCAATTGGTTCAAGAAATTCAGAAAAGATAATTTGTCAAAATAGAGTTCTACATGAACCGGTCGACCGCTTGAGTTATCCGTTGTGAACCGGTCGACCTCTTGGAAGACAAATTGCCTTTTGAGCTGAATCGGTCGACCGCTTGGTTTATCCGTTGTGAACCGGTCGACCGCTTGGTTTATCCGTTGTGAACCGTTATGACAGTTGCAGTAAAACGGCTAGTTTCTTTTAGAAACTTATAAATAGGCCTCTTAATTGCAAAACTAAATATATACAACTTCTATATCATATAGTGAGGCTATTAGTAGTGCAAAAACACCTTCATATCATCAATCCTCATTAATACTCATATTTGTGTTTAAATCTTCATATCCTAACACAAAGAGTATTTCTCATTCTCACTACACTTAAACACCTTCAAATATTCTAAGTGCTATTAAGTGAGATAAAGAGATCATAGATCTTCATTTGTAATATCTACACTATTAAGAGTGTATTGTTGTTTTACAAAAACAACCATTGTGAAACTCTTGAGAGTTGAGTATAAAACTCTTGGTATTGGTGAGAGAACATCACCAAGGAAAAATCTTGAAGAGGGTACATCTTCAAGTGGGAAAAAGGAAAATCTTGAAGAGGGCATATCTTCAAGTGGTGTAAAAGTCTTGGTGTGGATTCATCAAGCGGGATTGTAATCTCGTTACTTGGACTAGTAAGAGAGTACAATACTCAAGTACGGGTTGGTACTTGAGTCGTGGATGTAGGATTGCCGAACCACGTTAAAAACCGAGTTAGCAATCTCTCTCTCTTATCTCTTTACTTTAAAGTAAGTAATTTTAAGATTGCATTATTTATTGTATTTACACCTAATTCCCCTTTTAGGTGAATAGTTGCCTTAATCCATGAACAACAAAAAATGCAAGAGAATCAATGTTTTGGGGTCAATTAGGGGGGAAATTGAAGAAATCCACATCCAAAAACTATTTTGTAAAAGACAATGGATTATAAGGATTCAATTGGCCAAAATTATGGATGAGATTGAAAGAAAATCAAAGATGAATGGTCAATTGAGGGTTAAATTATATAAATCTAAGACTAATGATCGGAATGAAAAAAAACATAAATTCAGGACTATCATTGAAGTTTGTGACAGGAAAAATCAAAAGAAAGTGAAAGTTTAGGGTCAATATGGAATGTAATTAATTCAACATTGAATGATCAAACTGAACTTTAACTGAAATTCTAGTCTAAAACGATGTTATTTTGGAGATTAAGAAAGAAGCAATGAAGGAACCGAATCCTGGTCCAAAACAATGTTGTTTTGGAGATGACTTATTGTATGGTTATTGTTCATTATTTTTTCCTTATCTACCCGAAAAATAGCTCAAAGGTTTACTTTTGTAAGTGCATTTGATTCCTTGATATTTCACCAAATTTGACATGTGATATATTTAAATAATAATATGACATTTGCCTAGATTATGGTGTGGTTAGTGTCGACTGATGGAGACTACAACCATCTTGGTGACACCACTAATATTATATTTCAGGTAATCTGGAGTTGACAAATCTGATAGTTCAAGGTACCTATTTTAGGTCAACAGTTGAGATGTTTGTGAGTTAAATCAAGAGCTGATTTTTTTCTTGTAAATACCATATTGTCCTCTTCCACCAACAATAACTAGGGACCCATTCCATGCTCATGACATAACAAAATCTGAATCCATATTTGGGGAAAAAAACATTTAAAACCTAGTTTCCCCCCTCAAATTTCAGCAATCACTTCAGTCCCTCTTTTGCACCACCTTTGGCAATGTCACCAACTCCTTCACCCAACTAAATTCTTCCCTGTAACATCGACAACAATTTCGGTCACTACTCACCTCCAACAAGGTAAGGTAACCCCTCCATTTTGCCACCTATAATCACCATTGCATACAATAACCACCTTTTTTTTTATTTCATGCAATACTTGCATCAATCCAATCAAATATTATATTATATAATATTTAAATAACATTAAAAAAAATGAATATTTTTTAAAAAAATCTCGCATGTTTTAGAATTCTTTGACAAAACTAGTTTTCATATTTTCCATAAAAAAAACACCCTTGAAACCTTTTATATGATATTGGGAAGTTTGTTAATATATTTTTTCATGTTCATATATTATAACCTAAATTGTATGTTTTATAAACCTATAATGACAACAACAAATGATGAATTTGAAGAAAAAAATCTAATATTTATTTAACATTTAATACAAATATCTTAATTGTATTAAAAAATATTCAAACAAAATAGAGATGAAAATGAAGATGGAGAAGGAGAAAGAGGAGGAACATAAATAATAAATTACATATCACTATTTCCATTGGAAATTACTAAATAACATATTTCAATCAATAATTGTATTGTTATTTGCTAATTTTGTTGGAATAGAAGTAGTTGCACAATATTCACACTTCTGATCAGCTAAATCGAGGCTCGTAATATCTCTAGAAAGCCCTTCTTGTAAATATTGATTTATAGACTTATATTGTATTATACAGACTCAACATAATTAATTTTATTTTCTATAAAATTTCCAAAAACAAATCCTTATATATATATATATATATATATATATATATATATATATGCATACAGTTGAATCCTAAAATATTTTTTTAGAATATTTTCACAAAAATAAAAAAATTGCATTTTTTCTTATGTTTTAAAATGAAAAATGGGATATCGATCATAACCAATTTATGATTATTCGTTAGAGTTTGACCAAAAATATATATAAAAAAACTCTTTCACAAATCATTTTGTTCATTTTATTTATTACAATTTAGTTGTAGACTTTAATATTTAGGGGCGTAAAACTACAATGTAATGTACACTCTTAGATATTAAAAGTACAACAAATACAGTTTTAAAATTCAAATCTTAGAAAGGAAGAAAAAATAGTTTTAATAGGAAAAAGTTTAGAAGTTGCTAAAAGAAATTGCTTCATAAGAACAAATTATGTTCATCTTTGTAACTTGAGAAACTCAGCACATATGTAAAAAAAAGGAATTAAAATCACAATCTCGAAAGTATTCTTCGAGAATAAATTTAGAATTTTTAGATATTGTATTAATCAAGTTGAGCTAGAACTTGTCTTAGAAATTCTTGGTGATCCTGATTAATTTCTTGTAAATTTGGGCTCAATAGAATTATCTTGTAAAATTTCTTTAGTTTCTTTATTTCATGTATTGTTTTTTTTTTTGAATTTTATAGTTTTTGCTGCTCTCATTGATATTTCTTGTTATTATTTTATATCTTTATTTTCATCACTATATTCACACAAATTTACATTGCTATTTGTAAGTTTTTCTTGAATTTTTATTTTTAAAAGTTTGAATAATTGTTTGGTTTAGGAGTCTTTAAACATAAAACAAATAATTATTTAGTTTGGTTAATTGTTTGATAAGTTCCTAAGTTACTTTTAAAAACCAAAGTATAAGAATAGAGGAAAAAAGCATAACAAGTATTAAAGTGAAAAGCTTGATAAAATATTTGAAACAAAAAAGAATTGAACTTTACTGTAGGAGTAATCATATGAGGTTTGTGCGAGGAAAAATTCTTTTGCTACTAACCTTTATTTTAGGTTAGAACTATGAAGTAAACATAGTGTGAAACAAAGGTTATAATGGAGGCATTAATAAGAAAGTTTGATGAGATGGTTAATAGACAAAGAATTCTTAGTCGTAGAAAGAGAAGGAGAATATAGTTGATTGTGGTAGAAGATTTTAAATGCAATAAAGTCTTGTGTATAAATTACAGACTGAGAAGGTAGGTCATAACTGATTAACATATTCAATCACGGTAAGACGTACAAGGAGTGTGATGGTTTAGATCATAATTAAGGTTATTAAACTCAAAATTCTAGGGTTTTCAAAAAATATGATTTGAAGGCTTACTTGGATTGGGAAAAAAAGAAGATTTTCTTTGATCATCATAAGTATTACGATGAAAAAACAGGTTAAATTAGATGTGGTTAAATCAACTAATTATACAATTAGTTGGTAGGAGTGGCGTATTACGTCTAGAAGGTGTAATGAAGAAAAGATAATATAAAGTTAGAGGAGATGAAACCAATCATGAGAAGAAGGTTTGTACCTACTCGTTATTATAGAGAGATCAATATTAAATTGCAAACATTATCTCAGGGTTTTAGGATTGTTGATGAGTACTTTAAGAAGATGAAAATAACTATTATTAGTGATAGTATATATGAAGATAGAGAATTTATAATGGCTAGATTTATTAATGGATCAAATAAAGATATTCCTATTATGGTGGAATTACAACATTATATGAAGAATGAGGATATGACATACATGGCTGTAAGAGTAGAGAAATAAATGAGGAGAAAGGGTGGTGCAAAACTTTATGAATATTCAGGTTCCTTTCCAAATTGGAAGTTAAGTTTTAGAAGATTGGTTAGTGCACAAGTGAAACCAATGACTACCTCTAAAGTAGACAAATCTTTATTTGTTCAGAAAAAGTTACAAATTTGAAGTAAAAAGAAAAGAATATTGCTTAATTGAAGCATAAATGAGAGATTAGGTCTTTTCAATTTCAAGGATTTGGACATTATGCTTATAAATGTCAAAATAAAAGAATTATAGTTATAAGAGATGATGGAGAGGTGAAATTGACTAGTGAGGTTGATTTAGAAGGGATGCCAAAACTTGATGATAATAAAAATAAAAGAATTATAGTTATAAGAGATGATGGAGAGGTGGAATTGACTAGTGAGGTTGATTTAGAAGGGATTCCAAAACTTGATGATAATAATGATATAGAGTATGACGTGTAAGGAAAATCCTTGATAACATATATAGTATGATAATTAATAATGGTAGTTATACCAATGTTACTAAATCAAATTTTGGTTAGAAAGTTGACCTTTAATACATCTAACCATGGTAAACCATAAGAGTTAATGGTTGAATGAATGTAGAGAATTTAAGGTGATTAAACAAGTTTTAGTTTAGTAGACAATATGAAAGTTTAAATATGAGGTTATATGTGATGTTGTCACTATGTATGTTATATCCCTATTGTTGGCCAGACATTGACAATTTGATAGGAAGGTTAAGCAATATGGGTTTAAAAATAGGTATATTATGGACAAAGATGAGAATATTTACACACTTGCTCCATTGTCACCAAGACAAATAATGGAGATAAAAAAAGTTAAAGTTAAGAAAAAAAATGTGTAGAAAAATTATGGAAACACTTTAGCTTTTATTCAAAATAAAGTTACTTTAATCATGCTTATGATTTTACTTGTACATGAGAAGACATATTTTAATATTGATAATTTGAAGTTGCTAAAGTTGTTTTACAAGAATTTAAGTTTCATAAAATTTTAATATTTATGATTTGAAGTTCCTAAAGGTGTTTTACAAGAATTTAAGTTTCATGAAAAGATCAATTGTGGTTTCCCACTACTTTAAGGTATTGAGCAACAAATTATTTTTATGTCAAGAGCATCAATTCCTAACTTGTTAGTCTATAGAAATAATCAAGAGAAGACTAAAGAACTTCAAAGCAAAGTAGAAGACTTGATCTTGAGATGGTACATTCAAGAAAGTATAAGTCCTCGGTTGTTCCAATGTTAATTGTGGTTAAAACAAAATAATAGTTTGTATATTTACATTTATTATAAAGATAGATATAGACATATTATCTAACATTTTATCCCTATATTATATAATATGCTTGATGAGTTTTATTTTTTTTTCCTGTGTTTTCTAGAATTGATTTGAAAACTAATTATCATCAAATTAAAATGATAGAAGAAGATGAACGAAAAACAACATTTAAAACTAAATATGAATTGTATGAATGATTAGTGATACCTTCAAATTTGATTAATATACCGAGTGAATCCATAAGGTTACTGAATCATGTGTTAAGGTCTTTCATTTGAAAATTTTTTGTAGTCTATCTTGATGATATCATGATTGATAACAAATGATTGAATGTTGATATTAAACATTTATGATAGGTTCTTAAAATACTTATAAAAAAATGTTAAGAAAAACATAATTTTTACAAGGTAAGAATTTTGCTTTTAGGTTTTATTGTTAATGCAAAAAGAATTAAAAAAGAATAAGGCATACATCAAAACTATTTAAAAATATCTTGCATCTAAAATGATAAGTAACGTAAAAACATTTTCATTGTTTTGCTAGTTTTTATATAAGATTTATCAAATATTATAGTAATCATGTAATGTGGTATAATAGTTGAATTAAATTATAAATCAGTCTCTCTAGATTAAAAACTAATTTAAATAGTTCCTATAATTCTAAAAACTAATTAATTGTTTTTTAATCAATTTCATGTTTTTTTGGTTTATGTGAAAAAATAGTTAAATAATATAAGAAGATTAATGAGAGAATAAGGCAATTTGGAAAACATATTAATATAAAATTAAGTTTTAAAGTCAATTAATTAAATTATAAGACTAAAGAAATTTGTAGACGTAGAGGGACTAATTTATAATATGCTCTCTTGGAGCCCATAACCAAACATAAATCTAAAAAAAAAGAAAAAGAAAAAGAAAAAAACAAGAACTCTGTCATCATTTTTTAGCGCAAACACCAACGAACGAAATTATTTCCATTTCCTTCTCTCTATCTATTACTCCACAGAAACAAACAAACAGACAAGAATTCCACTCTCTGTCTCTCTCTTTCAAAATCTCTCTCACTCTGCCCTCAATCCTGTTTCTGTTCATCAATTAATCCTTTTTGTTCTTATTATTAGATAATAAAAAATACACTAACTTATCTATTTCATATTTATTTTGGTTCCTTTTCTCTAATCTTTTTTTATTTTTTGCTTTTATTTTCCTCACAGTATCTGCATGTTTTCATTATCTATATATTTGCCAAGAATCGATTGTAATAATAGCAAATATCTCTTGAGTTCCATTCAAATATCGAATCTTGTGTGAGTTCTTGATCTCTTCGATGGATCAAGTAAAGATGAATCTTTTGATTCGTGACTTTCTTTTTGAGTGAATGAGAGATAATGGGATTAGAATCTGCTGGTGGATTCTTGAATTTCTCAACTAAAGAGACTCAATTGGGTTCGTTTAATTGTTGATCATCTATCAAATTCTGGGTTGTTTTTCTTTTGTTATATAGATGAAGAAATTGGGTATTCAAGTTTGATCGTTGCGGGATTTTAGTTACTGTTGTGGAATCAATGGATGAAGTCGGTTCAAATGAATTGGATGAGCCATCTGTTCCATGGCGGCCGAGGCAGCTGGCATTTGGACAGTACAGGCAGGGGAGAGAACCTGCCAACAAGGAGCAAATTTTGCGTGTTGTTGTAAGAAGACCTGTAAGTGTCTTTATTTTACTTTTGTCATTTTGGATTATGTTCCTGATTTGATTGATTTTGTTGGTGGTTTATTTCGGTTTTAATTTGTATGTTGAATATGAACGTTTTGGTTTTGATACGAAGTTTGAAGTAAAAAGTTTAGGATTTGAAAATTAAATCGTATAGCTTGAGTGATAACCGAGTGCACTAGGCTACATGTACACCATTGAGATTTTCTAATTGCCTTAGCTTTTGCATTTCAAAGTAAAAAGTTATGAAGGCCTAAAAGGCAGATGTTTGTTTTGCTAATTTATGGAAAAAATGAACGAGAAAGAAAAGCTTTATATACACTACAAGAATATCTTCCTTGGAATGCTTATGGCTGGAAGGGTGTAGGCTTTTTTGAGGTTGTGATATCATATGACTTCCCAGAAATATCTTCAACATTATTATGTTTCTTCATTAGTATTGTCCAATGTGAAGGGTAACACAAAGTTATACCCCAAAGAGGAGTTATAATAAAGACAATTTTTGCTACCGTAAACTGCGAAACATACTAGTTGCAAGCATTTCTGGATTAATAATGGAAGGTGTGCACCTGAGATTGATAGTTACAATGCAGATGTGAGAGCTGAGGTGATCCTTATCCTGCTTTTGAGGGGAGGGAAGAAATCCTTTCTTTTGACTTCGGCTAGGACACTTATCATTCACGCATTTTGTTGCGAAATTTGCTACTGTTACCAGATTGGAGTATCCCTTGCAGCACCTTTAACTTTAACCATGTAAAACCATTTAATCATGTCAATATGTCTCCTATCAAGTTCTCAGTTCTTGTGAGGACATGGAGACTGATCCACCCTTATTTTTTATTACAACAGCAGAAGATTGACCATGATGATCAAAGATGGAGCCAATGGTTGGATGCCTTTGAGTTCTTATGTTGGAACTATTGGATCTAAATAGTTCACATGTCTCATGTTTGCTGATATTCTTATGATACTGATTTTGAGCCTCTTAGATTTACATGCTTTGTTACGTGGTCAGTTTTAAGTTGTATCAAGGGAAATATTTGATGGCAAAAGAGGTTTGAATAATATTTTTTTATGTTGGCAGCACCTTTTTTTTTAAGTGCAAAAAATATTTGATGGCAATACACTGTACTGAACTCTTAGTGGCGTACTTCCTGCAATCTGCTGGAATCATTATTTGGGATTTTTCAGTTAGATACCTAAATATATAGAATTAATCTTTTGCAGGTGAGTATATGATTCATCATGCTCTTTCAAAAGTTGAAAAATAAAAACTAAATTTGTAAATAGTGGCACCGAAATGGTGGTATCATCACCCTTTTGTGAATTAGAAAAAAGATAGCAATACAAACTATAGCTGTGCTACTGATAAGCTACTGCAAAATACATTAATAATGAAGTTTAAGAAACTAGAGGGGAATGTAGGCTAGTGAGGAAAAAAAGAACCTCCAAAAAGAGGAGCAAAGATTCTCTTACCTTGAATGCTCTTTTTCTTTCATTCCCTATGGAAAACACTTACGATTGTTAGTGCTATATAGCCTAAAATAATAGTGAAACCCTCTCCCAAAATTTTAAACCTTCTTGTCCTAGAGTGGCCATGACCAAGAGAAACCCACAGCATCGTTTGCCAACTCCATGAACTCCTTGTCCATGCAAATAAATGATTGATTAGATTTAGTAACTGTTTTGAACAAAAAATTCTAATTAACCAAAACTTCTTTAATTTGGATATCATCCATAGTAAAAATCATACCCCAATCTGCCTTCCATGCAAAAGGAGAAATCTAGGAGGATTACACTTCTGTGTAGCTATGTCCTGGGGAACTGAGTATTTGCACTTTACATCTATTTTATAATAGATCCTAGTAAAAAGATTGAATTGTAAACACAATATTTTTCTCATTAGGTTTCTGATTAGCCTCATCATCTTCCCACACTTTAGCCCCTTCCCCTATCCAATCTCCGAATTTTTAGATCTCCTATCAATAGCTATGTACCACAACACACTCCTTTTAAGTATGAGTGTCCAAACCATCATGATTACCTGGAGATTTTGGTCTTAGGAGTTAAAGAGAAACTGAAATCAAATGTTCTCCAAGAACTTAATACGATATAGTCCTTGCAGCATCAAGACCATGAAGAGAAGAACTTATAACCTATATCTAAATTTTTATAAACCCTTAAAGAACTTATAAATCATATGTTCTCCAAGAACTTATAACCGATACATGCGAATCCCTAGTTTCTATTATCCATTCTTGATCCTCTGTATATGTAAGACCAATTATCATTGCTAACACTATTTTACTTCGCAATGACTTCAACTATTTACATAGCAGTCATTTATTAAAATTCTTATTTAATCCTTAAACTGCTGGTTTCAAAATAATAGAAAAACAAATTCTTATTAAAAGTTATGGGTCATAACACACTCTTAAGTCTGACTACCTAACTGTTTATTTCCCTAGAAGCTTGACCATTATAGGGATTTCGGCCTCAAGAGTTAAAGAAGAGTTGACATCAATTATCATGTTGGATACTGTTTTCTTCAGTGAACTGTCACATCTGTTTATCCAGGACTTTTGTTAAAATCCTTATTTAATCCCTAAACTGCTGGTTTCACAAAAAAAATAATAAATAAATAAACTCTGAACTAACTTCGAAAGAGTATTTGCCACAATCCACGACCCAAAGTTCATGATTTTTCCCTATATGTTTTGTAAGAACCTTCTTTTTGGATCTGTTGAAGTCTATGCACGATAGAGCAAGTAAAGGGAAGAGTGACATAACTGGATTTAGAGGATAAAAAAGATTAATTTTTTAAGGATGGGTTCATCTTTTGCATGTGTGACACGAAATATGTAACTCTCCTTGCTTGGATACTCAATAAAGGAGCAGTGTCAAATTAAACTGGAAAGCTTTAAGAGTCCATACATATAGTGAGCCAGATGCTTCCTTTTCCTATTCTGAGACCCTATCTGACATTTAAGCATCCATTTTGGTCCCAACATCCGGCATTTGAGGACCATTTTTCTAACAATCTTGACAGTTTGAAAAAGAGAAAGTTAGCAACATTTTCAGTAGTTGTCGACATTGAGAAATTTTTCATTTTTCATGTCATTCTAAACATGGATCAGGAATTCCTATGATCTTTTCTTTGGCCAGGCTAAGTCAATGAGCTATCTGAAAATCAGAGCAACAACTTCAGCTATTTTCTTGTCAGCTTCCCAAACAATTGTCCTAGAAAGCAAAAGCAACAGAGAAAGATTCTCCAAATGTCACATTCTTGGAAAGATTACATATAACATATATGCGAGCACATGAACATGTCTGACATTATCTAGACATCATATTAGCATCTGAAGTCTCAGAGTGAACTTGTCAAGGATACACCTAATTTTGTTTAACATTGCCTGTAGGGATGCATAAAGATTCTAATGGTTAATTGACCACTTTGACCACTGCTGTATCATCGCTCATCTTTTGTGCACTGATCTTCTTGCAAGAGTCCAATTAAACTGCCATTTTATTTTCTAGCTTGGCTAAGTGAACTCTATTATTGTTTTATTAACAAAATTGTGCTGAGTAGTGGAATACTGTTGAATTAAAATAATTTGAGATACACTTTTGTGCTGACTCTTAAGCTTTTAATGATGCAGTTGGTGGCAAAGCTAACCAAAGACATAGTCGAAACGTATCAGACATGCAATCCGCAATTTAAATATTCCGAAGAATTAAATCCAAAAAGATATTTGACCAGCCCATCAGCTGGAGTCCTCAATGACGGCCATGATAATGTGAACTCAGATCTTATTCTGACTGTGAACTTTGCTTTGGTAAATTTAGACACACGAAGAAGGTTTGTTTATATTTGTTGATTTGATTCCTCCGCATTTATTTTTATGGATCTCTTTTTTTTCCTGTACTTGGTTTTGAACAAAAAAGTTTATGCATTGTGTTTTAAGTGAATTGGTAAAAAATAATTCATATAAAGTCCCTTGCTACCTTGAGTCCTTGACTCTCACATGTTTAGTTTTCCTTACATCTTTGATTCCTGTTTGACATCTTTATAAAAATAAGCTGCCCTTAATCCATTATTCAATGAGTTTTGATTTTGATTATAAACAAACTCTATTCTGAATTCCACATAGTTGTAATGAAACATTCTCTGCAATTCCTAGATACAAACTCTCCATTTATTGTTCATGTATGTAGTCTCTCTCTCTCTCTCTCTCTCTCTCAATGGATGATTGATGTTTCAGTTTGTCTTATCAAAGACTTAGGCGATTTTGCTCATGCACGTGTGTATCTGATCTGTGTTTTCCCTTGAATTCACAAAAAAAAAACTAATTTTCTTTTATACTAGCTAGAAGAACGAGAATCCTAATAATAATTAATCTGGCAATTGAACTAAATTATTCTGATTGGAAGAGCATTTGGGGAGAACAGAATATCCTAGTGCATCAGAATGGCAATATTAATAAAAAAAAAATTCTCCCATTATAACTTTACTTTTCTAAATCATTATGATCATTGTGCTTTGACATCCACAAAACAGAAAGTTTAAGTAAGAAAAATACAATATTGGAAAGAAAGAAAGAAGAAAGAACGATGAAGTTTGATATAAGTTCAGAAATCTAAACAGATTGAAGTTTGATATAAGTTCAGAAATCTAAACAGATTCTAAGACAATGTAAAGAAAATATCAAATTCAATATATTCATTAAATTCATAGGTTTTCCTTCTTCCAATACTTCAGTCTTTGAAACATTAATACATTATTTACTCTCACTGTGTGTTTCCTTTCCTTATTTAGAAATTCCATTCAGTAGGCGACAAGAACAGAAGCACACAATTTAGATTGCTTGGTAGTAAACATGAGATCAATGACTTTCTTATCTTATCATATCTGCAGATATGTAGTCAAGGATGTTCTTGGTCATGGGACTTTTGGGCAGGTAGCTAAATGCTGGGTTGCAGAAACTAACAATCTTGTTGCTGTGAAGATAATTAAAAACCAACCTGCTTACCATCAGCAAGCTCTGGTTGAAGTATCTATTTTGACAACGGTAATTAAAAAGCTCTTCAACTCTTTGTGCCACACTTGTGATATTAGTAATGATGTTTCTTTATGTTTGCTCCATGCTTTTCTATAACAGTTAAACAAGAAGTATGATCCTGAGGATAAGCATCACATTGTTCGTATTTATGATTACTTTGTATACCAGCGGCATTTATGCATATGTTTTGAACTTCTTGACACAAATCTGTAAGTTAAGGGCTGGTTACATTTAGTGTGCAGTTGCAATTTGTTGGAAAAGCTGCTTTTCTGACTTGCCTTTCCTGCGAATCTATAGTCATTTGAATTTATTTTTTAAATTTCTTTATAGCAGCATATACTTGACTTTTAAAGTTATTCAGGTATGAGCTTATCAAGATAAATCAATTTAGGGGGTTATCATTGAGCATTGTCCAATTATTCTCTAAGCAGGTATGGAAAGTTTAAAATTGCTGCCATGTTTCATTATTTCTGAATTGAATTTGTTCTCATTTCTTGTTTAATGTGCTCTTAAAAAAGATTTTACGTGGGTTGGCTCTGTTAAAAGATGCTGGGATAATCCATTGTGATCTGAAGCCAGAAAACATTCTTCTGTGCACAAGGTAATTAATATTCATGATGTGTTTAGCCTCAAATCTATTTTACAAATTTCATTTATATTCAACTGCTATTTTTTTATCTTGAAAAAACAGTTTGAAGCCAGCAGAAATTAAGATAATTGATTTTGGATCAGCATGCATGGAAGACCGCACTGTTTACTCTTACATTCAGGTTATCTTTATGTCTACTCCATGCTTTCATTTTATTTCTATCATCTTGTGAAGTACCTGTAATGACATATCTGTTTATTCTGCAGAGCCGTTACTATAGATCTCCTGAAGTTCTTCTAGGTTGTCAGTATCCTTTCAGTAAAATAGAGCTTCATGAGTTTTTTATTATATAATCTGTGTATGCTCATGTTCTCATCCTAGAATCATGTGGGTATTAGCTGGGACCTTAATCCATTCTAGATATTCTACGGCCATTGACATGTGGTCCTTCGGGTGCATAGTTGCAGAACTGTTCCTAGGATTGCCACTTTTTCCTGGTGCTTCAGAATTTGATCTCTTGAGGAGAATGATTGAAATACTTGGGTAAGTCATCTCTATCAGCAATATAGGAGTGAAATATATTTGCAAATATTTTAACTGTGCTGTTAAGAACGTGAATTTGATGTCCTTTCTGTATTGTATGCATTTTATTGAGTTAAAAAAATGTCCATTAAACAAGAAAAAAGACATGATTATTGATGGATCTACTGTGGAAATAACTGTGTATGAAAAGAAATTTTTTTTTTCAATGTTGTAAGGGGCCATTGATTGGTGCTGTGGTAACCTAACAACCAGAAGGGTGCATGTTTTTCTCATGATAACAGCCACTTCATTAAAAAATGAAGGATAGGCTCCAGACTATCTAAAGGATCTCCTTGTCTAGACTCTTTTCAGTGGGACCATATGTGGGTAACAGGTCATCACCTCATTTCAGCCTTTCCAGTGGGTGTTACATGATTGTTATAATCTCTTGGTTTCATGATTGTTATCATCATTTGTATGAACGACAAGAGATAACTTGAAATGAGTATATTGATACTCATCAAATTTATTCTTTATTTTTAAATCATTACTATGTTAAAATCATTTCAAGTTATGAAATGAAGAATGAAAAAAATTATTGAATTTTGATTGTTAACATTGAAGCAATGGCACATAGCAAATTGACAGAATTTGGTTTTCATGCACCAGAATGAATGGTCACATTAGCTCATGTAACTTTTCTCATTAACATGCATGGATTAGGAAATAAGTCAACTGTAGTACAGCATTAATCTAACTCTTAGTCAAAATGAATTCGTAAGATGTCTGATTGCTGAGGTTGTGAAAGTCCTTTCACATTTGCTTGGAGCCTGTTCCAGATTAAATAATTTCTCCAAGCAAAACTTGTTGCTGAATGGCAGCTTGATTTGGGAGTCAGATTGATTTGTAGATATATGTGCTAATTATACCATAATCTCTTTATTGCACATACTTTACATGTAGATGCTAGTTGACACAGACCTGAAATGATTATGACTATATAATGGAAGAAATATGAAATGGTTTGCAGGACCAATTCCAATAGACAATATTGTTTCAGAAAGACCTATACTATTATATTTGATGGAGAAGATCAATTGAATTAAGTTGAAGGCTCAGTGCAGTAGCTTTTGAAATATAATTAGCTGGCTCTCGGTGGCACAAGGCAGAACAGATGCACTACCACAAAGGGAAAATAACCCCAAGAAAACTTCAATGATTCAACATAATAGGGAATTAGGGGGGCTTGAATATCATCTTCATCTACATGTACTTCAACTAGGATAATAGAAAGTGAAATTTGTATAAATTCCATGAATTTCTCAATGATTCAGCATATAAGAAGGGTCCACAGCACCTTGAGCACTTTTACATCTATGCTTTTTAAAGATCCTGACCCTCATTTGAGCTGCCTTGTCCTGTTGAACCATGGATTTCTCGAGTCAGAAACGTGCCTCTGAAACATAGATCCTATCTCTCTCTTTTGTTCTTTTTATTCCTTGCTTCTTTTTTCTGGAGTATTTGATATTGTAGTTCAATCTGCTTTCCAAGAATCTGTCCAAAACAAAGAGAAGAAAACAAACAAAAGGGAATGATTTGCTATTACTTGTTATTGTCTTAACGTGTTTTGAGGAAGCATTTTTTTGTCTCCTTTGAGATTTATTTAAATTCATTTATCGAAGTTGGATTTATGATTTGCAGTTTTATTTAACTGACCACTATGAGAGTTTAACCTGTAGTCATGCTAAGCAAGCCCTGAGCAAGTTAACTAGTAGGCCCATGCGATCACTATATTGTCTATTTTTGTCACCATCTTAGTCAAGACAGACATGTGTGTAAATTATTCTGAAGAACCATACATGCACATATAAGTAAATTGTACTTAATTTCCCCGAGGTTATTTTCTATAATAAGCTAATTTATGAAAGTTCAAAAATACACGAGCGGGGGTTGCGACCAATGCTTTGGGAATTGATCTTACTTTGCATGCGGGTGATTTCTCTATGCCTATAACAGCATTGGAAAGGGGGTGGTATTTAATGCTTTTATTTGTTGTGGTACTTGTTTTTGTTATTTATTTGAAGAATAGTTATTTTTTTGCTGACATTTTGTAGAGTACACCCCCCTGATTATGTCCTAAAAGAGGCAAAGAATGCTAATAAGTTCTTCAAGTGCATTGGAAGTGTCCAGAATCTAGAAAGTAGTGAAGTTTCTCGGGGAGGAAGAAGTGCATACCAAGCATTAACAGTGGAAGAATATGAATCTGTAAGTGTTCATGTTGTAGTTTGGAAGTGGAAAATCAATTAATAGAAGAACAAGTTAAGAGCTTCCTAAGTGAAATTTCTCATTTATTCGTTCCTCATGAACTAATATCAATATTCATGGGTATATCTTTCTTTTCTATTGTTTGCTGCATTTTATTCTCATCCTCATTGTGATGATTTTGGTATTGTTTCCAGAGAGAGCGGAAGAAACCATCTATTGGGAAGGAGTATTTCCATCGTATGAACCTTGAGGCAATTGTTACAAACTATCCTTACAGAAAGAATTTGCCACAGGAAGATATAAAGAAAGGTAGTTCGTATGTCCAATAATCTGATTTTATGAAACCATTTTAATTAATATGTTGCTATCATTTCTAGAAGCTGCTGATTGATGTTGTTAAACACATTACAGAAAGTCAAATACGATTAGCTTTGATTGATTTCTTGAGGGGCCTTGTTGAGTTTGATCCTGCAAAACGGTGGTCTCCTTTTCAGGTAATTCAAGTTTTTCCTAGTTTTGAGCAATTACTTTCACAATTAATTATAACTTTGTTTTTGTGGATACATGGAGGCATAATTCATTCATGTGCAGGCTTCAAAACATCCTTTTGTAACTGGGGAACCTTTCACATGCCCATACAAGCCTCCCCTGGAGACCCCTCGTATGGTAAGTAGAGTAGTGTATGTGCTCTTACATTGACTTTCTTAGATTTAATCTATGATTATACTGGAAGATTGTGAATCTTCCTTGAAGAGTAACCAGCTTATTGTTCTTCTCAATTAATTCTTATAATTAATCTAGTGATCAATGTATTGCGGTTTGCTCCATCCTTTCACTATTAAGCTCATATATGTTTCTATTTTCTAAATAATTCTGAAGCTCAAGAGAATCTGCTCTATTTTAAGTAGTTGGTTTCTGTTCACAATCATCTCTCTCACATAATGAGCTAGGAAATTATTTGACTCGATACAAAGGAAGAAAAATTAATGTTCCATAGAAAATGTTGATTTTATTGTCTATGCACGCACCTTTATTGTACAAATAGTTTTCTGGAAGTTTTGGTGTATTTAATGATTGTTATTCTGTTGATAGTGTACTCATATCTCTCTATGGTTGTAGCCTGTTTCCCAAAATATCAAGGTGGACCATCACCCTGGTGGAGGACATTGGTTTGCTGCTGGTCTCTCTCCTAATGTGAGCTCACATGTTGTTCTTTCTTTTGTTTTCCATTAGTTTTTTAACTAGCCAAAATTGCACTTTCATTCACAACTTCCTTCAAATTAAGAAAGATGCCTTACATCACTGAAAACACGTGAAAATATTGGGGGAACAAAAGGGGAAAATATATAATCATAACTTCGACTTTCTTTTGTAGAATCCTGGAAGGGCCAGAGTTTCCTTGCATAATAGCCCACATTTCCAGGCGGTTCCATATGTTCATGGTACTAGTTATGGTAGTGTAGGAAGCCATGGTAGCTATAATGATGGCATTGGCCTTGGAAGCAGCTATGGAAGCTATGGAGATGGCAGTAATATGTTTGCATATTATTCACCAGTTGCTCCATCTGGCATGAATATGCATCCACAGGCTGGTCTTGCAATGCTTGGTAGTCCAGATGCAAGATGGAGGTTTATTCAATATTCACATGGAAATGGTCTTGGTATGAGTCCATCAGCAGGAAATTTTGCACCACTGCCCCTTGGAACCAGTCCTTCACAGTTTACCCCACCAAACTCCCACGGTCAAGCTTCAGCTGGTTCTCCTGGACATTATGGTCCGACTTCCCCTGCAAGAAGCTGCAGTCATGGATCACCTCTAGGAAAAATGGCTGCAGTTACACAATTTAATAGAAGAAAAAGCTGGGGATATTCTGGAAGTTATCAATCTCAAGATTGTACATCATCTTCAAATTGGCAAGGACAATCCACTGATGGTGCTTGCTCTAACCAGTCTGAGGAAAATCCTTCAGTACTTGGTAGTTCACCCTCACATCGACAGTCAAGCTGGATGCAGCAACAAGGAGGCAGTGGAAGTGCAGCAGGTCCCTCAACCATTCAGAGTATTCCAGGATCGTTTAAGCCTGCTCCTAATATGAAATGCCCTCAAAGAGCAGGGCCTATTCACGATAAGCCTGAGGCTAGTCTTTCACTGCCAGATCCAGGGGACTGGGATCCCAATTACAGGTAACAAGTGAGATTTATTTATATTGTTAGTTTCAATCATATGTTCATTAGAGTTAAATTGAAACCTTTGCACATCACCATCTCGTATACTTGCAAACAAAACAACATTGGAAGGAACAGATTTTCATGGTTTTATTGAACATAGCATAAAAAAGAGTTGTCCATCCAATGCTTAGAAATTTTTTTTCTTCAGTAAAAAAGAAGAATGTATTGAATCAAATATGTTAAAAATTTAACTTGTGTATATTAACCGCATGTTATAAAAGTTGTTATTTAGCAAGATGTGACTATGATTCCCTGTTGTTTTTATGAGATATTCACACTGCACAAGGTGTTTATTTGCTCTATTGCAAGCCTTTGATGAAAGCAGTTCATGGATGTTCCTTTTTTCTTTTCTTCTTTTTAATTTTTTTAAGGAAATCACTGTTAGAAACCAGTCTTTTCATTAAATGGAACCACAGGCTTTTCTTTAGCTGTTAACCTTAGATGATTAAAACCAGCGCTTCACCCTTAGGGTTAAGCCCCATGTAGCAAACAGCCTCTGTTAAACCATTTTTAGGATATTGGTGCCTGTCTGCCTGTATGTTGGGATTCAATCATGTGTTTGACTTCATCTCTTACTAGTAGGTTTATTCACATCACATTACATAATGTGACTCGTTTAGGAGTAAGCCAATGCTAAATTTGGAGCTGTAGTTTCTTCATCATGCGATTGTATTTGCTTAATTCAAGGTTTAAATGAGAACTAAGCTCAAAGCATTTTGACTTGGTATTAGTGTTCATAATCATTTAATAAAGTTTCAATAAATACACTGCTTATAATTTGTTTCGACAGTGCTTTTGGCATTTGTTATGGCTATTACAGAATAATTGTGGGAAGAAAAGATTTTGGGTGAGTTTTGCTAACAGTGAAAATCATAATTTAAATTACAATATGCTGATATAAATATTACATATGAAAAGTAGAAGGCTATATATGTATTTCATCAAGAAATAATAAGCACATTTAAAAAGCGTAAAAAACATCAAATAACAGTTGTTTTGGCTATTTTACTTTTTCGTTGACTGCTTCTCTTTTCTGAACACTAATTGGTGGGGCTGTGGGTGGCAATGCACCTGTAGCCACATCTCTAAAGAATATTTCAAGGGCAATTTAAAATAGTATGTATTTGTATTTTCTACCATGTGTTCTATTTAATCTTTTAGTGTGGCATCTGTTAATCTTTTTCAGTGATGAACTTCTTCTTCAAGAGGATGGTTATGATGTGAGTTCCATAAGCACTGAGTTTAGCGATAGCATGCATCTTGGTTCTGGTGTTCCAGTGGTAGGTGTTGGAAGATCCAACCGATCCTCAAATGCAAGCTCCAGCTCAATAAACCAAAGGTATGCTTTGTGTTGAATAAAAAGCATATAGTTTCTCACAATTTTCATGGTTGCCTGAATTTTCTTAAGTTATGATTATTACTAATATTTGTTTTAACTATTGCCCAATTGGTGGAGTCTATTCAAGGAAACCAAATTTGAACTATAGCATAAATCAAACATGTTCAAATGGGCAGCAAGAACTTTCACTATTCAAGCAAACCAAATTTCAATATAGAAGAAAATGTAGAAACTGTTGACTGACTGAATATGAAACTTCAATGTTTGAAAATTGATCAGCATAAATTATGATAATGCTGGAAATGTTGCTTCATGTTTTCTATTATATATATATATATATATCGTGTTTTCTACCTTTGATTTTTCTTTTTCCTTCTTATTAAGAAGCGACCAGTGGGTGCTATATTTTTACTTTTAAATATTTTTTACAATCCTTGACTCCTTTGTTACTGTATTATGATAATTTCAGAAATGGGCCTTTTCATGCATTTTCACATGTTGACGTGGGCAGCCCGCCTTCAGCACATGAACTTCATGTTGGATATGGCCGTTCAATGTCAAAGCCTTCATACTTTACGCCTCATATCTCACAGAATTCTCCAAGCCGTTTAGGACAACAACCCCTTCAGAGGTTCAGTCATGGAAGGCCCACTGCTCGGGGTAGTGAATGGAATAACATCAAGGTCCAGCCTCCTTCATCCAGCCTCAATTCTGGCGGGCAACGTTCTCCAGGAAGTAGTTCATCGAACATGCCATGGGGTACTTTCCGACTGATTTCCTTAATTGTTTGTTAGACCCACAACATGAATTGAAATTTATTAACTAGTGTTGATAATCTTTTGTAGGGCGTAGGGCGAACTTCAATAGCATTCCACCACCACCATCCCGAGGAAGAAAAGACCTTGAAAAGATTGCCTAGTTTCGTAGCCACCTTAATTTCTTACTGTGATGATTTTGTTATCGAGTGTTGGAAGAAAGTCGTTCCCAATTAGTTCACATGCTTAGTGGGCTGTTGCTTCGAAAATCCTCATCTGAAACATGCTCATTCATTATGCTTGCATAAAATATAATTCATCATTGTGATTTCTTTCATACCCTGATTTTTTATATGCAATTTTTTTGTTTCTTGGTTCCTACAATTCTGTGGCCCTGAATACCTCTATCTCGGGTTTTCATTTTATGCTTTTAAATCGTGATCGCATGTGAAGGATTAAGTTTATCAATGAGGTTTAACTCTCAGGCTGGATGAAGAATTCAACTGGGAGTCAGGCTGTCAAGGTTGAGTCTGGATTATCTCTAATGTCATATTGTTTTCTGTTTCCTTTTCATGTTTCCAAGTGTAAATTGAATCTTATTTGCTCGAATTGTTGTAAGCAGCTCTACAGTGATTTTGGTGGTGGATTACCCCCCCCCCCCTTTTTTTATATAAATATATAGAGGTATTTTATGATTCCCAGCTGCTCACTGGCAGTGGAGAGTTTTGTAGTTGATTTGACCATAACTCGATGTGTAATATTTAGGAACTCATCTTCTTGCCTGTTAAATTCTGAAGCGAGCAACCTTTCCAAGGACACAAGTTTCATAACAGGGGGCATCAATACTTTGTTTATCGAGGTCCCTGAATATATATATTATATTAGTTATTTACTCGCGTTTCATTGTAATCAGAATCATTTTTTTAATATAAAAAAAATATTAATTGTATGATTTTTCTTATTCTAGTATACATTTAGGCAAAATAACAAAGAAGTTTAAGTTTTAAATCGATATAAGATTTCAATGAAATTATTATTATTATAAAATTGTTATTATCATTCAAAAAAAAGAAGATTTGGATACTTGAAATGTCAAATTTATTGTATTAAGATTAGTTTATTTTATAATTCACTTTAAATAAAACACAACAAATAAAATATAAATTTTGAAAACACTTGCAATAATTCTATCTATAAAAGAAGAAAAATATCATTGAAAATTTATCCCAATGTTATCGTCATTATCATAACTATATTAATTATTATTATTATTATTATTATTATTATTATTATTATTATTATTATTATTATTATTATTATTGTTCAAACAATTAAAATTATTAAATTTGCCTCCAGTGAATGAAAAAACAAAACATTTTCACAACAAAACAATAAAAAAATCACTAAAATTAACATTATTATTGCCCAAGCAAGGAAATCATAAAATCATCTGATCCGATGAACATATAAAATAACATGAAACCAAAAAAAAAAGAACAAAGGGAAAAGAGAGAAATATTAATTTTAAAATGATCACCAATATAAATTAAATTTTTAAGACTGAACAAAATAAAAATAAAACTCCAATAAAAATTAAATGAAAAAAAGCATAGATGCATGAATACAAGTAAAAAATAAATATTGTCCAAGAATGTCATAAAAAACCAAAGGAATACCAAATAAAAAATTCAAAGAATAAGGGCTGAAATGAAAAATAAAATATATAATTAATTCCAATTGAAAGACAAAATTGAAATAAATAAAAATCTTGGGACCAAAAAAATCTACAAGCATTTTTTTAAAAGAAAATGTGTAAGTTTGTTAAAAAAATTTAACAAAATAAGAATTAACAAAATAAGGATTAAAATGAAAAGTGGCGTATATGACAATTTCGATTCGAGGACATGATTAAAACAAATTAAAACTTGCATATTGAAAACATTAAAAGAACCAAAAACAAAATGAAAAATAAAAAAATAAAGACTAAAATGAAACCCTAACATATATAACAAGTTTCAATTGAATGGGCTAATTGAAAACAAACACAATTTTCATTGAAGAAATTAGGAATAAAACCGAAATCAAGAGAACAGAGACAAGAATAAACCAAACACAAATATGAAGGATTAATGGTGGAAAGAAAGAGAAAGGTAACAAAGAAAAAAAATCATCTACCGACAATTCATTTACTATTGTGCACAGATACACATTGCACTAGGAGACAGTGGACATGGAGGTACACCAGGTGACACGGCGGAACTGCAGTTTACACCACCTAAAGATGTCGCACATGCTGTCAGCAATGCTCGTGCAGGTGAAACACTGTTAACGCATCTACGATGATTCCAATTTTTTTTTAAAAAAAATAGTAAATTACCTACACACCCCTAAACCTAGTGATAACAAAAAAAAGGGGAGCAAAGTATCACATTGCCCCCAGCTCTAGGCCTTTATTGTATCTTTTCGAGGGGTATTTAAGTAGTTTCACTGCGCATGAATTTGTGAAAAAAACGAAAACAGCCCCCTGGTTTGTGTCTTCTTGTCAGCTTTTTAGGGGTAAAATGTTAGTTTTATTGTGCAAAGAAATTGAAAATACCATGCATATCCCATGAAAATGTTCAAAATACCACTAATCCCGAGAGTTAAAATTTTTCAGCACTCGAGGTAAGCCAATAATTTTACTATTGCCATCCACAGTAATTTGTGTTTATGCGCGCAATGAAAAATGATACAGTAAAATTGTCACGCCTTCTATATATTAGTTAATTTTAAGTGGTAAGGATATGCTTGCAAAAATATTTTCTAAAAACTAAGTTTTTAATTTTCAAATTAACCTTTTTTGTAATGGATTTGTTGCAAAAAGAGAAACCACTTTTCAAAAATAAAATATTTATGTAAAAAACAAGTTTTTTGGTATGATTTTTGAATTAAGATTTAAAGTGGGGCTATTGATATTTGATTTTTAAGTCAGCATTTAAAAGTTGTTTTTTTCTTTTCTTTTCATAAAGTTAAAATGAATTAAGTGAGAGATGTGTTTTAGAGAAGGAATCGAAGCAACTTTTTATAGTATAAACGAGCTGATTTGCCCGCTTCGCTGGGTTTTATTATCTATGTAAAAAATGAATTGATTTTAAAAATGTTGTATTTTGTAATTTTAATATTTAATTAGTATAATTATAATTGATAAAAATTCTTTAAAAATGATTTTTTCAACCAAAATGTGATTGAATGTTGTTATTGCCAAAAAACTTTTGATAAAATTTGTTAGAAAATTTGCTAAGAAGGTGAAATATTTCATTAGGAATTTGTTGTCACGGATACTCTAGTTAAAAAAAACAAAAGAAACGCGGTTAAATAAGAACAACTAACTTGGACAGTAAAAAATAAAAAATACATGTGAAAAAGGTCATCGTTTCATATAAAGAAAAAAAGAGTCTAAAATATAAATTTAAATTTAAATTCAAAGCCAAACATTTTTTCTTATAAGATTTATTTATCATATTATTATCTTAAATATATTTAATAATACCGATATTAATTGTTTTTTGCAAGAAAGCATAGGTCATTTTTTCTCTTTCTTTATATATTTTTAGGCAATAATATTAAATAAATATTAAACACATATACTTAGTCTCATATACTATATAGTGTGATCGAAATGGAAAATGATTTTTATAGTTTTTTAATTGTAAATAACCTAGATAAATTTGTAAAAAAAAAATATGAGTTTCCTGTTCTCCCCGTAATATTAAATATGACACATTATAAATACAAATATTAGAAAAAAAATTAAAAAAGAAATATAAATTTTTTGTGTGCTATAATTATTTATTTGCAATCTAAAAAGAACGGTGTAGTCGAAATGGAAAGTGCCTTGTATATTTTTTAATTGTAGATAATGTAGGCAAATTTGTTTACCTTTTGTTTTTTTGAGTTGTATTTTTTTCCGGGTAATATTAGATTATAAATATTAAAAATCCATTTTTTTAAGAAATAAACTTGAACAAAAGATCACAAATTTAAAATTAACATCATGTTTTTTTTATTTTATAAGATTTATTCATCATATTATTATATTAAATGTATTTAAGAATGTTGATATAATATTTTCTCTAGCAAAAAATCCGAGGTCTTTTTTTTTCAGTTTATATATTTTTAGGCGATGATATGCAATAAATATTAAAACATATAATAATGACTTGTTTGCCTTTTCATAGGAACAGTGTAATCGAGACAAAAACGACTTGTATCATTTTTTAATTGTAGATAACTTATGTAAATTTGTCAAAAAAATTTCTTGAATTGTCTTTTATCCCCAATAATATTAGATATAAAATGACTATTGTCATTATTGCAAAAACAATTAAAATTATCCCAAAAGAAAAAACACTCAAAAACATTAAAAAAAGAGTAAGCAAGAAAAATAATATATTATTATTATTATTATTATTATTATTATTATTATTATTGTGTTAATGATGAATAAAGAACATAAATAAATAAAAGGAAAAAATCAAACTATTTTTTTTAAAAAATAATTATCAGGGGGAAAAAATCATCTAACTTGAAAATAATAACAATAAAACCAATAAAAAAAAGAAAGATAAAATAAATAAATATAATAGATGATAAAACAAAACAAAAAATTATTAGCTGAAAAAATCATTTAATTTGAAAATTTTAAAAAAATATATTTGTTCTACGTTGCGGGTTGAGTAAACAATTTTTATAGGATTTGCTGGATGCAAATAAAAATATAATTTTTATTTATGCAAAATTTAATATAATAAAATAGCTCAACACCCCCTAGTATAACAATAGCAAAATAAAAGTTTGAAAATCTAAAATTATCATTGCACGGAGGATAATTTTAGTCATGGTACGCGTAAACTATCATTGATATCCTAGTTTTAAAAAATAATAAGAATAAGAATAAGAATAAAAAAAAAGGGAAAATAACTTTTGCAGACAAACATTTTCAAAATAATCATTGTAGAAGGAAAAAAACAGTAATTTAAAAAAAATAAAAATAGTAATAAAAAGAAAAAGGGAAAGCAACTGTGCTTTCCCTAATAAGAAAAATAAAACTTATTTTAGAGAAAAAGAAAAAAAAAAAAGAAAAGCAATTGTTAAGAAAACGTATTTTGACTTTCCCGCGCCGTTTTATTGTCCTTTGCAATTGGTTGAAGGAGGTCATTCCCTCGGGCATTGAATCTCTGGCCGAGGGAAAAGAAATTGTTGGCTGAGGGTTCGAACCCCTGCACGCTGGATTTCCAGCGTGCCGGGGACCGCTCGGCCACATGTATTTTCTAACTATTTTCACCATAAGAAATATAAAAAGCATTTATGCTAAAAAAAATAGAAACAGGTGCACATACACGCGCGAAGCAAGTGTTGAAAATGTCCAATGAACAGTGATAATGAGTCTGGTGCTATAGTAGAAGACTGAACTGTTGTAGCTCTTTAGGTAATAACTAGAAATTTTGTGTTGAAAAATAATTAAGTTTTGATTAAAATAACAAACAATGCTATGTGTATGTTTTTTTTTTATCTTCTGAAATTAAATAATGTTTGTGGTATGTGACAAGACAAGATAGATTTAGAACCTTATAATAATAACATTAAAATATCTGCAAACTTGAAAAAATAATTCATAAAAAGCATCTCAACGATGTGGTCCGATTCAAATGTAAAGCGTAGGGTGAAGCACATGGTTTGGTTTTTTATTTATTCATTTATTTATAATGGCCGAGTTCCCATTTCTGAAACAACGAAGAATTTAAATAATAAAAACTCAGAAAAATACAAAACAGGAAAGAGATGATTATAGAAGAGGCAAAATGGCAATCTCTACACCACCCAAACTCGGACCCAATATCTCTAATGGTCAATACCAACTGAAAGCCCTGTTTTTTTCTTATCTTTTTTCTTGGGAGCTGTAACCCCTCCATTTCCTTTGCTGAAACCATCGTTGTCGAGGTGTAAGATTATCGGTCAAATTGAAAATAATAATAAATTCAGACAAAAAGGGTTGAAACCATGTTGGTTTCAGCTCACAACCACTCTTCCCCTAACTGTTTGTGAATCACTTTGGAATCCTCACCTCATCCCTATCACCCTCTGCTTCTCTTGCTTTCTGAACTAACTGTTGTTTTCCAGGTAAGCGGTTTTTCTCTCTTTTTTCATGACTCTCTAGATTTGCTTGTGCTGAATTCTTCTTCTTCTTCTAGCCACTTTGTTTGGATCCTGGAACCCAGTTTCTGAGAGACAGTTCGGAAAGAGAATAGCTTGCAGAACTCATAATTTGAAAATATGATAGTAGTAAATATGAAGAATAACCCACAATTATAAACTCCATTTGTCATCATTAGCTCTGCAAACCATATGGGCTTCTGCTTTAACACTTGGATTATTGGACGAGTTAATGTATGTATCTGCCCTCCACTCATTCATGGTTTAAGATCACTGTCTCACTTTATTGCCTAAAGCTTGATTTGAAGATGTTATAATGCGTACCTGTTCCAGGAATGGTAATATATCTCAATCGTTATTAACGTAGAATTAAAATATGGTTTAAGACTTAATCACGATCGTGTTAGTTTTGTATTTAATGTTGACGGGATCTTTGTTTTTAACTTCACTGTTATTTTTCTTTTCATTTCATTTCCTATATGATCGGAGATTGATGGTTTTAGAAATTCTTTGTTCAACTCGATAGCCGTATTCACATTCCCTGATACTCGTTTAGTTGTTTATTTTGAATAGTTTGAATACGAACTTACAACAACTTTGTTACACTGTTATGGAATGTGATGCAACATGGATCGTTGTTGTCTCCATGCATTGTTTACAATCTATCAAGCATATAGTTACTTTCCTTTTTTTACCTATTGAGGAACCTGATATATGTTTCCCCCCGCAATTTTGCTCGGTTTTAATTCCAGAAGGACTATCAAAGTGAGCTTAGGGAGATTTATCCTCAATAATATCTACATGAACGTAGATGGGTCATCAGCTTTCTAAAAGCTTGGGATGATTATTGTACAAACCTGAAAAGTATCCATATGATGACCGCAACTTCATTCATTGGCCTTGGCACAGGAAAGAGGCTCTTGAGCTCCTCCTTTTATTATTCAGACCTCACAGAAAAGCTTTCCAATGTCAATGATCATGATCATGGACTAGCCCGCCATCAAATTACAACAACAAAGAATGTGATTGTTGCAAAAAAGTCATCAAAATATGGCCCCAGCTTCCTCTCATCCTATCGAAACCTACACTCCACTAAAGTCCTTAAAGAACATATCGATACTGCTTCTGCTTCTTCAACTGTGGCAACATGGTTCAGGACATTAGATGAGTTCGTAGAAGAGAGTTCTGCTCTCGACTATTCAGTAGAAGTTCTCATATTGCTGCAGAAGTCTATGCTAGAAAAGCAATGGAATCTTTCTTTTGAGCAGACAAATTCAAGTGACTCAACAATTAAAAAAAGTAACAAGAAGATACCGGTCACTTGTTCTGCGATGTCTGCTCGACAACGAAGGTTGAATAACAAGAGAAAAAATCAGAACCAGAGCAAATTGTTGTCACGTAATAGTGACTTTAAGCTGCTAAGGTCAGATATTAGTCAAGATCTACTGCTGAATCGCTTGAAAGGTTATGTGAAGGGTGTAGTAAGTGATGAGGTGCTTCCCCATACAGAAGTTGTGCGTCTGTCAAGGATAATTAGAGCTGGTCTTTCCTTAGAGGACCATAAATCCAGGTAAGAATACAATATTAATGAAAAGACAAGTTTTGTAGTTCAATGTACTTATGTGTTTGCACACCTTGTTGATTCTATGATAAGCAGCTTTATTGCATTTTTCTAAGCCAAGATAGATTTTGAACTTGACAAAGTCTGGTATAATTGAGGGCAACAGTATGGATGGCAATAATTGTTTCTCTCTTTATCACTCACACCTTGCTCCGTGTTCTTGAAACTTGGGACAATTTTATGTGAAGAGAAATCATGATTTAATTTTCTTTAGATAGATAAACACTCATTTATAAAGCATGTGATCCATATCTTTCATTTGTGTTTCATTCCATTTCTGTATGATCAATATATTCAAATCTGGGAATTTCAGTCTGAAGGAGAGATTAGGTTGTGAACCCTCAGATAAACAACTTGCAGATTCCTTGAGGATTTCTCGCACTGACTTACAGTCAAAATTGATTCAATGCTCTTTGGCAAGAGAGAAGCTGGCCATGAGCAATGTTCGTCTGGTTATGTCTATTGCTCAAAAAAATGATAACATGGGTGCTGAAATGGCTGACCTTGTCCAGGTTACTTTCTGTTGCTTCACCTCAAGTATGAATTGTCGGTATCCATGAATCTGAGTAGCTTGGATAGAGCTGTGGCCGATCTCTTATATATAATGTTTGTAATATTTTTCATGCAGGCAGGTTTAATTGGGCTCCTGCGAGGTATTGAGAAATTTGATTCTTCCAAAGGGTTCAAAATCTCAACTTATGTTTATTGGTGGATACGTCAGGTAAGGCTGATTTTTCCGTTTTGATTGTAGACTTCTTCATGTATTGGAACATCAGATATTACCATCAGCAGTTGCATGCATATCCCACTATAGATAAGCACACAAATCTTCTCCGTCATTACATTCTGATAACCTATTGTCGAAAACTTGTCTTCCTATGAAGTTCAGCATTCATGACCCTCTGTTTTATTCCAAAGCAGTTAATAAGTGAAAAATGAGTTTACTCATTAGTGATATTACAAAACTAATACATTGTTACATCTTTGTTTGGACACAGGGTGTCTCAAGAGCTTTAGTTGAGAATTCAAGAACCTTGAGATTGCCAAATCACTTACATGAAAGGTTAGGTCTTATTCGGAATGCAAAGATTAGACTGGAAGAGAAAGGAGTAACTCCATCAATTGATGTAAGTGCATTATTTTACCAGGATCAAATTCACGGAAGTTTAGTATCTTAATTTTTCCAGTTTATAAGAATTAAGTGCTGGTCCTTCATTCAATTTCCAAAACATTGACCATTTGTAAACATTCTTAATCCCTTTTTCTTTGACGAGGAGATATTTAATTTTGTTTATTCTGTTTTGTTCCTGTTTCCCATATGAATCTTCTTATTTCATTACTATTTTCAGAGAATTGCAGAAAGCTTGAATATGTCCCAAAGGAAAATTAGGAATGCTACTGAGGTACTAAATTTATGAATCTAGTTGCTCTATATCCATTCAGTCTCTCATTCTACCTACCAAACAAGGTCACCATATGCAGGCTATCAGTAAGGTCTTCTCACTTGATAGGGAACCGTTCCCCTCTTTGAATGGTCTTCCAGGAGAAACACACCATAGTGTAAGTGAAGCTCAACTCTCGGTTCTGCAAATCCTTCTCGTGTCTATTTTTCATCATTGACTCCTTCTCTCTCTTTTTTTGAAGTACATTGCAGATAATCACCTCGAGAACAACCCATGGCATGGAGTGGATGAGTGGGCACTCAAGGTAAAAAGAACAAGAAAACAAGAATTTGTTATGAGAAGGAAAAACTTTTGAATGGAAGAACAACCCCGCAATTAACATATACAGCTTAGACTTACTATGAGGTGATGCTGTAGACATCATAAAAAACTCAAACCACACTAAGTGAGATATTTTGTGAAGAATAATTTGGAAAGGAAGGTTGAATTTTTTGAGAGGCACAATTACATATATAATTTATATCTCATCTTCGTGTATTCGGATTCAAGATGATTGTTAGAGAAAAAAAGATTAATTTGTTGAGTAATATATTTCACAGGAGGAAGTAAACAAGCTTATTGATTCAGCTCTTCAAGAACGAGAAAGAGAGATTATACGTCTTTACCATGGTTTAGATAAAGAATGCCTTACATGGGAGGACATTAGCAAGCGGTGAGTAAATTTTTGCACTGCTTCTGATTGCCAAAATATAATCACATACTAGAAATGACATATATATATACTGATATTGCTTTTAACATATCTAGACTTTGTATAAATCAGGACTAGATTTGAGTGTCTTGAAATTCTCGGTTCCATTTTGAATTATAGATTTTTGATTTGTGCTATTATCAGCATGGGGTTGTCCAGAGAAAGAGTTAGGCAAATCGGACTCGTTGCGCTCGAGAAACTAAAACATGATGCGAGGAAGAGGAAGCTGGAGGCCATGTTAGTCAAACATTAAGTTTTGTGTGTGCTTCAAAGGGACTCTTAGGGCATGATTAATTGTTTGTATACATACAGAAAGGAAAACTCTAATCTTCCATTCCATACTCTCTCTTTTCTTTTTTTTCTTTTTTATAAATCAGAAGTATAGAAGGTCATGTCAAAATGCCTATAACCCTGAACTTTCTGTAGAGTTAAAACATTGATTAAGAGCCTGTAAGCTGAAGCAGATTTTCTTACAGGTACAGGGAGAGACAAAATTATGTATGTCGAATCAAAATCATTTTCTTATGAATAGTTCTATAGTAGAAAGTTACAATCCCTTTCTTATTGACTTTCTCCTTTCCTTGAAATCACTTCCCCGTGAAGTTTTTTTTGGAATCTTGCACCTGGTATGCTGTATAAGTTTCATAGGAACATATGTATTCCCCTCTCTCTATGGAAAATCATGAAAGCAGGTATACGAAAACTCTTTCTGTGGTTGCCCTACTTCTTACAGGTTGTGGAAAATGTATTTTCTACAGAGAAAACATTTAAGGAGTCGTCAAATCTATTCATTCAGATGCCGTTGAGCTTCAGTTTTGAGAGGCTTATTGGTCGCCTATCTATTTAAAATTTTATATAGTGCACATTACAAAATTATACATTATAAATAAAATTATTTAATGATGTTTTAATTTCAGTTACTAAATAATATTATTTTTTTCTTTCAAAAGTTTCTTTAGAAAAAACTCACTTTCCTTGGTTACATATTTCATTTTTATTTATTTATAGTATGATTTTTTTTAATTAGAACTTATCATGATTTGCAAAACAAGTTTTATTAAATAAAAAAAATAATGTGATGATTTTATGCGAGTGTGTAGGAAAATAAAGGAATAACTAAATTGAAAAAACTAGATGAAAAAATATATATTATTCTCATTAAATATTAATTATAAATGTTATATATATTAACAATAAGCTAAAACGTGTGGGGAATTCACTGTAGTTCCCCACACAAAGCACTGTATATTTCCACAGTGCTTTTCTTTTTTTTTTCCTTGCTTTTTTTTCTTTTTTGATTATTTTTCATTTTTATTTTTTTCTCTCATTACTTTTTTCGTTTCTTACTTTTTTTATTATGTTTTTTTTCTAAATGTTTTTTCATGGTTATATTTTTTTTCTACTTATATATAATTTTATTTGTTTTTTTTATAATCGGGGCATTTGAACAAACTTAAACACACCACAATTAATCATCAAATTTTTTATAGTTTTTTTTATCATTTTTTTCCATGAAATATTTTGTTTTGTTTTTTATAATCGGTGTGTCCGGACTAGCTTAAACTCACCATAATTAATCCTCGGATCCAATTTTTTTATAACCATGGTGTCTAGACTAGCTTATATGTGTCATGACTAATCCCCAGACTCTCTTTTTTTTTTGCTAAAGTGTTTTCCCGCTAATACATTTCTTTTCTTTTTTTCTTATACTTTTGTTTTGTTCACTTATAAAAAAAATTTACAACCGGGGTCTACTGCCAGCTTAAGTACACCACGACTAATTCCTCGAACGAATTTGTTTTTAAAACAATATGGATTGTTATAGTGCTTTCACGCTTATAATGTTTTTTATAGCTATGGTCTCTGAGCCAGCTTAAGCTTTTTTTATTATTATTTTTTACTTATATATTCTTTTTATAACCACGACTAATCCCTGTACCAATTTATTATTTTTTTTAATTTTTGTTCCCTATACTTTTTTTTGTTCACTTATACATTTTTTTTCCTTATGCCTGGACCAAAAATGTTTTTATAATTGGAGTCTCCAGGTCAGCTTAAGCACATCAAGACTAATTCTTGGATTTATTTAAAAAAAAACAATATAGATTGTAAATGGTGTGGGCAAAACACTGTAGCTCCCCACACATAGCATTGTTGATTGCAACAATGTTTTTCCCGCTACAATGTTTTTTTCCCTCTTTTTTGCTTCTTCTTTTTTTTTTGCCTTATTTTTGTTTTTTTTTCTTATTATGTTTTATTTTTATTTTTTTTCTTATTATGTTTTTTTTTCCTAAAATATTTTTTTTGCCTGTTGTACTTTTTATATTTTTCTTTTTCCACTTATATTTATTTTTTTGTTTTTTTAATTAGGGTGTTCGAGCTAGCTTAAGAGCACCACAGTTAATCCTCAGATCTAATTGTTTTTGATAATCATGGTCTCCAGCCAACTTATACGTACCACGACAATCCCTAGACCCACTTTTTTTTTTCTAAAGTGTTTTCTCGCTGATGCATTTTTTTCCTTTTTTTCTTATATTTTTATTTTGTTCACTTATATATTTCTAACTCTAAAACCAATATGGATTGCTACAGTTTTTTCACGCTTATACTTCTTTTTTTTTACTTATATATTTTTTTTAACTAGGATCTCCGGGCAAGCTTAAGCGCACCACCACCACTCCTCGCCCCAAATTTGTTTTTTGATAATCAGGATGTCCAGGCCAGCGTGGACGCACCACGACTAATCCCCGGACCAATTTATTATTTTTTTCCTTATACTTTTTTATGTTCACTTATATTTTTTTGTGATCGGGGTCTCCGATCTAGCTTAAGTGCACTACGACTAATTCCCGGATTGATTTTTTTTTTAAAAAAAAATGGATTGCTATATTGCTTTCATGCTTTACTTTTTTTTCACTTATATTTTTTTTATAACCAGTGTCTTCAGGCCAACTTAAGCTTTTGTTTTTTTTCCACTTTTATATTTTTTTTATAACCGGGGTCTCTAGGTGAGCTTAAGCACACCATGACTAATCGGGGTATACGGGTTAGCTAATGCACACCATGAGTTGTATAAGTACTGATAAGACAAATCCAAGAGTTGGTTATAGGGATGCATTGGTAATTTATCAATTTTAATTATATTTTCTGTCAGTTGTTGTGGGCACGACGTCAATTTCAAAGCTCATACATATTTCAGGTGACGCGTGCGGCGTTGTAGAACTTTTAAAAAATATATATTAGTTTTTTATATATTTATTTTTTTATGTAAAATGTGTTTAAAATAATATCATGGTATGAAATGTATTTTTAATTTTTTTTTCCATTTCTGTGCATAGTACAATAATCATAATACCTTCGAATAAGATAAAAACCAAGAATTGTTAGTGGGTGTCTCAGTAATTGTACTTTTTTAGAAACTAAACTAAAAAATAAAAAAAATAAAAACCAAAATAAAAAATAAAAAATTATATGTACTAAAACTACACAAAAAAAAATTAATTCCCGCAGCAGAGCGCGGATTTATGGCTCGTGTGTGTGTGTGTGTGTGTATTAGGTCCATTTTTATCATGAACACCACCACCACCATGCTCAATGGGAAGAGAGGAAAAAAAAAGACTTGGAGGTTATGTAAGGACTTCTTTCGAGTATGGACACTTGCTATACTTAGGGCATTGTTAGTATTCTTTATAATATAGACTTACTATCCCTTAATTTGTGAGACCTTTTGTAACATTTTTTATTGGTTTTACTAGAGAGCTAATGGCATGTTATTCTCTTATTACACACACAAAAAAAAAGATTTAAGCCAATGATATTGTGCTTGTTTCCTTGGTAATATACTTTTTTCAACTCAAGGTTAGTTTTTTACATAATATTTCTCATAATCTTAGAGATGAATGAATTTATCATTAGTTGTATTTCATTATAGTAGGTCATGATCTATTTGGACCTCCTTAGATGGTTTAGTGATGATACTTATCTTCACTCTTCATATTATGTTTCATGTTTTTTATGTTATTTTATCTTTAGTAAAGATCAACCTATAAACCCCAGGGGGTTGACCTGGTGGTGGAGGCCTGGGGCTCGTGGGTGTGCTCCCCATGAGGTCTCAGGTTCGAATACGCTTAGGTGCAAATAATTCCTTGGGGCCATCGAACTTGGGCGAAGCCCTTGACTTAACCATGGAGCACTTGTGGGAAACATGCTTGTCGAGCCCTTGTGCACTCCTGGAATTAGTCAGGCCTAGCGGCCTGGATACCCATGGTTAGCTTCGGCTTATCAAAAAAAAAATCAACCTATAAGAAACATTGGTTTGAATTGACTTCTATTATTCATAACTTTTATGTTACTCATTGTCAAATAGTCATTTAAACTTATATATTTTATTTTATTTTATTTTTGAGTTACTTTTACTCAACTTTTCCCCTTATTTTTTCACTTCTTAGAAAAATCATATGTTTGGTAAAGCCCCTGTATACGTTATTTAGAGGCATATTTTGGGCTAGTTATACTATTATTTTTGTTTATAGTCTATGTATTTTCTCTTATTACTAAACTTCATGACCAACTTTAGTTTTAACTAGTTAATTGCCCGCACTACGTTGCGGGTCGAAAAAATATTTTTTATAATTGTTGGGATTGAAATAATTAATAGATTTTGCTAGTTCAAAAATAAAATATAACATCTATATATGCAAGGTTTGATATAATAAAGCACATTCACACACCCTATTATAACAACAACAATATCGAAGACTTAACATCTAAAAATATCATTACTATTATTGCTAAAATATTAAAATTATTAAATTATTTCATAGAGAAAAAAATAACTCGAAAACATTAATAAAAGAGGAAGCAAGAAAAAAAATTAAAATTATTATTATTATTATTATTATTATTATTATTCTTGCGTGACTAATGGGAAAATAAATTCAATAAAAGTATAAAAAATCCCAAAAACTTTAACAAAACAACAACAAAAAATGAAAAAAAAATATTAGCTAAAAATCATTTGACGTGAAAATAAAATAAAAAAGAAAAAACCAAAAGAAAAAACAAAGGAAAAAAATTAAAAATATCAATTTTCAAATGATCATAAACACAAACTAAAATTTAAGAATAAATTTTTTAAATGTTATCTCAACAAAAGAGAAAAATAATAAAAATTTAAAACCAAAATTAAAGGCACATATATATAAACATGGACAAAAATAGAAACTATTTAAGAACTATAAAAAATAAAGGAATTGAAATCAAAAATTAAAAATTATAAGGGCCGAAACAAAAATCAAATATATTATCAATTTCAATCAAATGGAAAAATCAAATAAAGTATAACATCTATATATGCAAGGTTTAATATAATGAAACACGTTAACACACTATTATAACAACAGGAACATCGAAGGCTAAACATCTAAAAATATCATTACTATTACTACTAAAGCAATAAAAATTATTAAATTACCCAAAAAAAATTAAAACATTAACGAAGGAGGAAGCAAGAAAAAAAAACTAAAATTATTATTATTGCGTTAATAATGGGGAAAAAATTCAATCAAAGGAAAAAAAAAGTCAGTAACTTTAATAAAAGAGCAAACAAAAAATAAAAATAAAATAAAATTATTAGCTAAAAAAATCATTTGACATGAAAATAAAAAAAAATAACCAAAAGAAAGAACAAAAAAATGTATGAGTGAAAAAAGAAAAAAAATATAAGCAGAGAATAAAAACGATTACCTCCACCATATCAAAGCTCTTTCTTATTCTCCCAGCTTGGCACTCAACATTTCTTTTGTCTCTCTATCCCGATCATGGCCTAATGAATGCAAGCTCAAGCGAAAAAAACAAAACAAAAAAAAAACATAAAAAGGTCAGGAGCTAGTCAGGCTCGAACTCGTGGCTATCTCCTTGGAGAACAAACACTCTATCCACTGAGTTATAGGTGTTTCTTCGTATCTTACTATGAAACAATAAATAAAAACCAGTAAACTGGCGAGCTGAACAAACCAAACTAAACCGACCTGACCTAAATAGAACCGAAACTGAGCAACATTATTGTAATTCACAGTGATTTGTCTCACAAGCTACAGTAACTAAACCAAGATCTCTTTTAGTATATAGTACAATTGTTGTTAATCTTGTTTTTTATAGCTTTTCTTTTACATTGAACTCCCCAAGAGGGTAGTCGATATATAGTGAATGAATTATCATTTATTTATTTATTTGTTTTCTTGTCTAGAAAACATATGCATTTAGATCCAAGAGCCTTCTACATTTGGTTTTTAAATAGTATAGTATGTTAGTGTAATATTTCCTAAAATATTCATGAAAATGAGTTTTCATCTCTTCTCAACCATTAATTGAGTTGGGTAGTAGTGTGAGAAACTAACAGAAAATGATTTTGGATAATTACAAACCTAATAGCCTTAGTTTTATGAAAATATTGGTTGCACCATCGCCATATTGATCAATGAACTTGGTGTTGTGTTTTTTTATTGATTTGTTGCCTTTTCTAGAGAATTTCTTAGCACATATAATATTCATTTCTCTAGGAATTGCGTATAAATGTCAACCTATTCAAGGTATGGAAGATTGCAATCAGAATTTTTTTTTCATCCTATTTCTAGTCATATCTCTCTTAAGGGTTGGGCTATTTTGATTTTATTTATCCTTCTATTATTGATCACTAGTGAAGGGTTAGTATATAAATGAACTGAGATTTATTTGTTGTAACATGGTTTGTGGGAGATAGAATTGATTGATAACAGAGTATGAAAATAGATAGAAATTATATACGGTCATGCAATAAACCTACGGTTGTTTATATTCTTAGGAGCAGCTAGCATGTCAAAAACTATCACATCCAAGTTAGGTTGAGTTTGTTATCATGTTTAAAACATTAATAAATACTACCTTGTATGAATTGTACTTGTTAAACAACCTTGTTGGAGTGCTTATGGTTGTACAAATCCCTGGGATATATCCTTTAGGTGTACAAGTCCATGCATACATGCCTATTTTGACACAACTTGTTCTATATCTGACTCAATTGATTGGATATAACTTGTATAGTTTGATCGATCACCACAATGTCATGAAGTTTTTTTGTGTTCTCTATCTCTATACGAAAAGCCCTCCTATTAAAGTTAAAAATGAGTTACAATCTAATTATAAAATGTTTCTATAGTTGCAACCATGGTTGGTTGGCTGGCTAGAAGTTTTGATCATTTTAAAATGACATCAAATCCATAGAAAATAAACATATATAGTTATACACGAGGCATTGATACACCAACATGCCTAAAATAAATGGTGGTAATGACCTATTAGAAATTATGAAATATGAGGAATTATATAGGGTATTAGGGATATGCCCATGCATTGTTCTATTTTGTAATGACAAATTAGATTATTAAGACCCATTGTAGGCATGTTTAATATTGGCTAATCTAGAGAACAATGGACTCTTAAGGCTTTTTCTTTCTAACCAAGCAGTTGGCCTCTTAATTTCTAATATTGATTATTCATCTAGTATAGTCAATTCTTATAATTGAATAAATGACACGTGTAAAAAAAAGGCCAAACGCAACAAAGGTGAACTATTTATCGTATCAAGAGCAGTAGAAGAATCAAAATATATAAATAACAAGAGTTCATACCCCATGCGTATAAGTGAAACATGTTCTCAAGATCTTCAATACCGGTCTTGTGTCTTACAATAGAGCGAGGAAATGCAAAAGCGATGTGGTCTTGGTCCAAAGAAAAGATGCTACACAGAGAAATTGAACCCAGCAATTAGCGAGGGCTATTTATAAACAACCAAAACAAGAACGCAACCATCAACTGCTCAAAATTTCTGTTTTCATCTTTAAAATAGAACAAAAATGCTCAGCCATCCCTCATACATACACAGCACATTCTGCATCATACGTTGTACCAATACCAAATCAAGGATCTTGTTCGGATCTTTCAAGATCCAGGTTTAAAGAGATGATATTAGCAACACTGGGATTCTATCACTGCTGTTGATGAAATAGCTCAAATTAGGAGGCTGCTTTCAATGGCGCTTCCTCCCACCACCTTTTTTCTTCCCCTTGTTCCTGTCTCCACTGTTCTGCTTCTTCCCTTTGCTGACCATACGACTGCTAGAACCGTCATCTCGGGATGGCGCTCGATTCAACAAATGCTTCACATCAAGTATGCCATTTTTAAAATGACCTCCAGTTGACCTCAGAACCCTGTCCTCAGGTTTGCGCTTCTCCACTGGTCGTCTAGCACCACTACCACCTCCAAATCTTCCAAGAACCATGTTCTAAAATGTAGAATAGTCACAGTCAGGGCAACAAGTTTTGTATAGACAGACTGATCACAAATTAGAAAGGTCATGGAGAATCAATCACCTCGTGTTCTTTGATTTCAAGCATTTTCTGTTCTCTTTCCTTTTCTTTCTTCATTTGCACACGGGCCACACTTAAAGGTAGTCTTTGCTTCTTAGGAGGCTGTGTTCAGGACAAAGTGCAAGACTATAATCATTAAGTGCCATATGGAAGAAGCATGGACTTCATAATAAAAGATATGTACTATATTAACTACAAAGTGATGTCATTGATGCTCACTAGAGATTTTACCTTTCCACCAAGAGAGACTACTTTCTGGTTTTCTAATTTTTTCCTCTCTTTCCATGTCATATGCGAGGCACCTGGGAGACAAAACATTAAAGTGACAAAAACACTACAAAGTTTCTTAATTGTAAATACAAATTCAAACAATCACAATAAGATGCAAATGAAGAAACTAAAAGATACAAGCAGCACAAACTTAAAACAGATCGATATTTATTGCTTCAGGTTTGAATTAACAGCAGACTAATTTCCACAATCAAAGCCAGATTCAACAACTATTACCAAATGATGCAACCTAATTTTCCTCTGGCTACAGCACTAAGAAAAAAAATCACAATCTACCGGGTCCATTTATATGCCCAACGGAAGAGCCCATACAATTATGATGAATGGTGAAAAAGACTACAGTGCATTGTTTAAGAAAATATTGTACTCCTTGTGGCATGTTTAAAATTGGAAGCCGTAGCCCATCCTTTGGGTCTGAACGGTAGATGAAACATTCTCTTTGCTTCTTGACACGCATATGAATAACAGATAAATCATCTCAGCCATCAAATTATCCAACCAAACCCAATGGAACGACATTGACCCAGGTTCTTTAAAACAGAAAGGAGAACCTCCTTATTAGCTCCTTCATCCAATCTGGCTTTTATTAAGAGGAAAAAAATTCTTAATACAAAAACCAGATAGACTTGGAACCTGAAACTAGCTGCTTTAAAAATGACACAATGCCAATATTGCCAGAAAAAACAGAACACAGCACTTTTCATTAAAAAAAAAAAAAAATGTTGGGAAAGGGATTCCACCGCGAGAGGGGACGGAGTATAAAATTCAGATTAGCAGATATGGGCTTTGATGCTAGGAAGCTCAAAAATCCTCACATTGCCAAATGCGACTACAAATTTTTAATAGAGCAGCATATGACACCATATAACTTTACGCTTCCTACTTTCCATAAATTTTATATTTCATTCTCAATATCATTGTAAATATATTCTTGAAACCCTGTTTGATCACTGTAATAGCATTTCTCACAAGGCTGTAGTTTAAACACCTATATGCAACTTTAAAACATATCATTGCACTCTTCGACATATGCAAACTCTTCAATCTCATCTCCTCTCAATGCCTGCTAGAAATTCCTAACCTCAAACCCCCGATTCCTTGATAGCCCCTAATCCATCATCGCATCGTACATAATCAAGTGTAATTATAATGCAGCAGATGGGAAACACTGAAGAACAACATTTCTTTATATAAAAAAAGGTGAAAATAAAGAAAGGAATAGAAAAAAGGTAAATACTAAAGAACTCGATGTCTTTCATAATCTTCTTGATGTCCCATTCTTGATCCTTGCCATCCATATAGGCACTTCCACTTGTTTGATTTTTCTTCTTCATAGCTTTCTCTCTCTCTCTCTTACTTGCTGCTTTAACTGCAAAAGGAAAGAAAATCGGTCAAAAACCCTATCAAAGCATCACTGCATAAGAACACAGTTATTACCCATGAACATTAACAATTGATTTTAGTTAACAATTAAAATCATTTAGCCATGGGTTTTGCTCGCTACAGTACTGAGAATTCAAAACATATGTTTCTATTCAAGGCTTCGATTTCCACAGAGCTCAAGTACCCATGAATTACCCATGACCATTAACTAAAACGTAGAAATATAACAAAGGTTTAATTCACTTGCCTTTTGTAAACTAAAACCGTGCCGGATGGGGACGATAATACAGAGGAACTAACGAGCTGGGGGTAACGGATGTAGATCAGATTGCAGAGGGAGAGAGGGTAATGGTGATTGCAGATACAATTGCAGAGGGAGGGAGAGACCGAGAGCCGAGAGGGGGGCTGCTGCTACTAGGTTTTTTTTCAAAATTATCGAGATTCGGGGAAACAAATGAAAGTTTATATTTATATTAAGTTTTTTAACCAAACCGGTTTGATTTGATTTGGATTAATCAGTTTTTGTCTTACAAAACTGATATAAACCGCATATTTTTTAGAATTTTATAATCAGTTTTTTTATCGGTTTGATTTTTTCTTTTATTTTTGTTTCTATTTTTTTGATTTAATTTTTGTTCATACCAACATTATAAGAACCAAGAATAACATTTTCAAAGAAAAAGGTCCCCTTGGTATATAAACTCTCATTTTCAGTCATCTTCCCCTCCTTCAATTTCAATTGCTCCTTATATATTTGTTGAGGTGTCAAAGATACATGAGTTATAGATCTTCCATTCATTTGAAAGGAATAATTATTTGTCATTCCATTCTGCATACATAGCTCTCCTATCATACTATTATGGCCTACCAAGCAACAACAACGAATATGGCCTACCAAGCAACAAATAACTAGTTTGTATTGACATAACATCTCATCACAATATTTATCAATAGAAAAAAGCAATCATAAATTAATTGTTCACTTCACACCTATCATTCAACCACTATAATTTATAAGATATAGGATGTTTGCTAGTGTACAATTTCAATATTTTTCACCAATTAAGTACTAGTTGCATAAATGTAAGTACCATAAATTATAATTAAGCTACATACCTTATTCTAAACATAGCATCCCCTATGTAATATGTTTTTCCTCTAACTTTTTGAATCATTAACCTTGATATGCATGTTCAACGCTCTACTTACCACAAGTGTCTCTTCCCCAATTAGTTACTCAATACAAATATCATCAACATTATCCAACAATAACACCTTATTTTCATCCACTCATAGAATTATAGATCCTTAATTCATCTCAAAAAGAGTAATTATTTGTCACTCCATTATGCACACACTCACAAAAACATTGTGCATTACAACAATTTATTAACGATTTTGCTCCTCAGTGTGCCTCAGCCCTTGCCTTTGTATCAGGGATATTTTTTTTATTTTTCCACGTGACTGGTAGTCATTACCAGATTGTTTAGGGGTATTTTCTTATTTTTCCACGGGACCGGTAGTCATTACTAGATTGTTTAGGGGTATTTTTGTATTTGCGGCATATTTTTGAACAGTAAAAATATTGGTTTACCTCTCCCTTCAACTAGGGGTAATATCATTTTTTTTACTAGTGTGTGTACAATGTAATAATGAAAACACCCATGGATAAAATTAAAACAAAACACTGTCGACAAGGGGCTTCCAAGGATTTCATGTTTTTAAAAATTGTGTTAAGACGACTCTATCCCCTGATAAGAAAAAACTAAAAAAATGTATGTAGGGTTGTGCAGGTAATTTGCTCTATTTTTTGTTGTTTTTATCCTGAGGATTGTTGGCACATCATCAAGATGCATCAGTGCTTATTTTTGTCACACCTTCTACCAGTGGAGCGTGCGGTATCATACGGTGTCCAAAAATATCGATCATGCAACTCTAAGGATTCGTCGCCATGTCCTCTACTCATTGGAGTAGTGTGTGGCAGCCCATAATTACTAGAGAGACAATGATGGTCAGTTGATATTTTTTGTGCTCATTTCTCTCTCCTCAAGGTCATCTTACACTATAGTCCCCTGAGTTTATGGTAGATTCATTTTTGTCTCTTATCTTTTGATTGTCGTGTATTGTAATTATTTTAGTAATAGAAGTTTTGATTATATTCAATTTAGTCCTTTATTGAAATTGATGATATATTTAGTTTGCATTTTGATCCATATTCTTTAAATTTTAATTTTTTGTATTAAATCCCTTAATATTTTTGGCATAACAATTTGTATTATTTTCAATTTTGTCTGGCAATTGAAATTAATTTTATATTATATTTTCATTTTGGTCCATATTCTTTTAATTTTGATTTTGGTTTTAAATCCCTTAATATGTTTGGTATAGAAATTTGAATAATTGTTAATTGAAACCTTCAATTGAAATCAATTATATATTATAATTTTTATTTTGGTCCCTATTCTTTAATTTTGATTTTGGTTTTAGATCCCTTAATATGTTTGGTATAAATTAATTATATACTTTTAATTATTCTTTTAAAATTTATTTTTTTATTCGTATTTATATAGTTATGCATTAATCCATATTATTGTACATATTTATGTGTACATGTTTTTTATTTTACTTTTGAATTCTTTCTTAGCTTCTCTTTTGTTGGGGTTGTTGTTTTTTATTTAGTTTTTAAATTTTAATTTGTGTTAGTAATCATTTGAAAACTCTTATTTTTTTTTAAAACAAAATTTAAGGCTAATAATATTTATTTTTGTCTTGTCATTTATTTTATTTGTTTGCTTACTCTTTTGTTATAATTTTGAGTTTTTTTATTCTTCAAGGTTAATGCTTTTTTTTTATTATTTATGTAATAATATTAAGAATTAGTTTTTAAATTTTATCTTTTGTTGGGGTTGCCTATTTTTTTATTTGGTCCTTAAATATTAATTTGTGTTAGTGATCATTTAAAAATTAATTTTGTTTTCCTTCAGGTCGAATATTTTTCTTAAAGCTAATAATTGTTTCTTTGTCATTTATTTGATTATTTTTATTCCCCTTTTGTTATAATGTTGAGTTTTTTTATTCTTCGAGGTAATTTTTTTTATTATTTGTGCAATAATAGTAATGATTATTTTATACATTGTTTTCAAAAAACTAATTTTAAGGATAATAATATTTATTTTTGTGTTATCATGAATTTATTTTTTGCATACTCTTTTGTTAGATTTCATATTTTCTTGATTCTTCGAGATAATTTTGTTTTTTTTTCTATTATTTATGCAACACTAGTAATAATCATTTGAAATCTTTTTTTTTAAATGATTTTGTTAAGGTTAATAATATTTATTTTACTTAGTTCATTTTTTCTTTTGTTATAGTTTTTAGCACTTTATATTCTTGAGGTAATTTTGTTTTTTATTATATATGCAATGATAATAATAATTAAAGATGTGTTTTTTCTTGCTAACTCTTTTGTTAAACTTTTTAAGTTTTTATATTTTTCAGAACAAGTTAATAATTTTAATTGTTTTTACAGTACTACTACTAATAATAATAATTTAAGGTGTTATAATCTTGATGATAATGGTGACATTATAATTTATCATAATAACGATTATAATTTATTCTAATAGTTATGGTGCTTATGATGTAGCTAATGATGACTTTGATGGTACTAATAACAGTAACTCATAAAATGATATAAAAAAATAATGACAAAAACAATTATTCTAATGATGATAATGCCAATTATAATTGACGTACTATTCAAAAAAATAACGATGTTAATTATCGTGATAATTATTGTCGTAATAATTACAATGACGATAACAATATTTTCAGTAATAATCTGAATATTAATTACGTACAACAATTATTATAATAGCAACTATAATAATTATGAAATTTGTTTTAAAAAATGATAAATCAAATACAATAAGAATAAAAATAATTCATTAGTCGATGTTATATTTGATCAAAAATGACTTGCATGACTTTTTATGTATGATATTTTAGATTCAATATCATATAACCAAAAAATTTACAAAATCAAATATAGACAAAACGGGTAGGAAAATTGAGCCAAATTATTTACAATCAATTATTCAAGCATTCGAACAGTAACAACATTCAATAACTCATACATGAAACAAATAACCTATTTGAAATGGATTTGATTGATGATGATTTAATTAATTATTTTTATAGTTAATTAATGAAAAGAAGCATAACAATCAATTACTTTCCCAGCACAGCACGCGCGCGTTCAAGTTACTTAAAAGGGGCGGGGAAGCAAAGAACAGAAGAAGAAGAAACATTGCCTTGTGACTCTCACTTTCACATAGTGTTAAGAAATGACAGAAAAGAAAGATAGGCTTGGTCTACCATTATATGGCGGAGCTGCAAGCTACAGGAGCGGGGCAATCGCTCCGGCCCCTTGATTTTGAGATATCGCATTTTCTTGTAATGTGATGAGAGGAAGTGTCGCAGGGGAATATTCCATGGAAAACTTGTTTTACTACACTTTTAAGATCTTGAGAGATCTTAGAGAATCGCGTACACCTCAGTTGAACATGAAAAGTGAAATAACAGTTGGTTGATGCGAACATTGGTGCTCAACCTTGGATTGTAATGCTTGTTGTTGGGGAAAAGATTGATAAAGGGTGGCGACATGTTGGCTGCTATTGGTCAGGAATAAAAACACCTGATTTGCATGGACATGGTGCGTGCGCCACTGACAGCCATGATGAGTTTCATCAGAATATATATAGTGCTAGCTGTGTCTGGCGAAGAGATACAGAGAAAATCAAGTGTGCAGCTAGCTATTTGGGATCGATGTTATCGTTTTCACCCGGCCGGCCCAAACAGCTAGCGTACACAAGGCGGCTGTGACTCTCCCTTCGTTAACAGAAAAGATAGACTAGCAAGCAAGTTAATCTCGGTCGGTCTACCATTAATGGCCGGCGGAGCTGCAGGTTGATTTTTAGATTTCGCAGAAGGTGATGACAGTATTTAGGATGGTATTTATTTATTTATTTATTTATTCCCTGGCTAGACAGGGCATGCAGTATCAGTACCTTCAGCTTTAAATGTGAGGTAGCCATCGCTAGAATTTGTATTTTCTTGTGCATCCTGTGAAGGACACGTTTGGATTTTTGCACAAAGCAAAGAAGAAGTGGCGCGTGGGAGGTACATTTTCTATCACCCTTTGGCTCGCGACATGGCCACTGATCATGTATCCATCTTGATTACTTCAAAATCATCGACCCCCTCGACCAGCTGTTGAGAAAGGCACCTGTGAATATCTCTAGCTAGCTAATGGCAGCACGCACTTACTTTCCTTGCTAGCTAGCTAGCTACACACTTGATCAGCTGCTCATCATCATCCTTTCTTCAGCGATCGAGAAGCATGGTTTAACTTAATTCCTAAATCGAATGAAATTATAAAACCAACCTGCTAGTTTTAACTGAGAATTAATGTATAGATTAATTTCCAAATGAAAAACTTCCTTGCTCGATCGATCGATCGATGATACATCATGCCCTCATCAGAACATTGTAACAGCTAGGGTTTCTTTCCATCGATCGTCCAGATAATTAAGGCTGACGAAACCAATTAATTAAGCAACCGTGCGTGCAGGTAAATAAGAAGCACGCAGTGATTAATCAAGCTAGGCGTTGAATCACTAGCACAGGAGCTTAGGAAACACAGTAATTAACCCAGTGATTATGGATACACCAGAAACCAGTATATATCACATGCTTCCATGCTCAAATGATCTTACAAGTAAGTAATTATAAGCTTTTTGTGTGCCCTGGCTAGATGATCAAGTACTAGCTAGAGGCCAGTTCTATGATGAAAGATGAACTTACGATACTACAATAAATTACATGTCGAAATTAAACAGGCTTAACAATTAATGGGGTACGAGATAAATTCATATTCCTGCCAACAGTAACCAGACTAATTATGGTGCTTAAACATAAATGTGTAGGCCGCCACTATACCACGTCACATCCCAGCCATGAAATACATATACACGCCCTCAACCTCATTGGTGCATAGCGCATTTGGGTTGTTGCTAATCAACGAGCACCATATAATTGCAGTGGGAAGGCTGCGCTAGCTACCTCTTTTCTCGTACCAAAACCAGGAGCCCATCTCGAAAAGTAGAGGTGAGCCCGGGAGAGAATCGTGGGGTACTGTGGTATGGAGACACTAATTTGAAGTGGAATCGTCGAAGCAGTGAAAGACACACACTCCTGATCTCCATCAAGGCCATTTCCTTCCCCAAACACACCCTAAAACCACCTTGGAATATTGGATACTTGAAGTGGTTTTCGGAGAAGAAGACACCGTCTCTCAACCACCTCTCCGGCTTGAATTCCAAGCAATCCGGACCCCATATCTCTTCCATCCTTCCCATTGCGTAGGGATGATATGTAACCCGAGTTCCTCTCTTCACAAAAGTCCCATCGGGAAACACATCGTCTTGTTGACAGAACTTGGAATCGAATTGGATAGGAGGGTAAAGTCTCATACTCTCGTACACCGCTGCTTGCAAATAATGGAGCTGTTCGATATGCTCAAAGCTTTCGGGCTCCTGGTTCGGACCTAGAACCCTATCTGCCTCCGCCTGAATTGCAGATCGGATTTCTGGGTGCTTCGCCAGTAACCAGAAGAAGCTAGTTAAAGCTGAAGCAACAGTGTCACGGCCTGCTAAGAGGAAACTAATGACGATATCTCTCAAGTATGTTTCATCCTCTACAGTACGCATAAACCGAGACAGAAGATCTTTGTGAGTTGAAAGCCCCATCTCACGCTTTTGCCTCATGACCTCCTGTGCTAACATGTCGATGATCCTGATAGCTTCTTTCATTTTCTTCTCGGAGCCTATATTCAACTTCCGTTTGATCTTCCACACAAGGGGAGACACCGCCATGGCTCTCTCGGCCGATATTCTGGACGCTAGGTCAAAAGCAACAGCGAATTCTGACAAGGGTAAAGACAGCTGTAAGCACTCGGGGTCTAGCCCAAATGAAAATTGGCATATGCTGTCGAATGAAAATCTACGGAAAATATCTTGCAGGTCCAGAACCCCATCTTCTTTGCCTGAAAAGGAGACTAGCAGAGGAAGAAGGCGCTTCTCGATCTCACATCGAACGATCTCAAACGCATACGATCTTATTGAGGACCTATCGAGCTCTAGACTTGCCATGTTCTTCTGGAACCTCCACATGTCACCATCGACGTTGAATATGCCTCGGCCCAGAAAGTCACCCAATATCAAAGAGAAAGGCTTCCCCTTGGGGTAGTTATCAAATCTTGTTTTAAGCATGTACTTAATGTTTTCTGGATTAGCTGTAATGATGTTTCCAAGAACATGTATGGGAATCGTTTTTGTTGGAGAACATTTCAAGAGATGAGCATACCAATCACAAAGATTATCAAAACTTTTGGCCCAGCTCAAGCTCAGATAAGCTTCACATATCTCACAGCTGCACCACAGCTTCAGTCGCAGCAAGTAGAGAAAGAGAGCCAAACGAGGAGAAAGGAGGAGGAGGAGGAGGATAAAACAGAAGGCATATAGAGTGTGCAAGAGCCAGGAAGATTCAAGCTCCATGGATGGATAAAGACCAAACAAAAGCTAGCTAGCGGCGAGGGATCAAGAAGAATATAAGGCAGGATTGAAAGAGATTAGAAACCGAATGCGCAGCAAATGAAGTGCTCGTTTTATCTCATTTATATTTCTAATGAATGCCCAGCATTCTCATATTTTAATTATATCGGTAAAACAATTTTCCAGTACTTTATGACGCATTTTCCTCTGTATTTTCTATATATCTATATAATGCATTCGGAATATATATATATATATATATATATATATATATATATATATATATCCGCGCCTCTGGTGGTACCATATTTTTTTTCAACACAAAAATTTTTTAATTATTTTTTATAATATTTTTCTGGTTAAAATGATAAATTCGTTCAGAATTCATGTGACGTGCAAGTTTTCTATAAAATATATGAATTTTAAATTGATATAAACTATTTGTTTAATAGGTTTCAACGAAATAACCAACATAAAATTATCATAATCATTAAAAAAATCAAGAAAATTACCATAATCATTAAAAAAAAATCATATTTTTAAGTAAAATAGAAATCTGTCAAGAGTGGACTTGAACCCCCAATCTCTCGAACAGAATTTGTCTCCCGCCTCATAAACCTGCTCGGCCACATCAACATTCGTTCATCTTTCTTGAAAATATATATTAAATCTATTTTTAATGTGAATTCGCTAAAAAAAATATGTTGAGAGTGAGATTTGAACCCATGCCCCTCGAAGGGGACCTTAATTTGACACTCTTTATACCATCTCGGCTACCTCAATAACCGTTTGTCTTTCACGATAATATATATTAATAGTAGGTGTTATTGTAAATAAGCACAGTAAAACCGAGACATGTTTTATTGTATAGTTAATAACACACACACACACACACACACACACACACACACACACACATATATATATATATATATATATATATATATATATCCTTTTATCATTGCGCCAGAAAAACACTATAGATTACTACAGTGTTTTTTGGGAACAGAAAATAATAATAAAAATTTAAAAATAAAATATAATGTAACCGACATAAATTAAAATTTCAGAACGATAAGTACAAAAAAAATGAAAAAAATAAAAACAAAATCTAAAAACAAAAATACATAAAATATTGATTATTTTTGTCTAAAAAGAACAAAAACACGAAAAGAATATATAATATATATATATATATATATATATATATATATATATGGGGAAAATATTGTAGCTTTCCCCACGCCTATTATATGTGTGTGTACTAGCCAATGCCCTGGTAAAAAAATTAAAAATAAAATACAATGTAATCTACAGTGTTTATTGGGAATAGAAAATAAAAAAAAAATTAAAAATAAAATACAATATAAATATTGTATTTTATATTGTATTAAAATTTCAAAACAATAAGTACAACAAATAAAATCTAAAAGCACAAATACATAAAATATGGATTATATTATATATATATATATATGACGTGGGGAAAACATTGATACAGTATTTTCCCTTTCCCACGCCTTTTATATTATAAGTAATATATATATGTATGAATTTTTTTTTTGGGTGGTCTTCATTTTTTTCCATAGCAAATTAATACCAGAAAGAAAAAGAAAAAGAAAAAAACTGCATTAATGTCTTAAACATCAAACGAGAGTGATTCTGCATAGTCATCCGATCCATTACTAATTAAATTTGAAGATAGAATAAACATGAAAATCTCGTGCGCTAAATAACAAGGCATGCAAGTCCGCTAGAGTCATCTTCTACGTCACCTGATTGCTATTCACTAACTTGCGAAAATTGACCATCGTGTTTTTATTCTTATCCGTATCCTTGTGTGGGTGTGGGTGGCGGTGTGGGTGTACGTATTCGTATGTATGGCGAAGATGGAGGTGCTTAATTAATATCCGTATATGGGGAGAGGACCCGTACGCCAGCCTCCGACCCGTTTAGCTTTTGTATCTTTCTGCTACGTTCCTCGTGGGGAACAGGTAGTAATTACTTCTTCCAAAACTGCGATCGATGACGGGAGAAATCCTACGATCGCTCCGCAGAAATTTTCCACTAGTAGAAAGTTGACAGCTAGCATGGCATTGTTTGAAAATTCTGTTTTTGATAAGGCATGGTAGATACACTATTTTGCAATTGAGTTCTGTAACTGTGATTTTGATCATATATTTATTTTTTATTTCTAAATTTATATTTTTTTAGTGTTTTCTTTTATTTTTTATGAATGTATTACCAAGTAAAAAAAAAATATTTCGAGAATTAATTTCTATCATACTCTCAAACTAACTCTTAAACAATCTTATAATCAAGATTATTCCAAAATATTATACAAGGCCTTCAATGAAAAAAGTTTTCTTTTAGATCCCGTTTGTTTGCTGGAAAGTGGTTTTCTTTTGGAAAGTGAATTTCTGAAAAGTGAATTTCGATTTTGACAGTGTTATGAAAAATGAACTAGAAAATAATTTATTAATAAATTAATTTTTTTTCAAGTTTATTAAAATAATGAGGAACAAATCTTACAAATTAAAAAGTTGAATGAGAATGAAATTGAAAAAAAAAATTCATAAATTATCTCAAATAAAATAAATAATAATCAAAATAATAGAGATCAAATCTAAAAAATTAAAAAAATAAAAGGTGAATAAATTAAAATAATAATAATTAACATTTCATAAATTATTTCAAATAAAATAAGTAAAAATAAAAAAATGAGGACCAAATTTGATAGATAAAAAATTTCAATAAAAAAATGATAAGAAAAAAGCAAATAGCAATTATAAAAATAAGGACCAAAATTAATATAAAAATTAAATTTTAAGAGATAGAATTGAAAAATAAATATTCAAAAAAAATTATATATAGCAATCAAAAGTTTGAGGATCAAATTTGATATAATTAATAAATAATGACATTTCTAAATTTTTCATAACTTCCGGAAAGTGTTTTCCGTTGACCGATTTTCTGAAAGACAAACAAACACAAGAAAGTTTGGAAAGTGGTTTCCCGGAAAGTGAATTCTAGGAAACAAACAGAGCCTTAGTTTTTTCAAGGTAACTTCATCGTGCGCTATGCTGAGCTTTTTTTATATAGAAAATTGATTGATGTTTTATCTGCTGTAATTGGTTATCTTAATATTTAATTTGTAAAATTGTAATAGATAAAATCTGTTACAAATAAATTTTTTTCGTCTAAGAGGAATATTGTAATCGAAACATAGGGGAAGTGTTTCATATATTTTTTTAATTGTAGATAACTTGGGCAAATTTGTCTACTTTTTTAATGTGTTGCCTCATATATTATTATTTTTTGCTTACATAATATTAGATCTGAAATATTATACATAAAAATATTATAAAAGTAATTTTTTAACAAAAACAACCTAAAATCCAAAAATTAAAGTTTTCTAAAAAATAAAACCTAAACAAAAGAGGAAATAATTAGAATTAAAAACCAAAATTAAGAGCACATATTATATATAAACATGGACAAAAATAGGGACTATTAAGAAATATTTCTAAAAACTAAAGGAATTAAAATAAAGAATTAAAAGTATATGGGCCGAAATACAAACAAAATATATAAATAATTTTAAACGAAGAATTACATAAAAATAGTTAAAGGTATTGCAAGGAAAAAATAAATAATTCTTTTATTTCTTGATCTAGTTTCGATCCATTTATATTTTCAGTAATTTTGGTAGAACTTTAAATACTTTGTTTGTATTTATCTATTTATACTTTTAGTTTTGACTTTTAATTTTTATTAGAATTTATCTTTGTATTAAATGTAACTTTGGTTAAAAAACAGAGTAAATTCACTTTTGATGGTGTGAAATGAAAGATAAACCCTCGCTTATGCATGTATGGTTAATCTTCGGTTGTTAGTTATTGAACAAATATCATAATATGTAATTATTTTTAAGAGAAAAAACTTTAAAATAATTTTTCTCATTACTTTAAACTTATTATCTATAATAAGACGAATATATTAAAAAACTAAATAATTGGCAGTCTTGTAGATTGATTATTTTGCTCTAATGTATAGCATTATTAAAAAAATTAAGAACCATTAATATTTATTGACATGTTATAAAATTTGGTTTTGACTGCGGCATGACATAGGGTAACTAACTCATATATTTTTTATTTGTAGATAATTTGATCAAAGTTTTTCAGTTATTTTGTCTATGTGCAACTTCATATATTTTTTATTAATGTAATATTAGATATGAAATATCATACATAAATAAGTTGTGGAAGTCAATTTTTCACAAAAACAATATTAATTAATGAATTATCTTGATTGTTATTTTTATTGTTATTATCATGATTGATAAATTGTCACAATTATTATAATAGTTATTATAACAATTATTGACAATATTATCGTTGTCACTGTCATTATTGATATAAAAAGAAATTCATTTTTTTATTTTCCAAATTTTTTTCTTCATATTATTATATTTGAAGTATTCCACAATACAAAGATTAAATTAAATTTAGAATTAAAAAAAAACAGATTACTTCATTTTTTTATATATATACATTTTAAGGTGTTGATATAAAAAAATCAAAATATATAATTATTTTTCAGAGAAAAATCCTAAAAAATAATCGTTACCATTATTTTAAATGCATTTTTCATAATAAAATGAATATATAAAAACATAATATACAATAATAATAATAATAATAATAATAATAATAATTAATATTTTTGCTACAGTAAAAATCAAAAGTTTTGTAGGCTAATTATTTTGCTTAGATATAAAGCCTTAAAAAAATTCTAAGACAATTAACATTTTTTTTTTTGCATTTAAAAAAAAATTGTTTATGGCTACAACGAAGTGGGGGGCAATCGACTCATATATTTTTTTATTGTAGATAATTTGCCCCAATTTTTCAACCTGATTCATCTACGTGTGAGTTCGTATATTTTTATTTATGTGATATTAGATATGAAATAACATACATAAAAAAGTCACAAAAGTCAATCTCAAAAAAAAAAACATCAACTGATGAATTATTTTGATTATTATTGTTATTGTTATTATCATGATTGTTAAATTATCACAATTGTTGTAGTTGTCATTATAAATATTATTATAAATAATTCATATTTTAATTATTATTGTTCATACTATAGATGATACCATAATTATTGTTAGAAAAAGAAATTAAATTATTTTTTATTTCATCATATTTATTCCTCATAATTTTAAATTAGAGTATTTCAGAACATTGATATATAAAAAAGTTCTTCATAAGGTACTAATATTAAATAAATATCAAAATATATAAATTAGTCTCACATATTTATAAGAAAAAAAACTTGTAAATAATCATTATCATTATTTTGAATGGCTTCTCTATAATAATTAGAAATTTCATCACCTAACAATATTAACAAAAATGAAATTAAAAAACAAAATAAATGACAAAATAAAAAGAAATATTATTGGATTTAAAAAAAATTATTTGACTTGAAGAATAAATAAAAGTAAAAAATAAAAAAATAATAAATATCAATTTTTAAATGATCACCAACACAAATTAAAATTTAAATATCACATAAAAAACTTTAATAACAGTGAAAATAATAAAAATAAGAGCATGTACATATAAACATAGACAAAAATAGGAACCATTTAAGATATATATATATATATATATATATATATATATATATATATATAAAGGAATTAAAATAAAATCCAAGATTAAAAGAATAAGGATCAAAATGGAAAACACATATATACTAAATTTCATTTAAAGAACAAAATTGAAATAAATCAAAACTTTGATATAAAAAAAATAATGAATTTAACACAAAACTGGAAACTAAAAGATTGAGGACCGAAATAAAATTAAAATATATAATCAATTTGAATTGAAGGATAGTATTGAAATAAATTAAAACTCTAATACCAAAAATATTAAGGATTTCTAACCAATTGGGAGATTAAAAGATGGAGGACCGAATTGAAACTACAATATATAATCAATTGCAATTGAAAGACCAAATTAAACAAATAAAAAATAATATAACAAAAATAAGGACCATACAAAACAATCAAAAGATTAGGGACTATAATGAAAACTCAATAAATAGTGGGGGCTGGCAGGTACTTTCGCACGCAAGAGAGAAAAATTAGGGAAAAAACTACTACCGACCATCGACATCTCAAGCCACTTTGGAACCCCACACACCACACCATGAAGAAGAAACACATGGCAAAGAATAATTCTAGATGCTAGTTGGGCAACTTTGCACGCCGACAATCGCCACACGAAATCTGAGTGAGCGTGGAAACAGAACGACGCACAAACAATACGACGTTAGAATATATAATAAAAAATGATAAATTATCAGCACACCCCTGCAACCAACTATTGGATTTTGTCTTATATGGGAGTATATACATATTTGGCCATTTTAAAAATATGTAGTTGCCTTATTGACCCCAAAGTTTACTATTTAGTTTGGTCTTATTAGAGGGTATTTTCGTATTTATCTATTTAAAAAATATGTGCAATAACCTTAATACCCCCAACGGTTCTTGTGTATTTTTGTCTTATTCATGGGTATTATGATTATTTCACAGTGCACAGAAAGGTAAAAAATAAAAAATATCCCTAGCCCAAGGCTAAAAACAATGTAAATAGAGGGGCAAATAGTAATTTCATTATTCCAATCTACGGTGTCTCCGAGTCTAGATGAACAATGTAAAATACTATTCATTATTGTTTGAACTCGCTACTTGTTTTAGGGTATAGGATAATAAAGCTTTCACTGTTATATTCTATTTAGCAGTTGCATTTAAGAATTCTATGGCTTATTATGTTTTCTTTGACCGGACCCGATACATGATTTAAATCATCACAATTAATTTCTCATCACCATCTTACATATTGCATTCTTAGAACAATAAAAATCTTGTAACTCCTTTATAAGATAGATGAACTTATATTGCTAATGTATAAATTAGGACTCAAATGTTGTGTCTAGTAAAAAAACTCAATAAAAAAATAACAAAGAATACACATCAACCTTATTAGTATATTTATATACTACCAAGCATATTGTGAATTTCTTAGATCAATATTAAGATGTTATTTAAGAGCAAAATCTAAGGTTATGACTCTTTAGGTCTTCATTGACTATATATACATATATTCAATGATAGAAATGGAAAAACAACGTCCACAAAATAAAGAGGGGACTATTATAGGTTTGTCTAATATTGTATAATAACATGAAGAGTGGACTCAATGGTTCAAGGATAAAAGGATAAAGTACAATGCATATATACTATGAGCTAACTATATCTACATGTTTCTTAAAGGGATATGATATGGCTTGCATAAAATAAATTTTTTGGGTTAAAGTTCAAAACTTAATTATTATTGCATCTAAGTATGAGAAAACATTGAATACTTCAGTATCAAATACACATTTGTGTGATACCTATGATATCATTACTTTTATTAATTAACATATACTAAAAGAGGATTTTATGTCATGGTTCATAGGCATTGTGCATTGTGAGGTAAATCACTATGGATTGGAATAGTATTTCTTAATTTTTCAGGTCGATTCTGTTCGGTTTGGGTTGTTCTGGCGCTGGCTCAATGGTTTTTATCTTTTTGTCCAGTGCAATAACGTTTTTGCCCTAGATAAAGACAGAAAAAGGCTTATGGGTTGAGGGGCTAAGCCTTAATTGCATTCTTTCATTCCGGTCCGGGGTCGGGCAGGTCCACCACCCTTTTTTAATTTTTAATATTTCTTTGCACAATGTAATAACGATTATAGCCCTCAAAAAGGACAAAAACCAGTGCGGGGGTGAGGGGTGCCACGGGCATTTCATATTTTTTAAAAATGGCTAAATACGGATGTAGCTCCTAATAAGACAAAATAGATTATTTGGGCGCAGGGGCAGACCGGTAAATGACCATAATTGTTTATTATTTTTTTGAATTTTGGTCCTCCTTCTTTTAATTTTCGGGTTGGGTTTTAATGCCTTAATATATTAGGTACAAAAGTTGTGATTTGTTCAATTTTGTCCATGAATTGAAATTGATAATATTTTTTATTTTCATTTCGGCCCTTATACTTTTAATTTTTTATTTTAATCCCTTTATTTATTAATATTTCTTGAATAGTCCTTATTTTTATCTATGAATATATAAATGTACTCTTGGCTTTGGTTTTTATTTTTTGTTATTTTCTTATTTGTTGAGCTGGTATATTTTTAAAAAAACATATAGCTCTTAAATTTTATTTTGTGTCTATGATCATTTAAAATTTGATATTTTTTTCTCCATTTTTTAGTTTTTTGATTCATTTTCTCTTATATTTATGTTCAAGTCAAATTTATTTTTTTCACATGGTGATTTTTATTTTTATTTTATTTTTTGTTTGATCTTTTGTTAATTTTTTTTATTCTTTCATTTTTTTTTTCATTATTAGCACAACAACAACAATTTGAATTGTTTTTATTGCTTACTCTTTTCTTAATATTTTTGAGTTTTTCTCTTGGGATAATTTGATAATTTTTACTTTTTTAACAGTAATGACGATGATAATTTTAGATGTTAGACTTCGATGTTGCTATTGTTATAATAAAGTGTGTTGATCTGTTTTACTATATTACACTTTGCATAAATAAATATTATATTTTAATTTTGAACCAACAAATCCTATTAATGTCTTTAATCCCAACAACTATAAAAATTGTTTGCTCAGCCTGCAATATAGTGTAATCAATTTTTTTTTTAATTTTCAAGTCAAATGATTTTTTTTTCCAACTAATAATTTTTTTATTTACTCTTTTGTTAATGTTTTTAGGCTTCTTTTAGTCTTCGATTTTTTTCATTATCAACGCAATAATAATATTAATAATAATAATTTTAGTTTTTGATCTTACTTGCTTTTTTGTTAATTTATTTGTGTTTTTTTTCTAGGGGTAGTTTAATAATTTTTAATGTTTAGGCAGTAATAGAGTTGATAATTTTAGATATTAAGACTTCGATGTTACTGTTGTAATAATAAGGTATTTTTATCTGTTTTATTATATCAAATTTTACATGTATAAATATTATATTTTAATCTCAATAATTATAAAAATTATTTACGCTGCCCGCAACGGAGTGCGGGCAATTAACTAGTTTACTCCTAATTCAATTGATGAAAGATGACTTTGAAGAATGTGATAATGACATTAATGATGAATATATCTATATAGCCTAAATCAAAGATGGACAACCTTTCAAATAGACCATTATAAAAATTGGCTAAAAACACAAAGATGTGTAAAAAATATAAACAAGCTAAAAACTAGTAAGAGATCATTTGGCCAAGAATTGTTTTCCATATTGTTCTTTTTTGATTTAAAAATGGACCTTTCACTCGTCAATTAGCTGAAAATTATAGATGAAAAATATTAATTTTAAAATAATCACCAACACATATTAAATTTTAAGGACTATATATAAAAAATATAACTCCAGCAAAGAGAAAATAATTAAAAATTAAAAACAAAAAATAAATGCATATACATATAAACATGGATAAAAATAGGGATTAATGCATAAATATATATAAAATAATAAAGGAATTAAATTCAAATAAAGCAATTAAAAGTATAAGGGCCAAAATAAAAATAAAACATATGATTAATTTCAATCGAAGGACCTAATTGAAAAAAATCCAAACTTCTATACCAAAAATATTAAAGGATTTAAAACTATACCCCAAATTAAAATAATAAGGACTGAAATGAAAATGCAATATATAATTAAAATCAATTGAAGGACAAAATTGAAAATAATCCAAATTGCTATACTGAAAAGATTGAGAGATTTAAAACAAAACCCAAAATTATAAGAATAAGGATCGAAATGAAAATGAAATATATAATAGATTTCAATTGAAAGATAAAATTGAAAATCCAAACTTATATTCCAGAAATCAGGATCATAGAAAACAATTAAAAGATAGGGCACTGAAATGCAAACACTATAAACATAAGGGACTAACATGTAATTTGGCCTTCAAGAGAGAGAAAAAGGTACAAAAAAGTTCAACCGATCATCATCATTGATTCGGCTATCTTGGGACGCCATGCGCACCTCCACGAGACATAGGACTTGGCGATGCATTTGTTGAGATGCTAGATGAACTATTTTTTTTCCAATGCAGGATGCCACACGTGCCACCATAAGAAAGCATGACGACGAAAATCATCAACGCGTTCGGACGACGTGCCAACAATGTCCGCAAGAAAAATGAATAAAAAAGAGAAAACTACCTAAACACCCCTACAACCAACTCTTTAATTTCATATTTTTCTAAGGACATTTCGTATTTATACCTTTTCAATAAATGAATGTTATGAACACCCCTGCCAACAATTCTTATTTTTGTTTTGTTTTATATGAGAATAATATGGTTATTTTACTATGTAAAAAATCTAAAAAATAAAAAAAATACCCCTAGGTAGGCAACTATTTTTTGTTTGTTGGCAGGGGTGAAATAATAGTTGTACTGTGCAAAAATACACGATAAAAACTAAAATACCCCAAAACATTTTGGTAATGACAACAAGTCCATTAAAAAGTCTAAAATATCCCTGATTCTAAAATAATAATTACACTATTATAATTCATGTTGATATGTCTTCTGCTATAGTGATAATCTAATCTCTTTTAGTTTTTTTTTATAATATTGTATTATATCATTATATAATTATGGTTAAATATATAATTATACAATTCCAAAACAAAAAAACTGTACCGTGTCTACTAATTTCTCTAGGAGATTAGTGTTTTTCTCTCTATAGGAGATGTTAATGTAAAATTTTAATTTACCACACTAGGGTGGACTTAAGCCTGCATCTCTAACTCGTAGATCCATTATAATCCCGGGCTTAACAAAGCCCATAAAAGTCCATGTTCTCAACCGATTTCTGCTCTCCTATCCTAGACCTTCATCATCATCGTCAACATTAAAAAAATTCCAAGTTCCTATAAGATTTTGCAGTATAGAATAGCTCGTTAGGGTTTGCTGTTGCTGTTATCTATCGCTCCAATTTCCAGTTTAAGGTAAGCTTATTGTTATCTCTACAGCATTAGCAAATTTGATTTGGAGCGAAACCCTAGAGATTATTTTATCGGTAAGCAATTCTTCATTCCTCTTTCAGTTTTTGTCATTCGAGTTTTACTCTCTGATAGATTTGGTTTCACAGAGTCATAAAATCAAAGATGGATGATTACCAAGAGGAAATGGAAAGATTTGGGATAGGGAATGACTTTGAAGACGGCCGATTTATAGATGGAGAGTTCTACTTTACAAAACAGAAAGAAAAACGAAAGCAATCCAAAGATGATGTTCTTTATGGTATCTTTGCGGATTATGACTCCGATGATGATTATGTTTCCTCTTCACGAAAGAGGAGAAAAGACCCACGAAAAGCTGACCTCACTAAGCCTGTCAATTTTGTCTCCACAGGTAAGGTAGAGATAGATGTCTTACTGGTAATTTAATGAATTATAATGCTTGTTGGTCAAAATGATGTGCTTATAGAAGTTTATTGTTTGTTTGCTTGCAGGTACTGTTATGCCTAACCAAGAAATAGATAAGAATTTGAGAGAGAAGAACAGTGATGGCATCTTTGCTGCTGCTGATGATAACAGACCTGGCATAGGGTCTGGTTTTAATACTGGGTTAGGGTTTAATTCGGGGCCTGGTGACTTTAATGGGGTTAAAAAGAGTGAGGGTTTTGAGGATGATGGCTGTGACGAGGCTGAAGATAGCTTTTTGCCAACAGAGTTTGGGAAAAGAATAAAAGAGGGGGCAGAAAGGAGAGAGCAGGAGAGAATGGAGAAGAAAGCAAAAGGAGTGAGGAAAAACAAGGAAGTGAAAGATGGGGATGCTGGGGTGTTTGAGAAACATGCAGTAAAAGGAATTGGGATGAAGTTGTTAGAGAAAATGGGTTATAAGGGAGGTGGATTGGGGAAGAATCAGCAAGGAATTGTAGCCCCCATTGAAGCAAAGATGAGGCCAAAAAATATGGGAATGGGGTTCAATGATTTTAAAGAAACATCAGCTAAGTTGCCTCAATTTGAGGAGAAGGAATCTGTGAGCCAAAGCCAGGGTCAGATGGTGGGGAGAATGAAGGAGAAGCTATGGTTGAAGGGTAAGAAGAAGCAGCAGCAGGAGAAGTATATTACAGCAGATGAATTGTTGGCAAAGAAGGAAGATCAAGGTTTTGAGGTTTTTCAGAAGGTGATTGATATGCGAGGGCCACAGGTGAGGGTGCTGACAAATCTGGAGAATCTGAATGCAGAAGAGAAGGCAAAGGAGAGTGATGTTCCAATGCCAGAGCTTCAGCATAATGTGAGGTTGATCGTGGATTTGGCGGAGCTTGATATACAAAAGATTGACAGAGATTTGAGGAATGAAAGGGAGACTGCTATGAGCTTGCAGCAGGAGAAGGAGAAGTTGAAAACAGAGGCAGCACGCCAGAAGAAGCAATTGGATAATGTGGAGGAGATCATGGGGGTGCTGAGCCATATCGATGAACAGAACTCATCAGGAACTTTGACCTTGGATTCACTAGCAAAATATTTCACAGACATAAAGCGGAAATTTGCAGAAGATTATAAGCTTTGCAACTTGTCTTGCATTGCTTGTTCATATGCTTTACCTTTGTTTATCAGAGTATTTCAGGGTTGGGATCCTCTTAGAAATCCATTGCATGGATTGGAAGTAGTAGAATTATGGAAGAATGTGCTGCAAGGTGAGGAAAGTAGTGATATATGGGATGAAGCTGCGCCTTATACACAGTTAGTAACAGAAGTAGTTTTGCCTGCTGTAAGAATATCTGGGATTAATACTTGGGAGCCTAGGGACCCTGAACCCATGCTTAGATTTTTAGAATCTTGGGAAAAGTTGTTGCCTGCAGCAGTTGTTCAGAGCATCTTGGATAATATAGTTATGCCAAAATTATCTAGTGCTGTGGACTCATGGGACCCTCGTCGGGAAACTGTTCCCATACATGTTTGGGTACACCCATGGCTGCTGCAGTTGGGATTGAAATTGGAGGGTATGTATCAGATGATACGTATGAAGTTAAGTATGGTTCTTGATGCGTGGCACCCTAGTGACGCATCTGCTTACACTATCTTATCACCTTGGAAAACTGTGTTTGATGCAGTCAGTTGGGAAAATCTTATGCGCAGATTTATAGTGCCCAAGTTGCAGGTTGCATTGCAAGAGTTGCAAATAAACCCGGCAAATCAGAAGCTTGATCAGCTCTATTGGGTTATGTCATGGGCTTCGGCTATTCCAATTCATCTCATGGTTGACTTGATGGAGAGGTTTTTCTTTTCGAAATGGCTGCAGGTTTTGTATCACTGGCTCTGTTCAAACCCTAACTTACAAGAGGTTCATAAATGGTACATTGGTTGGAAGGGACTTCTTCCACCAGAGCTTCAGGCACATGAAAATATTCGTTATCAGTTTACTCTTGGACTCAACATGATTGATCGGGCTATTGAAGGTATGGAAGTGGTCCAACCTGGTTTGAGGGAGAACCTCAGTTATATTAGGGCACAGGAGCAGAGGCAGTTTGAGGCCCAGCAAAGAGCTGCAATGCATTCTCAATATCAAACTGCAGCTGGCATGGGTAGCGCAGCACAAATGGGTGGTTTTGGTGGTGGTGCAGTTGAGATGACTTTGAAAGAAGTTGTTGAGGCTCATGCACAACATAACAGCTTGCTCTTTAAGCCAAAACCTGGCAGGATGCATGATGGTCACCAGATATATGGGTATGGTAACATAAGCATATATGTGGATTCAATACATGAAAGGTTATATGTCCAGAAGGATGAAGATTGGTTACTGACAAACCTTGATAATTTGCTTGAGATGCATAATAATTCTCTTAAAAAGAGACGCTGAGTAGTAGAGCCTTGAAGACTGTTACGGTGTGGGGTTAACACATGGTATGCTTAGAGGGCATTGGAGAGGTTAGCTATTTCTTATTCTTTGAGCTTGTCAGTGACTGAGATGGCCTTTTGTTGTCAGAAATTATATCATTTTTTCATGACATTACTGTGATGCAATACAGCTAAATTTATTTTAACTGTTGCATTTTCATGTCAGCTGGTCTTGTAAATAGTTTGTGCCATGATATTATTAATGATAATAGTTCTTTTCTATTCATTTAGCTTGCAGCAGATGCTTGTTGTTTCTTTGCTGTTAAGCACGCTTACCTTTTTCCCATGGATTTCTGTCATTCCTTTATTTCTATTTGTTCTTTTTCTTTTTCTTTGTTGTTTTGGGGGTTGGCATTTGTATTATATATAATCCTGAATTTATACAAATTTGGGTTAATGGATGCAAAGTTGGAAGAAATTGCTCTTGCATAGTAACTTTTTTGACTCATTTGTGAGTTTGAAGTGTGCTGTGGTTTGAACGAATATTTTGAAGCTTTGAGCCTGGGAAAATTGTTTAGAGAGGAAATTTCTGCTGTTTGAGCTGTCATGTTTTCCTAAACCGGAAAGGAGGACTATTTAGTAGTAGCGGTTGAAAAATTTAACAGTGTAGGGGTCATGTCAACATACATGGTAATGTGAGCTTTGCCAGACTCTGTTTTCTGTTCTATTTTTACTGCCCTGCTTATGTTTTTGAAGTTGTGTTTTTTATAAACTAGATAGAATAGAATGCAGAATTCTCATTTGAATATGAAAGAAGATATTTCACTGGTACCTGAATTGGGATTCAGCTCTACCATGAAATATGGGATGAAGTATATATATGGAAGCTTCATTTGAGGGGCTTCTGCTGTGTCACTGGAATAAAGGAGAGGGAATTAGGAGCATCCATTGCTGTGGTCTCTCTGTAAGGTAAACTGTTGTTGTCTCGGTGCATGAGCCTCGCCTTGCCTCGGTTAGTTTCAAGGGAGGTGATATGGACTAACTTTCAATTGATGTCATAAACATGCCGATATATTGTCTGGTTTTGTTGTCACTCCTCCCTGATTATGCTTTCTTCGAGGTTATAACTGTTTTTTCTCTATTTACTTGGATTATTGGTTATCTATTGTGGACTGGGCGTGCAACTTGAGATATGTTTAAAATTTGACAGATGAATGTGTTAGAATGCATTTAGCTGGACTCTCCCAAGGTTTTGATGAGGAATGGGCAGTAGAGGATACGATGCAGGGATTTGATGACAGGGTTTTGAATGCGGAGTGTGTGGAAGTGGAAGAGGAGGAGCGAAGTGGTGTTGAAGGCCTCCAAAGACTTGCGAAAATATATCTTCCTATTGCTGGGTTCTTTTAATTAGGGGGACAAAGATTTATTCGTAAAGCTCAACGAGGGGCTTGAATCATCCTTGTTCGGTTTTTGTATTCTTATGCTGCCTTTCGCTGATGTGGTTTCAGATTCATTTCTCGTGTATATACTTGCGCAGGTGCCGGTGACGGATTGACTTTACTGAGATCCTATATATCAGACGTTTGGGTCGAACATTGATTTGAGAAAGCATCGGTCACCTACCTGTTCATCGAACACTTATTATTTATTTATATTTTTTTAAATCATCGCTCTAAGATCAAAATATAGATCCTTTTACATGGCATATTAGAACTGTTGAAGAGAGATTCCCGGGAAACTCTCTCTCTGTTTGTTCCCGTAAAACATGAGAAGCCAATTCTCTCGAGCTGCTGTGACAGATTGCTTGTGTTTATACAAGGTTTTTCTCTTTTGTCAAATAAATACAGACCCAGTTCTTATAATCCTAGAAGCCTTGAGCTGATTCTGTGGCTTGAAAAGAGTTCATCATGTTCTTCCTTCTATGAGTTGGATAAATTTTAAATGTTTATTTATGGGTTTTAGAAGAAAAGAAAGGAGGTCAAAGTGTCCATGCCCATGTGAGCTGTGACTGAATGCAGCAGCACCCATGCATGCCCGCCCATTACGTCTCTCTCTCTCTCTCTCGCTCTGTCTCTCTGTGTGTGTGTGAGAGAGAGAGAGAGAGAGAGAGAGAGAGAGAGAGATCCCATAAAAACCCATCATTTCTTCATTGAAATCCATCCATGGTGTCCCAGTCAACTCAACGGGAAGTAACGACTACGAAAATCATTCTTCCCAGCCCTATTTCTAGCACAGAAACAAGATCCGATTCACCGCTGCTCGTGTCTTTTATTATTATTATTATTATTTGAGAATATCCATAACATATTTAGTATTTATAAAATAAATCATCGTACATTGTGTATCCATTATATAGATTTTATTATCATTTTTACTTTGTATCCGTGACTGATAGGATGATTTTTTTTATATAATTCTGAAAATATTAATATAAATCTACTACAATCACACATAAAACCTTATTTACACGTCAAGAAAGAAAAAGGTATTTCCACCGCAGGAAATGAGCCACATGTCACCTGGAGATTCTTAAACGCTCACCGCCCAATCTCAGGTCTCCACCTTGATGTTCTCCTTTTCCTCTTCTTTTTTATATATACACAAGATTTTCCCTCTCTCTGAATATCCCCTCATAAACGAAGATGGCAAGTTCACTTGTACTGTCAGCTGCTAACAAGTCACTCCTAGCAGCACCCTCCCAGTGCCACTCGTTCTCATTATACCCGAGACGCCCTCCTCCTCTCCACTTACACTCATCTCCATCCAAGCCCTTCCTCCATCTTCACTCACTCTCTCTGACTTCACTTCATCGCCGGCTCATTCCAGTTCCTGCTCTTGACTCTGATGCCCCTCACCCTCTTGACCAGGTAATTTACTGCTTCTGATTTGTGTTGAGGATGACGACTTTATGTTTTGGATTGAGGATTTTTTTGTTTTGTTTGTGTTCTGAAAAGGGGTCGACAGTGAAGGTAAAGAACAACAGTAGTAAGGAAGAATGGGACTTTTGGACAGCCAAATTCTCTGCAGGAGCAAATGTCCCTTTTCTGTTACTCCAAATGCCTCAAATCCTTCTCAATGCAAAAAATCTTATATCTGGAAATAAAACTGCCCTTTTGGCTGTACCATGGCTGGTAATTTTCTCACCTATCCCCCTTCTTTTTCTTCTATCTATTTTTCGTCTATTTTACCCACCTTTTGTTTCATCTTTTTTCCTTTTTATGGTCAAACGGGATGATTGTTTTCCCATAACCTGAAATGGGCATTTTTAGACGACTGTTTTATTACTTGTGCTGAAACGTGGAACACTGAGTTTGCATAATGCAGGGGATGTTAACTGGGTTGCTTGGAAACCTTTCGTTGCTTTCCTACTTTGCGAAAAAGAGGGAAACCGAGGTTATTGTGGTGCAGACACTGGGAGTGGTTTCAATTTACGTTGTAATTGCTCAACTTGCAATGGCAGAAGCCATGCCTCTGCCTTTCTTTATGGTCACTTCAGTTGTTGTAGCAACTGGCTTGCTATTAAATTTCTTGAATTACTTTGGAATGCTCAATGCTGGAATCTGGCGCTTTTGGGAAGATTTTATCACTGTATGTGGATTGTCGGTCCTTCCTCAGGTACCCCATTTTCTGTCTCTCTTTCACACCTCTAAATACCTATGCACCTATTCCTTTTCTCATCTTTTTGTGTTCATCTTGGCTGTTGTGGGAGTAAAAACATTGATATACTCTTAAGTATTTATGAAATATTCTCTTAATGGCTTTGTAAATTTGAGTGCAGGTTATGTGGTCTACATTTGTCCCGTATATACCAAACTCCATTTTGCCAGGTGCAATATCTTTTGTCACAGCAGTCGCAGCTGTTGTCATGGTAAGCTTTTCAGGTTTTATTCCGCCTTTGGTCATATTGATCTAATCACATCTCATGTTTGACTCTTAAAGATTAACAAAGAGAAAGCATTTAGAAGTGGATGATTTAACCAACTCTGTTTGAATGGACTTTGCCTCTACGTTTGCTAACATCTGATCAAATGACAGGAGACGGTGTAAACACTCGCTGATTGAGTACAAATTTTATAGCTGATAGCAAATATGGGCCCTGATTGAGTACCTGCATCCTAATTGTGTATAATGGTTTTTAAGATTTTTGACCTTTAATGAATAATAACATTGAGATGATACTGAAGTAATAGCTCATGATGCCTAGCAAATCTGTTTGAAACTTGTGTTTAGATTTATAATTTTGCAATTTCCTTCCCCTTTCTTTGTTTTTCACGAGAAATCTTCCTTTTGATTAGACTTACCTGCTAAGATTTGCAGGCACGAATTGGAAAACTCTCGGAAAAAGGTGTAAAATTTGTTGGAGCAATATCTGGATGGACAGCAACACTTCTCTTCATGTGGATGCCAGTGTCACAAATGGTAATATATGCGTTCTTTCTCTTAGAATTTGGTTTATCGAATCAGGCATTTCATCCTTGCATCCCTGACCAAGACTCGTGCTTCTTGTTCAGTGGACAAATTTCCTGAATCCTGATAATATTAAAGGCTTATCAGCTTTCTCAATGCTGCTTGCTATGATTGGAAATGGCCTTATGATCCCACGTGCCCTTTTTATTCGTGACTTCATGTGGTACTGCTTCTTACACCATCATTCTCTATCCCTCTCATTTTTCTACAGGCAGGATATTCCCATGTTCATGCTAAGCTTTCTAAAACTTCATAGTTATATGCAATTGTAGTTTGTCACTGTAATCATCACATGCTAACACCTTATTTCTAGAACAATTATTGTTGATTTACATCCTTTTTAGTACTCTAAACTCTTTAGAACTCTCAACATGCTTGCTTTTTCTTGACTATAAAAGGAATAATAAAACGGACTCCAACCAGACTACTATTTCCGAACCTAGGGTTAGTTGAGTAGATTATTTTTTTATCAGAAAGTCTGCGACAATATTTAGACATGTCTCCACATTGTATTTTACTTGACAAGAACTTCACTCATGAGCTGTGTATCACCACAATGCTTCATAACTGACAGCTCTGCTAACAGTAATTCATCACCAAGGAATACTAAAATGACATCAACACAAAAGTTTTTATTTCAAACCTCAAAAGGCGGGTGGGTTTGTGGAAGAAAATGAGAGAAATGACTCTTGTTGGTAAATTTAGTCTTTTCATAGTGAATGGTGAGCCGGCTGCTTTGTTGCCAGGTTAATAATGACACTTCTGATATATAAATCTTAACCTATACACACACTAGTGGGGGCACTGAATTCCGTCAAATTAAACGCTTCTTAACCATGAGTTTGGATGATAATACAGAATCTTCTTCATATGTCTTTTTTGATATATCAGTACATTAGATTATCCATATACAGAATAATTTCCGTATCTGACAGATGCATGCTCAACTTTTTCAGGTTCACTGGCTCTACATGGGCTTCAGTTTTCTATGGTTATGGGAATATTTTATGCATGTACTAGTAAGTTATCTTCTGTTAGCGAATTCTCATCTGTGACTAGCTATTATTCTTTTTTTTTCTGACTTAGCAACTGAAGAACTTCAATTATGATATCAGTTTCAACAGCATCAGTGGGAAATTTCTATTGGCAGCAACAGCTGGTTTGGTTTCATGGATAGGTAGCCCCTCAATCCTTGTGTAGTTTATGTTTGGAATTTAGCCATACTCTGCCTCCGCCCTTGCCCCGACCCCACATGCCCAGAAAATGGGGGGCAAGTGAGCAATATTCTACACTTATGCTGAGCTTGTGATAGCGCTGAACACAGAAGTTTCCCTTCCTTACAGGCATGGCTCTATGGAGAGACACTGTAGTTTATGGATACAGCTCACCTCTTAGGTCTTTGAAAGAGTTGATTTTTGGCTCTTGAACTCCTAAGGCATGCTGCAATGGCGCTTAAATAAGATGAAGCAGCCTGATCTAGTACCTTAACTTTTTCAAGTACTGTGAAAACTCATCTTCACCGACCACTATTGAGATGCCAGTGCTCAGTTAAAATTACTACCCCAGACCTCGGTCAAGTTTGCTACCAGTCTGGCTTTGGAAATTTGAACTGGCGAGGATGCTGTATGGAAATCACATTCTTTTGCACTATGAAATAAAAATTAGGATGAATATGCTGTAATTGATATTGTAATGATACAAGATTATTGGTTGACCAATACCAAAGCGCATTGAAGTTACCTGAGAGGAGCAAATAATTCTTGGAGGTTGAATAAAATGTACATTTAATTCCAGATTATTGGTGGAGTGTTCTACGAAAGCTCCTACATATATTTGTGATGTTACTGTTTCTTCAAATCCCAGGGTAGAGCAAGAGTGACAGCCCGCTAACTGCAGATAATAAAAGAGCTAACAGCAAAATAGCATTAGCAATTGAATGCGTGATGATCATGAAATGATGGATTGTAGATACAGGAGATTTAAGATACCGAAAATAGAGCCATAAAGGACACCAGCTGAAAGTGTGCTTCCTCCTTTCCAGTAATAGCACTACGTAAGAGAGATTATCAAGGGAGGATATGTTTTGCAGGGCTGGTTTTATTCATGCAAAGTATTTTTATTATTAATAAAAGGGTTTTTTTTAATGTTTATTTATATTTGATTAATGAGTCTAATGTTTAATTAATAAATCTAGAGTAAATCTAAAAATCATGGGACAAAAGTATTTTGCAAAGAAAATTATGAAGTTATAATTTTGAGATTTTTATTACATCACAGCATTATTCTTAAATGTTCTTAGCTAATGTTATATTAAAACTATATATTAATTCAAGTTGTTGAGATTGATGCATGTTATATTCTTTCTAGTATGAAAGGAAACAATTGGTCTCATAAATTAAGGTATGAGAGATGTTAGAATAATGTCTTTTAGCTAATTAGTTAGTTACACATGATATTCTTATATTCATGTAAATATATATTTATCACTAATAATAACTGAATTTGTCTAGCATTAATAAATATTTTATTAATAAATCTAATTTGATTTTTTAATCTATTTTTTTGTTTCCATCATTCAATATTAAGTTAATTGAGAATTGAGTTTCACAAATTAATTTAATTTTTTTATAGGGTTATCTTAGTCTCATGACTTGAGTCATGAATTTGACATGTTAATTCATTTTACTTGAGTTATTTTTTTATATTTTTTCAATCAATGACTTTTTTTCACCTTTCAACATTAAAGTGAGTTGGGATTAAGTTTCATAATTATTTTTTGTTTGCTTTATATTGGGTTATCATAGTTTTATAAACTAAGTCTCAAATTTGGCATGTTAATCCAAGTTTAATTGGGTTGATCCAATATATTATCGTCTCAATATCTTTATTTTTTTTATATAAAAAAAGGCGTCATCTTGAATATTTTTTTTAGTCAAACTTTGTTTTTCTGGTTATACAAATTGTCTTTGAACTCATCAATAAAACCAAGTCACATAGGATCAACTTCTGCATGATTTATTTTTTTTGTACTTATAAAAATATTAGCAATGTTTGAACATATTTTATGCTAAACAAATTGATCAGATTCATAAAATAACTCAAGACAATGATTTAATTTTATAAAAACAAAAGGAGATTATTTATTCTTATGGATTTTTTTGGTTTGAAAAATAAAAATAAAAGAATCACATGCCTATTATAAATATTTGATATAACATCATTACACCTTTATAACAACAATAACAACAATAAGATTATATTTTTTTCCCATCTTATTAAATGAAGGTTCAAACTTAAAAACACTATATAATATCAAAACTAATTGGACTACTATCCTATTTATGTTTTGATTTCTGTTAAAATTCCTACTCAAATATGATGGTGCAGTTTTTTTTTATTTAAGCCAACAATAAAAAATATTAATAAAAGGAATCCAAACATTTTTTACAACAACCATATCCTTGAGACATCACCAAATTTAGTCTTACTTAAATTCAAAGTTATCATAATAGAAATTTTCAAATTTGAGTTTGAATTTTCTTTTATTTAAATATTAGCTACAAAAAATTCCTAGGTTATGGAAAAACTTATTTAGACTTTTTATTAAGTTATTGGAGACCCGAGTTATCTCAAATATACCCCAAATTGTTTCTTCTATCTCTCTTTTCAAATTAGGTCTTTGTGATTCATTTTTTTATTCAATAAAATTGCTATTATTATCAATTTGAATTTTCAAGTTTATTATTGCAGGTATCAAAGCCTATTGTGCCATGGAAGATGGATCATAAATGTCACAATTATTGGAAATAGTCATTAGTATGAAACAATAATTATTTTTGGAAGAGCTAACTCAAAAAATTACAAAACTATTAGTCAAGGTACATCAACTTATTAAAATTCAAGGGAATAAATCAATATAATTTTCTCTTAATTCCCTTTTAACTTTACTCAGTGTACATCAGTGACACAAAATCAAACCATTTAAGAACAACCAAATTTGATTAAACGACAATGAAGTTAGAATTTTCTAGGATTAAAGGCGAGGATCCATTGCATATAAAATTTGAGACATCTATCTGTAATGAACTTATAGATGCACTTATCAATCTGAAAAGAGACTTCTTTGTTGAAAATGAGCAATTTAAAGATTGAGCAACATTATTATAAAATATCAAATCAAACTTATGCTAAGCACATAAGAGATAAAATGCAAGTATAGCACAGAAAAAAAAGAACTTGAATTAAAAGGAGATTTGGTATCTTTAAGCTCTTATTATATCATCAATTAAGTGTGCCCTAGAAGAAAAGTCAAAAGTTATTTTACAAAGACAAAAGATAATCAAAATACAATCATGGATAAGGAAGGTGACTTACCATTTAGAGTTTTTTTTTATTAGGCCATAGTACATTTAGCATTCCAAATTTCTTTAATAAAATAAAATAGGATAGCTAAAATTAATCTATCATATCCTTGAAGGCAGAGGTTTTTTTTTAATAAAGATGAAATTGTAACGATCCTAACCTAATCTTTACATAACAACAAAATGAAATGAAGTCTTATTTAAATTTATAGTTATCAAATTAGTATCGTTCAAATTTAAGTTTCAATTTATTTGAATTTCTCTTTTCAAGAAAGATTAGTTAATATAATTCCAAAAGGTTATGGAGAAATTTATTTAGACTTCCTATTGGAGATGCAAGCTACCTTGAATTCATCCAATAATTTCTTTTTTTATATATAAAAAATTAGATCTTTGTGAATCAATTTCTTTTTATTCAATAAAAATGTTATTATTATCAACTTGATTTTTCATGTTTTTTGTAGTATTTTTAAAGAAGAATTCTAAGATAATTATATCTAATAAATAATTAATTTATCAATAATAATTGTTTTATAAAAAAAAAACTAGTCTGGAATAATTATTTTGTGAGTATAGAGTGATTTAAGTTGCAATATAATGTAAATACATTATATCTCAATTCCAAACATTACTTTTAATGGTAGCCAATATTTCTAAATCTACCTTTAATCTATTTTCTTTGACATTATAATACCATTTATTTATTAATTTCAATTTCAATTTTTTTCTTTTGAAGTTTCTATCCTTTTTAACCCAAAGGTTTATAAGTTTTATCATGTTGTGTTCAAAATTGTTTTTATTTGATTGAATTGTAGTATGGTGTGTAATGTCTAAAATATAATTCCTCTATTGGAGTTGATGTTAATAAATGAATGAAATTAATCCATTTAAAAAGAAATTGTAAGTAAATAAAATGAAAAGATAATAATGAAATAATCATTTTAAAAACAAATTATGAAGTATTTATTTCTGCTTAATTTAGTCCATTTATTAGGTTTTAACATATTATATTTCATCAGAAATAAAAAATGGAATATATAATAATTTTGATTTGAATAAAAATTGGTGTGATGTACTAATCATGAAAATAATCTTGTTTCTTATTTGTCTTATATTTGTGTTCAATAATTTATTATTTAATTTTCAAAAATCAAAGATCTTATTCTTTTTCTCTATTTACTAAAATTTAAAATTTCTTATACTTGTACTCTAATTATTTAATGATTTATTATTATTATTATTACAATGGATACATTCTAATTATTTATTTTTCATTTTTATTGATTTATGATTTTGTCATATAGAGAACCACATTTGCTCTAAAAAAGACTCAATCAAACCAAAATACATTTTATGGATTCCAATTAAGGAATTTGAAGAGTACAATGAGGAAGAAACTATATTGAAAGAGATCAATTTTAAAAATTAGTTAGCACTCTCTCACAATAACTTTGGATTGGAAAAAAAATGTGTGTGTGTGTGTTTAATTTAATACTTTGGTCCTCTAACTTTTATTTGACATGATTTGGACCGTTTTAGCTCAAGTTTTACCCTAATTGCATATTATTTTATAATGGAGAGTTTAATTGATAGATAGGGAACTTGAGTGAAATGTTTGAGTTAAAACTCCGATATCCATAGTCTTTGGATTAAAATAAAAATAAGGCAGGTTAAATTTTTTATTACAATATTTATTTCAATCCTCCATAGTTTTTGGATATACGGTGATCAATCCTTTGAACTTAAGAAAATATATTTTGGTACCTAACTTCATTTTTTTTTCATTCGTTGTTGTTGAGAGAAGAGAAATAGTCGCTAGATTTTAACTTAGAGAGAGAGAAAGTGGTCGTTGGAGAAGATTTTGACCCCTGAAATGGTTAATTTTTGTAATATAAGGTTCCATATGATATGGGGTGGGGCGAGGGGTTACTTTTAGGTATTTTGTTTTACCTTAAACACGCTTAAAGAACAAATCTAAGCCCGAGAAGAATTTTTGTTTGGGTAAATTTTGGGATTTTGAGTGGTTTATTGGGTTTTTAGTTGTCATGAATTGGTTCAACAAGGTTTCTAAAAATGTTTTCTGGGTGTTTTGGATAAAAATAAATCAACTTGTTTTTATAGCCTTTATAGCGGTGTCAAATACTGAGTTCTGAAGACGACATGTCATCTATTAGTAAAGATGACACATCTTTTTTCGAGATAATTAGGGCGGGCGACTAAACTTAAAAAAAAATCCCGGGCTTGGGCTTGGGCTTGGCCTTGCAAGCGTGTGCACGGGTCATTGCTTTATTAGGCTAGAAGCTGAGATTGGCTTACCTATCACAACATAAATATATATATATACTAGCCACTAACCCGCGCCTCGTCGCGGTCGAAACCATATTTGTTTCAACATAAAAAAATATTAATTGTATGATATTTTTTTATTATATATAAATTTAGGTAAAATAATAAATCTGAGCAAAACTTATGTGAAAGTGCAAGTTTCTTATAAAAAAATATAAATTTTAAATCGATATAAATTTATCTATTTGGTACGTTATGATGAAATCACTAGTATAAAATTATCATCATCATTAAAAAAAATAAGAAAATTCGGATACCTGAATTATCGAACTCACTGTATTAGGTTTAGTTCATTTTATAATCCACTTTAAATTAAACATGACAAACAAAATATAAATTGTTAAAACACCTGCAATAATCAAATAACAAAAATAAATATTTAATTTTCTATCTATAAAAGAAAAAAAATTAATGAAAATTCATCCCCATGCTACTATCATTATCATGACTATAACACTTAAAATTATTATTAACATTATTTCCAAACAATTAAAATCACTAAATTGCCAAAAAAATAAAAAAGCAAATAATTTTTACAAAAAAATAAAAATAAAATCACTAAAATTATCATTATTATTGCGCAAATAATGAAATCATAAAATCATCTGACCCAAAGAACAAATAAAAATGACAGAAAAAAAATTAAAAGGAAAAAAAAGAAGTATTAATTTTAAAATGATCGCTAATATAAATAAAAAATTCATAATTGAACCAAATAAAAATAAAATCCCAATAAAAAATAAAATAACAAAAACTAAAAGCATAAGTGCATAAATATGGATAAAAAGTTTTTTTTGTCCAAAAAAGATAAAAAAAAGAATTAATACTAAATAGAAAAGTCAAAGAATTAGGGCTGAAACAAAAAATAAAATATGATTAATTCTAATAGAAGGACATAATTGAAACAAATAAAAATATTGGGACATAAACAAATAAAGGCATTAAAAAAAATGCAGTGTAATTTTGTTTAAAAATTAAAAGAATAAGGACCGAAATGAAAAGTAACATATATGTTCAATCTCAATTGGAAAACAAAATTAAAACAGATAAAAACCTACATACCAAAAAAATTAAAGAAACAAAAAACAAACAAAAATCAAAATAATAAGGACCTGGTGATAATCAGAGAAAACCTGTGGGTGAAAGTACCATGATACCCCTAGGTCCAGGCTTTCGTTTTTGTCTTTTCCTAGGCTTGTTTGTATTTTAACTGTGTATAAATATGTCAAAAATTGAAAATACTCTATCACTACTTTCGCGTCCTTTTGTCAGCACCTAGGAGTAAAATAGTAGTTTTATTGTGCAAAAAATTCAAAACTACCATATATGTCCGCTGGAATATTCAAAATACCCTCTATTCTGAGGGTTATTTTTTTTTTTATCATAATCTATAATAATATGTGTCTATATATATAGTAAAAAGACATCATATGAAAATAGACACATTTTATATTTTAGTTAATTTTAATATTTTGGTTTTCTATACATTTGTCTCACTAACTTGCCATCCTTTGGCTTTCTTTTCAAGTTTAAGAATTAGGAATATTTTACACACACGCATGAAAAGTAAATTGGTTTGAATCAAATCTTACAAACGAACATGAAAAGAAACTTTGTTTGAATCAAGAATTATTTGTTTTTTCTGTACAATTTCATATATATTGTCCTCTACGACAATAGTCCTTGAAGCTTACTATCTTCATTTTTTTTAAATATATACCCAGATCTTTTCCACCGTCGTTTTTCTTCAGGTAATACTTCACCTCTCTCATTCCTCCATTGACACATTCATCTCCTCCCAGCTCACGTACCCCACCAATGCCATTTCCGCCGGTGACCAAATCCCCAATTTCTCCATCATATTTATTTTAAAGAAAAAGGAAATGGAATTCAAAGGAAATGCACACCAAAGTTTCTCGCCTTATGATCTCTCTGTTATCACCTCGTCTGTTTATACTCTCTCTCTCTATTCCCACCTCTTTCACTGATCAGGAGATCACCCCACTTCCAAGCCTTAACGCCAACCCTGATTTCCTTTACTCTGAGCCGCCCATCGCGCAACGATATGGCTTGAGATTAATGAACTGAACTTTTACAGTCGTCGAGAAGCAGGTATTAATTAACTGCTTTCAACAAAAGAAAACAAGAAACCACAACAGAAAACACACAAAAATTAACTAAGAGAAAGAATGAAAAATCAAGAAAGCCCTCAGCCACCAACACAAAACCTTGACAACACCAAGGACAAAACTGACAATGTACTGTTGAAGTCCACAGTAAAATACCTCACAATCTACAGTGCATGAAATAGTAAAAAGGCCACACCATTTATATTTTAGTTAATATATATATATATATATATATATATATATTAAAATAGCTTTTATAAAAACAATGTATTATTTGTGTGTATTTTTTCAAATAAAGTTTGGGTTTATTTTTTTTTAATGAGATTGTGATTGTTTTTAAATGATATTGAGCGTGTATAATTTTTAAAGAGGCAATTATTATTCATGTATGATTTGTTTCTTATTTTATATAGATTATTTTTTAATATTGATTTTTTATAAGTTTTTGATATGTTTTTTTAATTATTATTGAATAAATTTTATGTGTGCCAATTTTTATTACAAATTTGTGTTTTTCTTTTACAAATTTATTTTGATAGAAGAATTCATTAAACATAAATAGTTTAGTTACTCGTATTGCGATGTTAAATATTTTGATCTTTATTTATTTCTTGGTTTTTACAATTTCACTTTTATTTATTTTTGATAGATTTCTTTTATAGTTTTACACAATGGTTATTGATTTGTTTAATTAGATGTATGCATAAGTTGTAGAATTATGGATATTCATTTTCTTAATTATGTTTTGATGTTTAAGATTGGATGCTTATTCTTATGATTTTTTTTTTAAATTTGTTCCCTTAAACCTTTTATGAAAGTATTATTGTTTTTAATTTAACCTTTTAATCCAAGTTTACAATGTATTTTTTTTTTCTGCTTTTGTTCTTTTGAATTTTACCATTTGGTTAATGTCTTTATTCTTTTCAAATTTGCTCTCAAGTTTTAAATATTTTGTTCCCTTTGATTTATTTTTTATTGTAATTCTAGCCTTTATTATTTTTATTTTATTTTTTCTATTTTGTATTTTTTCTATTTTGTTTTTAATTATTGTAACCCTTAATATTTCCATATATATAGTGATTTTAGTCTTATAACTTAGGCCATGATTAAAAAATTTAACAATAACCGGTTCTTTTTGTCTTATTTGTTTTATATTCATATTTGTTTTTTTCTTTCTATCAATTATAATATTCTTATTTTTTAAATAAGATAATTGAGATATTTTAAAAATATTGTGAAGATATATTTCTATAATATTGGCAAATATTCATCTATAGCACTTAATTATTTTTTGTTGGTATCTTATTTTTTAATGATATTACTAAATAGTCGAATTTATTAAACTCATTCGAACTAATTACCTTTTGATTATCATTTTTTATTGTTTAAATAAATATTTACATGTTTTAATATTTGTTAAGCAATAAAAAAATGTTTTATCTTTCCGTTTGGCACTGTGATCAAATCATTGTTTTGATGAAATTCAATTTTTTATTTATATTTAAATAAATATATTTTGATATTTTTTGATTATTTTGATGTGTTGATATCAAAAATAATTTTAAAAAATAAAAAATATTATTTTAATATATTTCAGCATCAGAAATATTTTTAAAAATTACTGAGCATTCAGTCTAAGTAGAGCTTTCTATTTCTGGATACCTTCAAAGGCTTGACACTGTCATCGAAAGCCAACTTTGGGCCCTATTCGGACCTGTTAGGGCTTCGAAAAAGAGAAGGTTGTAGAACCCTAGCAGACAGGATTTTCTCGCATTTCTTCTTGCTCTCTCAAGTCTCAAATGATTCCATAACGAACACCTAAACGAAAAAAAAGTAAGAAAGAATGAACCCAAAATCATGGTCTCGCTTGCTTCTCTATCAATCCCTGAAAAAACCTAGAAAACCTCCAATACCCCTGCTTTCCCGGAAAATCTCGACTTCCCCCCACTTTCCCAGCACCCAAACACCCTCATTCTCCCATTTCTCCAAAACCCATTTCTCAACTTTCTCTGGCGCCTCTTCCAATGTTGCCCGGGAACTTCTGGCTGAGCTAGAGCGCGAAAAGCAGAAGGAAAGAGAGGTAAGAAGGCGAAATGGACTCGATACTAAAGACATTGATGCAGAAGATGAAGAAGATTACCTGGGTGTTGGTCCATTGATAGAAAAAATAGAGAAAAAGATTCAAAAGGATGCAGGAAAGCCGGAAGTTTATGATCATGAAGCTACTGAATCGGGTGGTGACGATGATAGCTGGTTTTCTACTGATGCTGCTCATAAAAGAGATGAACTTTTTTTAAAGAAGTTTGACAAACACGAAGAGTTAGTCAAGAATTTCGCTAAAGCTGGTATGTGATATAATTGTTGCTTTTGATATTCGGTTTGTTATTAAAGTATTGTTATTGTGGATATGTAATGGGCTGGGATGATTTTGAGTAAATTATTATTATTATTATTTATTGACAGAAACACTTGATGATGCATTCAAATGGATGAAGAAAATTGACAATTTTGAGCAAAAACATTTTCGACTTCGTCCTGAATATAGGGTGATTGGGGATTTGATTAATCTTTTGAAGGTAGCAGAAGGAAAGGATAAATTTATCCTCCAACACAAATTAAATAGGGCAATGAGATTGGTGGAGTGGAAGGAAGCTTATGATCCTAATAATCCTGCAAATTATGGATATTTTCAGCGTGCAGAAGTGGCACCAGGTGGCCATGCCTTAGAAGATGTTGAATCTAAAAAACAACAGAAAAAGACACCAGGTGATGATGAGAGCAAGGAGGATGAGGATGATGGGGGCAAGGAGGATGAGGATGAGGATGAGGAGGATGAGTTTGATGACATGAAGGAGAGGGATGATATACTGCTAGAGAAGCTAAATGAGATTGACAAGAAACTGGAAGATAAGTTAGCGGAGTTGGATTATACTTTTGGAAAGAAGGGGAAAGTTCTCGAGGAGGAGATCAGGAATCTTGCGGAGCAGAGAAATTCTCTGACAGAAAAGAAAAGAAGACCAATGTACCGGAAAGTAAGTACTTGCTTTCTACTTCTAGATACCTGTTTTATAGCATCTTGAGCTATGTCAGTTCCGTCAATTTCAACCTTCAAGCTGTCTGGTTGTGAATGCGTCAGAGATTGTGTCTCTAAGTTTTTGCATGAAGATAGGTCATATTTATGTACATCATGTATTGTGGTTGCCTTCGTCCTAAGTATCTAGGCTGCTTTATCAACAACAAATATTCTTTTGATTGTTGCTTTACCACTTTTGGCATCATATTAGTCATGCTTCACAACAGTAATTCCTTATGTTTGCATTTTTCTGTATTTATTTGGTATTGGTGATAAGTTTTATGCTCCATATATGACCCAGAATTTTATTGATTATTGACAGGGTTTTGATGACAAACTGATAAATGTGAATCGAACTTGTAAAGTTACCAAGGTATTACTGCCTTACCATTTGAGGCCTTTGATTTATGAGCAGTCTATGTAGAATCATCACTGAAATTTTTTTATGACCCAGGGAGGGCGAGTGTTCAAGTACACTGCTATGTTAGCTTGTGGTAACTATCACGGTGTTATTGGTTTTGCAAAAGCTAAAGGCCCAAGAGTTCATGTTGCTATCCAGAAGGTAATTCATTGTGTTATTATTTTATTTAAAATGTTTATTTTATTATAATGGTTTTTATTGCTTTTTTCTTACATGGAACAGACATTATTGCTAGTCTGTAGGCTTTCTTTTTCTTTCTCGGCCATTCTTTTGGCCCTTGCATAAATCAGATCTTGATCTAAATCCTTTGCGTGTTGCTATGTCCGCGATCTTCTGCATCATAATGACACAAACATTGACTGCGATCTTCTGCATCATAGTGACACAAACATTGACTGCGATCTTCTGCATCATTATGACACAATCATAAAATGCTTGTTGTCCATGAAGGTGGTGTAATGCATGGATGCCAATGTGATACTTGTGAGCTTGGATGCTCCTTATGTAAAATATTTTTCATTCTGTAGTATACAATGTCTCGTGGCTATTCCTAGGTTTTCTCGCTCTCTGCACGGATGTTGGCATAGAAGAGGATTATAATTGTATGAGAAACTAGTGGCTGGTTTCAAAAAATTATGCAAGTTATCATTTATTTATCAAGTTAGGGTGGTACTGCCACTTTTGTTCAATTTCTTCTTTCCAAGTTTGTTTTTGGTAGTTGCTTTATTTTCTTACCATTGTCTCATAGTATGTGGAAATTGGTTGCACCATATTTTAGAAATTGACGTATGTTGCGAAATTGGGAGTGTTCAGAGGCTCCTATTTTTCTGTTTTCTGTTTAGTTATAATAGCCGGAGTTGTCAATTGCCTTCATGTGTCTGAGATATTTGGAACAGTGAACTAATTTGATTGAACAAACAGGCACGTGAGAAATGCTTCCAGAATCTCCACTATGTAGAGCGCCACGAGGAGCATACAATTGCAAATGCAGTACAAACACAGTATAAGAAAACCAAGGTTTTTGCTTTTCCGCACCTTTCATTTTTTGAGACATTGAAGCTTATCACTTCTCTTTTTTATTATTTTCTTATCTCTGTTTGTCCATGCCCCTTAGCTGTATCTCTGGCCTGCCCCAACAAGAACAGGCATGAAAGCAGGAAAAACTGTCATGGCTATTTTGAATTTAGCTGGTTTCAAAAATGTTAAATCTAAGGTAAAGAGCTCATTAGCCAAATCTGAGTCACAAGCACACCTATACTCTGGAGTTTTTTAATTGAAAGCTCCGACCTTTTTGTAGGTCATTGGCTCTAGGAATCCTTACAACACTGTCAGGGCTCTCTTTAAAGCTCTGAATGCTGTAAGTAATACAGTCTGCCTAGATGATAGACATCTCTCTCTCTCTCTCAGGGTTTGTGATCACTGTTTTATCTTTGCCATTTACAGATTGAAACTCCGAAGGATGTCCAAGAGAAGTTTGGCCGGACTGTTGTTGAGAAACATTTGCTATGATAGCTGCTCAGTAGTGTTAGATTCTCATTGATATTTGCAATAAAAGAACAAATATGCTCGATGAAGAAACATGATTTCCCCCCCTTTATATCTGGTTTTTTATTTTTCATGTTGATTGATGGTAGATAGATAGATGGATAAATTATTGATGTATTGGCTACTTGCTGCCTTCACTCTCAAATTTTGCATTTATGACGTCAGATAATTGACAGAAACATGTTTAGCTTCCTCTTAATTACTTCGCTTCCTAATGTCTTGTCTGCATTTGAGCTGTGTTTTCATGGGTTCCCGTTAATGAAACTAGGAATCCATTTGGTGTGTGTGTGTGTGTAAGAGATGGTGTGGGTGGTAACTTCAAAGGGTCACGACAATGATCCAAACAAGTATCTAAAAAATTCTATATTTAATTCGATAATCCAATTAAATGAAATATGTAAAGATAAAAAGGGTATTCATCATAAGATTTTCTTCCTGTGTCACTGTTCATGTAGAAACATTAATGCAACATGAAGCAAAGAAAATTATAAAATTTTCATAATTATGTTTTTTTTATTACATAAAAGTATTGTTCACGAAATGATTTCGGTAGATTTTTTTTTAAATAATGAACATTTGTAAGAATCATAGATGTTAAACAAACTTGCATGAGAATTTTATATAGAGAGTGTAGACTATCGTTGTAAATATAAAATAAAAAGTAGTAGTAGTAGACTTTGAAGTTAGATGGGTGATGGAAATCAAAATAAGAAACAAATAATAAATAAATGATGAATATAAATAATTGTGATGTATAATGGAGGGGGGATGGCTTTTATAAAATGAATTTTAGCTTGTAAATTCATAACGATGAAAAAGAGCTAGAAACGCGTTTTGATAGATAAAATAAGAAGAAAAATGAGAAATATTTCTAATAAATAATAAATTATAAGAAAGGCAAGTGCAATGAAAAAGCAGTATCGAAGGTTCCAACACTGGTTAAAAATCAATGGCATTACCTTGAAATGGGAAATAAATAAAAGCAGAAAAATTAAAATGAATATATTTTAAAATAATAAAATAACCCTAAAGGTCTAGAAGGATAATTGATATGATTTATGTGAGGATTCAGCATGGAAATTTGGATGGTTGACGATGAGTGAGTGACTAACCAATAAGAATAAGAATATAATTTTGCGTAGAGTATGAACATGTTTTGCAGCCTTGGTTTAACATCTCAGCTCCATCTAAGTCTAGCAATTTGAGCACAAAGACAAGATAGTTCAAGTGAAATATACAGAGGCATGATGAATGAGGGGAAGATCTGTAATTAATGGCAAAATTGCATTTAAAACAATAAGAGGCCCATCCATTCATAAAAAAATATGAGGAAATTCAGATAGAGAGACAGGTGTAGAGTTTTGGAGGAGCTAACCCATAGAAAGCAGTCTATTATGTATGTGGTCACAGAATAATACAGCACTGTATCATGCTTCTTCGTGCTCACTTGACTATACCATCCAGCCCGAGGGATTGGAAAGATCATTCTTTGTATCACCATGAAATATATCCTAGAAAGAACCTGCAAAGAAGAATTGAAACACGTCTAGTTTTGGACATGCTGTGAGCCTAGATGCTGTCATCCTGGATTGATAAAGATTGGAAACAAACAAACTTTTTGGCAAGGTTTAGCTCATGCTTAACAGCTAGCTTGCCAATTGTGAAGTGAGTTGGTGTTCTTCCAATCTAGCAAGATATAATAGTAATTTTGATACACACACAGATATATATATATATTCTACTTCTTACTGTTACATTTGAAAATATAATTTAAGATGGTGGAACTTATTGCTTGTTTCGGCAAAATTTAGATAACTTGATTAAATACATATTCCGATAAAATTATAATTGTATGGGTGTTAGGGTTTGTAAAAGATATGATGGTAAAACATATTTTTTTTTATTAATATTTCTATGGATAAACTATGTATTCTCCTTATAAAGGGAAGAATGATTATGGTGTCAGGCACATTGTTATATAAGCTGGTTCAATGAATAAAAGACTAACTTGGTGGTGTGGATGTGAATGAGGTGGAACCATGAAGAAATTGAAATGAAAGGGATTTGGAAAAATAAAAAATATCTAAAGCTGATCATAAAGATATTTTTGACAAATTGATTTCTTGATAAAAATTATCATGGATTGCAACTAGGAGGGTGAAATTGTTGATGCCATAATGATATAAAAACATTAATTATTATGGTTGTTGGATATATTTTATTGCACAAGAAGAAAGTGGGGAGTAAAAGGTTCATTGTTTTGTTATGTTAATAATGCTAACAAGGATATTAATGTATGTAGTGTGTGTAAGAAAAAGAGAATTTTCTAAGGGTTGAATTTTTTATTTTGAACGAATCTTATTATGATGTAGATGTAAGGAAGTTGTTTGAATATTTTGTTTAGAAATGGTTTGAATTTGTGATTTAATGATGCCTCATGACCTTGAAAGATTTCGTTTATGCATTAAAATAAGTTGGCAGTTGAAAAGAATTTTCAAGGGATGAAAACTCTCATTGTCTGAATTTTTAGCTGTAAGAGATGGCTATTATAATAGAGTTGAAATCCAACATGGATACACCGATGAGAAATGTTGCTGAAATGACACAGTGGACAGTGTTAGCCTGCAACAAAATTCAGCAATGAGTGTCAGCTGATTCGGCAATAAAGACAATGTCAGCAGAATTCGACAACTAAGATAGTGTCTGCGAATTCGGCAGTGCGCATTGGGTCATACTAGTCATGAGTTCTAACTTGCATGAACGTGTGAGACTTGGATAATGGACTTTCCAAGGTGGCAACATGCATAACAAAACTGGTAGTTGGGGACTGGCAGTTGAGACATGTAGTGCAATGGGTTGTTGCGACAATTATGATCATGGTTGGGAGTGCTTTTCAATGACACCAAGATTATGAGATCATGGGTTAAAGCCACCCACTAATACATGGGAACAAGGGGGAGAATGTGCCCCATTACTTCCTAAAATGTAGAGATGATCGTTTATGTTTGTAATTATTCTGTACTTGTCTATAAATAGGCTAGGGAGACTTGGATGTGTAGGATGCAGAGTAACATGCAGAGTTTAGGGCATAACATGCAATTTTGTGCATGACATATACGAATTGTGTATCTCCTTTGTTTACAAGATTAATAAAGGTTGAGATGTTTCTCGTACAAAATGTGTGCTTACTTTGCATCTCTTTCATACTTTTGTATATCGTTTATCTTGCAATAAGAGAAAGTGTGGGGAACCTCTAGAAAGAGGAGAAACACCTAGTTGTGTAGGCAATTATTTGTGGAGCAAAAATTTTACCTCATGACAATTGGTATCAGAGCACGGTTGTGCTTTGGCAAGATAACAAGAATGTTCTATTTTATGTTCGAGATGATGGACGATCTTGAAAGCAAAGGCATCACAGCAGCTGATGGATTGGGACGTTGGATCAAAGTCTAGCGAAGGGACTGCCGAGGTTTCTAAATTTTTATCAAAACCTAAAGGGACGGATAAGGCGAAAAAGAAGAAGCAATTTGGTGGGGGGAAACCCAAACATGTCACTAACAATGGAAAGTTGGACTCGGAGATAATCAGTAAGGGCTTAAAACTAAATTTACACTATTTTATTTGTGATGGGAGTCAATTTGCTAGGGATTGCCTTGGATGGGGCAGATCCAAAACTAATCTTGTGCGCCTTGGCGATGGAAGATCAGGGTGATGAAAGAAAGATAGTTAAATTTAATAGTTGAGACAAAATTCAATCGCAGGCTAGCCTTGAGGTAAAGGATGTGGCCTTGATGCTTGTTGGTTGCAGAACTTGAAGAGTTTTGTGCAACTTGACGATGAACTTTATATGATAGTGGAAGCAAAACTCAGCAACAAAGTTTAAGGAAATCAGTCGTTTGACCAAACAAATCAGTGAATATTTGATGTGGTTTTGCTCCTTCAAGGAGAGGCAGAATGTTGGGTCTTTTATACGAGACTTATGTGATGAACAATGCAGGTAAAGGAAGAAAGAACTTATAACTAGTTTTTATGTATAAAAGAAGCAGTACTCTATGTATATCATTGTTATTGTTTGTTGCTACCATTTTATATATATATGTACATATTGATGTTGTTAGGTCTATCAGGGTCATGTCATGAGTAATCTTAGTTTAGTTCCCTTTTTCTTTTGGCCATGTAATTACTTTGGAAAATTAAAAGATTGATCTCCTAAAACTTGAAAAGTAATATTAACTAGTGAATTTGGATGTGTAACTTTAATATAGTGTTGTAATTCTATGTACCTATTTAACAATGCATATTTGTAGTTAGAGTTCAATTTTTTTACTTGAATTACATTATATGTTGTTATTATACAAGACATAGTTTATGCGATGCTTTTATGTAACAACTAAATTATGCATTGTTATTATGTGAACTTATATTGTGTGTTTTTATTGAATAAGACGTGTTATGTTGATAATGACGAGTTTGGTTGAGATTTAGAATGATTGAATTGAGTTTTAAAATAAAATTAGAACTTGGGACATTCAAGTATATGAGAGACTCCTATGAGATTTTGTTAGAAAGTTTGGTGGACAATATATAAAACAAATTTGATTTTTTCTAGTTACTTGTTGTGTGTTGACTCCAAAATTGGGATTGTTACATTGTTGAAATATATGTATATGATATGTTTGATAATGTGCATCAAAGTATATATGATAAAATTTTGGATTGTTTTGAGGATACATGCATAAAGTTATAAATTAGATATATTTAATAACATGTTTGTAATATGATATAGGTTGACTTGATAGTTAATGTTGTATGAAAATAAATTGTGGTTGTATTAGTAATAGAGTGATGTTTCATTGGCAATAATGGTAACTACATGTTAAAATAAACTACCAACCATTTTGTTCAACATAAAAAGTGCGAGAAAAACTATGGATAAAATTATAAATTTTTGTGAGAAGAATCTCCTCCAAATGTGAGTGTAAAAAAGAAAATTAATGCATTGATATTCCAATCATGTGATGCAATAAACCGCTAAGCTGAAAGACAAATTCAGGTATGTTTTTACTTGGCAGGGGTGAAAATATGTTAATGATAGGTAATGGTGATGATATAAAATGACAAGTTAAAAAAATAGTGATAATGTAACAAAAATTAGTCATAAAAACAAGTTAGTGAAAATAAGTTTTCTAAAATTTTGTAAACTAATTAAAATAGTTTAATTTCTTTACTTTTCTACTATTAAGCTATGGTTTAAGAGTGGATTAATAACAAGATTTGTCCTTTGCCTCTTATTTGTTTTTTAGAAATTTATACTTGTATACTTTATCTATAGATTCTATTATATGTTTCATTAAAGTTTCAATCATTCTTTGTAGTTTTACTAAATAATGTAAAAACAATATTTACTACTAAGATTATTCCTTGAAATTTCAAAATACATATATACAAATGAGAAAAAAAATTAAAATTTCTACACTAATGAAAATTTATCATAAAATCTTAAAAAAAAAAGAATTTTTATGACAAATACTCTGATTAAATATCTAGTATTAGTTTATGAAAGACCATAGAGAAAAAAAAGTATAACAATAATAAATTTGTTATTAATAAAAGTATGAGTGATAAATTTAGTTTTATATTTGATTGCATGTTTGAAATAATTTGTTTTTATGTTTGTTCATTTCGTATAAGAAGATTTTATAGAAAAATAGTTTCGCAGATTTTTTTTGTGTTTGTTAAATGAAAGTATTTTAGGTTACAAGTTTTTCTATATTTGTTTCTTGTAAAATATTTTATAGAAAAATTATTTAGTGTAAAATATTTTACTTTCAACCTTTAAACTTAGTTTGTTTACTACAATCTTATTTTCAACATAAAGTTTCATAAAATAATTTATGAATATTATACCACTTAAATACCATCCAATTATTTTATACATTATCCCTTTCTCCATCATTTTTTCCTTTACCACCAATAGGATCACCTCCTCCAACACAACTTCTTTCCTCACCATCATCATAATGGCCAACTACCACCTCTTGCTCCTCTACACCATCATCTTACCCTCTCTTTTTTTCACCACCACTACCAAGACCACCTCACCACTATCACTTCTTTCATCACCACTATTGAAAAATATTTTTCAAGTCAATTATAGAAAAGCACATGTAAAATAATTTATGAGAAAATATTTTTCTTTCATAAAATATTTTACACCAAAAAAAACAAAACCTTATGTTTAGAACATATAATAGTTTGTATGTTTTTTAGTTTGCTTATTTCTTCTTGTTATTGAATTCTATATCTTTTTTTTTTTGCATGTATAACACTTTTAATTCTTGACCCAGGAGTTTTTAATACATAGAACTAAATCTAATAGTATTGGAAAGAAGAATAAAAAACTTAATAGCGGTGTAATCCATAAATAAAAAATAAAAAGATTTTACATGGATTATGTACGTTAAAGTCAGACCCAATCTCAAGGGATGGTGACAGGAAGTCAAACACTTTTTCTATCTATCTATCTATCTATCTATCTATTAGTCATTTACCCGTGCTTCTTCACGGGCGGAATCTAATTTTTTTCAATGTAAATAATATTATTTATATGAAATTTTTATTATTATAATATAAATTTGAGAAAAACAATAAATCTGTGTTGAATTCATGCAGAGTGAAAATTCCTATAAAATATATGAATTTTAAATCGATATAATTTTATTTGTTTTGTAAGTTTCAACAAAATCACCAACATAAAATTATCAACGCATTAGGATACCTGAATTATCGAATTCATTGGATTTATTCAATTTATAATCCAATTTAAATTAAGCACAACAAACAAAATATAAATTATGAAAAAATATGCAATAATAAAAAAATAGTTAATTTCTATATACAAAAAGAAAAAAAACATCATTAAAAATTCATCCCTACGTTATTACCCAAATAATTAAAATCACTAAATTGCTCCAAATAATAGAAAAAGAGCAAAACATTTTTATAAAAAAAATAATTACTAAAATTATCATTATTATTGCGCAAACAATGAAACCATAAAATTATCTTATCCAAAAATCAAATAAAAATAACAGAAAACACACAAAAAAGAACAAAAGGAGAAATATAACTTTAAAATGATCACCAATATAAAGTTAAATTTCAGAACTCAACCGACTAAAAATAAAACCTCAATAAAAAATAAAATGACAAAAATTAAAAGCAAAAACAAAAAGTATAGATGCATAAATACAAGTAAAAATAAACAATGTCCAAGAAAGACTAAAAAAACCAAAAGAATTAATATATTTTTTAAAGAATAAGAGCCAAAATAAAAAATAAAATATATAACTGATCTCAATCAAAGGACAAAATTGAATCAAATAAAAACCTTGGGACCGAAACAAATAAAGGGATTAAAAAAATGCATTTAAAAAAAAGAATAAGGACCAAAATAAAAAATAACATATATGACCAATTTTAATGTAAGGCAAAATCAAAACAAAACCTGTATACTAAAAAAATTGAAGGAACCTAAAACTAATAAAAAGGGAATGAAATGAAAACTAACATATATAATTAGTTTTAATTGAAGGACATCATTGAAAACAATCAAAATTTTCATTGAAGGAATTAGGAATAAAACTGAAATCAAAAGAACATAGACTAAAATAAAACAATCACAAACATAAGGGATTGCCATGTATTTTCCATTGGCAAGACAGAGAGAAAGGAGAAAAAATATAAAATTGTCTATCGGTGATTCACCAACCAATATCACACGACACACCTCGCATCAAGAGTTAGAGGACATGGCGGTGCACCTTGTGATATGGTGAACAAACAATTACCATGACTAAAAGACCTTATATGAAAGGAGCATGTGCGTGCAACACTGTTGGTGCGTCCATACGACGCGTCTGTAGTAATTCGGAAAAGAAATAAAAAAATGCCAAATTATTTATACACTCCTGTATCCAGCGATAATTATAAAAAAAAAAATCAGGAATGCAAGTACCACAATGCCCCCAGATCTAGGCCTTCATTTTTGTCTTTTCTGGAGGTATTTGCGTAGTTTTATTGTGTATGAATACGTTAAAAACCGAAAACATCCCATTGCTCTTCTTTCCGTTAGCTTCCAAGAATAAAATGGTAGTTTCATTTTGCAATTTAAATGAAAAATACCAGAAAACCCTAAGTAATATGAAAATACCACTCATGTCCCCTAGGGATGTCCAAAATATTCTTGGTTCCATGGATTAAATTTTGCCGCCCCAGAAGTAAAATGATAATTTTACTGTTGAAATCCACAATAATTTATGTTTGGAGGACACCCTTTATTTATTTTTTAATAAGTAATTGTAGAGTTTTGTCATGAGGAAAATAAAAAGTGCTAAGAATATAATATATGGTTAGGAGATATTTAAGAATTTTTTTTGTGGTTTGATGTGGTTAATAAATAGAGAAGTAATAGGATGAACCTACTTTTATATTTTAAAATTTCCTTTTAAATAATTTCTCGAATATTTTTTTTTAAACTATTGATGAAGCAGTTAAGGATATATATAGTGTTAATAATTAGAGTGATTTCAAAATTAAATGATTAGAATAGGGATTACAATAAATAGTAAGTGAGTAGGTGCACGAGAAATGCGGCAAATATTATTTTTATTTAAAAATATAATAAGATAATATTTTTAAAATTTGATGTTTAATATTAACGCATCAAAATAATTAAATAATTTAAAACTATAAAATAAAAAATTAGATGCTAAGTTCACTAGCAATTCCAAACACCCTAATTATCCCACATCACTTGGAACCATCGAATGTCTTGAAAATGTCTTCCAGGCCTCTCCGGCCAGCAATTGTGTGGATGAGTCGAGTCCGGTCCGGTCCGGTCCACTCCCGTCAATTTATACAAGTTGTGTTACGTGTTTGATATGGTATATAACAAGATGAATCTTTAGTTTTATTTTAGTTCCTATATTTTATCTTTAATTAAAAAGTGGTCCTTATTTGAAGTATCTTTATAAAAATTACAATTTAATCCTCGAAATGGAAAGTTTATGCACATCACACTATAATTTTATTTTTATTTTTTCAAAATACTTGATCGTTTCCAAAATGAAAAATCGAAGCGAATAAATAATGAATAAAATGATTCCCATGAAAATTACATCACAAGAAATATCAATTGTCATGAATAGACAAGTTGCCACGTACACCTTTCCAAGAATTATCATGAGATAAATCATGTTTTTTTTTTGTTGGTTATTGAAATACTTGAAAAAGTATCCTTCTCCTTTTTATTTTAGAAGAATTATTTTAGCTCTTACAAAATGGTTTTTTTATTTAAAAGTTTTTGGTCCTTGTATTTTTTTTAAATTACGATTTAATTCTTATAATTTTTTTTTTTGCAATCGAGCCGTTTCATGATAATATAATCGTCATTGCGTGTTTTTTTGTTTAAGAAAAAATTATAGATTTTGTGATAGAATATCCTTCCCTTGCTGTTTGTGCTAACTGTAAAAGAAAAAGAATCTATTTTTTTTTTAAAAGTTTGTAACGGAATATCATTTTTCTTTTCATCACACGAATATTCAATTGTCGTCCCTTTTATAAGAAAAAAAAGTGCTGGAATATTCCACACTTGGATCTGCCCTCATGTGCCCATGTGAAGGATACTATGTAATAATAATAATAATAATAATAATAATAATAATAATAATAAAATATTGTGTGGATACCTTATATATTTCAATAATTTATTTTATTTTGAAAAAAAAAAGTTCTAATAGAAGACCAATTACTTTTGATTGGTTAGAAAATAATGAAATGAAAAGATTGAAACCAAACTAAAAAAATCAAATATAGATGTTGTGTCATAATTATTTTTAAAAATACACTCAAATCTTCAATCCTCGGAAGTGTTGTTTGGGAAACAAAAAAAATATGTTTGAAAAAACTTAAAAAATTTTGTTTTGCTTTAAATGATGTTTTGGTGTTTTTAAAATTATTTTGAGGGATTGATGTCAAATATAATTTTTAAAAAAAAAAAAATATATCATTTTGATTTATTTAATTTTAAAAAGCAACAGCCACCCCACTTTTAAACCATCCTTTTAAAAATAAATACAATTTAAATACATAAAGGAAAATAGCTGGAAATTTTAAAAAAAATCTATTGTAAAGCGAGGGCGGCAGCGAATAAAAACAAAACTGTAAAAGAGAGAGGGGGGACTGGGGGAGGGACCAGCTCCAGGTATCAGCCGACAGTCCTCCATTAGATATCTCCTTTGAGACCGAGAATGCACGTCTTCTTTAATTTAAGCTAATTTAAGTTAAGCTAACATTCACTATTTTAGAAAATATCATCAATCTTTTTGTCTAAAAAGAAAGGTGGAAGAGGCCCTCATGACATGACACCGTTTCGATCATCCCCGTGGCTTTTACCCCCTTCTCTTTCGCATAAGCAGATTTTTTTTTTAATCTTTAAAAATACTTTTCAAGTTTGATTTTGGAAACTGTAGATGTCAATTTTACTCATAATGTTTTTTTGAAATAAAAAATTCCATTTATTTTTAAGAATTTCTATCGATGTTTTCGTCCAATTTATACCCTTTTTTTCTTCTTTTTTTGCGAGAGATAATGTTAATAGCATGGAGATAGACTTGACTTGTGTTCTTGATTATATCATGAAGACAATAAAAATAAACTTTAAAAGAGACCGACACCCTCCACTTGTCCGTTCCCAGAAACCTCTTCATGTGCATAATAAACTAGACCGACCGCATTTTCTAACTTAAAATTCCCCCCCAAAAATGGTATCTTCTCCTTCTCCTGCTTCACCAGATGGTGGCAAGGACTCGAACGTGACGAGGAGAATACTGGGTTTGGGATTCTGGGTACAAGGGTTCAGGTGTTTACCATGGTTGGCTATAAACTTTTTCTTGAAAGATGGGCTCAATGTGAATCCTTCTACTCTTCAGCTCCTTCAGAACTCTGCTAATCTTCCCATGGTTGGTAAGCCTCTCTATGGTGTCGTTTCCGATGCTGTTTACATTTCTGGCCAGCACCGCATTCCTTATATTGCCATCGGTGGTAAGTCAATTCATCACAAACAAGCACTCACGCTTTTCTCTTGCTGTTCATTGATGCGTTTAATTGAATCGTGTTTCACTTGTTATTTGGTCCCAGGCCTCACCTGGGATCAAAGTGAAAGAAGCAGGGGTGCCAATACTATTTATTTGCTAGCCTTTTCTTGATCTGATCAAGAGATGTTAAAGTTTGAGTCTTTTGATAAAGGGTTTATTAGTGTGTTATGGAAATACAAGTGTTTGGACGTTCAATTCAGGGTTTATATGGGATGTTGTTTTGTTTTATGAGTGTGCACATGGACTTCCAATGGCTGTTGTTTTCTTAGAGTTTCATTGGCAAACTTATTTTTCTTTTCTTTTATTTCAAATATAAAAAGAATTAAGGATGTTTCCAAGGTTTAGTACAATTATCTCATCGCTTCTTCAAATTGCATCAACTTGTAATATTCCTGCTTCGCCTTTTTGTCTATTTGAATCACCCCAGCTGCCACCTTCACGATAATTTTATCCTTGTACTTGTGCTCATGGAACAAGTTATATATCATTTGATGAAGATAGCTAGGAAATGGAGAAATAATTAACTGGAACTTAAATCTCTCATTGATTTGCCTGCAAGGGAAAAGTTGGGTACCACGGGGAACTGATGGATATGACTCTATACAGATGTGCATGGTTCTCTTTCATGATATATAAAACTCAAAATCGCTTCATAATATGTTTTCTCATCTGTTACCGCAGCTTTCTTGCAAGCAGCTTCATGGCTAGCTATAGCAATCCTCTCTGCATCAGGCATCTCAATCTTCACCTTGAGTCTATGTCTCCTCCTTAGCAATCTTGGTGCTTCAATAGCTGAGGTTGCAAATGATGCCATTGTTGCTGAGATAGGAAAGGAACTCACCATGCCCCCTAAAACTTCCCAGTCATCTTCCTCGGGTGAGATCCAATCCTTTGTGTGGATTGCTTCCTCTGCTGGTGGTGTCTTTGGAAACCTGCTCGGTGGTATTGCCATTAACAGATACGCTCCGCAAGCCATTTTCCTCTTTTTCAGCCTCACTGTTGCTCTGCAATTGTTTATTACAATAACCGTCCATGAAAGCTCACTTGACCTCCCCAAAAATTCATCCCGGGCTGGAATTAGAAAACAGCTTTCAGAGCTTTCAGTTGCATTACAGAAACCTGAGATTGCTTACTCAATAGCATGGTTGGCAGCATCTAATGCCATTATTCCAGCGCTAACAGGAACCATGTTCTTTTACCAAACAGAGCATCTGCACATCGATTCATCTGTTTTGGGGATCTCCAAGGTTTTTGGCCAGGCGGCAATGCTTCTATGGAGTATCATCTACAAGCTGTATTTAAAGTCAGTTCCATCAAAGAAGTTAATTGCAGCCATTCAGGGAGTGATGGCAGTATTCATGCTTTCTGACCTGCTATTTGTTAAGGGAGTTTATCGGAATATGGGTGTGCCGGATTCGTTCTATGTTATAGTCTTCTCAGGCCTTTTGGAGGTTCTATTCTTCTTTAAGATTCTGCCGTTCAATATTCTAATAGCACAGCTCTGTCCTTCAGGATGTGAAGGATCCCTGATGGCTCTTGTGGCTTCTGCTAATGCCCTCTCTTTCATAGTGAGTGGATACCTTGGAGTTGCACTTTCATCATGTGTTGGAGTAACGAGCAGTGATCTTTCAGGATTTCCTCAGGCCCTTCTAATCCAGGCACTCTGCACGCTTGTGCCGATTTACTGGGCGTCATGCATTCCTGACGATAAGAAGTCAAAAACCAGTGCGAAAAACGAGTAGGATTATAGGTGTGGTGATTCGAATTGGTTTTCCAAGGCGTATTCTTTTATACCATATTTCCCACCATGTTTAGTTAAAAGGTATACCAGGTGGATAATCTCCAGAAAAATGTATTGCGTCGTGGTAGTTGCAGCCCTGCATGTATTTCATTGTGATATCCTTAAAGCTATATATCGTCTTATTGGATCTCTTTCCACGCACAATTCCATTATTAACAGCAGAAATCCCACGTCAAATTGTGGAAAACTAGCAAGAAGTTGTCAATATCGTGGGTGTTTTTTCTTTCTACATTTGCCACGCGATGGGAACCGATCGACAGAGCAGTCAAAACAGCTAAAACTGGTATACTGGTTCCGCGTTTGGATCAAAACCAAAAGGGATAACATGAAGCAGTGGTTATGAATAGCTCTAGCATGTTGGTTCATCAGATATCCCAGGAATAAATACACAAGTCCTGCTTTCTTCAATCTATGCTAACATCAAACAACCAGCACTCAAAAAGCTGATATATCCCGAGCAATTTGGCAATCCATTGAACAGTTGAAAGGATAAATTGATCATTAAATCGTGCTTGCACAGTTCCAACAGGTGAGAAACACGCTGACAAGGTCTCTTCCATCATCTGCTGATAACCATGCTCATTTATGTAGAAACTACGGCGTTCAACCAAGATATTCAACCTTGCTCATTTATGTAAGATATTCAAAATTTAAACAGAAAACATAGAGCGATATCTACTTTTTTGTTGAGTTCTGATCACAAGGCACTCCACGACATGCTAAAACACAATAATTAGACACATATTCATTATCCATAAATTCTTCATGTTGCTCTAGTTGGAACGGCAAATGGAGCCAAATCTCGTAATCCATACAAAGGGCCTCTGCTCAAATTTTTACAACACGCAGCATTTACGTTAAGAAAAGCATTTGATTAAGATCAGCAGCAGCAGCAGGTCACCCTACCACAGCCAGAGGCTGAACAAATTAAAAAAGCACAACCTGCCGCCATACTTGGCTTCCGATGTTACACCGAAGCATAGACTTCTAGATGCGACCATCCCACCAGCATTCTGATCGAACCTTTTCAGCCTTCAACAGTCCCTCATATCCTATCGGCGGGTTTAGCCCTAAACGTTGAGCACGCTCCCAACGTGCAAGCCGAGACATCCCAAGACACGGCCCAAATGCCATGTTCATGTCAAATTGTCTCATCAGTTCCTCATGGTTGTCATGATAATCTATTAAACACCAAACAAAAACCCAACAAAACACAATAAGCTACATGAAGATCAGTATTCTACAAAGAACATATCACGTTGAAGAACAAACCCAGACACAATTTCTCAATTTGAGTAAAAATAAATATGAAAAAATGTGATTAGAAACAACAACAATATTTTCTTTTATCTTCCTGGAATAAAAAGAATCCACTATCTTTTTCTTGAAAAAAAAACACGTCAATAATCAAACAAGTAAAAGTACAATTTTGAGAGAGTACATATGAAACAAAAACCTTTAAGATCAGGGGAGCCATGGGAAATCAGGGCAGTTAGTTGGGTGATATCAGAGCCAAGAGAGGGAACGAGATGAAGGGATGATTTCTTGGACGATGTTGGTTTTATGATCCCACTCTTCTTGTTCTTCTTTAGCCTGTAGAAATCCTTTATGTTGCTTGGTGTTGTTGCCATCTCTCTCAAAATTTCAAATTTCAAATATGTTTTACTGGTTTTTTTTAGGGGAGAGAGGAGGATTTGTTTTTAAACACACAGATCACAGAAGGCAACGTGTTTGATCCAAAAGAAGAAAAAAAAACATTTAATAAAAAATCTATTTTTTTATTCATGCATTTTTTATTTTAATAAAAAAATTATTAGAAATATTTTTTTTTAAAGTAAGAGCATGATTGTAAGATAAATTTCAATTAAATCAAAACCATGAATAAAATATCTTATTGCATTTATATAAAAGATACTTAGGAACACTAAAATTAAAATTAAAAAATAAAAACTTTATTCTTATTAAATATTAATAAAAAGATATTATTTTCAGAATTATACATATTATAACATTAATAATATCATTATAAAAATCATAATTGTTTAAAAAAATAATAGCTTAATTAAATTATTATTTAAATATAATTTTAATTATTTAATTTACAGATTTTTTTTAAAACAAAAACATATTTGTCTTGGCTTGGTCTTATAATCTAAATACACCTAACCCTAGAAACATATGTCTTATAATCAAAATATTATTCTCTCTCTCTCTCTCTCTCGTTATAATTAAACATTTTAAATTATGAAACTCAAGAAGATAGCGATAAAGATGCCATTTGATCCGAGGTTCACATTGCATTGGCGTTGAACCATAGAGCCAAATGCTGCTAATACCAAACGGGATCCTAGATTTTTTTGTGGGTCCCACTAAATTCTTAAGGTTCCACCGCGTTTTGAAAGCATCTTTGCAATGCTTTTCAAAATGAACGCAACATATTGAGAGCTATACTGACGAACATGGCATATTGTCACTAGCTGATCAAATGGTTCCTATTGTGTGTTTTTGTAGGAGAGAGAGGAAGAAGACGATGGCTAACCACCGACCACCCTACCACTCGTGGCTCTGAAAGACCACTAGTAGCACCCTCTTTCTCTCGGTTGCAGGCTTGCAACTTTCTCTCTCCAAATGCAGCCCTCTCTCTCCTTAGAAGTCACCGTCGAACACCACTAGTTGCTCCTTCCGGCATTGGCGATCTCTCCTCTTCACCTTCACCGTTTGTTCTTCTCCCACAACTCACGCGTCAACAGCACCAGCATCGGCAACACCAACTGCAACCTTTTGACAATCATACCGGCCACCAAAGGGCATTATTTGCGACGCTACCACCACATGAATAACCACCTCGACCTCCTCTACACATTGGTATTCGCTAATGACCCTCTCATTACAGTCAGCCAAATTACTGTTCACGTGTGAAATAAGCACGATGAACGCAATGCAACATTTTATGCGCTGTTTTTTTTACACTATATGGGTTGCTCTCGTCCCAGCCCAAGTCTAGGATTGTTGGGCTTTGGCCCAATTTGTCTGGGCTAACCCAGTCCAATTTTTTAAAAAATATATATTTAAAAAAACAAAAAAATGTAGATAAAGATCAATCCTGATAAAAAAAAAACGCGTGACTTCGTTTCACTCCACAACATTGTTGGTATCAGAAACTTGCAACAATATTTTTGTTATGATTATTAATCAACAATAAAAAAATATTGTTATGATTATTGATCAACAATATTTTTTTAAAAGATATATTGATATATGTGTGTGTTCTTTAAAGTAATTTTACAAGTTGACAACAATATGAAAAGCATAATAACCAAACACACAAAACTTCTTTTTATTAAACCTCAAAATCAACCATATTTTTAACCAAACACTTCAATTTAGATTTGATTCTTTTATTTTTATTTTTTAATATTATAATATTTTTTTTACATTTCAAAGAGGATGCAAACTATTAAAATTAAGTGAGCATAGCATGAGAGGATGAAATTGAGAAAAATAGTTATGTAACTGAAGTGAATATTTGTTCAAGGATAAAACATTGAAGAGCTAGACTCAACTTTATTGTTAAGAAACAATAAAAAAATAGTGAAATACACTTCTATTTTATTTTATACTAGGTAATAGAATCGTGATTTTGTTATAAGTCATTTATAAAAAAAATTACAATGTAAAACAAATATGGATGCTAATGCATTTTAGTGTATCAAGAAAAATTACAATGTTGAACTGAAAATTTGATTCATGTACTTAATATATATATATATATATATACAATGTTGAACTGAAAATTTGATTCATGTACTTAATATATATATATAGCAATAGAAGCACTACTTTAAATTCCATAAAAAATAAAATAATTTTCTAGTATGATCCCTCTTTTTCTTACCACTATTATTTTTTAAACACGTTATGAGAAAATTGAAAACAAAAGCAATGAAAACACAATTGAAAAAACATTCCATCAATAATTTTTTTATGGAAAAGGAGATTAAATATTTTTGTCAATAATCTCTAACAAAAATAGTGATGGAATAAAAAAAATCAATAGAAGTTATGTTAGCAATTTCATTAGTAATTTGACATGTCAAAGAAGTTAATAGAATTGCCAATGAAAATTTTATCATTGATTTTAAATGAATTTAAATTCAACAACTCTTCTCCCTTCCATTTTTTCTTCCATGTCTTTTAAAACAACAACCCCTATCTCCTAATTAATTTTACAATAATATAATATTTTTATTTGATACTTACACAATCGCACTATAATTTTCTATAATTTCCTCACTCCCTTTTTGTTTCTCTTGTACTAATATTATTTTTTTTCTTTTAGTCAATTCATACATTAATCAAATTTTAAAGACCGTATATCAACTCAAATTATATATTACATATCTAATCTTAGACATTCTCCACAAATCATCTACCATATTCATCCATTCAAGATGATCTTGAAGCTGACTCCATTGATACAATGGTTCTTTAAATGATGATTTGATCATGTATATGAATAAACGATAACTTTATTTTGGTAAACTTTCAAAATCAATTCATTAAAGTCATATTCATTTAATGTAAAACTTAAAATACCTGAATACTAATAAATAATATGAGATAAGTATTGACATATCATAAAAAATATAAACCTTGCTTATCAAAGCCTTAACATACATTTTATTTTGTTGCACCTTTTTCTTTAGGTTAAGTAAGTATATGCATGCAAGTAATTTGAGATAAATAATCGAATCCTTATTAAATAGACAATAAATAATTATTACGAATGAATATAATCTCTAACCTCTAGAATAGGTATATCCTTTTATATTGTACATGACCTTTAACTTTTTCCTCATATATTATTGAATGGGTAAATGACCCATTATGTAAAAAAAAAGAGATGAAATATAATTTTAAGTTTGCAAATTGTCTTAGTGTTCTTTTTAAGTTGCTCTATATTGAGATTTATTTTCAAAAAAAATATGGATGTACTCATAAGGGTTAGTTACTTTTTAATGATATTTTTTGAACAAGTTGTATACCAATATCATCCATATTTTGTTTTGAAAATAAATCTAAATAAACAATTGGAATGAATAATTGCATAAACAAATACAAATCATGTCTCTTCATTTCATTCAATTTGCATTCTCATAAACTCACCAATCTAGCTATGTTTGTTACATATCAATCTAGAAATTGTAGACTTATAAGTCATTCAAGGACAAAAAGCAATGAATCTTTTTGTAATGTGAAAGTGAAATTAGGCTTAGCAACATGGAATCCATTATTAATAAACCTTTTATTTTCACAATCACGATACAAAACTAGATTTGTTATAACTTTTATATTATCTTTTGTTTTCTCTTTCATATCTATAATTCTGTTAAAAATACTTTGAAACACCTTTATCTTGATATGCATAACATCCAAATAATATAGTATGACATTAGTCTTATAATAAAAAAAAACTCCTAGAAAATACTTTGTTTACCTTGTTGTGGGTAACACTAAAACTAGCAAGTTTTTTCTTACCACAATGATAACAAATATAATTCCCTTATACTAACAATACCAAGGGTGTGACACTTCTTTTATACTTCCCTTTTAATAAGTCCTTTATAGATTAATATGACTTGGAAAAAACCTATAAAGGATATAAAAATAAATTATTTTACCATTATTGACTAAGGCAAATGCTTTATTATTATCCATGCAATATGAAGAAACTAATTTTCCATATGTTCTCGAACCTGAAACCATACCATACACATGAAAATCATTTATAGTTTATATCCAAGTTGTTTTCATTTTAAAATTATTTTTCTTTGAGACATTATATGTCAAAACTCTAACTACTATAATTGATTTAATTAATCAACTAATAGTTTAACATAAACATCTATATTCCTACCTGGATTGTAAGAACTAGACATGACCATAAATATGAACATGAATTATAGCTTCATACAGATTCCTAAGGATAAGTTATAAACTGTTAATATGACTAGCTAACAAGAATATATACAAGATATACATTTTGTGATTCCATCAAAATTTAATAATACACCCTATGTAAGTATTTTCAAGCTTCACCACTGAAGGGGTACACCATGACTCCATCCACCTTATCATGTGAATGATACCATATTGTATGCTTGGAAGTCTTTTGAAAACATTAATAACCTATACATTTTAGGAATGAATAAGAATATCTTAATTTTTTTCGTATGTGATTGATGTCCTTTTTGTACCATTATTAGGTTTATATTGAGCATGCTAAAAAGTTTTCTTTTAATAAATCTACATATTCATCATAGTGCAACATGCAAAATTTTAGATACATATCATTCTTTTGGTATCCTAAACCAAAATATTTTATCATAGATTTTGCAGCATTGAAGTTATCGTCCTATTCCTTTCAATTAACATGTTTTTATCCCATTCAAGAACCTTATTATAATTAGTCTCACTCAATCCATAATCTAATTTATGGTAAATATTTATGCAATGACTAATAATTAACTATGATATGTACACCTATCTCATAATGGCTCATCAAAATCTTCCAAAAGTTTAAAAAAAACCTAGTTGCATGTACATTTGCCTTTTCATATAACGATATTACGTGAACCTTCACTTAAATATTTATGATTTGTTCTCATTGCATCCATCATATAAGAATTATTATTATCATTTCCAAACTCATATATGTTCATAGAATTAGAAATTGAGTCAAACATCCTATGAAACATTATTTTGTGATGAATAAAAGGTTATTCATGTGCAAACCAAATAAATACTTCTTGACAAACCCTTTCTAAGTAGATGTATTGTTATAAAATCTTTACAATGAAACTTTTTATTCTTACACTTCATATAAAGACATAATTTCATCTTCATTAATACTCTTTGTTTTAGAAAGTACAAAATTAATAAAACTCTTAATCTCTATAAGATAATCTTGTTTAAACAACCCTTCTAAAGAATTTCAATACATTCATGAGTGATCAACAATTAGTTATGAAGCCTATATAAAATATTGTTAACAACATTTATTAGAAATGTAATTATCAATTCATTTTTTCTTTATTAAAACTAATTCCACACTCCAATAACAAATTATCATTCTAAACAAATTTATTTTTATGTCCAAATATGAACTAACAATTAAACCAAAAATAAATAATTAGTATCCAACTAATTAATTGTGAATCATTTGTTAAATTCAGACTTATTAAACCTAGATTAATACCTTTTAATTATTATAAATTCCATAAAAAAAAATTTCTCTAAATTTCCTCAAATTTCCAATTTGACAATAAAACTAACAAAGTATAATTAGCACCCATTAAATACCAGATCATTTTTTCAATTATAGCACACCAAACTTACAAAATCAAACTCAATTGCATCAATTGACAAATAAAATCAACCTTTTCTAATCCCAATGAAACCTTAACATATAAATAATACAACAAAATTCTCGAGGATAAAGTTGTAAAAGAAGAAGAAGAAAATGTGAATGACACATGAAAATTAGTTCTTAGAACAAAAAGAAAGAATATCAATGGAGAGATACAAAGCAAGGTTAGTTGAAAAAGACTATAAAAAAAACAAGGGATTGTCTATGATGAGGTATTTGCTCTAGTTTCTAAATTAAATACCATTTGATTGATCATTGCTTCACTACCTAATATAGATAGATAATTTGTCAAATGTATGTCAAATTAGCGTTTTATAATTGTTTTAGTAAGGAGAGGGTCTATATTGAGCAACCTATATGATATAGTAAAGGGATATGGAGATTTGATTTCAAAGTTGAACAAAACATTGTATGGATTAAAGCAAGCTCCAAGAGCTTGTTATAATCACACTGATGACTATTTCTTAAGGAATGTATTTATAAAATGCCCTTATGAATATTTATTTATGTAAAAAAAGAAAGAATGATATTACTCTTATTGTGGATGACTTGTTCTTTATAAGAAATAATAAAAGATAAAAGAAGTTTGAAGATTTCATGCAAGAAATGATCAAGGAGTTTGAGATGTCATAAATTAGTTTGATGATGTACCTTTGAGTTTAAACAAGGAGAGGATGGGATCTTTATAAGTCATGAGAAGTTTGCAAAATATATTCTGAAGAAGTTCAAGATGAAGGATTGTGCAAAAGTGAATACTCTCACTTAGTGTGGAGTAAATATGTCAGAGAATGATGAAAGGAAAAAGATAAACTCTTCAACATTTGAAATCCTAGTTGAGATATTTTTATTTCTTAAATAGTAATTATTATCCATGTTTATACACACACACACAACTCTTAGCTTTGACTTTTAATTTTCTTTTATTGAGGTACTATTTTTTTGAAAAATTTTGATCTTAAATTTTTGTTTGTGTTTGCGATCATTTCAAAAATTGATATTTCTATTTTTTTTCTTTCTGTTTTTCTTCCTTTTGGTTGTTTTTTAGTAGTTTTTTTTATTTATTTTCACGTCAAATGATTTTCTTAACTAATAATTGTTTTTTCATTTTTTTTGTCTGCCCTTTTGTTCAAGTTATTGGGCTTTCTTTATTCTTTGATTGAAATTTTCCCCGTTATTAACGCAATCATAATAATAATAATAATAATAATAATAATAATTTTAGTTTTTTTTCTTGCTTCCATTTTTGTTAATGTTTTCTATTTTTTTCCTCGGGATAATTTAATAATTTTATTGTTTTAGCAATAATAATAATTATATTTTTAGGTGTTAAGGATTCGATGTTGATTATGATGTTGTAAATGTTATAATAGGCTATGTTGATGTGTTGCATTATATCAAACCTTGCATGTATAAATATTATATTTTATTTTATTTTTTCAATTTTGTCCTCTGATTGATATTGATAATATATTTGGTTTTTGTTTCGGCCTTTATACTTTTGATTTTAATTCCTTTAAATTTTTTATATTTCTTAAATAGTCTCCATTTTTGTCCATGTTTATATATATCTACTCTTAGTTTTGGTTTATAATTTTTTTTATTTTCTCTTTTGTTGAGAAAACATTTTTTTTCAAAACTTTTGTTCTTAAATTTTGGTTTATGTTTATGATCATTTGAAAATTGATATTTTTTTTCTTTGTTCTTTTTTTTTATTATTATTTTCAAGTCAAATGATTTTTTAGATTTTTTATAATTTTATTTTCATTTTTTTGTTTGCTCTTTTGTAAAAGTTTTTGGATTTTTTTAGTCTTTTATTGAATTTATTTTCCCATCATTCATGCTATAATAATAATAATAATAATAATAATTCTAGTTTTTTTTCTTGGTTCCTCTTTTGTTAATGTTTTCATGTTTTTTTTCCTCGGGGTAATTTAATAATTTTTACTGTTATAACAATAATAATAATGAAATTTTTAGATGTTAACCCTTCGATGTTGTTGTTGTTATAATAAGATGTGTTGACGTGTTTCATTATATCAAACCTTGTATGTATCAATGTTATATTTTAATTTTGAACTAGCAAAATCTATTAATTGTTTTAATTCCAATAGTTATAAAAATTATTTGCTCTGCCCACCCGCAACGTAGTGCAGACAATTTAACTAATATATTAACTAAAATCTAGAACGCATGATGCTTTTCCTATAGTGAATTTTACTGTGTATATAGATACCAATTATTGTGGATTGCGACAGTAAAATTTCCATTATTATAGAACATACTTATATAGGAAATATTGTAGACATACTCTTGTGTGGTAATCTCCACCATTGCTACTGTATATTGCCCTACTCATCTATATAGAAAGGGTTGACTAACCATTAGGTTAAACCTCCTAATTAATATCAAATTGGTACAAAGTCCTATGCCGTCAAAACACCCACCAAGTTGTTTCGTTGAAACATACGAACACAAATTATCTCTATTGGCAAATGTAGATGAAGCCATATCTTGTTGGTCAAGGTGTTTTTCACTTCATTGATGGTTCAATGTCGTGTCCTCCACCTCATATTGTTGACAGTTCTGTTGGCTCTTCTTCTACCATCAATGCTTATTTTCTTCATTGGAAACAACAAAATCAACTTATTTTGAGTGCCCTACTCTTCTCTCTCTCCATGGATATGTTACATCTTGTGGTGGATTGTTCTACCTCCATTGTGTTTGCTGCACTCTTGAGAAGGCACTTGCCTCTCCATCTAATTCTCGCATCATGCATTTCCATGGCTCATTTCAAGACTTTTGGCAAGGTGAATCGTTGATTAGTATATAAATGCAACAAGCCAAATTGTTATTTGACAAATTGATTGTTGCCAGTCGCCGAATGTCTCTTAAAGACTTCAACCTCTATGTGTTTCGTGGCCTTCGTAGCGAGTTCAAAGACTTGGTAACGAGTCTCATAACCAAGGTATAACCGTTGTCATATGTTGATCTTCACAACCACCTTCTTACCCATGAATTTCTGCATAAAAACTCTATTCATTCCATGGTTGTTGCTCCCTCTATGTTGCCTTCTTCTTCTTCTCTGCCGCAGCAGCCATCATTGTTGCCAATACCATAGTTTTCTGCTCACCATGCTATGACTCATCACAACCCTAACTTCATCCAGAAAAGGGTTCGCTATAGAGGTATTTGGTGTCCCAACAACAACCATTACACTTTCCAGAACAAGGGTCAATCTATTGCAGATTGACGACCAAACCACTAGCAACAGACCAGGCAAAACTCTGGTGTTGGGCAATGGTCTGGACAGTAGCATGTACGCTGCTAATTATGCTCCAGTTTCGGCCATATAGCTCCTCGGTGTTCCAGTTTTGCAACAACACTCAACGACCATATGCTCATCTTGTTGTTGTGAATGAACCTGTTATGACTTGGTTTCCCAACACCGGCGTCAATCAACACGTAACACCTCATCTTGGAACTCTGACTGATTCTACACCCTATCTTGGTAATGATTTTTTGCATGTTGGTGATGGTAAGGGCCTTGACATATTGGACATACTACATTCCATTCTCCAAAATGCATGTTTACATAATCTAATGTTCTCCATGTGCCTCACATTACCAAACCATTGTTATTTGTTCAAAACTTCTGTGGTGATAATCATGTTTATTTTGAATTTCATGATTCTATATTTTATGTGAAGGATCTCGTCACCAAGGAAGTTCTTCTTTAAGATAGGAGTCATGATGGTTTTTATATTCTCTCTGAGTCTTCTGCCACGTCAGTACCTTAAACTTTTTGGTCTTTACATCTCCATGACTATCGACCTGTGGCATCGTTGTTTGGGTCATCCAAGCCTTCACATTTTAAATTTTTTATTTTCCAAGAAAAAAAATCATTTGTACTTCTAGATGTTCTTTTACTTAGTGTCAAGCTTGTCCTTTAGGCAAGTTGTCCTGTTTGTCATTGCAACCTACAGGTAACAAAACTTTTGCGCCATTTGAGTTAATTTTTAGTGATGTTTGGGGTCCTGCTCCTATGTTTTCTTCTTATGGCTTTTGTTATTTTGTTATTTTTGTTAATGCGCATACTAAATATATCTAGTATCATCTGCTTCTCGCGAAATCTATTGTCTTTTCCACGTTTTAGTATTTTCAAACACTTATTGAATGTTAGTTTTCTCTTAAAATTAAATATGTACAATATGATTGAGGATATGAATATCATAAATTAAATAAAAATTTTCACACCATTGGTATTTATCATCGATTAATTTGTCCTCATACTCATGAACAAAATGACACTGTTAAACATCATCATCGACATATTATCGAAACTGGCCTGACCCTTTGAGGCTAGTGTAGTGCCCCATTGAGATTTTGGAACTATGCTATGGAATCATCGGTATACCTTTTTAATCACATGCCTACTCATGTTCTCCAAAAAACATCTCCATTTGAGTGTCTTTTTCATCGCACTCTTGATTATAACTTCCTACGTACTTTTGGGTGCCTTTGTTTCCCTTTTTTGCATCCCTATCATGCTCATAAATTGGATTTCCGGTCTTCTCTTTGTGTGTTTTAAGGCTATAGCTCATCTCATCTTGGTTATCGGTGTCTTGATTTAGCGTTTGATCGTATTTATGTCTCCTGTCATGTTCGTTTTCACGAAAATATCTTTTCTTTTACGAAGTTTGAACAGGTAACATCATCTTCGGTAACTCCCACCCCACCTACCTATCTGCTATCCTTGCACCCTTCTCCATCTTTTCAGCCTACTAATTCCAAAATTGGCACCTCCCACAACCCAATTTTTCTCTCTTTCACACCCTACCCTCACCATCTCATAGTGTCATACTATTACCACTTGCTTGTCTTTCTAATGATCATTATGCAGGAATAGGTTCTTCATCACAGGATTGGCATATTTTATGGTTTGCAGCAGCTAGGGTCTTTGTATATAGGAAATATTGTAGACATACTCTTGTGTTGTAATCTCCACCATTGCTACTGTATATTGCCCTACTCATATATATAGAAAGGGTTGATTAACCATTAGGTTAAGCCTCCTAATTAATCTCAACTCCATTTTACCCTAGATTAGAAAAAAATATTTAACCCCCCGAACCAAGTGCACTTTGGATATTTCTAGGGGACATGTATGGTATTTTCAAATTTTTGCACAATGAAACTACTATTTTACCCCTAGGTGCTAGCAAAAGGAGACAAATTAGTTGGGGTGTTTTTGTTTTTTCATAAATTCTTGCATAGTAAAATTACGAAAATAATTCCCGAAAAAGACAAAACTACTGCTTGGAACCGGGGGTATTGTTGTACTTTCACCCCTAGTATTTTCATTGGTTATCTCTGATAATTAACCATTTTTATTAATTCTTTTCTGAAACATTACAGGTGCGTTGTACGGACGCGCCGATAAAGTTTCCCGCGCACACACCATTCAAGAGGCGCGTGCGGTGTCTCTTTATGGTTGAAACTGAATGTCCTTCGTGTCACCTGGTGCACCATCATGTTCTCTACCTCCCGGTGCGGCGTGTGTCATTTTACAGTGGTCAGTGTATCGCTGGTGGATTATTTTTGTTTTTTTTCTCCCTTTTCTCTCTCCTACCACCGGAAAATGCATATACGTTTGTATTATTTGTGATTCTTTTAGTTTAGTCATTGTTCTTTTGATTTCGATTTTAAACCTAGTTTCTTTGATTTAAATTTTGATGGTTTTCAATTATGCCCGCCAATTGAAACTGATTATATATATATTGGTTTCTATATCAGTCCTTATTATTTTGATTTTTGGTTTGTTTTTGGTTTCTTTAATTTTTTTGATATGCATGTTTTAGTATGTTTTAATTTTGTCCTGCAATAAAAATTAGTCATATATGCTACTTATCATATAGGTCCTTATTCTTTTGATTTTTTAACAAAATTACACTGCAATTTTGTTTAAAATGTTTTTATATGTTTTGGTCTCAAGGTTTTTATTTGTTTTAATGTTTTTTCTTCTATTGGAATTAATTATTTAGTTTATTTTATTTCATCCATTATTCTCTGAATTTTATATTTGATATTAATTCATTTTATTTTTTCAATCATTCTTAGATAGTGTTTATTTTGTACCTGTATTTATGTACCTGTGCTTTTAGTTTTTGTTTTTAATTTTTGTTGTTTTATTTTTTATTAGGTTTTTTTTATTTGGTTCAATATTGAAATTTTAATTTATTTTTTTGATAATTTTAAAATTAATATTTCTCTTTTAATCCCTTTGTTCTTTTGTTTTTTGTGTTTTCTATTATTTTTATTTGTTCTTCGGGTATGATTTCATCATTTACGCAATAATAATGATAATTTTATTGACAATATTTTTATTGTTTTTTGTAAAAATATTTTTTTCGGGCTAGTTTAATGATTTTAACTGTTTGGGCAATAATATTGATAGTAATATAAACTTTTATAGTAATGATAATGATGGTAAGGTAAGGATAAATTTTCAATGATGTTTTCTTACTTTTATAGAAAATTTACTACTTATTTTTGTTATTTGATTATTGCTAGTGTTTTTATAATTTATATTTTGTTTGTAATGTGTTTAATTTAAATTGAATTATAAAATGAACTAATTCTAATATACTGAATTCAATAATTTAGATATCTGAATCTTCTTGCATTTTTTAATGATGATGGTAATTATATATTGGTTATTTCATTGAAACTTCCTAAACAAATAAATTTATATTGATTTAAAATTCGTATATTTTATAGAAAACTTACACTTGATGAGAATTTTGTCCAAAATTATATCATAAAAAATATTTCTCATGCAATTAATATTTGTTTTTGCATTGAAAAAAATATTGTTTCGACGGCGACGAGGCACGGTTAGTTATGAGTTGAACGTTTTATATATTACACCAAAAATTGAAAAAGTAAATAAATTTAAGGGATATCCGTAGAAACGTTCAACTCATAACTTAAGCTCTCTATGATAATAATAAAATTATAGGGTTTGGATTCAAATTAGATTAAAAACTAAATCCAAATATATTTGATGATGTTTCCTTTAATATCCTTCTAATTAAGAATATTTTAAGTAGTTTTCATATTATTTTTTCTAAAATATTATTTAGAGAGGATATTTTAAATAAATATATTTGACTTTTCATTAAATAAACATCAAAACTACCAAATCAATCAACAATAAAACAATAAGAAAAAGCATAAAAGGGAGAATTGGTATAGGCTAAAAGTGAAACATAAATATTTAGAAAATTCTCACCATTCAAGTCCATCAAAGAATCAAAATACTTTTTTTTTTCAAATCAAATCAAGTAAAAAATATCATAGCTAAAGCATTGAAATTTAAACGAATAATAAATAATTTCAGGCTCATGTGAAAATCTTCTTATCTAAAATAAAATTTAGATTTAATTATTGATAAAAAAAATCTTACTTGTCAAAATCACGTAAAAGAGACTAGCAGAAATTGTGTATCCATGTGACAAATGGTGTGGTCGAAATTTGAACAATTCATTTTGACTAATACATACGATTCTAGAAACTCGATTAACTAGAAGTAGACCGATTGACTTGTTAGAGTTGTGCTTTGAAGTCCCCATAACCAGAAGAAAAGTTGAAGTTGGATGTTTGTATGGTTGATTTACTGCCGTGTTAAGGAGGAAAAAACAAAACCCTAACGGCATTAATGACGTTTTAGGTGTTTGGCTTCTAGGAAACTTCCGATTAGAAAATTGTAATGAAGGTCGACAAGTCAAGAAAGGAGAAAATTATTTTCTAATCCAGTCCAGTGAGTTGCATGGAAGAACACCAGGGAGTAACCACCATCATTTTATAATATATAATTTATAATTTATTTCGTGAAGTATTACAGCCGGCGTGTCAAAACAAGCCACATGCAAAAACAATTAAACCTAATCATGAACTGGTGCTCTTGAACCCGCAACTCTGCGAGATATGTGGGCGCACAGTGGATTCTTCATTACAATCGTAAGTTCTTGCTTCTCGGACAAGTCAATATCATCTCCTTCCACAGCCCTCCACTCAAAACTCAAGATCAAATTAGCCACAAAGTACTCCAAATGAAGAATTGCTAAGCCATAACCAGGGCAAATTCTCCTTCCAGCTCCGAAAGGCATCATCTTAATCTCTCTGCTCCCTGTTATATCGAATGATATCTCCCTATCACCATTCAGAAACCTTTCAGGCTTGAATGCCATGGGATCATCCCACACCTTCGAATCCCAGCCCATATCAGCTACCATGAAATTTACAGTCCCGTTTTTGGGGACCAAAAATTCACCCAACACTGTGTCTTTAGTGACAGCATGAGGCAGCACCAGGCGTGCAGGCGGGTGCCTCCTCAACCCTTCTAAAACTATTGCTTTTAGATAGGGCATCTTCCCTAGATCGTCTTCCTTAACCACTTCCTCTCCCTCCCCGACAACCTCCTTGATTTCCAGGAGCAGCTTCTCCTGAATCTGTGGATACTTGACCAGATTTGTCATGATCCACTGCAAGGCTGTTGTGGTGGTATCCGTGCCGCCATTCAGGAACTCGTTGCATAAATTCAGAATTTCGAGCTCATTCAGCTTTCGTTTCTCATCTGGAAGTTGCAGATCCAGCAGCGTATCGACATAAGACAGCACATACTCATTTCCCTCCACATTTAAATTTCTCAGCCTCTGTTCCTTCACCTCCCTTCTTGCTCTTATCAATGGGAGGATCACTTCTTCTTGGTCCTTGCGAAGCTGCAAGAACTGTGCCCATCGTTTACGAAGCACTATCTTGCTCAAACTTGGCCAGAAATTAAGTATATTGAATCTACTGTGATTCACCAACATGCGACGCTCAACTTGTTCGATCTCCTTGATCTTTTTATCCTCTACCTTGTCACCAAAACACATGAACACTAACAGACAGAACATTGCATTCTGTAACTGATCAACTACACGAACAGGGTCCCCAGTTCTGGACAGCAAATCAATTTGATTTTTCAAGTTATTCAACACCCATTTACGAGCATGACCAAATGTCTTAACCCGGGAAGGATGGAGGATTTCTGATGTGAGGTTTCGACGGAGGACGCGCCAGTTTGGCCCGTAAGAGGAAGTGCTGATCTGATTGCTGCCAATCACTCTGCTCGTAGCTGGACCAGGTGGCCGGTTACCAAAAAAGGCCCCGTTCTGGATCAAAGCAAGGTAAGCAAGGGAGCGATCTGCTATGAAGATGGTGGGGCGAGAGCCGATGTGGAGGGTGACTATCGGGCCTAGCTTTTGGTTGAGCGACCGGATGGCACGCTCCAGCTCGAAGGTGGATTTACGGAGCCATAAGATGTTGCCAATTATAGGGAAGGTGAAGGGGGCTGGGGGGAGTTTGTGAGTTTGGGAAGGAAAAACGATGTTAACGACGGCTTTAAGGAAGACACCAAGGGGGACAGAGATGAGGATGAGGAGCCATAGCTCCATGTCTAAAACCAGGACGATGAGCAAACTTTTTTTTTTCTTTTTTTCTTTTTGTTGGGATCGGTAGATGATCTTGTACAAGGAACGACGAGGAAGGCGCCATTCTTATAGAAAATTATTAATTATTTTTTAAATGTCACAAATCATCATTAATATTTTGATTCCATTTTTTTAATCCGATCATTTTTAAGTATAATTAAATTGTTTATTAAAATATTTTTATATTGAAAATATATAAAATGATAATAATCTTTTAATATCATTACATCAAAATAAATAAAAATTATTTTAAAAAAAAAACTTTTAAAACACAATTACAATTAAGGGTTAAGAAAATTATTTTGGCCCCACGATGACTGAACTGTTGACTAAAATGTTTGACGGCTTGCTAGCCTCCGTAAATTTCAAACTTTCTAGAGAAAGTGTTCAAAGAAATGATGTCGATTTGTAGCTTCGTTGTATTGTCTGCCGTTTAACCTCATTTAAATAATATTTTAATTAATTAATAATTTGATGGGACCAAAAAATAATAATTTGATGGGTTTAATTATATTATTTTTTTTAGGGGATGAATAAATCATAAGTCCAACAAGAAAAAGAAAAAGACAATCGATATAACTAGCCAGTTAACCTACATGCCTTTGTAGATTAGGTTCAAATATTATTTAACGCAATTAAAGAAGGTGTAATGCGATATCTTATAGCACATACAAATATTATTTTATGTGTTTATTTAACAAATTAAATTTAAATTTATAAATGCGTAAACAGGTTGTTAATACAAACTAAAAGTCAAATTGAAAAATTGAAAATACTTCTTGTTGGCACTGCGTTTCAATTTTTTTTGGAAAAATTGATGATTTTTCTGGTGATTTAATCTTTTAAAAGATTGACTACCTATCAAAACACATGTTTAAATCTCATTCTTTTTCATTACACAATTCATATGGAGTTTTAGCTACACATAGCCAATATCATAGCAAAATCAAAAGAGTATTTTAAGGACTGACTTACTTAAATAATTAATTGAAAAAATAAATTTAAAATGACAATTCAAAAACTACTAAGAGGGAGCATTTGAAATACATCTAAAATACAATTAAATTAAAAAATATATTATCTTGCCTCGTACTACAACTCCTGGGACACGTGCTCATAAGAGTATCGGCTCCACTGTATATGAACCTCCTAGTGACACCAAAAGATTTTCATTTTTCCTACAAAAGATTTTCTTGTAGTAAGTATTGATTTATATTCTATTTACTCATCTGCATTTACATTCCCATTATATTCCTTTCCAACTAAATCAACACATTAACACCATTTTCTTTTCAATGTAACAAGCTTATCCTATTTCAATTTCTTAACAGATTTATAAACTACCACCACCCTACACCATTCTTTCCTATTAACAACACCAAAATAATAGCACAGACCATGTTTTTCTAAATTCTCTCCCTCCCTATTTTCTATATATGGTCGACCTTACACAATGAGGGAGAACCATATTCATTTGAGATTTTCCACCTTTTCATTCTTCGTAACATCATTGAACTCAATGTCCATTCAACAATACACCATCTCCCTTTTCCAACTTAAATTATCATGTAAACCTAGCTTACATAAATTTAGGGTTTTCAATTAAGACCTGGAATATTCTAACATAAAAAATAAGGAAAGCAAAACTTTCTACCACAACCAATTGACAAAACTTGCCCTTTTCTTTTCACTTTTTTTTCTAAAATTATTCTTATCACCAATTCAAAATTATCTTTCCTCCTTTTTTTTTATTATCAACGTCTTTTCTCTCCTTACGAAACCAACCATTAGTTATAATTAAACACCATCCATTTAAGTCAATGTTCATTCCATCCTACCACCATGAGGTCCATGTAGAAAATTACCTTTTGTGCCCCTCATGACACACCCATGTTCTTGATCATTCAAACCATGACCATGGAGATAGGTCATGGGGTTTAATCATGGGGATCAGTTGATTGATCATGGGATCAATTAATTGATCATGACTAATTATCTCCTTGATAGAAGGAGAAAATTGGAAAATAAATTAGTGAGTGGGGTCCCTAATCTACCTATAAATAATAGCTTGTGTACTTCGTCTACGACTGCTGGTAGGCATAGATCAGAAAGCTCATCTCGTAAAATATTTTATTATTTTGTATTGTTATTGCCGCTTTGGGAATAGCTTTGTTGTTGCTTCTATTGGGATTATTTTTTGGTACTTGAGCAACAATGGTTGGAAGTATTTATAATCTAAATTTTCGCTGCTATATGTATTTAGCATTCAATTATATAAAGTAATTCTAACATGTGATATCAGAGCGTGCCTTTATGCTATTTTGCTTAGTATTATTATGTTGTAGTAATTAGTCCTTTACTAACTACTTCAGATCAAGATCAATTATCTGAGGGAATGACTACCTTTATTGAATGAACAATGAGGCTTATATATAGCCTTGCAGAATAAAAGCTAACAACGTGCAACTCATGCTACTGTGGTATCTCAATAGACTCTAACAACTATAACAATCTATTAACAGTCACAGATTCATACTAACTAATTCACACCTTAACAAGGAACAGACTCAACAAACTTAACAAACTTCTCAACATAAAATTCCTTCCTTTAAACTAGATTGCATATGCAACTAGTTTATTTCAGGTGTTTTACAGACTCCCAACTGACTCCTCAATTTCTGAAATGATTTTAGTTTAAGAGGCTTGGTTAACACATCTGCTACCTGCTCATTAGTTCCATAGTATTATAACTGAATGACTCCCTCTTTGGCCAGCTCTCGCAAGAAATGAAAATGCACATCTATATGCTTACTTCTACCATGCATCACATGATTCTTGGATAACTTTATTGTTGAGCTATTATCACAAAAGATAGTAGTGTTGTCACTGCCTTCATAGCCCATCTTTTCGAGAATCTTCTTCATCTGCACAGCCTGACATGCACATATTGCAGTAGCCACGAATTCTGCCTCAATTGTGCTAAGTGTAACAATTGGTTGTTTTCGTGATGACCATGCGACTACCCTAGAGCTTAGGATAAAAGAATATCCTGATGTGCTCTTTCTATCCTCCACGCAGCCTGTGTAATCACTGTCAGAGAAGGCAATCAACTCTTTGTTTCCTCCCTTCCTGTAAAGAATCCCAAAGTCAGTTATTCCTTGCAAATAACACAAAATCCTTTTGGTTGCCATGAGATGCAGCTTTGTAGGTCTAGACATATACTACTTGTCAAACTAACTGCAAACATAATATCGGGTCTTGTGGCTATTAGATACATCATGCTCCCTATCAGTTGCTTATAGGCCATATCATCAACTTCCACTCCATTTTCATCCCTGAACATTTTAAAACCTGGGATGATTGGATTCTGAACTTCATTGCAATTCTCCATCCCAAATCTTTTCAACACTTCCATTGTATACTTCCTCTGATTTATAAAAATTCCATCATCAAATTGTATCACTTCAATGTTAAGAAAGTACTTCATTTTCCCCTAATCTAACATGTCAAATTCCTTCATCATTGAGCCTTTGAATTCACTCATCATAAACTCATCATCTCTTGTGTAAATTACATCATCAACATATATACTTACAATCAAACGTTTACCTTAATTATTTCTTTTGATGAAAAGTGTATGTTCACTTTCATATCTTTCGAATCCCTCTTTTAGGAAATATGATTCAATTCGACTAAACCATGCCCTAGGTGCTTGCTTGAGTCCATACAGTGCTTTGTTGAGTTTATAAATCTTATGAATTTCATTCTTCTCTTCATATCCTTTTGGTTGTTCAACAAAGACATCTTCTGTCAACTCTCCATGAAGAAATGCAGTTTAACATCAAGTTGAAAGATGTTCTGACCTTTTTGAGCAGCATAGGCAAGAATCATCCAAACGGTATCCATTCGAGCCACTGGAGCAAACACTTCTGCATAATCAACCCTTTACAACTAGGCGCACTTTGTATTTCTCAACCTCTCCAAGCTCATTCAGCTTCGTTTTGTATAACCATTTAAGTCCAATTCTTTTAACTCCTTTTGGTAATTCTGTGAGTGACCATGTTTTGTTCTTTTCAATGGACCTCATCTCTAAATCCATGGCTTGCCTCCATTTATCAGTCTTCTTTGCTTCCTCATAACAAATTGGATCTGTAATGATAAAGAGAGTCATGATGATGTTAACATCTTTATTAGACAACTCAAGCCCTGCACCAGTTTCATAGTCCTTCAACCATATTGGTGCTCTTCTAATTCTGCCTTCTCCTGAACTGGATGATCCCATACTCATGGAATTAGACTACTCTTCACTACTATGAGTTGACTACAATTTATCATTGTGATTTGGCAATATATCCTCACTACTGTCTTCAGTTTCGTTTGCATCTTTATTTCCAGAATTGCCTGACTCACTTTCTTCCTCCATGTCTCCCCATTCTAAGTCCAGTAAAGTTTGACCTTCTAAGTTTCTATCCTATTCCCACTTCTTATCCTCCTCAAACACAACATCACACCTGATAACAAGCCTTTTTGAGACTAGGTCATATAATCTATAACCTTTTGATTCCTAACTCACACCTAATAGAATACAGTTGTGACTCTTGTATTAAAGTTTTGTTCTTCTAGCTTCAGGAATGTACACATGTGCCACACTTCCAAAAACTCTTAAATGGTCTACCGAAGGTTTAACTCCACTCCATGCTTCCTTTGGAGTCATATCTTTTATCGATAATGTGGGACAGCTATTCAACACATAAACCGTCCAATTCACAACCTCAACCCAAAAACTCTTAGGCATACCTTTCTCAGACAATAAACATCTCACCATGTTCATAACAGTTCGATTTTTTCTCTCTACAACACCATTTTGTTACGATGTATATGTTGACATATAATGTCATACTTTGTATGCTTTATATATTTTGATGCTAACAATAAAAAGAAAATGGACTAATAATATGCTTGGATGAGATTAAGCTATAAACAGGTATTATACAAAGAATACATCAACAAGCATAATGGAGTACACGAAGAAGTCACTCCAAGAAGTCCAAGATGCAAGCAAGTGAAGACTTAGAATAAGTGTTCATTTTAGTGCATTGTGTAAATCTCAATTTCTATCTTGATAGCACAAATTAAAATGAACTCACACACTTCACATTGCATGCATTAAAAGGATTTGATGATTAAAAGGTTTAAGTCATAATCAATCGGTTCAAGAAATTCAGAAAAGATAATTTGTCAAAATAGATTTCTGCATGAACCGGTCGACCGCTTGAGGTATCCGTTGTGAACCGGTCGACCGCTTGGAAGACAAATTGTTTTATCCGTTGTGAACCGGTCGACCGCTTGGTTTTGTCCGTTGTGAACCGGTCGACCGCTTGATATGGCAGTTGCACTATAAACGGCTAGTTTCTAACGGCTATAAACGGCTAGTTTCTAACGGCTATAAACGGCTAGTTTCTCTTTGAAACTTATAAATAGGCCTCTTAGTTGCAAAACGAAATAGAAAGAACTTTCATATCTTATATTGAGGCAATTACAAGTGCATAAACACCTTCATATCATCAATCCTCATATTTGTGTTTAAATCTTCATATCTTAACACAAAGAGTATTTCTCATTCTCACTACACTTAAACACCTTCAAATATCCTAAGTGCTATTAAGTGAGAGAAAGAGATCATAGATCTTCATTTGTAATATCCACACTATTAAGAGTGTATTGTTGTTTTACAAAAACAACCATTGTGAAACTCTTGAGAGTTGAGTATAAAACTCTTGGTATTGGTGAGGGAACATCACCAAGGAAAAATCTTGAAGAGGGTATATCTTCAAGTGGGAAAAGGAAAATCTTGAAGAGGGCATATCTTCAAGTGGTGTAAAGTCTTGGTGTGGATTCATCAAGCGAGAAAATTGTAATCTTGTTACTTGGTTTAGTAAGAGAGTACAATACTCAAGTACGGGTTGATACTTTTGTCGTGGACGTAGGCTTGCCGAACCACGTTAAAAACCCGAGTTAGCAATCTCTCTCCCTTATCTCTTTACTTTAAAGTAATTGATTTTAAAATTGCATTATTTATTGTATTTGCACCAAATTCCCTTTAGGTGCATAGTTGCCTTAATCCGTGAATTTCAACGAGTATAAGCAGTGGTTAGTTTTCTCTTTATTCCATGATTTTTGCAAAAATAATTGAATTCTCCTAACACAAACTCTCCACCCCGATCTGTCCTTAGACACTTAATGGATAAACCAGTATCTTTCTCTATGCAATTCTTAAAGACTTTCAAAGAAGCAAATGCATCTGATTTTTCAACTAGTAGATATACCCATGCTTTTCTACTAAAGTCATCTATGAAGCAAATTATATACCTTTTATGACTGCTAGATATTGGAGATATTTGTCCACATATGTCAGCATGCACAAGTGCTCACTTCTGAGTTGCTCTCCATGTACTCCTTTTGGGAATAGACTCTCGATATTGCTTGCCCTTCAAACAATCAGTACAGACAGTGCTGGATTTAGGGAAAGTAGGCAACCCTCTGACCATTTCTTTATGTTGCAGAGTCTTGAGACCTTTGGAACATAAGTGGCCATATTTGCGATGCCACAAGTGAGCTAAGTCTGAAATGGTTGCTTGTAGACACAGTTCCTTCTTTGTTTTTATCTCAGTATCTTGAGCTTTGGACAACAAGATAAACATTCTATTTGTGGTCATATCGGTTTGAGTAATCAAACCTCTTGAAGGATGATAAATTCTGCATTTATTACCTTGAATTAGAATGTCTTGACCTCTTTCCTGTGGATGACCTATGCTGAGAAGGTGATTCTTCAATTCTGGAATGTAAAACACATCAACTACTATAATAATTAAATCATTGATGCACAATTTCATAGTGCCCTTCCCAGCTACACTCATCTTCATGTTATTGCCTAGTTTGACCATTTATTTGAACTCTTCATTCAGCTCATCAAACAACAATTGATCCCCGCACATATGATTACTACATCCCGAGTCAAGAAACCATACTTCATTTCTGTTAGCTCCATGCTCCTCTACATAAGCCATAAGAAGCATTTCTTTTGTATCATCCAGCTCTGCATAATTGACCTGTTTATCCCAATGTGGAAACTCATATTGATAGTGTCCAAGTTGATGACATTTCAAGCACTCAATGATGGATCTGTTGTAAGGTTGGCGACCTCTTCCTCACAACTCTTCCACGTCCTATTCTATGATATCTCTCCTCATGTGTTACTCTGAGTGCCTACTCTTCTCCTTGATTCTTATGAAACTTCTATTCATGCACAATGAGTGAACTTTGTAGTTCATCAATTGTTAGTGAATCAATGTCCTTAGACTCTTCAATTAAGACAATTATGTAGTTAAATTTATCAATTATTTTTTTCAATAATTGTAACTTCTTTCATTTTCTCACCATTACTCCTCATCTTGTTGGCAACAGCCATAACTCGAGCAAAATAATCTGTGATTGTCTCACTCATTTTCATTTCCACAATCTCAAAATCTCTCCTTAATGCTTGTAGGGATGAGCGTTTAACTCTGGCATTCCCTTCAAACTTTTTCTTCATTGAGTCCCATATCTTCTTTGAGGTGTTTTTCTTCAAAAATTGCTCAAGAATTGTCTTGTCAATAGCCTGAAACAGGTAATTCTTTACCTTGAGATCTTTGGTTATCAGCTCTTCCAGTTGCTTTTGTTGTGTCTCACTCAATGTAGTTCATGTTTTCACTTATTCATATCCAGTCTCAACCAGATTTCAATATCCTTTGGATCTCAAGAGATTTTCCGTAAGCATACTCCAATGGTCATAGTGACCATTGAAGCATGGTATGGCAGGTTGTACATAATTCTTTTTTTCACTCATTCTTCTCTTGTTCGTGAGTCACTCAAGAAAGCTGCAATTTTCTTTCTCAGATCTTAGTACCAAACTTTGATACCACTTGTTGTAGTAATTGGTCCTCTACTAACAACTTCAGATCAAGATCAATTATCTGAGGGAATGACTACCTTTATTGAATGAACAATGAGGCTTATATATAGCCTTGCAGAATAAAAGCTAACCACGTGCAACTCTTGCTACTATGGTATCTCAACAGACTCTAACAACTATAACAATCTATTAACAGTAAGAGACTCATACTAAGTGATTCACACCTGAACAAGGAACAGACTCAACAAACTTAACAAACTTCTCAACATAACATATTCGTTATTGATTCTCGGTGTATTGAATCATTTATTTTGATTTCTACTTTATGAATTTATGTTGTTATTTTATGTAACTATGTGTTTATGACAACATGTGTAATCAAAATGACAATCATTGTGTTACAACAATACCTATAACAACATAATAGAAAACCCACGGAAAGGAGAGGCCATTGGCATCTCCCCGTCCTGCGATCGGCGACCCGTAGTGATAGCCCTTCAAGGGCCATCTGCATCACAAGGAGAGGCCAGTGGCCTCTCCCCATTCCAGTGACAGTACCAGTGACCAGTGAAGGTCGCTGGGTACTTTAAGACTTCGACAACCCACTAGGTCTCCATGAAAGGACTACGCGGCGGCTTCCAGGGCTGCCGCATGAGGATTTGTAAGTTGTCAGTCGTCAACTCTATTGCGAGCACGATTTGGGTTATACGGGTCATTAAGAGGGTTGGACCGATTTGGTCAAACCCAATACAGACCGACCCGATAAATTAGGTGACCTGCCTGTACAGTAATGAAAAAAAACAAATTTGGGGTTGCAGGGATTCGAACTTTGTGTCCCAAGTTCATAAAAGCAATCCAAACATTATGTCATGTTGTCTTTATGGTTATGATATGCAGTTTTTATTCCTTTTATATTATACTATATAATATATTATGCTGTGTATTTATTTTATGCTTACATGATGAAGTATTTATTTCTTTTATTTTATGCTTTAAAATGCATTAATTTAAGCTTATGTAATGTAGTTTTATTCCTATTGTTTTATGTTATGAGGTATTAAATTAATATATTATATTAAATTAGGAATATATCCTGTAATTTATATTATTTAAATATAAATTAATTAATGTCTAGAAATAATAATAATTAATCAAACCATAAATGTTAGTGAATTTTATGGTATTATCCATTTTTCAATGTTTAGGAAAGTTCTGTTTAGGAAAGTCTTGGTATTTAAACGTGTCCATTGTGACCCACCTCACTTTTCTGGGAACTTACCTGGTTGTAATTTGGAAAAATAGTGTTTAATTAATATCGGTTTGTTTGATTTCTAAAGTATCTTATCTAGGCATCAATATAATTATTAGATGTTAATGAAGTAGTAATTATCATAATAATTTTAGAAATGCCACAGCGTCTGATTTTATAAATGATAGTTACATCAAGAAAATATATGTGAACTTCATAAGGAAAATTAATATCGATTTGTAATTAATTCATAAATTTAATTGCTAATCACCACAGTGATGTTTTTATTCTTATGACTTAATTAGAATAAGATAGTAAATTTAATATTTGAGAAATAAAATTTATCTTTAGCCCACAGGACATATTAATAAGTAATAAATTTCATGTGTGATGCAACCTTTGCCCACAGGTAGGTTGAAATTTATTATTAAATTTACATTGGTTAATTTAAATAAAGTTATTTCATAGAAATAAAGTAATTTTAGTTTCCTTGATAATTCTAGTTATTCCTTCCGGTTTGATTGAAATAGTTTCAATGCTAAATGGTAATAATTTTTTTGAGTGGAAAGAAAATTTGCCTTTTATATTAGGGTGCATGGAACTTGACTTATCGCTCTGTGAGGACGAAGAACCTACCCTAATGGACTCTAGTACAACACTAGAGATTGCTAAACATGAACGGTGGGAGCGATCTAATCGTTTAAGTCTCATGTTTATGAAATCTCGCGTCATTAAAGGCATTCGAGGTTCAATTCCATAATGCACCAAGGCTAAGGATTTTATCAAAAGTGTTGAGGAACAATTTGTTAGTTTTGATAAAGCCTTAGCTAGCACTCTAATGAAAAGGCTATCAAGCAAAACCTTTGATAGTTCTAGAAGTGTGCGAGAGCACATCATGGAAATGAGGGACATGTATGCTCCACTGAAGTCCCTAAAGGTTGATGTTTCTAAGAAAGAAAATAGCATACCTCTAGTTTGTCATTAATCATTTTTTGTTAAGGCTACTAGTTATACATGGTGGATTGATTCTGGTTCTACAATTTATATTGTTAATACAATGCAGGGTTTTCTTAACACAAGGAAACCAACAAGCCATGAACAACGAGTATATTCTGGAAATAAATTTTTTTCTCAAATTGAGGCGGTTGGGACATTTTAGTTGATTTTGAAATTCAGATATGTTTTGGATTTGGAAAATGTATTTTTTATTCTGCATTTTTCAAGAAACTTAATTTCTGTTTCAAAATTGGATATTATTAGTTATGGTTTATCAACTCAATCTTTAGTATTTTAAAAGTGAAAAACCTTATTGGTGGTGGAATAAATATTGATGGTTTATTCAAAATTGATTTAGATCCCAACTTTGAAAACAATTATTTATCATTACATACAAATATTTGCATAAAGAGGAGTTTAATGAATGAGAACTCTATTTGGTTATGACACAGGAGATTGGGACATATCTCCATAAAGAGAATCAAAATGTTAGTAAATGATGGAGTTTTAAAAACTCTTGATTTTACAAATTTTGGTACTTGTGTGGATTGCATAAAGGGAAAGCAAACCAACAAGACCATTAAAGGTGCTAAAACGAGTTCTGACATTCTTGAGATCATACATACTGATATTTGTAGGCTTTTTCCTACTTCCTGCTTAAATGGTCAAAGATATTTTATATCTTTTATTGATGACCATACAAGGTTCATGTTTTTTTATCTTCTAAAGGTAAGGCTAAGGCTTTAAATGCTTTCAAGACCTATAAGGTAGAAGTAGAGAAACATAAGGACAGGAAAATCAAGATCGTAAGATCTGATAGAGGCAGAGAGTACTATGGTAGGTACACAGAAAAGGAACAAATGACAGGTCCATTTGCAAAATTCCTTGAAGAGGAAGGCATTGATGCTCAATACACAATGCCTAGCACACCACAACAAAATGGTGTGGTAGAAAGAAGGAATTGCACATTAATGGATATGGTAAGGAGCATGATTAGTAATTCTAAATTTTTGAACTCTTGAAGGCATCCTATTAATGAGATAGGCATCTATTAGCACAACTTCTCCTCAAAATTGTTTTAGGACAGTAGTGTCATGAGGGACTAGTTACTTTTAATGGGTGTCTATTATTTCTCTCTGCAACTCCATTTTGTTATGGAGTGTAAGCACAAATAATGTCATGATTTCATAAGTATTTTCCTAGGACAATATTAAAGTATTCTTTGGCATTATCAGTTTTTAGGACATGGATTTTTGTTTCGAATTGAGTATGTATCATAGAATTGAAGTGCTGAAATACTGTACCAACTTCAGATTTTTCTTTCATAAGGAATATCCAAGTTAACCTTGTATGATCATCCACAAATGAGACAAACCATCTAGTTCTTAATATGTTTTGTATTTTTGAAAGACCCCACACATCATTATGGATCATTGCAAAAGGCTGAGATGATTTATATATTGTGCTAGGGTAGCTACTACAAGTGTGTTTGGAGAGTTGACAAATTTCACAACTGAAAAACTTGGAATTTTTATTGATAAATAAAGATGGAAGTATTTTTTTCAAGATACATAAAGTTGGGGTGACCAAGACGATAGTCCATAGCATAACATCATTGTCTTTAGTGACATAGTTTTTGAAAACTGATTAACCTTTGGGTTTTGTAACCACTGCCTTTTGAGCTTTGTATGATAGAGGAATGGTATTCCTAAAAAGATAGAGCCCTACATATATCCTAGCAGTGTCAATCCTCTTCCCCGGGACCAAATCCTGAAACACACAGAAGTTAGGGAAAAAATTAGCAACACAATTTAGATCACGTGTCAGTTTGCTAATTGAGAGTAAGTTGTAGTCTAGTTTAGGAACATAAAGGACTGATTTAAGATGCATGTCTTTTGAAATCCTGTTTTGGCTAGTTCCTTCAATTTTTTTATAACGTTCCATCAACAATTCTAACTGCATTGTCTTCCTTGCATTGATTATATTCATGGATAATAATGTCATCTCCTATCATGTGATCTGAAGCTCTAGAGTCAACAACCCAAGGCTCTAAGTAATTTTCTTTACCTGTAAGAGTAGTGCTTTTCTGTATTGTTAAGCCAGATCCATAGAATGAACTGTTGGTTAAGGATGTTTGACTAAAAATGTTATCTCATATCATGTGATCTGAAGCTCCAAGGTCAACAACCTAAGGCTCTAAGTAATTTTCTTTACCTGTAGGAGTAGTGCTTTTCTGTACTATCAAGCCAGATCCATAGAATGAATGTTTGACTAAAAAACTTCTGTAGAACCTTTAGTTGGTTTTTGGTGAAAGGGTATGTTGGTGTTTTGTCGGTTGTCATTTGTGACTGCAGTAGTATAGGCTCGACCTCTTTGTCATAGGATGGTTGTGATGGTTTCCAATCACTAGGTTTGCCATGGATTTTCCAGCGAGTTTCATTGGTGTGTCCTGGTTTGTGACAATGCTCACACTAGGGTTTTTCCTTCTTCTAGGATGTTTGACTAAAAAACTTCTGTTTAGAACTTGAGTATGTTTCCCTTGCTGCATCCCATATTTCTTTTGTTATTCCATAAAGGAGAAAATTTTCTCCTATTTCATTTGTCATTGAGTTGATTAACCATGATATTACATGTGATTCTCTGTTTTCCATGTTCAAAACTGAGGGTCACCTTTTTCTGGTATGATAGCTTCATCTGTGAGATACTCATCTTTGCCTTTCCCATAGATGAATATCATGACTAATAGGACCATTGAAGGTAATTGTACCCATTGAGTTTGTGACATGTGATGAGAAGAGATGAGTCTTCGGTTCCTCTAGGGCTGATCATGTTTGGGGATTTTCCAAGACTTGAGGTGACCTCAAAGGTGTAGCTATGTCTTTCGGCGGCCATGTTGTTTGTTTAATTTTAGGTTTCAAAACCTAGCTTTGATACCATAAAGAATTTTGAGTGAGAGAGATTGAATTTTCTCTTCTTCTTTTCTCAATTTTATGATAGCTCTCTCTCTCTCTCTCTCTCTCTCTCTCTCTTTCTCTCTCTCTCTCTCTCTATTTATATATATATATATATACACACACACACACTTTGTAGGAATTAGAGTTTAACTAAATAACTTATACTAGGAATTAGAGTTTAACTAGGAAATAACTCAACTAGGAAAACAATCTTTTCTAAGCTGGAACAAACAACCAAATTTCCTATATTGGTATTTACTAAGAATATCTTAGTAAATTCCTAATTTTGAGTAAGATTTCAACAAATATCAAACTCAATATTCTTAAAAGCAATTGACACTACTTCATGAAAACTTGTGAATAGTTTTTTTTTCACTCATTGTGACTATAATTTGGCCATAAATGAGTTTATTGTTCTAGAAAAAAAGAAGCAAAGAAACCACTAGAACCCAACATTGTAGAAGAAATCTCATCACAAAAAAAAAAAAGTTTAAAGAAAATTATGGAAACCCATTCTTTTTCTCTTGCACTAAAGACCATAAAAAAAATCCAATCCATTTATATACAAAAAGTTTTATTTCAATCCAAGAGAAGCAATGGTGGTCTCATATACAAATTGAGACTTTAACCCAATTAATATGTATACCAATAAAAATAAAAGGTAAGCACATTAGTTCATTGGTCAACATAATCTTTTCAACATCTATAAACATTAATTCTAGTCTATTACTGTACCAATGACATAAAAACAATTGTATAAAAAACCAACCTTTTTTATTTTTATTGAAATTACCTATAATAGTACTGTGTTTCATCAAGCAATTAACCATAACCATAACAATAATATCTAGAAAGGAAGTTAAAATCAAAAATAAAATCATGTCCTTGTTTAGAACACATTAAAGAAACTTAGGATAGCATATAATCTAACCACAAAAAAAAACCTAGATGGAGTAAAAACACAATATTTTTTTTTTTTTTTTTGCCTTTACCTCTGTTGATAGTACGTGTGTTAGGGTTACTCTAACACCCAAGGGAATTTGAAAGGAAAAAAAAGAGTATAGAATATAATCTTAAAAACAAAAAATAGTGACCTTAAGTTAATTAGGAACTTCTAGCCAAAAGATGCAAGAAAAGAAAATCAACTAAAAAAAAGCAAATAAACTATGGGTTTAATATAAGCATCCATAAAAGTAAGCTACGAAAGACTTGTAAAATGGAGTAAAGACTATGATACACATTTGACACTGTGTTTTAAAAATATTTTGAAAAAAAAAATATTGTTATTTTTTATTTTAAAAAATGTTTTTAATGTTTTGAATTTATTTTCATGTGATGAGATCAAAAATAATTTTTAAAAAATAAAAAATATATATTATTTTGATACATATATGAACGAAACACTTATAAAAACAAAATTAAATATACTGTACTTGTAAAGAGTTACTAACTTACCAAACTTCTCTTCCAACCACTTCAAAGTTCCTATAGATTCTGCAGCACATAAATAAAAATCCTCTCTTGTTAATCTGGCCTCTAATTGAAATCTGTTTCTTTCTTCTTCTTCTTTTTTTTTTTTTACTGTGATTGATTATGTGTTGGTTTTCCTTTAATTTTATAATTAGGTTTGGATTGCTTCCATATCTGCTTTGAAAAACTAAAAAATATATTGTCTATATAATCTCAATTTTGTCACCAAATAATTTTTTATACTCGAGTTTTTATATTTTTTTCAATTGCACACTTTTGAACAAGCCCAGAAAATGCACAGAACCTTCTAAACTAAAGCACGGGAAATTTTACAAAGAAACGGCAAAACAGAAGCTTCTCCCAAACATTGGAACATGGAATCAAAGAAAACAAGCAAGAATAAACATATCCTAACACTGCCTACAGAATATTAGGGAGCTGCGAATCCAATCTGTGCTGCAATTCCTTAATCTTCATGGAAAGCTCTGCCTTCTGCTCCTTGTAGCTCTGCAGCAAGTACTCTTTTCCTTCTATCACTTCCTTCAACTCACCTACTTCCCTCTTCAGCATCTGGATCCTCTCGCCACCTCCTCCTCCCTTTTCCAATGGCTCAAAATTGTTGTCCCCGTCAAGATACCCATTTGCATGGCCATTTCTAGCCTCAGATGGCCATGCTGTGATTGTTGATGGTTTGTCATTGGTGTCCACATGTCTCACACAGTGATCAGCAATTGCCTTTCTGAGCCTCTGGATTTCCCTTTCAGAATCAAACAAATCCCTGCTAGCTGCATCGAGCTGTAATTGCAAATTTGAAGAAAGTGTCAACTGAGCATTGAGTGAATTCTGTAGTTCCAGATTCTGATCCTGCATCTCCAGAATCAAGTCGTCTCTCCTCTTCAATTGCTGCCTCAGCTTCTGTATAACTTCTCTTTTGCTGAAGATGTCAGAACCAGATTCCGAGACACATGGTGAGTCAGAGCAGTTTGAATGGCTGAATGGCTTTGGAGGCAACTCGAGGCGATCAGGAGATGATACCCACATAACACCATTCTCCTTGGTGAATTCTGCAGCAGGAACCATCACCAAAGGTAGAGAAACGTCTGATTCAGACAGCATCTGGTCATTGGACCGGTGCTTCAGATCTGCAATGCCTTCATTACCTGATTCAAACCCAAATTAACATCTGAAATAAAAAAGAAAAAAAACTTCTAATAACATATATACCATTATACAATAACATGAATAAAACATTCTATGATTGTAAGATATCACAAATACATAACAACCCAACTATGTCTTGAAACCCAAGCTAGCTGGATCAGGTACATGAATCTGTTTTCACCACAATGTTCTTCTTTTCCCTGGATTTGTGACATGGAAAAGATGCAGCTATTTTTTTATGGGTGGCTGTCTCGTATCTCCAAATGTTGTCATCCCCTATTCTAATGTACTTCAATTTCATAAGGACTTGTCTCCTCTGTTCATTCATCTTTCCCTCGTTCTGATATTAAGAATAACACATGGATTGGTTGTGATAAAGCATTGCAAAATTAGACAGGATAAATGTCAAGAAATAGGAAGGGAAGCATGGACCATGATACAATTATATCATGCTTAACCCTATTTGTGGGGGAAAAGGAAAAGAAAAAAAGAAGCAGGATTGTCCATCAAGGACAGGTCCACATAGGATTTGAATGCCAATGATGTATGCACGAAAAAACAAATTTACTTTTCATCATTTCCTCAAACCTTATAGGTACATTACCACCTCCTCTCACAATCCCTTCCCTAACCCCAACCCTCGGTAACCACAAGTAAACAATGAACATATATTCAGAAGCTGAAGGAACTGCACTGAAAGGAGGATGCAATGCAAACTGACATTATCATGCAACTACAACTACCCACTTCCAGAATCTATATCACAAGATATCCAAAAATGACAAACTAAACAGATTATCAAACATTTGGATTAAAGCATCACATGCTCGCTTCAACCCTTTTTCAGCATGAGCAAGAAAGGTTGTCATACCTGAAATGCAGTCAAAGCAAACACCATCACCCTGTGAAAAGGAATACAAATTTGAATGCATATTGCAACTTGGAGATCTCCTCCTCTCAGATGAGTTCATGTTCCCTGTTGTTAGAACTTCAAAAGTTATTGCCAAGTTCATATTAAGGACATCTAGCTGATGATAAAAACAGCACTACACCTTTCAGACCATCACTAGCATTTGCCTGTTGCTTTGAGTCCAGTGTCTGCTTGAGCTTGTAACCAAGGCGAATTGACAATGTACTTAACAAGGCACCACCAGCAATGAGAATCCAATTTGGTCTCTCACCCTGAAAACTTTGTGCCTTCTGACCTCTTGAAGTCCCATTAGTTATTGGTTTCATTTTAAGAGCAAAAAGCTTGAGAACACACTGGATCATCCAAATATGACCTACATTAACGATGAATCAAAATTCCATCAATAATTATATAGAAAAAATAGGTGATCTCACATCAGGAAGCAAGAAGATTACTAGATTTCAGAATTTCCCAGAGACATGAGTGCAAAAAAAATTACATACATATAAAGGTGTGTGTGCATGCTTCAATAAAAGCAAGTGAGAACCGCAAATGAAATATAACAACGACAACATATCATTATATCGAATGCTAGATGCAGTTCAATAGAAACAATGACAAGATCAAAGAGCCAAGCAAGGTCAATGCCACAAGTACTGGCTTATAGAGCACATGTCCACATAAATGGGCATACAAACATTCAACCATATCTACAATTCCAGACTTATTAAAGTTAGTTTATTTTCCTCTTATGCTGGAAAGGCTAAGCTAAAAGCTTTAAACTTGTCCCATATTGCGTGCTCCATCAAAGTTTCCATTGGCTAAACACAGACCATACATTCTGACCTTTGCTTAGCTACCAAGAAACATACAAATTGCTACTCGTAAAAAAATCAGCTTTCAGACAAGCTAGCACATTCTCCAACTCCAAAAGTGAAATCCAAACGGATGCCCATTTACATTGTTTTAGAACACAGTAGAACCTTACTATCACAATCCTTACCTTAAGACTCCTCCCCAGGAACAACCAATTCTCACATTTGCAGCTTAAAAACAACACAAAAAAAAAACCTCATATCATAAAGGAGGTGAAAAGAAAAGGCATAATGAAGCTTGAATGTATTTAACCTTGTAATTCTTCCCAACCAGACTTGAAACCTTGCCAGTATTCAACTGCATTATCTATGATCTATCTTTTCCCTTTCCAACAGGGAAAAAATTTCAGTCTCATCATTGACCTAGTCCAGTACACATTTTCCTTCATATTTCAAAGGGCAGTACACTTAACATCCTCAGCCTCACTTCTCCCAAAAAATAAACCATCTCCTTATGCACACATGCAATCTGCTAAATATGGATTACAGGGGAAGAGTACTCTTAGTATCCAAAACTGGCATAATATAACACAGCTCAATGTTCTCAAGAACCCTACTGCTATTTACTACATAAAATAGAGTAGAAACCTCTATTACCTTCAACTGACTATCAAAACAAGTAAATGACATACACAACAGCATGAGGTATTCAAAACATAATTTCTGATGCAAAATACCAACATATTCAACAACAAAAAAAAAATCAAATTAAAACCAACAGATTGATGTGATTTCAAATGAGAAAACCGTGACAACATATTCTTCAATAATAATAATTAAAAAAAAACAGTAAACATTAAAGAAGAAAAAAGAAATCGAAACTACGGCCACTCCATCTTCAAAAATAGAGTTGATATTGCAATGAATAAACCCATCTCATCCAAGTCCAAATAAAAAATCAAACCTCATAAAATTCGAAATTACTTTAGGACCATCATTACCTTAATAATATCAATAAAAAAACACAAATAACCACTTCATAATTTTACCTACTAAAGAGTTTAAAACAAACAAAAAATGTCAATAAATCAATTAAGATGCTAAAAAATCGATGATAGTCGCGAACTCAATCCTATTTATTGAATTTGAGACAAGCAAACCTACCTCATTCAATGCAATAGATTACTTAGGGTTTAGACTTTTCTCTGTAACTCCGTTGTAATCCTCCGTTTTTAACCTCTTCTACCATTTGTTGTGTTTTTGTCTCTCTCTCTGTAATCTAACGCCCACGCTAAAATACGAAGAAGAAAAAAGCTGGGAGGGTTTTTAAATTGGCGGCTTTTGGATTTGCCCTTTTATATATATTTATATATATATAGAGAGAGAGAGAGAGAGAGAGATTGGTCTTTTCTTTTCTACACAATTAATCAAGTAAAAAAAACACTACAAAGCTTGGGATGATTATTGTTGAACTGTGCATCTTTCTCTATCTATTATGATTTTTTTTTCAATTTAATTTTTAAGATTTTATTTGCAATTGTATTTATTTTCCAAATTTAATTCAATCCTTATATTTAAAAAAGACAAGATTTTTGGGCTAAGAATAGAATTAAAAGACAAGATTTTAAAGTTCACATAAAAAAAAGTAATTTAATCATTATAATTTAAGATTTTACATATTGGGCTCAGTATTCTTTAAAACTTAATTTAATATGAAAATTATTCCTATAAATTGTTTGGTTCCAAGTTTCATATATGAGAGAGAGGTTGCTAGATTTGGATGATATAGATAAAAAAAACAAAATTGGTGAGAGAAGCTTATTATATATATATATATATATATATATATTTTTCCCTTATAGTTCATCAAAATACATATTTTAGATTTTTTGTTTTAGGTGATTTTGGTTTTTGAAATGACTTTTTAGATTTGTTGTAGTTCATTACAGGTTTATCATGGATACTAAGGTATTTTCTAGGTGTTTCGGTTCAAAATAACGTTTTTAGTACTTTGATTTTTCAGACGACTGACGTCTGGACAAAATCAGATGACATGTCATCTACCTTAATAAGTGACATATCGTATGATTTTATTCATCCTAAATAAATAAAAAGCTCCCACCCAAACACATGGAGTTTAACAAAATGAGTTGGGTCTATTCATTCTAGATCAATGTGTTTTTTATATGTTTTTTTTTCAAATCCATCTTCTATTTATATTTAAATCAATATCACTCATTTCTTTTATTTTATTTGTAAATCTTCTTTTAATGTATATTGTATTTGTATGTAATTAATTTCTTAAGATATTTTTCTCATTCATTTATAGTTGTTCTTCATTTGTAAGTAAACTTTAATTTTTCAAACAAAAAAATATATATTCTTACATGATATTCCTATTTGGTTCAGTCCTGCATGATATTATTTTGTTCTTTTATTTTACTCTATCAATTTAATTTGTGTGTATATTTATATTATTATTAAATTGAATAAAAACTTTACTTTAATAAAAAAATACAATTGGGTAAATATTTCATCTTGCTAGATAAAATATCTTGATCTAAATTTGTCTCTTGAATTTTTTTTAGTTTTATTCTTAGTTATTGTTTGTGACTTTTTGTTATTTATTAACACTTATAGTTGTCGATTTATTTAATTGTTTGTATGTATAAACTTTTTAATTCCCTACAAAAACACATCAAAATCTTGTGTAAGTACCTCTTTTTTCTTAAGAAAAAAAATATAGTCCACGAGATCACACATCTAGTTAAGTTTATTGCATGCAAGAAAAAAAAGTAATTTTTTATTTTAATTTTTACTTGTTATCTTGAATTAAAAAGAATAGTATTTTTAGATTATTTTCATGTGCTAATGTCAAAATTGATTTTTTTTTTAAAAAAAAAGCAATATTCCAAATAAACAATAAACATTCTCTTTCAAAAAGGAAATAGTAAATAGGGGGAAATGATGGTTTTAATTAATTAGTTTTTAAAAAAGGCAAGGTATGACTGGATTTTGTTCGTTCGAAAAGGCAAAGTGGTCGGCAAACTTCACTACTTGGGCAATGAACGTGATGAGCATGTTGTTAGACTTTTTTTTATAATAATTAAATAGTTGTTCCAAGGGAATATTCTTTTCTAAATCTAAATTTAATTTTAAAATATTTATTGATTAGCTTTGCAAAATTGAATATATCTTTCAAACTTTCCAGGAAATTATTAGACACAGGAAACAATGTTTTGATAGATTATGAGGTCAAATGCAGTTAAGTAACGTATTATTTTATAAAAATGCGTTACTTTTATGGCAGAACTTACATTCATGAAATGAAAAAGAAAAAAGAAAAATATATATATAAAAAAAATGATTTTTCAACGTTTTATTTTTGGATCAATGTGTTTTATTAAAGATCCTAGAATCCTAAACATTGTTATATATTTTTAAAATAAATCATTTGCTTATATTATAGTATTTGAGGGCCTTCTATTTGAAATTAAAATATTGAGGATTCATTTTGATAAAGACTATCCTATGTTTCTGCCATCCCCTCCTCATCTTCAGTTTGAAAAAACATTATCATGATAAGTGTAGTCATTCATTTTTAAATTTTGATTATACATTCTTAAAAAGAAAATAAAAGTTATGGAGGACTTTGTTATATTAAAAATACATATTTCCATACTTGCTAGGGATAATAATAGGAAGGAAAAGACCGCAGTGGAGTGGTTACTGAAATAACATCTATCTATACTTATTATTCTTAAGAGATTATTTTTTTTCCCAAACACCATACGTTATATCTTCATGACTCGCGTCGGTAGGTAAAGAGGTAGCTTTTTCATATGAATGTCATGTCACTTTAAGCATGTTGTCTTCATAACGAATTGTCAACATTTTCTTAACTTATTCATCCATGCTTCTTTGACTTGTCATTTGTAACAAGTGTATTTGATGTTAAAGTTATTTTTCAAAATACCTTTTATTTTCTAAATTGTTGACATCAAAATAGTTTTAAAATATTATTTTCTAATTAAAGTATAAAATAAATAGATCAAATTTAATTTTTTTCAGAAATTAAATTATAAAAGATAAGATCAAAAACTATGTTTTTTTGTAATGATCGGGGTTTTACGCCCCTTCTAAATTAATGGAGGAATAGTAGATCCAATCAGGTCATAACACAGAAAATTATAAGTCCCTATTGAAGGGTCAGTTATAACATCCGACCCCCTATCTAGCAAACTTCTAGTTAGCCCAAAATTTGCCAACCAATCGGCCACACAGTTGGCCTCCCTGTAAACATGTAATGTTTTCACTTCCCAATCCCTACCCAACAAATCTCTAATTTGCATTATAAGATTATAATTTCTATCTATCCTGAGACTATCCCCATTAATAATCCCAACTACCACCTTGGAATCTGACTCTAAAACCACTTTTCGAAACCCTTTATCCCATGTAAGTTTTAACCCCATATATGTAGCCCATAATTTCGTAGTCATGGATGAAAAAATATATATATTTCCTGAAAACCCTCCTATCCACGACCCCATATGGTCTCAAATAACTCTACCAGCACCTGCCATCCCTGGATTACCCTTACAACATCCATCCACGTTTAGCTTGATCTATGTCTCTAATGGGTATTTCCATCATATGTGTTCAACCTCCATTTCGCCCTTCTTAATACATATCAACAACCATTAATTGTTGTTGATTCTTGTTGTACATATTAGTTTCCTATCTTGAATGTATTACCTATTATTTAGCAATGTAATTGTTAGCATAATGGCTATAGATTGGCTATAGGGTGGATATAGGGTGGATATAAGGGGTGGCTATAGGGTGGCGGCTATAGGCTTGGTTAGTTGTGCTACTTTTCCCTATATATATTGTTAACATGTAAATGAAAGAGATAACAAAATAAAGTTTCATTAAGATTTTCTACTTTGTCAATCCTTTGAGCTATTTTGACATGATATCAGAGCCATAAATCATAAATCATTATTTTTGGGTTTTTCTTCTTGGATTAAATCTGTGCAATTGTGAGGGCTTTTCTTTGGCAGATTTTCGTTTTATTATTTTTGGGTTTTCTTCTTGGATTAAATCTGTGCAATTGTGAGGCTGTTCTTTAGAAGATTTTCGTGTTTTTTTGGAAGCTCTTGTTCAAAGCCTTTTTCAGTTCTTGGTGAGGGAATTATTTAGGGTGTGGGGCTTCAATTATTACAGATCTTCGCTTCTCCTTTTGCATCTGTTGGATCATGACTTCCAACACAGAATTTTGTGTGCGCTTCACAGGAAAGAACTATGGGACTTGGGAGTTCCAGTTTCGTATCTTTGTTACTGGAAAGGAGTTATGGGGCCATATTGATGGCAGCACTTCGGCTCCAACAGATGCTTCTCAACTGGCTGAATGGAAGATCAAGGATGCAAGAGTCATGTCTTGGATCTTAGGATCTGTTGATCCTCAGATTATCCTAACTTTGAAGCCCTTTAGGATCTCTAAAAGCATGTGGGATTTTTAAAGAAAGTTTACAATCGAATAACACACAGACTGACGATTTCAACTGGAATATGAGATTTCCGGCTACACTCGGGAGATTTGTCAATTCAGAGTACTTCTCGGATTTCGGACCTTATGGGGTGAGTTTAATGATATGGTGTATGCTATCTGTATTTGTTGCATCTCTTGCAGTTGTGCGAGCAGATCCATGAACAGAGCAAAGAGATCAATTCTTGATGAAACTGCGACCAGAATTTGAAGGGGACCAGATCTAGCTTGATGAGCCGTGATTCCTCTCCTTCGTTGGATGTATGTTTTGGGAATTGCTTCGGTAGGAGCAGCAGTTGCAACCTGAATCAGAAACTCAGTGATGGTGCCTGCGGTTGCATACGCAACTCATGGTAAAGGGAAAGGAAGAGGCATGCAGAGGATTCAATGCTTCAGCTACAAAGACTATGGTCACATTGCTAGCCAATGCTCACGGAAATTCTGCAATTACTGTAAGAAATCAGGCCACACTATCAAAGACTGCTCCATCTGTCCATAGAATCGGGGGCAAGATCGTCGAAATTATGCCTATCAAGCTGCTACTGGTTCTTCTTTGACTCAAACCTCTCCTGTTAGTGTTGCTGATCAAGTTATCTTTACACCAGAAATGGTTCAACAAATGATCATGGCAGCGTTTTAGGCTTTAAAACTCCAAGGTACTGCCTCTCAATCTTGGCTTGTTGATTCTGCCGCATCCAATCATATGACTGGATTATCTGAATCTCTTTGCAATATTCGACCCTATCTTGGTTCATCACATATTCAGATAGCCGATGGCAGCCATCTGACCATTGATAAAGTAGGAGATATCGATTCCTCTTTTCGTGATGTGTTTGTATCTCCTGCACTCTCTACGAATCTAATCTCGGTTGGTCAATTAGTGGATAATGATTGTGATGTTCATTTCTCCCATAATGGTTGTCTTGTGCAGGATCAGGTCTCGGGGAAAATAGTCGCGAAGGGGCCTAAAGTTGGCAGACTCTTTCCTTTACATTTTTCCATTCCTCGTTGTTTAGCTTTTATGTCAAATGTTTCTCAAAATAAACAGTGGCACAAACGTTTGGGTCATCCTAATTTTGATGTATTGTCTCGTATGTTCAAATCTGGTTTGTTGGGAAATAAAGAATATGTTTCTGGGATTTTACCTTTTGATTGTTCCGCATGCAAACTTGGTAAAAGTAAAACTCTTTCTTTTTCTTCTCATGGTAGTCGTGCTACAAACCGTTTTGATGTTGTGCATAGCGATGTTTAGGGTATTGCACCTATAATATCCCATGCTCGGTACAAATATTTTGTGACATTCATTGATAATTTCAGTCGATATACTTGGTTTATTTTCTTCGATCCAAATCTGATGTATTTGCTATTTTTCAGCAATTTACAGCCTATGTTGAAACTCAATTCTCTACTCATATTAAGATTTTACGGTCTGATTCTGGTGGGGAGTATATGTCTTCTGAATTCCATGCATTCTTACATCACAAAGGTATTGTGTCTCAACGTTCATGCCCCATTTCCAGGTTGAGGCATTATTCACTCGCTGTCTACTTAATCAATAGATTGCCCTCCCACGTCTTAGGTTTTGAATCTCCTTATTTTCGATTATATGGTCAGCATCCTAGCTATATCAATTTGCATCCTTTCGGTTGTGTGTGTTTTGTCCATTTACCTACTCCTTATCGTCATAAACTATCTGCTCAATTTGTTAAATGTGTATTTATGGGATATAGTGTTTCGCACAAAGGATATGTTTGCTATGATCCTAGTTCTCACAAATTTCATACATCCCGTAATGTTGTTTTCTTTGAATATCAATATTATTATTCTACACATGTTAAGTCTCCTCCTGAATTGAGTATTCTTCCTTGTTTTGATGATTCTCCACCTCTTCCTACACGATTCAAACCTGAAATTGTGTATACTCGACGTCTACCAACTTTGCTCGTTTGTGAGAATGCTTCTTCCCCTACACCTGATCCATCTCCATCAGTTTTACCGACTCCGGTCTTGGATCCTCCACCTGGTCCTCGTCGGTCTACACGACAATTCTGTCCTCCTACTCGGTATGGTTTTCATGTGGCTTTATCTTCTATTTTTATTCCTACATGTTTTTCTCAAGCTGTTAAACAGGAATGTTGGCGGAAGGCCATGGATGAGGAAATCCAGGCTCTTGATGAGAATTTTACATGGGAGATTATTGATTGCCCGCCCACTGTTAAACCCATCGGCTGTAAATGGGTTTATTCCATTAAGTTGCGATCTAATGGGACTCTAGATCGGTATAAAGCATGGTTGGTTGCTTTGGGTAATCGACAAGAATATGGTACAGATTATTCAGAGACTTTTGCTCCAGTTGCAAAGATGACCACTGTGCGTACCATTTTGTCTATTGTTGCTTCCCAAGGTTGGTCCCTTCATCAAATGGATGTCAAAAACGCCTTTCTTCATGGGGATCTCAAAGAGGATATTTACATGACTATTCCACCGGTGTCTCATCTTCTTCTTCGCAAGTATGTAAGTTAAATCGGTCTTTTTATGGTTTGAAACAAGCTCCCCGGGCTTGGTTTGAAAAGTTTCGGACTACATTGCTCAAATTTTCCTTCCGATAAAGTCAATATGACTCTTCATTATTTCTTTGTAAGACATCTGCTGGGATTGTTCTTTTGCTCATTTATGTCGATGACATTGTTATTACGGGTACTGATTCTACGTTGATTGGAAAACTCCAACATCATCTTCACAACTCCTTTCATATGAAGGATCTTGGTACGCTAACCTATTTCTTAGGTCTGGAGGTTCATACTACTTCTTCTGGCATATTTTTACATCAGAACAAATATGCTCGCGATCTGATTACATTGGCTGGTCTTCAGAATTCATCTCTTGTTGATACTCCGTTGGAGGTTAACACGAAATATCGTCGTGAGGAGGGGGATCTTCTTCCTGATCCTACTTTATATCGACGGTTGGTTGGTAGTCTAAACTATCTAACTATTACTCGACCAGATATCTCTTTTGTTGTCCAACAGGTTAGCCAATTCATGCAGACTCCACGACATCTACATCTTGTTGTCGTTCGACGTATTATTCAGTATCTTCTTGGATCTCCTAGTCGGGGATTATACTTTCCAACTGGTTCTTCTCTACGTCTTATGGCCTATAGTGATGCTAATTAGGCAGGTTGTCCAGATACTCGTCGTTCTGTAACGGGTTGGTGTGTCTTTCTCGGGAATTCATTGATCTCCTGGAAGAGCAAAAAGCAACCACGGGTCTCTAAATCTTCTACTGAATCTGAATATCGGGCCATGTCTGCTGCTTGTTCTGAGATTACTTGGCTTTGTGGTCTCCTTGATGAGTTAGGTTTTCCTCAGACTAATCTTACTCCTCTTCATGGAGATAACACTAGTGCAATTCAAATTGCAACTAATCCAGTTTATCTTGAGCGTACAAAGCATATTGAGGTCGATTGTCATTCTATTCGCGAAATTCTAGACTCTCGCATTATTTCTCTCCCTCGTGTCTCTACTACTTTACAAATTGCTGATATTTTTACCAAAGCCCTGCCTTGTCCACGCCATCGATTTCTATCGCACAAATTGCTGCTTGTTGATAAACCAACATCAATTTGAGGGGGGATGTCAATACATATCAGCACCCATTAATTGCTGCTGATTCTTGTTGTACATATTAGTTTCCTATCTTAAATGTATTACAGATTATTTAGCAATGTAATTGGTAGCATAATAGCTATAGGGTGGTAGCTATAGGGTGCTATAGGGGTGACTATAGGGTGGTGGCTATAGGCTTGGTTAATTGTGTCACTTTTCCCTATATATATTGTTAACATGTAAATGGAAGAGATAACAAAATAAAGTTTCATTAAGATTTTCTACTTTGTCAATCCCTTGAGCTATTTTGACACTTTCCACCATATCCACCTCTCTTTAGATTTTTACTATCTTCAACTATTCTTTTTATAGCAAGAATAGTCCCACAGACCAATTACCCGGGTCCCCCTCAAAAATTCTACTACACCTCTCTTTCCAAATATACCATATAGTTATGCCGAAAACCAAATGCCAATCACCATATCGCATAGATCTATTTCTGGGGGTTAAATTAGAAATCAACCAAACATGCCAAATTTGGTTAAAGAACAACTCTCTTTCCTCAAACTTGACGAAAACCTCCCAAATTTTTCGAGCTTTAGGGCAATCTCTTAAAGTATGAGTTAAGGTTTCCACTTCATTAACACAATGACCACAACATCTATTATTCGATATTCTTCTTCTCCATCTCCTCTCATTAGTCATAATATCATTATGAGCTACAGTCCATAGAAACACTTTAATACGTTTCATTCCTTTCCACTTCCAAATAATCCTCCATATATGGTCGCTATCCAAGGCCCCCCTCCCTCTTACACCATATATGTTGTTTGAACTGTGAATCTTCCATTCGTGGAGTGGTCACATACCATTGTGTCTGCTCTCGTATCCTACTTAGGAGGCATGTAACTAACAATACCCATTACAACTTGTAGAGGTAGTAAGTGCACAAACATCTCCCATTTCCAGCTGCCCATACCATCTACCATCTCAGCCACTGAATAATTGAGAGTATCTATCTGATCCTCTGGATTTACATGATTAACAAGGGGCCCATAGCTCTCGAGCCAACTATCTTTCCAAAATAAAATTCTCGTGTCATTCCCCACACTCTATCTGACATTCTGATGCACTACAGTCCATTCCCGACAAATAGCCTTCCATAACACTGAATCTCTTGAGGTAGCCACTGGATGGTCTTCTCCCTTATTATTTCGCATATATTTGTCTTTTAAGAATTGCACCCAAAAACTATTTTCTTGAACCATTCCCCAAACCAATTTCATTATAAAGGCTTTATTCATCTGTTCCATTTTTCCTTAAGCACGTCCCCCTTTCCTCCTTTGGTTGACACATCGTCTTCCAATTTACAAGATGAATCTTGTCTCTTCCTTCCTGCTGACTCCAAATGAATCTCCCACATATTTTATCTATCTCTTTGCAAGTATGCTTTGGAATAACTATGACTTGCATCGGGTATAACAAAATAGCGATAAGAACTGATTTACATAAAGTGATCTTTCTTGCCAGGGATAAACTGCTAGCTTTCCTCCCTACTAATCTCTTCTGAAGATTCTCAATCAAGTAATTATATGTCTGCTTAGTAACTCTTTGATGAAGTAAAGGTACCCCAAGGTATTTCCCCATGTCTCTTGTGACTTGAAACCCACCTCTCCTGTCAATAGCATTTGCTAGGGAGGTTGACACATTCTTGGTAAAGAAAATTCTGGTCTTTGTAGCACTAACTTTCTGGACAGAAGTTGAACAAAACATATCCAGACATTGTGAGACTCTCTCTAGTTGCTCCAAGCTTGCCTATGTAAACAAAAGCATGTCATCCGCAAAGCACAAGTGTGAAATCTTCAACCCATTCCTTCGCACACTAAAGGGTTTCCAACTATTCTCCTCTACTCTTCGATTTATTAGATGTGATAATCGTTCTAATCACAACACAAAAATATACGGAGATAGAGGATCTCCTTGTCTTATACCTCTACCGGGTTTAAATTTATGAGTTGCCCCACCATTCCACATGACACTAAGGGATGGAAATTCAATAAAATGCATGATGACTTTTAATAGCTCACTAGGAAGTCTAGTAACATTCAGAGTATCCCTAATAAAGCTCCAGCTTAGTCTATCATAGGCCTTTTCAAGATCCACCTTAATGGCCATAAAACCCTTTTTGCCCTTTATTTTACGCATTGAGTGTATAATCTCCTGGGCAACAATGATATTATATGTGATATGTCTTCCTGGAATGAAGCTACTCTGAACTTCACTAATTAGTTTTGGCATCAAAATTTTCAACTTCCCTTTAGTAATCGCTTTGAAGATCACATTACACAACCCAACCGACCTAAACTGATGAAGGTATTCTCGCATTTGAATTTTAGGAATCAGCACCGCATGAGAATGGTTGATTGGAGTAATATCCATCTCACCTGAAAACACCTCTCTTATATATCTGCATACAGACTGGCCAACCACCTGCCACTGAGATTGATAGAAAATAGGTTGATATTCATCAGGACCCGGGGTCTTTTAAGGTTTCATCCTGAATATGACAACCCTAATTTCATCATCCAGAATTGGTGTTACCAGTTGATCCATGCACTTGAGGTCAATAACAGAGAAATACCCTTCCAATCTTCTCTCCACTTGTAACTCCTCATGATCCATGCACCTAGGCCATAAGGACTTGTCTCCTCTGTTCATTCATCTTTCCATCGTTCGATATTAAGAATAACACATGGATTGGTTGTGATAAAGCATTGCAAAATTAGACAGGATAAATCTCAAGAAATAGGAAGGGAAGGATGGACCATGATACAATTATATCATGCTTAACCCTATTTGTGGGGGAAAGGAAAAGAAAAAAATCAGGATTGTCCATCAAGGACGAGTCCATATAGGATTTGAATGCCAATGATGTATGCACAAAAAACAAATATACTTTTCATCATTTCCTCAAACCTTATAGGTACATTACCACCTCCTCTCACAATTCCTCTCCTAACCCCAACCCTTGGTAACCACAAGTAAACAATGAACATATATTCGGAAGTCGAAGGAACCATGACTGAAAGGAGGATGCAATGCAAAGTGACATTATCATGCAACTACAACTACCCACTTCCGAATCTATATCACAAGATATCCAAAATGACAAACTAAACAGATTAACAAACATTTGGATTAAAGCATCACATGCTCGCTTCAACCCTTTTCAGAATGAGCAAGAAAGGTTGTCATACCGAAATGTAGTTGAAGCAAACATCATCACCCTGTGAAAAGGAATACAAATTTGAATACATATTGCAACTTGGAGATCTGCTCCTCTAAGATGAGTTCATGTTCCTCGTGGTTAGAACTTCAAGAGTTATTGCCAAGTTCATATTAAGGACATCTAGTCGATGATAAAAACAACACTACACCTTTCGGACCATCACTAGCATTTGCCTGTTGCTTTGAGTCCAATGATCCGCTTGAGCTTGTAACCAAGGCGAATTGATAATGTACTATAACAAGGCACCACCAAGCAATGAGAATCCAATTTGGTCTCTCACCTCGAAAACTTTGTGCCTTCCGACCTCTTGAAGTCCCATTAGTTATTGGTTTCATTTTAAGAGCAAAAGCTTGAGAACACATTGGATCATCCAAATATGACCTACATTAACAATGAATCAAAATTCCATCAATAATTATATAGAAAAATAGGTGAACTCACATCGAGAAGCAAGAACATTGGTTTCATTTTAAGAGCAAAAGCTTCCTGGAATGAAGCTACTCTGAACTTCACTAATCAGTTTTGGCATCAAAATTTTCAACTTCCCTTTAGTAATCGCTTTGAAGATCACATTACACAACCTAACCGGCCTAAACTGATGAAGGTATTCTGGCATTTGAATTTTAGGAATCAACACCACAATGGAATGGTTGATTGAAGTCATGTCCATCTCACCTGAAAACACCTCTCTTATATACCTGCATACAGTCTGGCCAACCACCTGCCACTAAGATTGATAGAAAATAGGTTGATATCCATCAGGACCCAAGGCCTTTTAAGGTTTCATCCCGAATATAGCAACCCTAATTTCATCATCCAGAATTGGTGTTACCAGTTGATCCATGCACCTGGGGTCAATAACAGAGAAATACCCTTCCAATCTTCTCTCCACTTGTAACTCCTCATGATCCAACCGAAATATATTCTGAAAATACTCCCTGGCCATTGTCTTCAAGCTCTCCTCCTCCCATACCCAAACATTCTACTTAGTCTTCAATGCCTTAATTTTATTTCTTTGTCTTCTAATAATAGTTTTTGTGTGGAAATAGGAAGTGTTTCCTATCTCCATACTCAATCAATTGGCACCGGGACTTGTGGTACCAATGTATTTCTTCTTGATGAAGAATATGTCTATATGCATTTGTCAGTGTCTCCTTAAACTAGTATAAAAAAGGATTTCCATGTCATGCAATAACTTTCTAAATTCCTCCCAGTCTAGCCAAAACCTTTCTCTTCCGCTGGAAAATATTACCATACACAACCTTATTCCAAATCTTCAGATGAGATTCCAAAACCTTCAAAGCCTTTGGCACCTCTATTCCATCCTCCTAGTTTTTCCTTAAGAACTCCACAAACTCATTATGTTGTAACCAAGCAGCCTCAAATCAAAAAGGTCTTTCTACACCCTGACTCCTTCCTTTCATCTCTTCTAATGCTACAAGGATGGGATGATGATCAGAGTGAACCCTTGGAAGAACTAGCACATTAGCCTCTTGATGCATTTGTCTCCATTGAACATTGCTGAAACATCTATCTAACCTTTCATACACTCTGTCATAGCCATTCCTCACCCCCCCTCTCCAAGTAAATTTTGTATCTTTACTACCCAAATCTATCAATTGACAATTCTGCACCCACCTAGCAAACTGGAAGATTCTCTGATAGTCAACACCAGCTCCCCTAACTTTTTTTGTGACCATTAATATATCATTAAAATCACCTATAATCATCCACGACATTCTAATAAAAATAGCCAACTAAGCAACTTCATCAAAACATTGCTTCTTTAATTCGGTGTTTGGATTAGCATACACCACCGTAAATAACCATGAATCAATACCCCCTTCATTCACAATGCCATGTATAAAATGCCTAGATGAGTCCAGAATTTTTATATTTATTCTCGACTTATTCCACAACAACCATATTCCTCCTGACCTCCTGTGAGCTTCCACCCTAAAATTAGATTTAAATTTTAATTTCTCTATAATTTTGTCTACCCTAACCCTTTTTATTCTAGGTTCTACAACCGCCAAAATATCATAATGATACAGTCTCCTCAAATCATGTAATACCTCACAGAATCCATTATTTCCAGCCCCTCTACAATTCCAAAATAAAAAATTTATCATAAAATGTTAGCAACAAACTTACCCAACAAACTAGTCTCGTCTTCAACATGAGTATGCCTCCCGGGCATCCCTTTCTTCCATCAAAATGTCCACCTCAGTTGTGCTTGTCCTTCCACCCTCTCATTTTCTACTCCCGCCATTTTTCCTTCGTCCATCAATGCAGCTTCATCTGGAGGCTCTAGCCTCAAGTTCCTCTCCCCCAGTTGATTCATTTGCAAAGTTTCTCCTCTACTCACGTTGTGCACTGTCGACTGGAGTTGCATGGTTTCTGAAGTTGGAAAGTTTCGGGCCACCTCTGTCAAGACTAGAGAAATTCATTCTTGGGCTTTATGAAAATTGTTCCCTTCTACCTTTTCTTTTCCTTTGCTCCCATTTGCTGGTATAAAACCAGTTACCCCTTTTTTGGACTGTCTAGTCCCGACCCGAACTTCTTTCCCCTCAACATAAGTCTCAATTGCCAGTGTAGTCCGGCCCACATTTTGTCTCCTTGGGTCACTGTTGGACCTTTGTTTTTTATGGCCCAATAGCCGCCCTCTCTCTATATTTAAATCCCTTTTCTCCTCCATTTTGTTGTCTAATCTTCGATCTTCTTTATTTCCTTCCTTATTGCCCGCCGCTCTACAACGATCAATTTCTCCATTTAGAGCTATTAATGCACCATAACGCATGAATACGTTTAATTTTTTTCTCCTTTAATGCTTTTGATTTAACTCCTTGATTCTCGACTTGACTCCCGCCCATTCTAACTACAGTGTTTGTCTCAGCCACCATCCCCTTGGTCGGCCGGCGAGTTCGTCGTTCAGCTATCATCCAATTACCAAACGATTCTATTATTTATGGTCTGACTATTGGCACAACAGTATCTCCAGGTAATTCCATCTCCTCTAGTACCCTTTGTTCGGCATGACTTCCACTCAGGCATATTTCTTGTTTATGGCCATATTGGCCACAGTGAAAACATACTAGATGTAAGCCTTCATACATTATACGGCGAACTTGTCGTCTTAGTTTGAATTTTGCTAACAATGGTTTTATGAGATCAACCTCCACACATAATCTTGCAAAATTCCCCCTCATTCCCACCGCAGTAGCTCTGTCAACTTTCAAGGTTCACCCAATCTTATTTCTTATCTTCAACAACATTGCAGTGTCCTAATATTCCATTGCTAAGTCAGTAGCCTAACCCACATAGCTACCTTGTCAATGGAGGCCACAAACGGATCAAAATTGGGATGCCATGAGCAAACAATCAAATAATGATTAGTCACCATCCAAGGTCCTTCAAAAAACACATGTTCTTTATCCTTTGTGTTAGCAAATTTTTGCCAAATAAGAATTGTTCCCCAGGTTTGTTAAAGAGAAATCACCTCTCAACTTCCACATGTATTTCATTCTTTGAATAAGGAACATGTAACCCACCCTTCGACCCATTAGTTTTATGATAAGGGTTTGTTTCCATGGTGCTCTAATACGTCTTTTTTCTTCAGCTGAAAGTTTGATCACTGGACAATCATCTTCTTCACAATCATCATCATCATCATATGAAGCGCCTTCAGTGCCGTGACTGTCCTCCTCAACTGGTGATTCCACAAATGAGTCTCCCATGAGTGATGCAACGTAACTATTTCCCCCTTTTGATCCACCTGAAACATGGCAATCCCCTATTTTAACTTTCTTGCTTGATCATGTTAACTGATCAGCTTCTTCGCTTGAAGTCTCCGTTGTTTCAAGGCAGAGCATGTTGCTCTAGAGTTAGAGAGAAAAAATTTCTTTCAAAAGAGAGATTTTTGAATTGAGATGAAAGTTACATTCAAAACTAAAATGATATCAAGAAAATAATAATTGTTTAGCAAATATCGCACGCTAATACCATAGTGAACTTTGTAACAGCTAACAGAAAAAAAGATTGTTTTTCATCTTTATTATTTAAACTTCCTCTCTTTTTCAATAAATAGTTTTTCTTATATTTTGTTTTATGAACGGTGAATTCCACAATTGACTTGCTTTTTGAATGCTACGAATCTGCATGGTCCAACAGCGGTGAAAAACATTTTGTTGGCTGTGATGGAAAGGTGGAATTTGGGGAGGTAAATACATTTCAGGAAACCAGCACATCGTGGCAGCCCTTTCCCATTTCATTTCATAGAGCTTTATTGAGTTTGATTCTGAAGCCTCCATATAATGGATGCATTTAAATTAAATCGCGCATAGCAACCGGTAATCGTATTCAAATTGATGTGATTTTTAAAGAAATGGTAACCAAATTAAAATCATAATATATGTAAGAGTACATGTGATTAATTTTTTGTTCAGCATCCAGCTTTCAGCCTTTCGGGATGCTTTTTGCCTCGGGTACGATAAATCTGGTTTATCACCAGTCAGAAGAGAGCGAAGCAGAGAAGCCTTACGGTCTTTAGCAACTATCACTTCCATTATCCTCGTAAATTATTACACAACCAAGACAACTGCCAGAGAGAAGCTACCTTTGCACATTGTAAACCAGGAAACACTGCCAAGTGCTACAGCTCCGGCCACCACTCCTTCCCCCTTTTCTTCCCTTTTTTTTAGTTTCTTCAAACCTTGGTAATATTTCAGCCCTCGGATTTATTCGGGCTTTCTACATGTAATGATCGCAAACTTGATCAGACCCTTCCGGTATCCTTCAATCATCAATGGCATCACCAGCGCTCCTCTGATGGTTTTCATACCTGATCAATCCACGGTCACAGAGATACACTTTCGAAAAGATACAAATGCATTTCCGGTATGAAATCGGAAAAACATAAACCGGGTGATGTAGTTCACCCGAGTGCATAAGGAAGATTGCTTACCAGCAAACAATTATACCAAACTTGATACAAACTGATGTGTCAAAGTGATAGACTGAGAATCTCGAAAGCATTAAATGGTGATTAAACTAACTGTCACGATGATTTCTACCACATTTATATTTTTTATTTGTTTGGATAGCTTTCATAGAATAGAAACCTCACCATACATCCTTGCATCACATTTATATGTTTCATAGCCAAGCATGCAGCTTTATTTTTTTTTTTCAAAAACACAGCAAACAATGAATGCTTTCCAAGAAAAAAAATTTAATTGAAAAAAAGGAGGGGAACAAAAGAAAATGAACAGTAATTGCTAGCAAGGAATGGGCAAAGCTTACCGCTGCGCAGCAGAGATGTCAGGCCTTTCCATGTCAATGCTGAACGAATTACTGCTGGCCAAAATGGGGCAACATATTGAGACCAATCTGCTGTCTTAATATCCTACAATGCAATGACAGCTGGGACATTAATTTTACATTTTGAGAAGAAAAGTTAGACGTGACAAATAGGTTATGATAACAATGGGATAGAGGAATATTGGATTTTGACTCGATTCCTATTCTCGTGTCCAGAAGAAATATAATAACTTTATATATTCACAAGTGAAAATGACAAATTATCTGTCTACCCACTCGGCATGCTGGTCAATGAGACATGACACGGAAGACTAAATTCTGAGCAGCTTTTAGTTCATCATTTCTTTCCAATATTGTTATTTTACTCAAATTTAACTTCTACCATGTATCAGATAGGATACAAATTATAACATCAATGAGTGGCTAAGTTTAATTATCAGCCTTTGTTGTAGCTCGTGGATTTTGTGAAAAATATCCAATCCTTTAGCCAAATTTAAGGCAGTATTTACCTGAAGAGAGAGGGACTCAAGTAAGTTGACATAATCAGCAGTAGAACACCAATCTGGAAGATAGTAAGCATCACATATCTTTTTAAGATGCTTAATCTCCCATGGCTGAAGAGATTCTTCAGAAGGGCCAAGAACCCTGTGACACCATGTTACAATAACAATTGTAGCTCCTGGGGCTGCAACTCTAGCCAATTCACCAACAAACTGCCAGTTTGAGGGAACAGGGAGTGGAACTTGAGATAACCACGTATAACAAGAAATGGAGCAAATTTAAGTTTAGAAATGAACTATAAGTGAAGCTAGTAGGTATATGAGAGAAGCAAAACCTTTCTTTTGTCAGGCATATGCTCTCCACTCTCCATTGACCAAACCAGATCAAACTGTCCATCTGGAAATGGCTGCTCTAATGCATCTGCAACTTGAAAGGAAACCTGCTAAATGTTGACATTGTCATTACGGAACCTTAATGTAGTACTTTTATCTGTAAAATGATGAATGATGATGGAAGAAACGGGTATTAATACTACAGAAGCAGATCCAATTCTCTCACCAGGTTCCATCAAGATAAACAAAACATGCTCATGTTTTAGATATCAACTACATTTGTGATTGGTCAAAGAAAGCGACGCTAAAGTTTGCACACAATTTATACTGCAGAGCTTGGAGTGCAAAACTAATATAAAATATTTCAAAAGTTGGAACACACCTTGTCAGCTAATCCTTCAGTTGCAGCAAGAGCATTGGCCCTCTGAGCTTGGAAGGGACTAAGTGTGATGCCTTGGCATTTGGCTCCATATTTCCGTGCTATGTACCTGGAGCTGCCACCTATCCCACACCCAACATCAACCACGGTCTTTGGCCCTTTTTCTGGGTCCTCTGGAAACCAATTTACATGTAAAATTAATGAGCTGAGACTTGATTGGAAGCTTGCACTCATTCACATACTGATATTCATTAATCATACTCTGGTTTTGATTTTCCTAGGACGGAGTGTTGCATAAAGATGTAGGAACAATATACCGATCTAGTTATCAAAAGAGGAAAATATAAACAATGTTCCTCACCAAAATTTGCGGTTTAAAACAAGGAAAATTAAGGCTCTATTTTTAATCTATTTTCATCTAAAAACACCTAATAAAAACTCTTTGAACCTCAACAAATCAATTTATTAACTTGAAAAAAATAAAAAATCAGTTACAGAAACACAAAATCAAATAGCAAATAAAAACTTTTTTGAACTCTAATATACTTTTATTGCCATTGTCAAGAGAAACACGTTAACAACAAATATGCTTGTTTAGTCAATGAAATTTACCAATTAACATCTGATGCAAGCCCCGATGATATGAGTCGTAATCCATATTACAAGAACAAGGTTTTCATCAGCAGACTTGACAGTTATTTTTCTCTTAATAACCAATTAAAATTACATGTTCACAAAGCCATTCAAGCCTACACAACTCAACACATAGCATTTTTTAGCATAATAATATATTCTTTAGCTAACTACCTCAGTTACTAATTAAATCCGGATTGGCCGGCAAATTGACTTGAGAACTAGCCCAAGCCGAATTAAAAATAAAAAGAAAATGGGAGTTGATCCTTTATAACCTAGTTGAAAAAAACAAATCAACTTGTAATTCATCCGGTCAAAGCTAAGGTTAAAGTTTAAAGAAAGAAAAACTCAAATCATCATTTTTTTAGCTTCAAACAAAATCATTTTAATTAGCCTACTCAATCCAGGACGACATAACAAACATGTTACCGGCCTGGTTTCATTGATATGGTATCAGCAACATAAACCGCAGGACTAATGATAGGACGCCACGTTAGTTTTTATTTATAGGGCGCAGGTATTTTTTGGGAGCTGAGATATAAATGGAAGAGAGAGAGAGAGAAAGAGTAACAAACCAGAGACGCCGGCAAAACAGAGCGCCTCTTGTATCATCCGGGACTGAGCAGCCCGGTGATCGGGACCCGACCCGGGAGCTACTTCATCCGGATCGTAGAATCCGTGATGCATGTGGTCTCCCCAAATATCCTCCCATACAGCGGAGGACTGGTCGTAAAGCTCTGCTATGCCTTGCTTAAGTTCTCGAGTACTGCCAGAGTCTGCAGCAGTGGTTGACGCCGCGCAACGTATCAACCGGGAACGACATGGTAGTGGGGCAAGACACGCCGTGCGAAATAGATGGAGGTGAGAAAGGGGTTGGGACGTGCGGATGTCGAGGAAGATTTGGGGTTGGGACGTGCTGGATAAGAGCATACGAGTCATGATGGGTACTGCTATTGTTATTATTATTGTGGACTAATTTTTCTGTTTGCTTTTTGGGGTTTCTCAAAAATGAGGGTGTGAGTGGAGATGGGGTGTTGCTTATGGTAAAGAGACAAAAATGGGATATGGTAAGGATTTTTTTGCTTTTTTCGAGGCAAGATATTATTTTTTAATTTTTATTGTAGCGGTTGTTTTTTTATGAAAAAATTTATTAAAGTCATCTTTTTAAAATAATTTTAATTTGTTTTTTTTGTAATTATCTCATAATCTATATCTCAAGTCTAATAGTTAACTTATAGGATTTAAATATTATTTATTTTTCTTAATTTATATTTTTTTTCATTTCCTTCATTCAACATATGCAATATTTGGTTGATAATTAGGTTTTGTCATTTGTTTTTTGTTATTTTTTGATGAATTTATCTTATGACTTAAATTATAGATTTTATAAACAAACTTCTAATTTATTCATTCAATAAAATTAATTTATTAGAAATTGAGTTTTATAATTTATTTTTATTTGGAAGATTAACCTGAGATAACATGAATTTATTGTGTGGATCCATGCCAATATAATCTACTTTTTTTCTTTACCAAATACATGTTTGCTTATGGTTTGAAATTGAGGTTGGACCACAATAATTTTTTTAATTTAAAAAAAATATATGTTTAAAAATGCTTATAAAAAAGACGAAATTTGTTGATGGTTTCCAAACATAAAGAATTAAAAACAAAAAAGAGAAGAGAAGAGAAGTGAAGAAAGCAACCGCTAATATTAAAAACAATCTTGATATAGATAGTTAATATAAAAAATATTATGATAAAATTAAGAGGAAAACAAATTAAGTTTACCATTAGTAGTTAGGGTGATTAGCAGAGTTAAACTCGTGGTGATCTATCTATCTGGTAAACAAACCATCTACCGTCATTGCATCAGACTCCCATTTGATCGTGGAAAAGAATTCGCTCAAGTTAAACACCACACGCAGAAATCATGAGATTGACCCAACTCCTCCTCACAAATCTTCCTTCTCCTATATTTTTTGAATTTAGAAGATTACCAAATAAACAAACACAAGCTTCCTTTTACCTTGTAGATGGCGTGAAAATTGAAATATTAGCCCGTGTGTGTGTGTGTAGAGAGAGAGAGAGAGAGAGAGAGACTAGATATATATATGATGATGATGATGATATCGTTCAAACCTGAAATGCCAGTGAAGCGAAGCGCCTCCTCGATCATTCGGATCTGGGCAGCCCTATGATCAGAACCGGATCCGGAAACCTGATCATCCGGGTTGTAGAATCCGTGGTGCATATGAACTCCCCATATGTCCTCCCACACACCTGACGACTGGTCGTAAAGCTCAGCTATGCCTTGTTTAAGCTCTCGAGGATCCATGGCTACTTACAGGTCGCAGCAAAGAAGAACGTTGAAAATTAGGTGAAGGTTATCTGGCTGTGATACGAGTAATGACGTACGGCTGGAAATAGATTTAGTATATTACTGTATTTTGGCGCATGTGGTGTACCCATGCTCCGTCCAAAGAGGTTAGTTGTTAAAATAATTAAATAAAAAAAATCACCATAAAATATTATATTGTTATAAAAAAAAAAATAATTAATATATAAGAGCATGAATATTCAAAACATAATCAAAAGAGACAAAAGAAAAATATCTTACTTAATATAAATTCTTCTATTATTTCAAAGCTGTTAGGAATCCAAGACAAGTGGTCTATTTATAGGAGAAAAAAATGAACTTAAAAGTTATGGAAATTCAAGAGTTACTCAAAAGCAATAGACATTCAATACATATAATATAATTCATTATGAATTTATAACACTTCCCCTTTAATGACTATGTACTTTAAAATTCAATAGAGGACTTTATATAAATACTTCAAGATCCATATATGAATACTTAAGGATTCATTAAAACAATGTCAAATTGCCTCATTAAAACCTTGCAAAGGAAAACCCCAGTGGAAAAAAACTTAAGCAAAGAAAAAGGAATACAATTTACATTGATTTTCCCTCAAAAGCACATGTCTTATGACAAATATTTAAGATGACGCATTCCAATATTATGGACAAGGATCTTGAAAGTTGAGGCTGCTAAAGACTTTGTAAATAAATCTGCTAAATTATCACTTGATCTGATTTGTTTGATATCAATATCTCTCTTTTATTAGAGCTCGTAAGTATAAATTTTTTTGGTGAGTATGTTTTGTTTTGTCTCCTTTAATATAGCCTCCTTTGAATTGAGTAATGCAGACAACATTATCTTCAAACAATATTGTGGGACTTTTTTCAATGGTTGACAATCCACATTTTTCTCATAATGTGCTAAATAATTGATCTTATCCAAATACATTCTCGACTTGCTTTATGTATCGCGATAATCTCTGAATGATTTGATGAAGTAGCTACAAATGATTGTTTGACAAATCTCCAAGAAATTGTGGTACTGCCATAGGTAAAAAGATAACTTGTTTGTAATCTTCTTTTGTGGGGATCATAGAGATAATCTGCATCTTCATATCCAATCAATTGTGAATTTGATCCATAATAAAATAACTCTATTTTGGTTGTTCTGCGGAGATAGTGTTAATATTTCGTCTCATCATTATTGATCCTGGATGTCCAATCATGTCAAAGCATAAATTATTTTGGATCAAAACATTTCTGGTGTATCATAACATTTGATTCAATAAATTTCATGATCGTATAATAAATTTCGGAAGAGAAAGCAGGTAGTTTCTCAAGTACAAGCTTTTAGCCTGAAATACGTGCAGTAATATAAAGATATTCTTTTCTATCTTCATTTGTTGTTTCAATATGATAACCACTAGCACGTATATCCTTAAAACTGAGTAAATTTCTTCTAGACTCGGGTGAATATAACGCATCTTTGATGCTCAATCTTATGTTATTTGGTAACACAATATTAGCTTTTTCAAAATCTTTAATCATGTCTCCTGGACCTGATATTGTTTTGATATTAGCTTTGATAAATGTCAAATACTCAAAGTATTTATTTTCCTTTAGAATTATGTGTATTGTTGCGTTGTCTGCTAGACATAAATCTTTGTCATGAAAAGTCATATAACTATTCATTATGTCTCCACTTTTGATGGTATAATGGTTTACTTATATCCTTGATACTTTCTTGTCTTCTAGACAAAAAATTCATTCACTTCAGGGAATAGTTTAGAACCTTTTGAAATTATGCACTCTAGATTGTTGTTGCAAGACAATGTTTGAGACGTGAAAAGTAGAGAATATTTTCTCTAATATTTGATCATATGTGATATCTTACCATACAATTTCAAGTATGAAGTAATTTTAAAAAGAACAGAATTATATTCAATAATCGATTTAAAATCTTGCAACTTCAGGTGCAACCAATTATAATGACCTTGAGGAAGCATGATAAACTTTAGTGGTCATATCTTTCATTTAGATTTTGCCTTATATTATTTTCTTCTTTGATAGTCTTTTAAAGATTCATAGTTTCTAGATGAATCTCGGAGTCAATATTTCATCGCAAATAATTATTTCTAAAAATATCAAGAGCATTAAATTCAAGTTTTGTCATATTTGACATTATCTTTATCTATAAAAACAAGAAATAACTTATTAAATAAAATCATGAAGATAAACAAAAAATGAGTCCTTCAAGACTATTATTTATTCAACTTTAGAAATACTAGTTCTTGAGGAACTGCATTTAATTTATTTAATCTTTCAAGAAAAATATTAGTTCTTCAAGAATTATTTTTAATTTGTTTAATTCTTCAAGAACATCAAATCTTTAAGACTATTATTTATTTAACTTTAAAATACTAGTTCGTCAAGAACTATATTTAACTCTTTAGGAAAATTGTGTTAGTAGTTCTTCAAGAACTATTTTTAATTTATACAATTCTTCAGGAACTTGTGATACTTGTTCTTCAAAAACTGTTTATAATTTATTAATTCTTCATGAACTTGTGAACTTGTTCTTCAAGTACAATTTTTGATTTATTTAATTCTTTAAGAACTTGTAATACTCGTTATTTAGGAACTATTTTTAATTTATGTAATTCTTCAAGAACTTGTGATACTAGTTCTTCAGAAACTATTTTTAATTTATTTAGTTCTTCAGGAACTTATAATACTCTTCTTTGGGAATTATAAATCTCTTTCTATGAATAATAGTGAAAGAAAATTTGCCAAAAATAAATTACAATAATGAAAAGAGAAGATATTAAAATTAATATAAGTTGGTTAGAGCATCGTACTGATAACGTGTTATAAAAATAATAAAAACATATAAGATCATGGATATTCAAAACATAATCAAAAGCGACTAGAGAGAAATACCTTACTTAATATGAATTCTTCTATTATTTCAAAGGTGTAAGGAATACAAGACAAGTGATTTATTTATAGGAGAATGAAAAGAACTCAAGGGTTATGGAAATCCAAAAGTTACTCAAGAGTAATGGATATTCAATAAATATAAATATTATAAATATAATTTATTATGAATTTATAACATATATGAATATATTACCTAATATATAATTGTCGTGACATTTTTACTGTTTCGGCATTGTGAATTGTGAGGTAAGTTACTGTAGATTGTGGTAGTATGAAGACCGTTTTGCCCTTAATGAATTGTTATGCGGATTCACAAAAACACTTACTATTAATATATATGGTCGTGAACCATGAACGAGATGTTGAGGTAACCGAGTTGGTCCAAAAAGAGCGACACAATGGTCCTCTGCTGAGAGGGTGCAAGTTCAAATCCTACCCTCAGTATGTTTTTATTTTGCCCACAATAGCTATTCCTAATTATATCTATTGTTGTGAATTACAAGCGAAATGTTGAGGTAGCCGTGATGGTCTACAATGCGAGCCATTATGGAAGAGGGAGCGGGTTCTAATCCCGCTTTTAGAGTAATTTTTTTTCGTTTCTTGCTCTTTTTTTTCTTTATGTTTTTTCCTTTTTTCTTGGGATTTTTATTTTATTTTATAGCTATATTTTTTTCTTCCTTTTCCCCCACTAATATGTAAATATTTTTTTTATTTATAATTTGGGTGTCTGGATTAACTTAAGCGCACCATGGTTAATCCTTGAATTCAATTTTTTTTTTAGTTTAAAATAAAGTTCGGTTAAAAAAAACAACTTAAAAAAGTAATGAACACTGAAAGTCACTGTTCATTACTGTTTAAGCACAATTAGTATCTGGAGAGATTTGAACTCTCGCTCTCGTGGGGGCAAAAGACACGTTAACCACTCAACCAAACGACTTAGTTGTTCATCCTATCATACAAAATAATACTCATTTTATTATTTCATTTTAAAACAATTAGCATTCGGAGAGATTCGAACTCTCGCTCTCGTGTGGCAGCACACGCTTTAACCACTCGGGTAAACGACTTAGTTGTTCATATATAAATAATACTTATGTTATTCTAAGGTTTTACTATTCCAATCCACAGTGTATCTGAGTCTTGATGAACAGTGAAAAACACTATTTCAAAACCTATTCTGTTTTAGCTTTTGTATAATTAAAATAATATTTTTTATTTTTTATAAAATTATTTTTTGATATCATAAAATTAAGAGTCACCACCTATTACTTAAAAATTACAACTATAATTATAAGAGTCGCCACCTAGTACTTAAATAATATTTAAAAAAAACTATTAAAATAAATTATAAAATTCAAACCAAATAATTTCACTATTAAGAGATTTTTTTTATTAAAAAAATCCAATCAATGGTATTTTGCAAATAAATTGATCTCCCGTCGTTATTATTTTACATAGATAGCTCATTTGTGATGGTGACTGAAAAGTTACACGTTAAAAAAAAAGAAGACAATTCCCCAATTTATAACCAAACATATATATGCTGTCAATTTGAATCCAGATACAGTTTTTTTTTTTTTTAAATTCTTCAATTGTCTTTTTTTATTTAACATCAACACTTTTAAAATATTCACATTAGACTAAAAACGTCACTGTTCATCAAGTTTTCTTCGAATCAAAGTTTGTTTTTACTCATAAAATACATCTCAAACCAACAAATAATAATAATAAAATAATAATTGTAGTGGAATACAGAAAGGAGCGAGTCAGAGAAATGGACCGGTTTGAAGGCCACTCTCTGCACTAGAGTCCAAAGGCCACTCTCTGCACATAATCAGGCCGTCTTTTGCTAGGCATCCTAAGTAGCCCTGTAATCTGGAGCTCTGTAACTGCCCTACAAAAACGAGCTCTGTAGGAAACAAGTTAAGGATCTTCTTGGGAAATGATCAGTTGAAAAATAAAAAAAACTGAGGCGGGTTTACAAATCATTGTTTGCTTCCCCTCCCTTTCGCCCTTCCGGATGCTAACAATGTGTTTTTTTGTCAAAATCTGACTGAAGGTAATTCATCAGAGTTCAAGATGGACTACATCTCCTCTCTGAAGATACAATACACTAGTGCAAATAGCTTGACTCTTGCGCCTTAAGGAATTTGTTAAAGTTAAATTCACCATGCCCTAATTGCATCGAATCAACTTAATGAAAGAAAAACTATACCCCAATACCAATAGGATACTGAATTGATGCCTCACTTGGCTTTGCAGGTTTAGTGGTAGCTTTCCTTTTCTTCGGTGATGGGGAATAGTTTGGCCCACGTTTCCCTTTATTGCTCAACCGAAGAACTACTGATTTGAAAGATTGATACCAGTCGTGAAGATTGATAAGATCACCATGCTCTTGAGCCAAGGTATACCTGAAACAACAAATTACAACCTCACTGTTTAACATCCATGCAATCTAGAGTTCTTGCCAGAAGTTGCAGGCTGAAGCACCATCATTTTAATTTCAAGAAAATCAATCCATTTGATAATGTAAGCTTTAAAAGTCATCTCGGGGACTGATTCCAAAGACTGCCTAATGCATAGGCAGGCAGCAACGCAACGCACAAAAAGGGGATATACAAAAGAAAAATTCATCTACGAACTTCTCTTCTGCTCATATCCAGCGGTGAATCCCTGGTGGGTTGTTGGTTTGCACTTTGAATTCTACATTTCATAATATAATATTCCAGGATAGAGATTCAAGGGAAGGGACTACGTACAATATTGAGGAATCATGCATTGATGGCAATAGGGCATTGCTACTGCTGCTGCAACAACTGCACTGCATGATGTTCTGAGCTTCCAGAAGATCGACTTGAATCCTTCTTCTTGGGTCTCCAATTAAAGCCTAACATAACTGAGGTTAGAAGCGCTGAAAGACTGACACGCAAAATTAGGCGAATTAACATGATTAATAGGGCTTCCTGCGCTCCCACTCCTGTGATGAAAAACTTCACTAGAAAAAATCTCCACTATTGACGGTTGATACAATTACAAAACCAAACCAGTAGTAGTCACCCCATAGAAGTTGGCTGGTAGCTAGCAATTCAATTCTATATGCAGGTCAGGAAGCAACAAAGCATCTCAAGGCCATGCCCTGAACATCCCATCATTTAGAAAAGAAATCTCTAAGCGTGAAATGATAAACCAGACCCTTCTGAAATTGTGCATTGTTAATGTTGACTGAAAGGACAAGGGACATTATTAACACAATAGGAGGGAGACTTGTTTAACACAAATTTCCATGATAAACAAATTTACTGCTAATCAACAAGAATGAGCCATCGGAGATAGCATTTGCAAAGAAAAAACAAACAGATCTCAATGATTAATTTTAAAAAGATATGATGATTTCTTAAATTTCTAAGCATTTTGTTATCCTACAATTAAAATAAACCAATTATAGGGGAGGGGGGACACCACAAATCAATTTGAATAAGACAAGAGAATTTCATTAAAATATCATTTTAAAGTAATAGACTTCCCTTGAATTTGAATACCATGAGTTATATTTAAACATATAGGCCAGTAAGTTCAGAGCTTGTGCATCTGTAAATGCCAAGAAAGTTCTCATTTCAAACTTTAATAAACCAATCAAGATTTTCAAACAAATTCATGCTTTGCAGAGAATTATTCTAGATCAATTGATTGATAACATCACAATCATTAGAGTTTCCTGACTTGTAGTAAATGGCAAACTAGTTCTCATGTCAACCATAAATGAAGGCAAATGTCTACTGTTGTTGTCTACTCACAGGTCGGAAGCTGTATATAGAATTTAGAATTCTTTCTAGTAAACCAATTTTTTTTGCAAGTCATCAATCAGAATAACTGGTTTTTTAAACGCTTACTGTTTGAAGTGCATTGACATTTTTAAAGCAGACAATTTCATGGAAAGCTGCGCACTCAAGGGGCTGCATATAGTTCCTGATTCACACAAAGATAAGAAATCAGACACCAAACCCCATTGGGTCATTTCTAATTAATTTGAACAACATTTTCGTTTTTAAAAAAAGCTGCATAGGATATATCGCATGAAAAAGGAATATAGTTCCTTCCAATTTTCAAATCACAATGTCAGTGGCATATCTCCCAAAGCAAATACTTGACTTATATACTCTTTGAACGGCTAACTAATACGAAAAAATTTAAAAATGTATTCCATAAATTTGACAACTGTGCATTTTCTTTGAAAAATAATGTAGGATATATGATCAAATTCTAAATAATGTAATTTAAAACACATTGTAAGAGTGATTAACCATATAAGAAACTGGTATGAAACTTTCAATATGCTTTATAACACCAGCTTGGGATCACTCTCCTCAAAAAAATAAACTACCAGTGGAAGTTGGAAAGCAGAAAATTTGTTCAATAGAAGGTGAGCAAGTGTGCAAGTTATGCATTTCCTACTGTTTTTATGAGGTGCGATTAAGAGAAAAGGATTCCTGGAGTTTAGGCACAAAGCATATGCACATTCCAGAGTGAAATAAGACATACTTCTTTGTAATTAAATCTAATTATTACTACAAACACTTAACAAGTTATAGCAGAATGCTAACAAATCATAACAGAAGCATAATTAATTCGTAGATAAAAAAAAAATTGTTTGGCTGGTATCAATGCAGCTAACTATTCTGTGCAAAGAAAGTAGCCAACCAAGACAAGAACGAACAGTAATACAGACTGGATTCTCCTACCTAACTATGCTCTCTAATAACTTTGCAGCCTTCTCATTTACTGCTTTGGAGTCTTCAATTTTCAAATGTTTACGAGATGCATGCCTCCTGTCACATTTGGTAACAAAGATGACAGTGATAGAATTAGTGATTTCACAATCATGTAGACAAAGAGTCAGAATTGGAATCATAAGTGGTAATACATATGAAACATAGATTAAAACTGCAGAGTCTCTTGAAAGATATGCTATCAATTAGAACTAATCAAGCTAAACAAGAAAATTAGAACAAAAATGTAAATGGAAAAGCAGAATGAAGTTTGACTGAAATTTCACAGCATTTACATGCTCAAGACAAACATGTGTTTTTTGTTTAGATTTGGGTCCATGTTTGACTTGATACTGATTATGTTCCTTCCTAGCTTGAAATTGATAGTAAATCCATAGGAGAATTAATGAAAAGGATGTAGTGATTCTGATGCTAACCGTACAACAAAACCAATCTTGTAAACAAATTAACATCGGAAGTCACAACTCTACAAATAGCTGTCTACCTTCATCAGGAATAAAACAGCACTCCTTGACAATGTTTATGCAAAAAAAATATCTCCATAATGAAATATTATATGGATCACAGCTCTTCTTCATTAGATGTACTGCCTGTACATGTACGTCAGCTCTCACTAATACCATATTACTGCATGTTGCTTAGTTATTATTGTTAAGTCCAAATCTGTTTCAGTTATACCACAAAGTTCAATAAACAAAAAAAAGAAAAGAAATTCTCACCAGTTCTCTTAAATTTCCAAGATAAAACTTTTTGATGGCGAATTAAGTGAAACAGCTTACGAGGGAATTTGAAGAACATACAAACAAGCATCCTCAATGATATTAAACACCTCCAAGGCATACATTTCATATTTAAGGGACTTCTATTTTTAATGCAGTGTCACAACCTGCCTCGTAGCTTAAGAGTATGCTGATAAAAATCCAAACTGATCCTCCATGTACATGACCTTGGCAAACTCAAAACTATTAGATATCATCTATTTTTATTTTTATTTTTTTAACTGCCTCCACCATTGTCAGCAGAGGCGGCATGTCACTGCCAAGAGTATGGAAGCTGTGCCCCTCAAGATATAATAAGACTTCCAAAATATTCAATTGTAACATGCTTCATAAATTGCCTAATGACAGGTCAAATTTCACCAAAAATAACAAAAAGATGAAAATGCAACATTTGAATACACAAAGAAAAAATACAAAAACATTACTTGGATATGGTGGTTAAATCTTGCCCTGAACCCTTGCCATCCTCAGACTTCACTTCAGACAGCAACTTCTTCACTTTTTCATGAATCTATAAACACAATTCAATGAAGATAAATTGATTCAGGATCAAATTTCAGTTAATGTAAAAATGGTAGGTTGTCTTTTATCTGAGCCTCCCAAATCAATGTAGGTTTACCTCATAAAAGCTAAATGATGATGAAATGAACATCAAAGCATGTCAAAAACAGTCGGGTAGTAAAAGAGAAAACATGAGTGCCATATGAAAACAAAGCTAGCATCCATGAAAGTGTGAGGAGTATCAAACTAGAAAATCTTAATGAATTTTTTTTTTCTTCTTCTCCCTTTTCATTTACATGTTAACATTATATATAGGGAAAGAGGCACAACTAACCAAGCCTCTTTCCTCAAGGAAGAGTAGCCACCCTATAGCCACCTCCTTGACTTAAGGAAGAATAGCCACCTCCTTGACTTAAGGAAGAGTAGCCACCCTATAGCTACCCTATAGCCATCTCTTTGACTTAAGGAAGAGTAGCCACCCTATAGCACCATATAGCCACACTTCCTATGTTGTTATGCTAACAAGGAGTGCCTAGAAATTGTTAAAATCAATTAAGTCATGATATCATCCCAACATACATTACAGCAGCAATATCGTTCAAACAAAGCAAAGAATAAGAGTAATTTAATACAAGAAAAAAGGCAATGCAGTTCATTTTCTGCAGCACGGGAACAATCCTGGATAGCTCATACATAAATAATTAAAACTAAGAACAAGAAACTATGCAGGCGATTAAATTGGAAATCATGAAAATATTAGCATGCAAACCCCTATATCACAGAATCAACTGCGTATTTACATGTTTCAAGCACTTCTAGAGTATAACTCGTTTCAGAAAAGCTTGATAGGGTAACCGTTCGAAGAAAAATCTCATGTTTCTACTAGATGCCCAAAGCTTCACAATAAAGCAAATAGGTGCTGGTTTGTTTCACATAACTCAAAGAACATCTAGATAGATCCATTATAAATTAGATGAGTTAAAGAAATCCTTCGAGCTAACCATACCTGAGGGACATTCACTGTATATTTTTCCCAACCCTTCAGCAGCTTACATATCTGCACTGCTGGAAGATCCCTGATTGAATTCAAATTTCACCATGATGCTACATATGTTAAAAGAATTGAATAAACCAATTCACAAGAAAAGTAGTTTAATTTTCAGGTTGCAAGGGATCGTAAGATTTTTTCTCAGATGTCCAATGTCTAAGGAAAAAGGATATTTGAAAAAAACCGCTATAGGCCACTGAATCTTTAAACTAGAATTAGTTATAAAATTCACTTCAACTAGAATTAGTTATAAAATTCATTTCAACTAGAATCTTTAAACCTTCCCAGCATCCATTACAACATAGTAGGTTTGTTTTGGAGCAATGTGTGATGGAGGACAAATTTGAGATTTATGCTTCACAAAGGATTTATGGTGAGCAAGGGTTTGTTATTCTCAGATTTAGACAAGATAAGGAGAATTAGGTTGTTAACAGTAACTACAGCAGCAAAACTTTTAAGCAAGAAAGAAGAGAAATTAGAACAAGAGGAAGGAGAAGAAACCTTAGACACCATGCCTTGAAAAAAACTACAATTGAACTTTATTTCCGTGCTGAAAATGAAAACATAGCATCCCTATTTATAGAGATTAAGACTAAAACAACTAGGATTACTAATCCTTACTTGAATAGGAACGAATCTGAACAGGAATAAACTATTAAAAACTAAGACACCAACTTCCTAAATAAGACTAGACCTTCAAGAAACTCTGAAAGCTAAAATACCCCTTATTCACAGGAACATAGAGAAATTACAATTCAGCACCTGCTTACAAAATAACCCATGACCAAGTATCTCTGCGATTCTTTCCACTTCATGCTATGAGTTGTTCATGGCTCTCAGACTTAATTCTGGGAGGATCTTGTTGTAGGACAACCCTTTGTCAATTGTATTTCCTACATCTTATTTACTATCTACTTTAAACAACATTCACGCCACCATTTTCGCATGACAGATGGGAAGATGTATTAACTCAGTGTTAAATGAGAGAAACATCTAGTCTATGTTTGCTCCTTCCTGTTCTAACATCTTTCTTGGATGCATTAAGGTCTGATAGAATGGTATGAACTTTGAGGGGTTCGACAATTTTTCTTGTATGCTTGTTTTATACATGTTCCCAGTCCAATTCTTTTGGTTTCTTTTAGTTAGTCTGTCTGGAAAGATCAGGTTACCTTTTAACACTACGGTTTAACTTTTTGAGCGGTTTTGAACAAAATTAAGACCAATGACTTGTTCCATGTGAGGCCCCAAGGGGCATTGTTTTCTGATGCTTGCTTCAGATGTTTTGATAGTGGGCAAATGGTTATTACTGTGCATTCCCATGTGATTTGGAATTCATAAATTTCACTATTGATGATGAGCGTTGGGCTATATCTGAAGCTTTTAAAGGATTTACTTCGTTGAAATTCAACAAGGCTGGAAAAAGCTTCTGCTTTCAATCTCTTATTCTTTTACTTCTTTGAAAGATGCCATATTCTCCTCTGTATCTTAATTTATGTCGTTCTTTATTACATTTCACATTCCAAGTTTCACTGAGCAACATGATAAATTCACCAAAGAAATTGCTTAAGTATGAGGGTTGTTAAGAATATCAAGGCCAAAAGGACAAAGGGAAACACCTAATGCAGATGTTGTTAGAGAATAAATGTTTCTAGTATAGACCTTACAAATCCTTCAAAATGTAGACTTTATGAAAGAAAATCTGGATTCTAAAAAATCAGTTACCTCAACTTTTGCACTGCCTGACAAATAAAACCACTATTCCGTGTAGTATGATATTGTTGATGTTTGTAACAATCTCTTGAAGATACTCCAGAGTCATTTTCTAAGCCCCCACCATTGTCAGGAGCCCTTGACTTGAATGAATCAGGATCAAGGGCCTCACAGAAAAGGTCTAACAGTGTGACTTTATCGCACTTTCCAGCTTCATATAAACACTGCAACTCATGATGTGCCCAGAAACAGAGATTAATTACATTATGTGGATTGCCCTTAGCTCATTGAAGCAGAATTTAATTATTAAGAAAAACTTAATTGTCAAAAGGCTGATTTATCAGACACTGCTGAAATTTCTATATTTCAAGAGATTATCATTTGCTGGACACTTCTACAGGAACCTTGGTGCATCAGACATTTGAGAACACAGTACATATCAAACAATCAAGGAAAGTTTGCACGCCTTTAATTGCTAGTGTGTTACAATTGTTTTTTAAGAAACTGGCTCATTTATTTCATCATGGCTATTCTGAATATAAAAGACCAAATAGTAGAGGAAAATTATTTACTCCACATTTACTAGATAGTAAACATACATGCATACCATAAGCAGCACTGAGTCTCTATGTTGAAACATAATACAGGTTCCCATATCAACAGACCATAGAAAAAAGATGTAAATCTCAAAACAGAACTGGACGTAAAAAATATATCGCTTTAGCATAAAAAGGTAAGCAGCTGAAGAATAGGAAAAGTGATATAACCTTCAAAATGGATATAAAAAGAAAAGATAGCAATCTTGCAATCAGATGCTTTGCATGATTTAAAAAAATGCATGCTTTAAATGTTCATTCTCATAAATTTTAATGTAATGCATCAAACCAAAAAGGATTAAGGGCTCACCAGAATCACAATGCTCCATTGACACTGCAATTTCTTCAATTCTGCCAAACCATTCACTATCGTTTCGCCATGCTGTTTGGCTATTTTATCTCTGTAAATTTCACGACCGAAATGAGCTACTAACTTCCTCCATTATGTCTGGAAAATTATTCACACACAAATATGTTGATTCTATTAGGTACCTTCCAATAGACTGACAAGATGGAAGACTCAAAGCATGCTTGAGCATTACTTCTGGTGACAATCCATACTTTTCACCTTGTAACATCTTGAATGGTGAAATGTGAAATGCAAAGAAAAAGGAAAAGAAAGAAAAGTCAAGCAATGATAATATTAAGCAAGCTAGTTGAAAAGGTGAATGATATGTTATTATTCCTTAATGGTTCATGAGATAGAAGATTGAGGATAAGCTGATAAAGAAATGCTACTCTCTTTGAATCATCCAAGATACTTTCTCTAACTCAATGTTTTTCAAATATAGAACATGGCAGATGATTTCTCTTAACATTCAATTTGACAGAATATTCAGAAAATGTCTTTGCATGGCATGTGCCTATACATGGGTTGCAACTATGTATCAAAGAGAAATTTATGAACAAATATAATATTAGAAAACTGCAGTATTAAATTATCTGGAAGATGAATAGGAAAATTAACCAGATTGTCATCTCCAAGAAGAAACCAGAGCATGAAGCTCAGAGGTTCCACGAAGAAATGTTGAGCACATGCTATCTGAAAAACACTTCCAAAACATCACATGGCATTTGAGTATATTCAACAGAGAGGAAAAATATGTTGTAAAATACAATTACAAAACAGTTATCATATCCAAACCTTTAAAGCTCTTATGAAAGATGTTATAGTTCCATCTTGGCTTACAAAATAATTTCTCATAAAAACTGCCACCTTGTGGCTTATACCAAATCCAGAACACTGCTTCACAAGAACAGCCTCAACAACAGCATCCATTCTCTCTGGAGGAGTTCCCAAAATGAACTTACAAGGGCACAAATGGTGTAGCGCATTCGAATGAAGTATACTTTTAGGAGCATCAAGAGTTGTTGCAATTCCCATTATTAAAACCACTGGGATTTTAAGTACCCATTCACTGATAGGAAAGGAAGGTTACAAGCAAAACTTCATAAGTATACTGGCTGTAGGATATTTTAACAGATATACTTATATAATTAGAGTGGCAATGAAATAAATGTAAGTACAACTCCAGGAGCACTTTGTAATTCTAGAAACTAGAAAATTCAGCACAGTTATAGGGAGAAAACTAGGAATGCAAAATCTTCCAAGCTGTTAGATTGATCCCATAAGCACTGTATAAAATGGCAAGGTCTCAATAGGCTAAAAAACATCATTGTTCAATAAACTTTTTAATTACTCAAAGCACTTCAATAGTGCAAAGGTTCCAATCCATTTTCAGATATAATGAAATGATTGAGTAACAAAGTACACAAAATCATCAAGTAGTTGTGAAATTCTGATGTATAGATCAATTTTACCCTAGTAGCAGATAGTGATATTTAACACAGTAACCACTTTTTTGAGTCAAGAGTCTACTTCAAGCATAATATTCAAAACAACATGATTTCACTATAAGACTACATATCGTTCAATTACATCATGTTCTTGCTGCTTAAACCATGACTTCAGAACAAATAGATTGTAGCATTTGAAAATCAATCCAGTAGGGGTAATCATAAAGTTAACTCATTTACCAAAAGGATGCATCATTGTTTGTACATTAGATTCCCATGAAATTAAATCCAATTTTGAACCTGTTCCATATTTCCTCACAAAAGGCCAACGTAATGTAAAAGTCAGGTGATTTAGATGCAAGAAAGTTGCAGTTGGTGTTTATATACCACCACTAATTTTCAAACTAACGATTTAGATACAATAAATATCTTCCTTAACATTCCACTCTAACTAGTTATTCTCAAGACCAATGCAACTGAAACGAGAGTGTTTAGTGTAGTGGCTGGGTTCAAGTCCTATACTTGGTCATCCAGAGAATCGAGAAAAAAGTTCCCAAGCTACTGAAAAGATCAGGACAACTCCATGGCCAGGTAACAAAAACACCAAACAGATCCAAACATCAAGCACACTTGGGATATTCAATACAAATTCCAACTCTACGTACATATAACTTTAAGAGAAAAAACATATTTATGTGGACTAGAACAATAAAGTATGAACACAATGTGACAAAATGCATGCTGAAAAGCTGCTGTTCAATTAGGGCATTGAATTCTAATTTTATTCGATGAGATAACTTATAGCCTAAATATTAGACCCACGTAAAAATGATCATGGCACTATTACTTGTCTATGATGATTACAAAGAGCAAAATTTGGTGTCCAGAAAGAAAATGAAATATTGTGACCAGATTGAGCCTTGTAATTTGGGCAAGTAACAGAAAAGATAACACAAAATAAAATGAGCAAAGGAGGGTGGGAAGATGAAAAAATGACCCGGCATACCTTAGCATGATGATGAAGTCAGACAAGACAGATCCACAACATCGCTCCAAATCCTCTATTATTATAACCACTGGATTATTACAGCTTCCTTGTTCTCTGTACCATGTTGCTAAGATGGATACATCAGCTGCCTGCAAAACATTACCATGGCAAACTAGTACAGGTAATGAACTCATCTACTTCACTTGTAAAAGGAATATAAAGGTGTGACTACTTACATCTAAAGTAATCATTAAGAACTGTCTCAATATACTTCTTAGACAACCACCGATACCATTTTTCACTGAAAACTCCAGTGAGGAAAGGTTAGCCACATGGCATCCTTGAGATTTCAAATATGATCCAAGCTCTTCGAAAGTCAGCAAATCATCAACAAACTCCATATTTTCTGGCATTCATTGTTGATCAATGGTATTAGGGTTTTAAAAGAAACAGAACAGGATAACTTGTGTGTTTTATAAATAAATACATCAAATACATACTGACATAGACAACATTAAAATAACAGGCACATCACAACAAGAGAGTAGAGCAAGTTCCCCCAAAGGAAGATGCATCATCAGACGTTGGCTGCATATCTCATGGATGTGTTCTTTCCTCATTCCTTCCTTACATGCCATGTCCAAAACCTGGGAGATGCTATGCTAATACAGTCGTTGAAATTGACATTTTGGTTTTAAGTTGGAACAGTTAAAATTAATATACTGAACCTTTTATTTCTAAATGAAATAATGTATTTTGGTTGGGGCTATTTGGATGACAACAACATAAATACCAGCTTCAAATGATAGTATAAATACTACCTAGCCATCATATGAACGAATATGCAAATGGTGGATTTTTTCGATTTGTTTTCTAATTCGAGTGTGTGAATTACATCTATCTGGGATGAATTAATCCCTTATTTCTTTTTCTACAGTCGCAGCTGAAACTTCATTAGTGGATTGGAGGAAAACTTACTGGTGAGAACCAGCCCAGTGAATAGTTGTTTAGAGGTAGCATCTGTTACCATTGGAAAAGACCCAGTTGCTTCAGGAAATGTAGGTATTGCAAATGATGTGATCATGTTGAAAGACTCGCGAACCCAATGATGTATATCATTGAATACATTGGTGTTGATATCCCTCAAAACATCCTGCAATAAGGTTGTAAACTCTGAATTCTTTAATGGATGGATAAAACCCACTAAATTGGTTGATCAGGAAATAAAGTGGAGAAAAGATGAGAAATTTCACATGCTATGATGTTCCTTTGCAATCATCTTTCATGGGAATATGAAAAATACATATCTCGACCAACCAAAAAGTAATAGTGATTATCTAATTGAGGGAAACTGTTAGTCTCATGGTGAATGGAATCAGTATTTATTTGTTTACATATTGCTTAACAGTCCCTTATTAGATTGGTTCTTCTTATGCATCTCTCCTTAGAAACCAAATGGATCAGAAAATATAAAAGAAAAAAATTACAGCACCATGACAGTAAAGGATCAAAGAGACAAACTTTAATGGTTGACTTGATCTTCGACCAAACATCATCAAAAGCTTCCATTCTTATGTTCACATGCCGATAATCATCCCATGCTTCAGCTTTCTCAGCGTCTAAGTTCTCACCATTCTTAGGCAATGATGGAGACAAATCAATACGCCTCCTGGTTTTACAGGTTCCGGTTGGTTTTTTCTCCGATTTCCGAGACCGTGCTCTGTGAAGAATAAAAAAGGGCTGCAGTGTGCACAGAGAAACATGTTGGGCAAATAGTTTTCCACTTTGTTGCAATAAAAAGAGTATTTTTTGACACAAAATCAAACTCATAGCGCAATAAAGGATCAAGTGCTGACTGCTACGAGAATTTCAGATTTCGCAAGATAATGTTTTTAAAAATTCTTACCAATTTCGCGTAATTAAGTCTTTTTTTATACATATTTTCATGAGGGTTTCTGGGGAAACAGACAGAAAATGACAGGACTGAGAGTGACAACCTGGAAATTGTTCTCGGTGGTGTCCGACGTCGTCGAGGGAGACAGTGAGTCGGAAGCAGTGGCAGAAGGCGCCATTTTTAGAGAGAGAAGTTTAGGAGTAGGTTCTTATGCCGTTAGGGTTATAGCAGATGTAGGTGGGGGATTCTGTGCATCGTTTTGGCGGGAAATAATTACAAGGTTAATCGTGTCTTTTTCCATTTTCTTATATAAAAATAAGCCATACTTTCTCATCAGCCAATAGTAGTTTTCAAAGAAAACAATAATAAATACATAGACCAGAGAATCCACAAATTTTCTTCGAGGATAACTAAATATATATTTGACTAGCCATTTACCCGTGATTCATAGCAATCCAAACTATATTTTTTTCAATATAAAATATTAATTGAATAGATTTTTTTATTATATTGAACAAAATAATAAATCTTTGAAGAAATCTTGTGAAATACAAGTTTTTTTATAAAAAATATAAATTTTAAATTAATATAAATTTATTTATTTAGTAAGTGTTAATGAAATAACCAACATAAAATTATCATCGTCATTAAAAAAACAAGAAGATTCAGATATCTGAATTATTGAATTCATTAGATTAGGATTAGTTTATTTTATAATGAAATTTAAGTTAAACACAACAAACAAAATATAAATTGCGAAAACATTGAAATAATCAAATTACAAAAATAAATACTTAATTTTTTATAAAAAAAGAAAATTTGTCCCTACATTATCGTCATTATTATGACTATAACTAGATTAAAGAAAAGACACTCAGAAGTCTGAAGTCGGAGCCATAGCTTTTTATCTTCAAGAACAATATTTACTAAGTCATAAGTTAATATCTCATTTACCAGGTAAAGACAATAATCAACTTTTCATCTATTCATTATTTAATTAATTCTTCATGATCATCAAAATTCTTCTTTATAAATCTTATTCAATCCTAAACAAATCTTGTAATATTCATAACTCAAATAATCATTCCAGCATCTCCATATTAAAGCCAACATTCTAACACTCTCTTTTAAATAGTTATTAATTCGACATCACCATCTCAATCGTCAATTAATTCAACAATTTCAATAGGAAACCAATAATCTGGTCTTCCTTAATGAATATGAGTAAACTTGGTCAACCCATGTTGGTTACTAGTCGATCCATCATTCTTATTCGGATTTTAATAATTCAGTATTCTTTAACGAATGTCAATTAATCTAGTTAACCCATATTGGTTGTCAATCAATTCACTCCATTTACATTGCTTTATTTCCATATACATTATCAGAATCACTATCCATTTTTTCCTGGACTAACTAATTCAGAGGTAAGATTTGCGAGAAAATTATAAAGTCACAATGTTATTCCACTATATTATTTATAATTCCAATATGTTCTTCATCCATAATGAAATTCATTTGTCGCTTTCAATTTATTTGGCACAATTCTTATTATTATAAAATTGTTTACCATATAAGTGAACATGAATTTCATTCCATCTTACTTTATTTTGGGATTAGAACATTTGAATGAACTATTTGTTCTTCCAATTTATTTTAATTGCACTCATAATCACCCTTCAACTTTTAATTTCTTACAAATTTTAGTCTTACTATATTCAAATGTTAGCCTCAAAGTTGACTGCCCTTTTTATTTTAGTCATTCGTTCTAAATTTATGCATCTTGACTTTTAATTGATCAATAAACTTTTAATCTCTTTAATTTTCGCTCCCTTAAGTTGATAAAATTAAACCCCTATATTCACACGTCTTTTATAGTTCTATTCATGGTTTTGGATTTCTTTAATGAAGTCTTTAGTTTCCCATAAAACCTTAATAATTATGCAATTAAGCTTCAAATTTGATCAAATTAACTCTTAAACATTACAATTTGACCCCTTGACTTTAAATAGAATATGTAGTTAAATATGTATTATAAAAGGAATTGAATATATATATATAAATAAACCTAACTTACTTGTAGATAGATTCTAGGACACCAATTGTCAAATATAAAAGATTTTGTGATAAAAAAGATGATAGCACCGGCCTGATGTCTTCTTTGTGAAAGGATTACAATGCCCTAGTTATAGAAAGTCACGCTCAATTTTGGCAATCCTAGCTGCTCACTACACCAATCAGGATTCCCATCGCACAAGTTATGGGATACGGTGGCTGTTCATCGGGAGGAAGAAGCAAACGTGCGAGTAGTTTCAGAGAACAACTTAGAGAGCTCAGAAACTAAAATTCTGGCCCGAACCAGTCGACCCCACCTAGTTGTCTCGGTCCCTCAAAGAAAGAGGGCGAACGACTCCTGTGAGGCAAGCACAACCATGGTAAGAAGCACCAACTGCAACATAGAGAAAAGAAAGACAAGCATCTCCAGCTGAAAGCCCTAAGAAACCAAACCCTATTAGAGCCAACTGGGAGAAGAAGAGACGTGAAGATCAATCATGCGATCCAACTGTAGAACTGGATTTTCATTTTTTTTCAATAAATAAATAATAAAAAAGGAAATGAAGGCGAAACCTCGACTTATTTTCGGTTCTCTATAAGAACTATCAATATAAATGTGCAAGAATGAGCAAAACTCGAATATTTTAGTCTCTCACAGCTAGTGTTACAAGAGAAGTGCAAGAAACCATTAACAGTAATTCAGCAATTTGTACTTGTGGCAAATGAAAACAATATCATTAACCATAATCACATTTAGTCTCATATTGCATTTTTATTGCGGTTGTTGTTGCTGTTGCTGTTGCGATTGAGGTTGAAAAAACGGAGTTTTAAAAAAAACGCTTTTTACTATGGTTAAAAAAAAACTGTGAAGTGTTTGGTTAAAATTGTGGTTGAGTTTGAGGTTGAAAAAAAATAGTTTTGTGTGTTTAGTTATCATACTTTTATATTGTTTTTAATTAATTTTTAGATTATTTTAATATTAAAAATATATTCTTTATATTAATAAACATATATTATATAAACATTATTTATATTTTAATTAATTTTTAGATTATTTTAATATTAAAAATATATTTTTTATAAGAAAAAAATTTAACAGAAAATATAAAATAAATATATATTTTAGATAAATATAAAATATATATAATATATAAATATAAAAAATAAAATAAAATAAAATAAAAAATAAAATAAATATAAATATTATATATATAAATTAACAAGCCACTCCTCTCCCTCTCGTATGCAATTTGTTGCATTGCTGTGAGGACGGGAACGAGAATCATGAAAAGCAGCTCTAAGCTGCTTTTCATGAAACGGAGTTTCATCCGTTTTTGTATGTGGGACCCATTAAAAAAACTCAGCTTTTTTCCTTAACCAAACATCAATATAATTATTGAAACTCCGTTTTTATGCAAACTCCGGTGGAAACTCACTACCAAACAGGTGCTTTGTGAAATATGGACTATATACAACTTGTAGATGATTTGTACTCAACTTGTAGCAGAAAAGCATGTAGTCACTACATTTTCTAACTCTTGTCTGATGCAGCCTTGTGGTTTGCATATACTAGTCCAGATGTAGATGTATATGGATGTCCAACTGTACAACAGATGGATAAGATTTAAATGACATCCACTTGTTTACATAATGAGTGGATGCTAAAGAGGGGCACACATTGAATTGATGTGACATGTATGGTCAAATAGATCATAACAAAAAACTTGTGAAACTAGATAATATATGTTATTTTTTTGTGTTTGTTTTAAATTATTTAAACTTCAATTATTATTTTTAATTTAATTATATTGATGTTCAATTTAAATTACAAATGCTAATAATTATTTCACTTTTTCCAGGGATCCAACAAGTAAGATCACTTTGTTGTTAATGTAGGCTTTAATGATAGGTCAGTTTTATATATGCAGATAGTTTTATATATGCATATCAACATTTTTCTGATGATATTTGAAGCAGGGAGGTCTAATAAATATTTTAAATATAAATTATAAATTATTATAATTTATATTATTTAAATAGCTAAGTTGCTTGATTTCCAGGGTTGTGATATGGTAATACCTAAACAACATGCTTTGATGGAGTTGCATGAGCGTGTTGGATCATATTTTACTGAGGTTGATTTTTATGAGATCAATTAGTTGTGTTGTATACATCTTGATCTTGCTTGATTGCAACATTGCTTGAGCGATGAAGACACGATATACAAACTTTTTATTTTTGTGCTAGTGAGATGACACCCATATTTTAGGATATGGCCATGTTGACTGGTCCTCTAATAGATGGAACCTCCATGATAGGTCTAAGAGGGTCAATTGATATAGATATTTTATATGATTGTCTATTAAGATGGGTACCTCTCTAGTTAGTCTTATAGGGCGATTGCATTAAGTTGACATAGTTGAACGTTAATTTTAAGAGTCACAGTAGATGTGACAGCAAATCATTCGATTATATATGCTCAAGCATACATGTTACATATATTTGGAGATCTTATTTTCATAAGTACTATTGGTACTGCAATATTATTGTTTTTTTTACACTATTTGATGATTTTTCTTCCATTTCTTATTACAACTAAGAGGATTGATGCTTATATCAACACCTATATAAAGCATGTCGAGAAAAGAAAAGGCAAATTGTCAGGGTCTATTATTTCTTGAGATGCATGTATTTCAAATTATTTAATTATTAAAATTAATGAATTCTAACTTATAATTTTCAATATTGACTTATTTAGATTTGGTCATGAAAGAATATTTATATCGGGCATACAAAGATTTATGGTAATAATATGTTTGACATTGTAACTTGGAGGCAACTCTCTATTTGCTCTACATAATAATAAAATACAATTGATTACAATCAACATGTTATTTAGATAAATCAAAAATAAAAAAGGTATTAATATTTAGTGAAATCATGTATCTGTTCATTACACATTGTTTTACTATTCATATCAAGTCAAGTTTATCGAGAAATCCATGTAATTCATTGAATTATTCCCCCCAATATCCAAGAAAAATCAATTGGCATGCAATATTATTTTTCATTCAATATTTATTAAATATGAATTTAATTTTATTATATATGATGCCTGCTAATTGTTTTTAATGAATATGTATATATATATATATATATATATATATCACTTGGTATGAGAAGTTTAAAAAGAAACAATGATTATCCATGAAGGTGTTGATGATATAGGATGTCTTGTGACCAACACTATACTCAATTTATATCGTGGTGGACTTTAATAGATTGAAAAGGTTGGACATCTTGAAGTAGCATTAACAAAAGATGAGATTGTTTATCGATGGAGTGTTATCCATTCACAAACATTCCAAACCCGTCTAAGGGCGTCCTAGTCCTATGCATAAGATACTCCGTTTCATCTACGAGTTGGGATGATATTGGTCTTTCTCAAACCTACATGGATATTACATCCTCATCCTCGAGTTGGAAGAGTTAGGTGATGCTCCAAACTTGTTCACGAGTGCTCTAGACTTATCCGCAAGTGCTCCAAGTCTTTTTACAACCTAAAGTGATAATTAGATATAGCTACATGTTATTATATGTTATAAGAATTATAAATATATATACAATTAGCTTACTTTTAATAAAATTTAATGTTATGTTAATCATTGGCCTGAATTTGTTATTTATGATTGTATATGTTATGTAAATTATGTTTTTGATGCTGGAAAATTAGTCATTTGAATTGTGCAAACTATTAATTTTTTAGACACGGAGCTAATGACATAAAAGCCTCGAATGAATTTTGTTAGAGGAGTCGTAAATTGTATCCATGATATATGAGTCACAATTAATATTTTTGACTCTCTCAATTATGCTAGATCCCTAAATATTTTTATGTTTATATTATTTTATTTAAAACTTTTTAACTGTGATATATTATCAAAACACTCCTAAAATTGTCTATAAGGCTACTGTAATGGTTGATAGCATGTGATAAATTAGTTGTTAGGTTTCTAAAGTAAAGTTTCCAAGTATTCATCATTTATTTCTAATTAGATTAGATGACGAGTTTTTTTAGCATGTTTTTTAAATTATTTATGATTTGATAACAATGAGTTAAAATAATTTTAAATTAAAAATATATGTACTAAAATTAATTTAAATTATTTTCTTAGAATGAAATTCAAACTAGTTGTAATTCATAAGTTATGAGTACAATCTTTTTTTCTTACTTTTTGATGAAATTAAAATATTTACTATATCTTATAATAAATTTTGTTTAAATCAAAAGTTATTTACAACCAAATATATTTGAAAGCTTTTTATCCAAAAATAAAACAAGTTAAATTAATTTAAAAAATATATAAAATAAAAACTTAGTTTATGTTCGTAAGAACTAATTTGAATATATATTTAATAATAAAAAGGAAAAAAAAAAACTAAAATCAAGACATGAGTGGTCCTTGGTTCATGAATAGGCTTAGTTTAATAATGCCACCGATACAAACAGTGATACAGAACCCCAAATAGTAGAAAAAGATTATGGGTTTTTATTTGATGATGTTCACTGGGCCCCTCTATCGAATGTCACCTGCTTTCCGGCAAACATCTGATAGGTTCTAGGTGGTTTACCGGCTATTAAAGGTTTCCTGAGTTGCTAAATTGTCCTTTTCATTTTTAGGCCCCCTGGACCCATCCCAATGAGCCCATCAAGTGAGGTTGCTGTCAGCTAAAGGGGATAAATTAAAAAGGATTTTGTGGAATCTCTATTTTATTTTTACCTCCTTGTTTATTATTACTAGTTATTTGATTCATGTTCTGTTGTGGATTTATTTTAGATAGATAGATAGATAGATAGATTTTGTGGAATCTCTTTTTTACCCCCCTTGTTTATTTTATGCAAACATCTAATTAAATAAATTAATAATCATTTATGTAAATAAAAAAATATTAACAATAACTAAAATTATTAAGAGATAAATGTAAATTAAATTATCTGATCTCATAAAATGAGATATTTACACATCAATGTATACTAAATCTATTTATTAAAATCAATAAAAAAACCAAAAATAGAAACACATATAAATTGAGTGAATAAATAAAAGGAAACAATGTATTATGCAAGCTTGGACATATAAAAATTATTTTTAAAATCAATAAAAAAATAAAAATAGAAACACGTATAAATTGTGTGAATAAATAAAAGGAAAAAAAATGTATTATGTAAGCCTTGACATATCACAATTATTATTTAAAATATTTATAAAACAAATTTTATCTTTGTAAAATAAAAAAATAAATATAAAACATTAAAAAGACTTGCGTGCCTTATGTCATGAGACTTTGATAAACTAATAAAAATAAAAATAAATATAGCCACATAATCAATATTTTATTAAACAAAATGTAGAATAATAAGATTATTAAGAAAATAAGAAAAAACAACCTTTAACCACATCAACTTTTAAAACTTGTAACCCATGTCATTAGATTAGAAACATGACAAATGTAAAAATCATGAAAGTCAATCCCCCAACAAATCAAATATCAAATATTGAAAGATAAAATCAGGAAAAAAATCAATCACAAAACATTGTCTTTAAGAAAATTAGGGTGAAAAAAATAGAAGCCATAAAACATTAAATTAGAGGGTTAATTAACAAGAAAAAAATTTTACAAAAAAATGAGGATTATATTGAAAAAAATAAAAAAATATAAACTTTAATTGAAGGAAGAAATTAAAAAAAATAGAGTCATGAAAGAAAATCAAAAATCAAAATAATAAAGATAAAATTGAGAAAAATAGTTTTCTAAAAAAGTCCCAACAACCCATGACTAATGAGTCAATGGAACAAACCGAGAGATTTTTTTTTTTAAAAAAAAGGACAAGCATAATTTAACAGTCACTTAACAATCTCTTGTGTCCGCGTGCATAGTGATTTCAATGGTGTTTTAGCAACCCCTTAATTATTTTTGTTAATTATTATATTTTTTTTATTTCAAAGGTTTTATTTCCTCTTATCGATTTCCTTTTTAATGAAAAACGTAGGAGATATTATTATTATTATTATTATTATTATTATTATTATTATTATTATGTTACATAAACGATGCTTCTTGCTTCTTGTATAATTCACATGATTTTTTTTTTGTTTATTTAACGATTTGTTTTCCATTATAAAGAATAAAGTCAAGAGCTTGAAAATATGAGATGATTGAAGAAAGTAACGATATCCGCAAACAAATTATTATTATTATTATTTTATAATTATAACATATACTAAAAGAGTACGGGAATTCACTGTTAACTCGTCATTTCTCGTCCATGCGTCGCGCGACTTCGTTCGCCTGTTTTTTTTTTGAATAGTGATTTAACGAAAAAGCTCTCCGAAAACGACAAAAAACGCCGTCAGACCAAGGGGCTTCGTTGTCATTACGCACATCGGACCGGTCCGGCCCGTCGGTCTTCTGCTTATTTTATTATTTTTTGAAGTTGGCTAAATATGATTTTAGCCCCTAATAAGACAAAACATGTGGCTTTTGGCACAGGGACAAGAAGGTAAATTACCTCATTTTTTATTATTTCTTTTCCTGGGTGTCAGGGTGTGATGGGCATGCGCCAGGCAGTTTTCCGTTCCACGCCCTCTATAGACAGCGCGTGCAGCCTGATATGGTGGTCGGAGATGAGTTTCTGGAGTCTCCATCGCTGCGCGTGCGGCCTGATATGGTGGTCGGAGATGAGTTTCTAGAGTTTCCATCGTTGCGCCTCCGCTTGGTCTTTCTCCCGCAGCGCTGCATTATGCCTACAAATGTCCGTGGACTTGGCAGCGACCGGTTAAAGCCACCGACCACGTTCTCTCTCTCCTTCACGTAAAAGTACAGAAGAGTCCCCCATGTTTTGATACTTTTCACTTCGGTCCCTTGCATTTCAATTTTGTTTTTTGTCCTGATTTCTGTTAAATATGATTTTCATTTCAGCCCTTATACTTTTATTTTTTTATATGTCTAGAATAATCTCTAGTTTTTGTCCATGTATATATAAGTGTGCTTAACATCATCATCATCATCATCATCATCATCATAATAATAATAATTTATTGTTTTTCTTGCTTACACTTTTGTTAATATTTTTAGTTTTTTTTTCTTCAGATAATTTGATAATTTTTATTTTTTTACAATAATAACAATAATAATTTTTAATTTTAATTTTTTTTGTTTTATCTTTTGTTAAAGTTTCTAGGATATTTTTCGTCTTCCATTTATTTATTTTTCTTTCATTATCAACATAATAATAATTTAATTTAATTGTTTTTCTTGCTTACTTTTTTCTTAATGTTTGTGACTTTTTGGTTTTTTAGGATAATTTGATAATTGTTATTGTTTTAATAGTAATAGCAATGAGCATATGAGATTTTAAGACTTCAATGTTGCTATTATTATAATAATGTGTGTTGAACTATTTTATTATATTAATTTTAATTTTAATTTTAATCCAAAAAATCCTATAAAAATTATTTGCTCAACTTGCAACGTAAAACATATATTTTTTTTTAATTTTCAAATGAAATGATTTTTTCAGCTAACAATTTTTAATTTTGTTTTATCATCTATTATAGTTTCTTATGTGCTATTTCTTTTAGTTTTTTATTGGTGTTAATATTTTTATTTTCAAGTTAGATGAATTTGTTTTTGCCTGATAATTTTGATTTTATTTATTTGATCTTTTGTTAAAGTTATTATGAGTTTTTTAGTCTTTCATTTATTTCTTTTTTATTCATAATAATAATAATAATAATAATAATAATAATAATAATAAATTAATTATTTTTCTTACTTACTCTTTTGTTAATATTGTTTAGTGTTTTTTTCTGAGGATAATTTGATAATTTTAATTGTTTTAGCAGTAATAGCAATAATAATTTTAGATGTTAAAACTTTGATGTTGCTATTTTTATAATAGGGTGTGGTAATCTGTTTTATTATATTAAATTTTGTATATATAGATATTATATTGTAAATTTAGACCAATAAACCCTATTAATTTCTTTAATCCCAACAATCATAAAAATTGTTTGCTCAGCCTGCAACGTAGTGTGATCAATTTTTGTAATTTTCAAGTCAAACAATTTTTTTTTTCATGTAATAATTTTTATTTTCGTTTTATTATTTATTTTATTTTATTTATTTGTTGTGTTTGTTAATGTTTTTGGATTTCTTTTAGTCTTTCATTTCATTTTTTTTTTGTTATTGGCCAAATAATAATATTATATTAACAATAATAATAATAATAATTTTAGTTTGTGTTCTTACGTGTTTTTTTCTTGAGGTAGTTTAATAATTTTTATTGGTTTGACAATAATAGTAATAATAATTTTAGAAGTTAACACTTCGATGTCATTGTTGTTATGATAGGGTACTTTGTTCTATTTCATTATATCAAACTTTACATGTTTAAATTTTAAATTTTAAATTGAACAATTGTAAAAATTATTTTTTAAATTATTTTTTTATTTATAAATATATTAAAATGATATTTTTTTAATATATAATTTTTGATATCGACACATGAAAATTATCTAAAAACAAAAAAAAAATATAATTTAATCTAAAACTTAAAAATAAAAAAAAAATCATTTTTTTTTCTCAAAAGTACTTTTGAAACACTGATATGATAAATTTAAAAAGTTGTAAAAAAAACTATTTAATTGTATACCGAAAAGAACAATTATAAAATACGGATATATCTAATGCTAATCGAATACTTTCGTAGAAGAATTGAATACAATTAGTGATATAAAGTCAGAAATAACAATAAAAATAATGCAATTTGAACACTTAATAATTAAAAAAACAATTTAGTGTGCTGACATTACCCTACACAAGTACTCCATTATTTTATATGATTTTGTAATAAGTTAATTGTACAATATGCACTAGCAACAATATAAATTCTATAATGTCACGTTGAGATGAAGCTTGTTTATATTCAAAAATCTTAACAAAAAAAAACACAGCAAAGCTACAAGAAAATCCATAAAACTCTTTTTCTTTCTCAATCTTATTGTTGTAAAAGTATTAAATATTGATTAAAATCCTAATAGAAGTAGAGATCTTTAATATAAAAAATATGTTAGAATAGTTAATTTAAATCCTTGTTTTATAATAGGTTATAATTTTTTTTTATTAGATTATGATAGTTAGAGATTTAATCTTCTTATAAATATATTTATAATTTTAAGTGTGAATCAATCAATAGAAACTAAAGAGGTATAAATACTTGTATGTATTGTTTCCAACCATTGACATTAGAGCCTAAGTCGGTTAAGAGACCAAAGAAGCAAGAAAAACTCTTACCATCTACATGAAAAAGATTTTTTTTTTTTGCATAATTTCAACACAAAAAAAAAAATAGTAATGTCAACCTAATAAATTAAAACATGGCTTCTCATAACTTGTAAATACACATCATACATGTTATAAACCAATTGATTTTATTCATTTTCTTCAGTCAACTTGTTGTAATTCAATTTAATAGAATATTTTTATTTTTATGCAATAATATTGTTTAAATTAATCCTAAACTTGGAAAATTTATTCTAAAATTACAAAACCTAAAAAAATTTAAAATACAATGACAATAATAATTTAATTAAAAGCCTTTATTTCGCTATCTAATCATTCATTGAACAAAAAATTAGCAATTAATAATATAAGCAAAAATAATTCAAATAATGCCATAACATACAATAACAAAATAAATTAAAAAACAATGCAAATAATAGAAAAAAATAATACACTAATAACATAAAAATCATTATTTTTTCTTGTGTTAATTCATTAGTTAATAATGAATTAACACAAGAAAATTTAATTATCTTAAATATCAATTAGTAATTCATTAACACAAGAAACCATTAATAAAAAAAATATATGTAAAAATAATACAAAAGGAGAAAACAAGATGAGAATAGAAAGAAAGACATACCTTGCACAAATGTAAGAGAAAAAAGATTAAACAAGAGGAATACTTAAAGATTTGAAGGGGTGTGTGTGTTAGAGAGACAAAGAGAAAGAAGAGGAAAGATGAAGAAAAAGATTTGAAATGTTAACGTGTTTTGGTTATGGTCTTTTATAATGTGTTTACCAATGGAATCATCGAAGAATAATGTAATACCGTCTAATGATTTTGTATTAGTCTAATGATAATGTAATACCAATGAATAATATAATATTAATATTTTATATTAGTCCATCAATGATTTTGTTAGTAATTTAAATTAAAAACTCTCACTTTAACAAAAATACTAAAAAACACTCCAAATATTACCGATGACATTTCATTGATAATACCGTCTATAACAATAACAATATATCGATAAAAAACCTTCATCAGTCTTACCGTGTATGAGGTGTGAAATCAATAGCTGCAATAGAGAATAAGAACAATTATCGTGTCTATTGGAAAATATCGACAAAATTAATCTGCCAACAATACCGTGTGCAATGTTTCCAGTAAGCATTTGTAATTGATAGGGGAACAATTCTCTTATATAATGGAAAATATTGATTAAATTAATCCATCAGCAAATCCGTTTGCAATGTTTATAGTGATGTTGAACAATTTCAATATGAAAGATTTTACCTATAGTCCTTACTTATCCATTTTCCAAATACTTAAAGTTGAACACATAACATCATAACATTAATAATAATGTTTGACAATATATATCTTTGTCATTGAATACTAATTATACATCATTATCATTACATTGAAATTAATTAATTAAAATGAGTTTCTTCCTCGTGTAACTATCCATTCTTATCGCCATCACAATCTTTGATGTTGATTTTATCTCTATCAAAAGAACACAAACCCAACAAGGCCCTCAGCCCAAACACAAAAGCCTAACGCGTGTGCAAGAGAACAAACCAAAACAATGACTGAGGCCTTACAACTCATACGGGGTTGCGCATAGACAACCCCAACACACTAGACTAAAAAAACAGAGAAAAGCCTAAATGGCTTTGCACAACCTAGCCAAGGAAGGCCTTCAGGAGCAAGCCCACGAAGCTAGCCGAGAGAGAAAAACAGGGCCCATCCCGCAGGCTCTTTGATCCACCACAGGCCCGTAAACAGCAGCCCACTAGGAGCCTTTAAACACATGGCCTGAACATTCTAGGAGACCCTTGCATGATCTGGAATGTGGCCGGAGTAGCTCATGAGGAGCAACTAAATTTGCATGGCTGCTTTATGCGCGAGGACTTTAGCTGGCTTACATTGATTTCAGAAAGTTCTGTGGTTTCTCTCCGTCCAAACAAAATAAACAGTTGTAGCTAGCATGTGCTTTACAAGGACGTTGCTGAACTATTTCCCCGCCTACGTGAGCATGCGATCCTAGCTGAAATTTGGCCACTGCACTGTGCCAAGCCTTGTTAAGATTTCCCACATCTTTGACGAGTACCTGCAATGGAAGAACAGATGGTCATAGGATTCATCCTCAGTCCCGCAAAGCATGCAATGATGACCATCATTGAAAAAGCTCATCTTTGGCCTGTCCAGGGTTAATAATCTGCCCATTGAAGCTATCCAAAGAGTTAGAGCATATCTCGGAACGTGGTTAGAGTACCAAATTAGGCTGTAAAGATTGTGATTTCCCCTAGTTCTCCTAAATCAATTCCAGGCCGAAGCTATTGTGAAAATTCCTGAAGGACTCTCTCTCCATTTGATGGTGTCTTGACGGTGAGAGTTAGGGAGGATAGTTATGGAATTCCACACTTGTTGCAGATCATGATGCCCATTCGGGAACACCCACTCTCCATTCCTGATAATGGTGCTCACTTTAGAATCCCACCGAATCGTAGAGGAAGATATTGTGCTTGCTGGTAAGGTTTCAGCAAGGCTATATCCCCCCGGGATCCAATAATCAAAACACAAAGAAGTCCTCTCCCCATTGCCTATCTTCGTTTGGAAGAAACCCTTACACCAAATTCTAATTCCTATAAGATTTCTCCAAGTCCAAGACGTATGGACCCAGTCAGACCATATGAAATGATCACAAGTCAAAATACACCAAAAATGCTTGAGCATATCTGCTTTGTTCCAATCCTGTGAATTTTTAATTCCTAGCCCCCCCTCCTTGAGAGGATAGCACATACGATCCCAACTAACTTTGGATCCATTAGCTTCCAAAGAAGGCCCTCTCCATAAGAACCTAGCCAAGATGGACTCAATACGCTTTATAACCGCAAGTGGGAGAATGAACATGCTCATCCAGTAAACCTGCATTGAAAAGAGAGTGGTCTTTATGAGTTGGAGCCTACCAGCGTAACTCAACGTGGCTGAGGTCCAAAGCTTGATACACAAGGTTATCTTCTCCACTAGCCTGTTGCAGTCACTACTAGAGAGCCTCTTGGTGATCAGAGGGATGCCCAAATAAGTTACTAGGGGGGGTCTTCAACTGAAACCCTAGGAGCCCCTGAATTCTCTCTTGCAAAGGTTGGTCGATTCCTAACAAAGGGGGGGGGGAATTAGGTGTAAATACAATAAATAATGCAATTTTAAAATGAATTACTTTAAAGTAAAGAGATAAGAGAGAGAGATTGCTAACTCGGTTTTTAACGTGGTTCGGCAAGCCTACATCCACAACTCAAGTACCAACCCGTACTTGAGTATTGTATTCTCTTACTAATCCAAGTAACAAGATTACAAATCCCGCTTGATGAATCCACACCAAGACTTTTACACCACTTGAAGATATGCCCTCTTCAAGATTTTCCTTCTTCCCACTTGAAGATGCACCCTCTTCAAGATTTTTCCTTGGTGATGTTCCCTCACCAATATCAAGAGTTTTATACTCAACTCTCAAGAGTTTTACAATGATTGTTTTTGTAAAACAACAATACACTCTTAATAGTGTGGATATTACAAATGAAGATCTATGATCTCATTATCTCACTTAATAGCACTTGGAATATTTGAAGGTATTTAAGTGTAGTGAGAATGAGAAATACTCTTTGTGTTAGGATATGAAGATTTAACCACAAATATGAGTATTAATGAGGATTGATGATATGAAGGTGTTTATGCACTACTAATTGCCTCACTATATGATATAGAAGTTGTGTCTTCATAATTTTGCAATTAAGAGGCCTATTTATAAGTTTCAAAGACAAACTTGCCTTTTCTAGCCGTTTTAGTACAACTGTCATATCAAGCGGTCGACCGGTTCACAACGGATAACCCAAGCAGTCGACCGGTTCAGTTCAAAAGGCAATTTGTCTTCCAAGCGATCGATCGGTTCACAACGGATAACCCAAACGGTCGACCGGTTCAGCTCGAAAGGCAATTTGTCATCCAAGCGGTCGACCGATTCATGCAGAACTCTATTTTGACAAATTATCTTTTCTGAATTTCTTGAACCGATTGATTATGACTTAAAACCTATAATCATCAAACCCTTTTAATGCATGCAATGTGAAGTGTGTGAGTTCATTTTAATTTGTGCTATCAAGTTAGAAATAGAGATTTACATAAAGCACTAAAATGAACACTTATTCTAAGTCTTCACTTGCTTGCATCTTGGACTTCCTGGAGTGATTTCTTCGTGTACTCCATTATGCTTGTTGATGTATTCTTTGTATAATACCTGTTTATAACTTCATCTCATCCAAACATATTATTAGTCCATTTTTTTTATTGTTATCATCAAAATATATAAAGCATACAAAATATGACATTATATGTCAACAGTTGCATTAATATAATTCGGTAGAGTGTTAGACTGGAAGAACTCCTGAACTGCTGCTAAGAAATCCACGCCAATAATATTCCAGCATTTTTTGAAAAAAGATGCTGGGAACCCAACTGGGCCCGGCGCTTTGCTACCTGGGATGGAAAAGAGGGCCTCCTTTATCTCTTCATTAGTAATATTCTTGACCATATCTCTCTTCAACGTGTCTGGGATTGATTGATTGAAACAACCCTCCAAAGACAAATTATTATCAGTTTCGGTCATAAGCCCTTTAAAATAGTTCACTGCCACCCTCCCTATCCCTTGCTGGTCCTTCAACAATGTATCTGCTTATGATATTTATAAGTGAATAATTGTTTGAAAATAACATGTTCAGTAGTATACTTACTAGATAAAAGGTTTTATTTGACATATTTAAAAAACATATAATTATGTGCTTATTTAAATTCTATTGTTGACTATCTTTTCTCGATAGTAATTTTTGGATTGGGTCATCCAGGATAGGAGAATGTTGACAATTTTTCTCTCGATGAAACTTCCCCATCATCATCATGTCTTGGAACACAATTGCTTTTTTGTTGTTAATTAAGGCTCAAAATAGAATGAGATAAATGTTGTGATCTCTTCATCAATATAAGCCTCACATATTGAATCCTCAATATGCTCATTGTTTTTATCTTTTCTTTTAAGAATGTATAAGACAAAATTCACCAAACTTTATATATTTGAGACATGTCCAATAGGAAAACATAGAATTTTAAGTCATTTGTACACTAGTAGTTGTGAATTCTTATATAGGACAAAATTGGTTTTAGGCTCCATAATCCATGACACATCATAAACCAATTTTATATTCTTATGGTGACAAATATATCCATTCTAACCTGATATTATCCTTTGTCTTCCCTTTGACATTTATAACTATATTAAAAATATTTTCCAAAATTGTTCTTTTCTTTGTGCATTACATCAAGATTACGGTCGAGAATACTGGTTTTTCAATAAGAAAGCTCTTAGAAAATACTTTGCATTACCTAATTGCGGGTCAAATCAAAATCAGGAAACTTCTACATACTAGATTGAAAAATATACATAATGTCATAGTAATTTGACACCATCTGATGCAACTATTTACCTGACGGTAACAGCGGTGCAATATCCCTCTCACTTTTCCAACAAAAAAGTCTTTTTATTCTTTCTCTAGATCCGTTAGCAAGAAACGTTGATGGCAATAAAAAAAGATGTTTTGCCACCATTTGTCAACATGAATGCTTTGTTGTTTTCCATACATTATAGACATGCTAGTTTTCCATGCATGTTTCACCTAAAAAGCATTCCATAAATAGGAAAAGCATTGATTATCCACATCAAAGTAATCTTCATCTAAAATTTTTGTTTCCTCGACACATCATAAGTCAAAACATTAGGTGACCACAACTGATTCAACTCATCAATTAATGGTTGAAGACAAATATCAATACCATGACTTGGATTATAAGGATCAAATATGATCAGTGATAAAAACATGAACTCCAACCTCATAGACATGCACGATGACAAGTTGTATACAATGACTATCACTAACCAACAAGAATAAAAAGTGACAAATAACCTGAATAAATTGAATCTATTTATACATAAACCATGACACACTTTCCTTGCTTGTACTATAATTTGAGGATGCTCATGGTTAGAATGCTTTTAGCTTCACCATTAGCAGCTTCACCATTAAAAGGATATGTCATCACTCCATCAACTACATCATGTGAACAATATCATGTCATATGAATAGTGTCATGTCATGTGCTTAGTAGTCTTTGGTGACATAAATAACCTTTGTAGTCTAGGTGTGACTGAAAAGTATCTAAGCTTTTTGTGTGAGACAAGAGTCTATTCCTTGTTAGTTTTGTGTTTATAATGAGGATGTCCACATGTTTTCCACTTGGTCTAACTCTGCATTTTCTAGGTAGTACATGCAGAGGTTTGGAAACATGACAATTTTCTGGTATCCTAGCCTAAGAGATCTCATCATGGATTTAGCAGCATAAAAGTTCTCTTTTAGCTTATTCCCTTTAGGTAAAATACTTCTTGTCCATTCAAAAATTATATCAATAATTTATCTATTTTTTAACCTTTTATATGGACATCTAATATTGTCTCCACTAATATTTCTCGGATTAGATATTGTGTAATTAATAAAACCGTGAACTTCATTGTAATAATCCATCCTACTTAACCCTAGGGGTATTCATGATACATCCATGAATAATCCTTTATTACTTATATCAAACTTATATATATTAATCATGTATTAATTAAATGCATTAACTTAACAAATATAATTTTACATAATCTAAAACAAACCCTAACATGTACAAATCATATATCCATACAATAAATTTATATGATAAAAATTGTAAAAAAAAAACAATCACACAAACAAAATTAATATACTTCAAAAATATGCAAAAACAATTAACATATTAAAAATAAATTTCAAAACAATATGGTAATTTGCTTGCTTAAATTGACAAATAATAAAAATATCGAATAAGAACACAGATGCTCATAAACTTAGTGTTGTGATTGCTTGATTTGTTGTGAGTGAGAGGTTAAGTTGTGATGAAATTAGGGGGAAAGGGTGGTTGGGGTTGTAAAGAAAAAAATACAAAAGGAAAAAGAAGAAATAGGGGAAAAGGTCGGGTCATAAATTAAACTATCAACAATGATTTTACCAATATAATATTTTTGTTAGTAAACTCATATATAGTTTTGTCTGTAATTGTGTCATGTCGACATACTTCATATATTTTTGAAACTCATTGTAATTTTATCGGCCAATCTGTTGGTAACTGCATCGATCTTTCTATCAAAAACGATGTCATGTCATTGTATATCATAAGTTTTTGCATCCTACTACAATTTTGTCAATATGCCTTCAGTATTTATGAACAAAATAGTGTCATTGGTAATTCCATTGATATTGGCATTGATATTTTTGTCAAACATTATCATATCATCGTACATCATAAGTTTTGAATCTCACTGTAATTTTCTTGATGTTTATCATCAACAATTCCTAATAGAACTCTTTTGCCAGTAAAGATGTTGGTAGATACTGACGAAATGATGATGGTAACATTCCATCGGTAATAATATCAGTTAAATACTGATAGAAAAATTATTTTTGTAGCTCTATATGAATTACCTGATTTTCTAGTAGTGAAGAATTGTAGATGTAATCTCATTGTAAACACAAGGGTTAATGTATATAAAATTTTAAAAGTGTGAATCATTCAATAAAAAATTGGGTGGGAGGTTTAGATACTTTGCGTAGTGTTTTCATAAAATAATGATAAAAATATTCATAATTATTTTATTAAAATAGAAAGCTAAGAAAACCTAGTACTATTAAATAAAAAAAGAGTTAAAAAAACATGTATGCTAATTTAACAAATAACCATTCACCTATTTAAAGAAAGAAAACAAATTTGAGGGATTCTTAATAATTATATTACAATAAAAATATTCATGTATTTGCACCCTGCATAATACTCTCTTACTCGGAAAAAAGATTTGAAATTGCCTTTTCCATGTCATAAAAATAAATATTTGAAGTACAACCATGCATGATGTAAATTTTCTTCTCATTTTAGGTGTCTCGTGAGAATGTGGTTCCAGATCCAAGAAGTTCTTATAGTTGAAACCTCCCCGGCCATCAAGTGGAATAAAATCAACGATATTTTTCTCATTGATCTTTGGAAAGTGATCCAGATGACGTTTCTCGTTACATGTTAAACCCAAATGACCTTTCGACTTGAAGATCAGTAGCACATTCAACATAGAATTGGATGTGATGTGCCTATCTTGTTTTCACAAGATTTCTTTACCCTAACTTTGGGCTATGTGGCCATGCAGATGCTATATATATATTACCGAAAACACTAAAATAGGTCATTGATTCCCAGTAGCTCCAGACCCGTGAGCACTGTTCACTGGCAATTTGATTCGGTGTATCGCGTGAGTTCATCCGCCTTTTTTTTGTTTTTTCCGCTTATGAACAGTCGAATGATGTTTTTGTCCCTCGAAAAAGATAAAAAGCAGTTAAACGCTAGAGGGGTGCGGAAGTAATTGCGTGAGTACGGACCGGACCGGTTCAGTCCAACCCGGTTCGGTCCGCCACACTTTTTTTATTTTAATATTTTTTGAAAATTGCTAAATACGTATATAACCCCGAATAAGACAAAAGTGATGAATAATGCATAGGGGTATCTTGATAATTGACCAACCTTTTTTATATTTTTTTCCAAAATACTATCGACGCGTGTGGAACACGAGACCGATGGTATTCTTCTCACGCCCTTTTCAGGTTGCGCACGCGATGTCATATGGTAGCAAAAAATGAGCTCCCGACATCTGTTATTCAAGGATTAAGGCAACTATACACCTAAGGGGGGGGGAATTAGGTGTAAATACAATAATTATAGCAATTCTAAAATCAATTACTTTAAAGTAAAGAGATAAGAGAGAGAGATTGCTAACTTGGTTTTTAACGTGGTTTGGCAAGCCTACGTCCACGATTCAAGTACAAATCCGTACTTGAGTATTGTACTCTTTTACTAGTCCAAGTAACAAGATTACAAATCTCGCTTGATGAATCCATACCAAGACTTTTACACCACTTGAAGATATGTCCTCTTAAAGATTTTCCTTCTTCCCACTTGAAGATGTACCCTCTTCAAGATTTTTCCTTGGTGATGTTCCCTCACCAATATCAAGAGTTTTATACTTCAACTCTCAAGAGTATTACAATGGTTGTTTTTGTAAAACAACAATACACTCTTAATAGTGTAGATATTACAAATGAAGATCTATGATCTCTTTATCTCACTTGATAACACTTAGAATATTTGAAGGTGTTTAAGTGTAGTGAGAATGAGAAATACTCTTTGTGTTAAGATATGAAGATTTAAACACAATTATGAGTATTAATGAGGATTGATGATATGAAGATGTTTTTGCACTCTAATTGCCTCAATATAAGATATGAAAGTTGTGTTTTTTTAGTTTTGCAATTAGGAGGCCTATTTATAAGTTTCTAAAAGAAACTAGCCGTTTATAGCCGTTTTAATGCAACTGTCATATAAAGCGGTCGACCGGTTCACAACGGACAAATCAAGTGGTCGACCGGTTCAGTTCAAAAGACAATTTGTCTTCAAGCGGTCGACCGGTTCACAACGGATAACCCAAGCGGTCGACCGGTTCGGCTCGAAAGACATTTTGTCTTCAAGCGGTCGACCGGTTCACAACGGATACACCAAGCGGTCGACCGGTTCAGCTCAAAAGACAATTTGTCTTCAAGCGGTCGACCGGTTCACTTGGTATACACCAAGCGGTCGACCGGTTCATGCAGAAAGGCAATTGTGACAAATTATCTTTTCTGAATTTTTGAACCGATTGATTATGACTTAATCCTATAATCATCAAATCCTTTTAATGCATGCAATGTGAAGTGTGTGAGTTCATTTTAAGTTGTGCTATCAAGTTAGAAATTGAGATTTACATAATTAAAGCACTAAAATGAAAACTTCTTCTTTGTCTTCACTTGCTTGCATCTTGGACTTCTTGGAATGATTTCTTCGTGTACTCCATTATGCTTGTTGATGTATTCTTTGTATAATACATGTTTATCGCTTAATCTCATCCAAGCATATTATTAGTCTATTTTCTTTTTATTGTTATCATCAAAACATATAAATGTGACATTATATGTCAACAATCTCCCCCTTTTTGATGATGACAATAAACAAAAAAACTTAGATAATAAATTGAGTCTCCCCCTAAATATTATAATGCAATATATAGGAGACATTAAATATTTTTAGCAATTTAATCTAAGTAAAAATATCATATGCCATTTCAAGAAAACTTCATTTTTCTCCCCCTAAATATATGCATATTAATTTTTCATATTCTCATATTTTACTCCCCCATTATTGATGCATTTGATATGTTTCATATTTCTCTCCCCCTTTGGCATCAACAAAAAGAAGGTTAATCATTGTGGATAAATAAGAACACAATATTCAATATCATTGTACATATATCCAAAATGAAAAGCATAAATACAATATCTCTAAATAACAGCATAAATAAGATGAGATGCATGATACAAAATCACGAAGGAGGTGGGTTCCGTGAGAGAAGTGAAGCCATCATCGCCTTCATCTCCTGTATATCAGCCCACATCTCTATGTGAGAGTCTCTCATGGATCGTATATCTGTCTCCATAAGCATGAGACGACTCTCTATCCTATGTGACCAGCCACTCGTAGATGGCTCATCTGGGGAGGAAGCTGGAGGTGGTGACTCAAACAAATGTGTGAACTCATCTTCACCTTGATCCTCAGCCGCATTCTCCTCCTCTTCATGCTCTTCCTCAGCATGTGCACCTTCTTGGTGCCCTTGAATCCACTCACCATGCTCATTAAGCACATATTTCATCCTAGTTAGAGTGGTGTTATTTATCTCCGTCTTATCTGAGTACGGTCTCTTATCCGTACCCGTCAGCAAGATCTCAAAATGCTCAAAAATAGTGGTAAACACTTGACCATAAGGTAGAGCCTTTTGTTTTTGATCATATGCTAAGATTATATTCCTAATCAAGATGTATGGAAGGTTTATTGGCCTTCGCTGAATCATACAATCAATTAAGCATAACTCCATAAATGTAACTTCATCATAATGCCCCTTTTTGGGCAAGATATTGTGAGCAATAATTCTATGGAGTATTCTAGGTCTCAATAAAAGATCTTGACTCTTTATTTTAGCACCTGGAGCAAATCCATTATTTCCAGTGTGCAGTGCAACAACATAATCATAGCTAAAACCTTCAATGGTCGGAATTATTTTAATATCAAACACTCTCGGACCATCATTAGATATACCCAATATCTCAGCTAATTCAGCACAATTAAATTCAATGGGATGTCCTTGAAGAGTACTCATTATTCTTGGTTCTACATTAACCCTCATGTTAGCAAAAAACATTCTCATCAATTTAGGGTATGTAGGTTTCCTATATTCATACAATGAGTACCAACCCATTTCAGCAAATAAAGTGTCTATACCTAAAGCAGATAGATCATTGCTTAAACCTCTTTCTACAATGATAGCTCTATTTGAGAAATTACTTAAAAATCTTTGAACATTATCACCTGATGAGGAAGCCGGATCATTGGCTCGTTTACTCCTTGATTCAGTCCCTCTTAATCGCTTCTGGGGTGCCATTGACATTAATTAGGCTAAGGGTGTTTTGATTTGGAGTAGTTTTTTAGAGGATTTGGGGTTAGTGTTTTCGAATTTTTGAATGTTGTGTGTTCTGAAACCCTAGATAGTATTTATACTATCGAGCAACCGGTCGATCGGTTGCCTTGGGGTAAGTTCCACCGGTCGATCGGTTGACTCCCAAGTTGAGAATTTTCCAAATTTCTCTTTTGAACCGTTCTTTTCACTCACAATGTAGCCTTTTCATGTAAAAATTATGTCCAAAAGGCAAAGAAATCAAGGGGCTAAAAATGCTAATTTTAGGCAGTAGCGAACGCTACTGTTCCTCTGGCTCAACCGGTCGACCGGTACATGCAAAAATGGAAATTTTTGCACTTTGATTTTAAAATCATTCTTTAATCTTCAAAAGACCCCTTTATGTCCAAAAATTATGTTCAGAACCATTTTCCTCCAAAATTCGAAAAATTCCAGTAGCCACCCTCTGTTTTTTTGTCTCAACCGGTCTACCGGTTGGACTTGCTCTTGATGAACCGGTAGACCGGTTCATCCCAGAATTTCTAAATTCTGCAATATTTGTTTTGAACAAATTTCTTATGCTCCAAGTGTATACATTTTAACATCAAATAAATCCAACTTATAACCATTGATGTATACATAATTCAAACATCATTTGCATGGATAAATCCTAGGTTCCTTCTTATTTCGCAAAAGCGATCTTTGGCTAAGGATTTTGTAAAAATATATGCAAGTTGATGTTCTGTACCTATAAACTCAAGTACAATATCTCCTTTTTCAATGTAATCCCTTAAGAAGTGATGTCTTACTTCTATGTGTTTTGTATGAGAGTGTTGAATAGGATTTTTAGATAGGCAAATAGCACTTGTATTATCACATTTAATCGGAGTATTTTCAAACCTAAGTCTATAATCCTCTAGAGTTTGTTTCATCCATAGTACTTGTGCACAACAACTCCCCGCTGCAATATATTCTGCTTCAGTTGTTGATAGGGCTACCGAGTTTTGTTTCTTACTTGCCCATGATACTAGTGAAGATCCTAGAAAGTGACAAGTTCCACTAGTACTTTTCCTATCTATTTTGCAACCCGCAAAATCTGCATCCGAATAACTGATTAAACTCATTTCACTTCCCTTCGGATACCACAACCCTAAATTAATTGTACCATGCATGTAACGAAAAATTCTTTTTACTGCACTAACATGGGATTCTTTTGGACATGCTTGAAATCGTGCACATAAACATGCACTAAACATAATATCGGGTCTACTTGCGGTTAAATATAAAAGAGAACCGATCATACCTCGATATTTGGTGATGTCTACGGTTTTACCTTTTTCGTCCATATCAAGCTTAGTAGATGTTCCCATGGGTGTGTCGGCATCTTTGACATGTTCCATCCCAAATCTTTTTAGAAGATCCTTGGTGTACTTGCTTTGGTTGATGAAGATGTCATCTCTTGTTTGCTTAATTTGCAATCCAAGGAAGAAATTTAATTCTCCCATCATGCTCATTTCAAATTCCTCTTGCATGCATCTTGCAAATTCCTTACACAGAGATTCGTTAGTAGCACCAAAAATTATATCATCAACATAGATTTGTACAATAAGGATATCTTTTCCTTTTCTTTTCAGTAAGCAGGTGGTGTCAATTTTGCCAATGTTAAAATCATTTTCAATAAGAAATGTTTTTAATCTATCATACCATGCCCTAGATGCTTGTTTTAAACCATACAAGGCCTTTTTGAGTTTAAAAACATGATTAGGAAATTCAAAATTTTCAAAGCCTTGAGGTTGTTCAACATATACTTCTTCCATTATAAAGCCATTTAAAAATGCACTTTTAACATCCATTTGGAAGAGCGTAAAATTTGCATGACATGCATAGGCTAATAGCATTCTTATAGATTCAAGTCTAGCTACTGGTGCAAAGGTTTCTTCATAATCTATTCCTTCTTCTTGATTATAACCTTTAGCAACTAGTCTTGCTTTGTTTCTAACAATAGTCCCATGTTCATCAACTTTGTTTCTAAAGACCCATTTAGTACCAATTATTGATAAATTTTTTGGTCAGGGACTAGTTCCCAAACATCATTTCTCTCAACTGATTTAGCTCATCTTGCATGGCTAAAATCCATTTTTCATCATTTTCAGCTTCAAGGAAGGTTTTAGGTTCTATTTGAGAAACAAATGCATAATGTCCACTAATATTTCTAAGGGATGCTCTAGTTTTAGTTCCCTCAAACGGATTACCAATAATTAATTCTGGAGGATGAGAACTTATATACCTTAGCTCCTTTGGCGGCTCAAAGGAGTTACTTACCAACTCTTGTTGATTGCTTGAGCTTGGTTGGTCCTTGTTCATATCTTCATTTGATGTTTCATTTGGATTTTTATCATGAAGATTCAAATTTTGAACACTTTTATTTAAGTCATCTAGAATCTTAACAATTTTGTCATTTGAGTTTCCTCAAAGCGACATGCATGGATTCCTCAAGACAAAGTGTTCTATTATTGTAAACTCTGTAGGCTTTGCTAGAGGAGGAGTATCCAAGAAAAATTCCAACATCGGATTTTGAATCAAATTTATCAAGGTTGTCTTTAGTGTTTAGAATAAAGCATTTTGAACCAAAGACTTTAAAATAAGAGATGTTGGGCTTCCTCCTTTCCAAAGCTCATAAGAGTCTTTTTCAACTCAGGTCTCAAAGTAACACAATTTAAAACATAGCAAGAAGTATTTACGGCTTCCGCCCAAAAATATTTAGGGGTGTTAAATTCATTTATCATAGTTCTTGCCATTTCTTGAAGAGACCGATTTTTCCTTTCCACAACCCCATTTTGTTGGGGAGTTCTAGGAGTTGAAAAGTTGTGGTGGTATCCTTTTTCTTCACAAAACGTTTCAAATAAATCACTTATGAATTCACCACCATGATCGCTCCTTATGTTAATTATAGAAAAACCTTTCTCATTTTCGATTTTCTTTGAAAACTTTACAAATTCATGAATGGTTTCATCTTTTGATTTCAAAAATATAACCCATGTATATCTTATAAAGTCATCAATAATTACCACTTAAACTTCTTGTTCTAGTTGGTCCAAATAGATCTATGTGAAGTAATTCTAAAGGTCTTTCGGTTGATATGTGATTTTTACTTTTAAAAGATGTTTTGACTTGTTTACCCATTTGGCAAACGTCACACAGCTTTTCCTTTTCATATGTAATATGAGGAAGACCTTTAACTAAATCATTTTTGGCCAATTTTGAAAGGATGTCCATGTTTATGTGACCTAGTCTTCTATGCCATAGAAAACTATCATTTATACTAGCAACAAGACAACTTTCACTACTCATACATGTATCTATTTTGATCTTATAGATGTTTCCAATTCTATTACCGATAAAAATAATTTTTATCATTTTCAAGTATTAAGCAACATGTATGATCAAAAATGATTTTATATCCTTTGTCACATAATTGACTTATACTAAGAAAGTTATGTTTAAGATTATCAACAAGAAATACATTTTCAATGGAGGTTGAAGACATACCTCCAATGTTGCCAATTCCAACAATTTTTCCTTTTGAGTTGTCCCCAAAAGTCACTTTTCCTCCTTTAGTTTTGGTAAGGCTTGAAAAAAGGGTGTCGTCTCCGGTCATGTGTCTTGAACAAGCACTATCCAAAAACCACTCCCCATGTTCCCTTGGTTCCTACAAAACAGAATCAAGATGAGGATTTTGGTACCCATACCTTCTTAAGTCCTTTTTGGTTAGGGGTGGTTCCTTTTGGAACCCAAATCATGTCAACAATTTTATTTTTCTTCATCGGACATGCATAAATCAAATGACCTAATTTTCTACAGTAATTGCATGTATGACTTGGATCATAAGACTCTTTAGCTTTAACAAAGTAATTCTTTAGGTATTTTTGATTTTTATTAGGTTTATAACCTAATCCTCCTTTGTTAAATACACTTCTCTGGCTCGAAAGCATTTTCTCAAAAAAAATTGAGCCTTGTGTGAATTTTGTGATAATTATATTCAACTCATCAACTTTCTCTTTTAATGATTTATTATCTTTTTCAAGTTGATTGGTCTTGCTACTCTTGTCATTTAAATCATATACTTTCTTTTCTAATAAATCTTTTTCTTCAATTAAGCATATATGATTTCTTTTTAGAGTACTATATTTAGAACCTAATTTCTTATATTCTACATACAAATTTTCAAGTTGTTCATGTAGTTCAATATAAGAAGGGTCGGATTCATCATCCGAAGATTGTACCTCATTTTCGCTTTCAATTGCCATAAAGCACATGTTAGCCACATGTTCTTCTTCATCATTGGAGCTTGAGTCCGAGTCATCGCTCCATGTTGCTTTCAAAGCTTTCTTTTGAAAGCGATTTTTCTTTTTCATTTGAAGAAGGGGACAATCGGTTTTGATATGTCCCACTTTGTTGCATTTGTAGCATCTTGGAGTTTCTTTGCTAGATTCTCCTTTGTTTCCCTCCTTTCTGTAGTTCGAAAACTTTCTCTTATCATTTTTCTTTCTAAGAAAGTTTCGAAACTGTCTTGTGATCAATGCTACATCTTCCACAAGATCGTCGTCACTGTCTTCATCATCGCCATTATCCTCGTCTTCAACTTGATGAACAGTTTTAAATGCCAAATTTTTCTTTGGCCTTTCTTCCTGATCTTGTTTTTCCATAGTGATCTCATGAGTCATTAGAGAACCGATGAGCTCCTCTAATGGTAATTTTGTGAGATCTTTTGCTTCTCGTATTGCTGTCACTTTAGCTTCCCAAGCTTTCGGCAGAGATCTGAGAATCTTACTTACAATCTCTGTATTTGTGTAAGTTCTACCAAGAGCATGTAAACTATTTGTAATGCTAGTCATACGAGTAAACATGCTTGTTATGGATTCATTTTGTAACATTTTAAATAACTCATATTGATGAACTAACATATCAATTTTTGATTCTTTTACTTGATTAGTTCCTTCATGAGTTACTTCTAAAGTATGCCATATATCCCTAGCATTTTTACACGAAGATATTCTATTAAATTCACTTCTATTTAATGCACAGTATAAGGTGTTCATGGCTTTAGCATCCATAGAAAGTAATCTTTTATCTAAGTCTGTATATTCTATCATGCTTTTTGGAATCTCAATACCATTTTCGGTTTTGAGTGGTCTATGAGGTCCATTTTCAATAGAAAGCCATAAATCAAAATCTATAGATTGAAGATATATAGTCATTCTAGCTTTCCAATATGCATAGTCATTACCATCAAAAAATGGTGGTCTAGATGTTGATGCACCTTTATTTTGGAGATTGTAACTTGTAGTTGTCATTCTACTCAAAGTCTAAGCAAACTTAATAATTGAGAACTAAGCTCTGATACCAATTGTTATTCAAGAATTAAGGCAACTATACACCTAGGGGGGGGGGAATTAGGTGTAAATACAATAATTATAGCAATTCTAAAATCAATTACTTTAAAGTAAAGAGATAAGAGAGAGAGATTGCTAACTCAGTTTTTAACGTGGTTCGGCAAGCCTACGTCCACGATTCAAGTACAAATCCGTACTTGAGTATTGTACTCTTTTACTAGTCCAAGTAACAAGATTACAAATCTCGCTTGATGAATCCACACCAAGACTTTTACACCACTTGAAGATATGTCCTCTTAAAGATTTTCCTTCTTCCCACTTGAAGATGTACCCTCTTCAAGATTTTTCCTTGGTGATGTTCCCTCACCAATACCAAGAGTTTTATACTCAACTCTTAAGAGTTTCACAATGGTTGTTTTTGTAAAACAACAATACACTCTTAATAGTGTAGATATTACAGATGAAGATCTATGATCTCTTTATCTCACTTGATAACACTTAAAATATTTGAAGGTGTTTAAGTGTAGTGAGAATGAGAAATACTCTTTGTGTTAAGATATGAAGATTTAAACACAAATATGAGTATTAATGAGGATTGATGATATGAAGGTGTTTATGCACTTCTAATTGCCTCAATATAAGATATGAAAGTTCTGTGTAATTAGTTTTGCAATTAAGAGGCCTATTTATAAGTTTCTAAAAGAAACTAGCCGTTTCTAGCCGTTTTAGTGCAACTGCCATATCAAGCGGTCGACCGGTTCACAACGGACAAAACCAAGCGGTCGACCGGTTCACAACGGATAAAACAATTTGTCTTCCAAGCGGTCGACCGGTTCACAACGGATACCTCAAGCGGTCGACCGGTTCATGCAGAAATCTATTTTGACAAATTATCTTTCTCGAATTTCTTGAATCGATTGATTATGACTTAAACCTTTAATCATCAAATCCTTTTAATGCATGCAATGTGAAGTGTGTGAGTTCATTTTAATTTGTGCTATCAAGATAGAAATTGAGATTTACACAAAGCACTAAAATGAACACTTATTCTAAGTCTTCACTTGCTTGCATCTTGGACTTCTTGGAGTGACTTCTTCGTGTACTCCATTATGCTTGTTGATGTATTCTTTGTATAATACCTGTTTATAGCTTAATCTCATCCAAGCATATTATTAGTCCATTTTTTTTTATTGTTATCATCAAAATATATAAAGCATACAAAGTATGACATTATATGTCAACAC